>CM076846.1:226231065-226831065 GCA_039519185.1 Astragalus membranaceus | reverse complement strand
GTTAAATTTTGATTAACTATGACGATCCACATGTGTTATGACACGAGAACAAAACTATTTAACAAGTTATGGCTTAAGGTATAGCTTAGGATAAGTGTGGTAGCAAACGAAATGTACAAATTCGAAGTAAAAGTTGATTTTGGGAACTGATCAAAGAGCTCGATCCGTGCGCCAGAGAGGCACGGACCGTGCGAGATTTTTTACCACCCATTTTCAAATTGAGTCCAAATTATTCTGTTTCGATACCATTGCTTGCCTAACCTTATCCTTAACCTAAGCTGAAATAATTCACTTTGAAATCGACTGGTTGGATTCATGTTTAGTGTCACGAGAGTGTTAAACGATTCACGGATAATGTGTATTGCATAATGAAATGCACAACACTTGTAGTACTTGATGTGTAAAGATAGAGTTGTGTAGTGAAAACCAAATAGATCATAAGGTTATGAACTAACTTTGCATGAAGTAGAAGCGTTCTTAAATTCAATTAAACTGAGGAAATGTTATTTTGAAAACAACTCTAATGTGATTTTGATTGTTCATTTCTACGCTTAAGGTAAAGTTTTTTTTTATAAACCCTCATCTCATTTTTTGGAATATTTCTATTTCAGAAACTTGGGAACGAATTAAGAGGTTCCGGTATTGTGTGGCACCCCATGAGTTAAGGAATTTCATAGTTGAATTTTTGTCACATTTGTCCATTGTGTATACGAATTCAGACATGAGAACCCTATTTCGAACTTGTACTTTCTAGTAAGTGTCACATATTACATGTTTTGAGCAGGATTAATCAAAGTTGGGGTGTAAACCAAACTAATTGGAGTAAAGTTTCAAATTATTTTATTACGAGTTTAAGGTTTGAGGTGGGAAAATTTTTGATATAAATCACATGTCATGTTTGGGTTTTGTACCAAAGAGAAAAACGAATTTCAAGTTAACAAAGTTGTTTACCTTAGTGGAGATCCTTTTGAGAATGTATATTCTCGGTTAGCCAATCGGTAAAACTTAAACAATTTTTTAGGACAAATTTTTTCAAGTTGGGGTGTAATGTAACATCCCAAAACAATTGTTTCAATTATTTTAGTTGGCTATTTTAATTATATTGATTAGTGAATAATTTTGATGGCAATTGAATTAATTGGTGTTAAATGTGACAGCCCAAAGTAATTATTTTAATTACTTTGATTTTTGAAATAAATTAGTTCACTAATTGGGTGTATAATTATAAATTGTAGAAGTTGGTTATGTGGTGCTAAAATTAAATATGGTTTTAAGTGGGGTTTGTTGAGGAATTAAGGATAGAATAAGGGCATAAGGGTCTTTTCACCCCATGAGAAATTTTAGTTAAAATCTAAACAAAAGAAAAAGGAAAAGAAAGGGATGAAGGGAGAGAGAGGATTCGAGAGAATGAAAAGAAAGAAAGAAAAGAGAAGAAGAGAGGCAAAAAGGCGAAGGGGGAGAAGAGAAGAGGGAGTGTGAGATTTTCATGATTTGCTCTTCTTCTTTCCTCCATTAGAATCACCTCCTCACTCTCTTCCTTTTGATACCAAGATCATCACCAATAACTCACTCTCTCACTTTCTACCATTTTCGAATTTCATGGAGAAGATGAGGGATTTTGAGTTTTCTTCTTCATTTCTATATCTTGGAGATTTGGGAAGTACAATTAAGAGTTTGATTGCTAACTTGAAGTGAGGAAATCAAGTTTGAAGGGATAGGGTTTTTGGAAGCTCAAAATTAGGGATTTGAAGGTTGAAGCTCAAATTGGAGCTTAGGAAGAGTGGTTAGAGGTTCATAGATGTTTATGGATGATGGTGAAGTTCTTAGTAGAAGTTCAAAGCTTTGAAAATCAAGTTTGGAGTTTTGGGATGAGCTTGAAGCCATAGGAGCCTAATGTTGGTGCCTTAGATTCGAATTGATGCTCCAAGCTAGGATTTCTCGCATGTTGTGTGTTGGAATCGACAATCAAAGTGAGTTCTTCGATTAATTGAAGTTTTGTTTGAAGTGTTGGTTGTGACTTGTTGTTCTTCATAATTGATTTATGATGCATGTTAATTGAATTATGAACAATCTTCAATTTGAATCATTGGGAAGTCATGGTTGTGTTTTGAATGTCATGATGTGTATGTTATGTGATTGAAGGTTATGATACAAGTTGATTTGGTTGCCAATTTGATGAATTGTGGCTTGATTTTGATTGTTTGAAGTGGTTGTTGTGATTCCCAAATTATTTTCTAAAACTAAAACATTCCAAACATCCCCAAATTCATTTCTAAACCCTTCCCAATGATCATTGAACAAAGATATGGAATCAATTCCCAAATTATTTTCTAAAACTAAAACATTCCAAACTTCCCCCAATTCATTTCTAAACCCTTCCGAATGATCATTGAACAAAAATATGTTACATTTCAAGTAAGTATTATCCATTGATTGATTAAAAACTTTCACCTGTATACATTGCTTTTGCATAACTCTGTGGAACAAAGAGGAGTTTTCCATCAAATGCTTGTTTCAACGTTTTCTACCCATGGAGTATCTCACATTTGTACTAGATCTCAAGTTTTCAAAATCCCAAAGGACTCAAATGTAAAATGAGTAAATATAGGGGAAAACAAATGCGAAGAAATCAAAATCTGTAGTGGGTCGCATGTACCCACTATTCCCAATTCTATTATGGGGACCACCAGTGGATTTAATAAAAAAGGTCTATATTTGGGGGCACCCCACTTTCAAAGCTCTTTTTTAAATAACACTACAACAAAAAAAGCCTTCAGGGGCGCTTTTTTTAATCCATTAGGGGCGCTTTGAGGCGCCCCTAAATCTGGCGCTCCTGTTGACAAACCTTCTACAGGAGCGCCCAACAAGCGCCTCTAATTATTAGGCAACAGGGGCGCTCGCAGTAAAAAGCGCCCCTATTGGTCTTAGCGCGTTTGACAATCAGGGGCGCTTGCAGTAAAAAGCGCCCCTGTTGGCCTTAGCGCGTTTGACAATCAGGGGCGCTTGCAGTAAAAAGCGCCCCTGTTGGTCAGGCCAACAGGGGCGCTTTTAACTGCAAGCGCCCCTGATTGTCAAGTGCGTTAAGACCAACAGGGGCGCTTTCTACTGCAAGCGCCCCTGATTCAATGTTTTTTAAAAAAAAAAAAAATTTGTTTCTGGTATATCCGGAACTCCGATTTAGGTGTTCTTGGATGCGTTGGAAAGCTAACGAAGAGAAATATACTTATAAACAATTATGATTTGGTGTTTTTAATTTCTTCCAATGACCATCACAATGCTAATATAATTGTAACCATTGAAGCATTTGAGGAGTGTGCGTTTGCATTAGTATTTGATATTTAATTGCATATCATGATAATATGAAGACTGTTACCATGGGTGAACAATTTAAATTAAGTGTATTTGAATTATCCATATGCTTCATTAAACTTGGGAATGAGTTTGATGGAACTAGAGGAAGAAAACTTTACTTGAAAATAACTTTGAGACCATTCCTACAAGTTGGCACCACTCATGCCAACACCTAGAAATTTATTATTGATTTGAGTAGTCTTTCAACTTCTCTGGTGTGAACATAACTCACTCCTATTCTTAATGAAAATGTCTCTCGTAGAGAATCATTCAAATTTTTGACATAATGTATTGTGATGTTTTAAAGACCGTTGAGAAAATTTTTGATTGTGTGAGATTTTCCTCATAAGAAATCTAATCTTTGAATCCCAGGTGTCATGGTCAATGATGTTTAAGTGTTTTATGACTGTTTCTTCTCTTCAATGATATGATAAGAAAATAACATCTTTTTCAAGGTCTCCTTTACAACAATAGGATGTGAGGCACCCCCTTATGTTTACTTTATTGGTTCCCTAACTTGTATATAGTTTGTTTCATCTATGTGTGAATTCATATTCACTCGTATTTCCAGTCACAAACAAACAAATGCATCAATCATTAACAATTATAATATGAATTCCCAAACAATCAGCACAAACATCAAATTTTCACGAAAAGGGTTTTTCGCACTCATCAAATACGCCTTTGCACAGAAAACAACACGAAACTGTAACCAACGCGAATAAAAAAAATTCAAAAATCTAAAAAAGTGAGGAAAACTCACAAGTCTCGGAGTGAAGGCGTCGTTCACGGAGGAGGGAGGACGAAGCAGCGCCGTTCACGGAGGAGGGAGAAGCAGCACCGTCGCTCACGAAGGAAGATAGGAGGGAGAAGCTGCTTCGTTCACGGAGGAGGGAGGAGGGAAGGCGCTGTCGCTCACGAAGGAAGGAAGGAGGGAAAAGCTGCTTCGTTCACGGAGGAGGGAGGGAAGCTTCTTCGTTCGCAAATGAGAGGGGAGGCCGTACTGTGTGTGTGAGGGAGGCGGTACTGTGTGACTTTTCGCAAATGAGAGGGAGGTAGGGTAAAAGAGAGAAATTGGGCATCAGGAGCGCTTTTAGAAAGCGCCTCTAAAGCCTGAGCATCAGGGGCGCTTTTAAAAAGCGCCCCTAAAGGCCCTTCGTGTTCTGGGCATCAGGGGCGCTTTTTAAAAAGCGCCCCTGATGCCCAGAACACGCAGGGCCTTTAGGGGCGCTTTTTAAAAAGCGGCCCTGATGCTCAAAATACGGAGGGCCTTTAGGGGCGCTTTTTAAAAAACGCCCCTAAAGGCCCTCCGTATTTGGGCATCAGGGGCGCTTTTTAAAAAGCGCCTCTAAAGGGTGCGCCCTTTTTTTGCAATTCTGTTGTAGTGTAAACAAATATTTATCTCATTTCATTCAATAAGATATTTAGAATATAATGGAGATCATGAATTCTACCATAGTTTAGTTTATTCAAAAAGTAACTAATATCCCCTAGATAAAGATTGAGGACTCACACTCATAGGTAGATACATCACTAGACGTGAGAATATCCTCACTTGTCTTCGGTAGGCTCGTATTGGTTCCATTGAAATTAGCCATTAAACGCAAGTCCTTGTAACAAACTGTTATACGCAAGTTATATCATACATACACACTATTTATTATAATCACACACATAAGTTTTTGTATATCTAGTGTACTTGCTCGTGCCTTATGGAATTACTTAATTAATTACTTTTTACAAACTATATATTTACACACCTCAATACTTTGAAGAAGTTTGTTCACCCATGGTACTTTATTATCATTAAAATTATCAAGCAGTCATACTTATCAATCTTCTAGGGTACAACACCCCACCTTCCACCCCCTCCCATCCAGTTCCTTACAAATCCAAAAGGCCAATCAAGCCATTAGACGATGAGAACTGCACGAGACAGCAAGATGCCTCACAATTGTTGGGTTGCTCTATGATAACCCTATTTTATATAGGTTATCTATGCTCCTAATACTTAAATTAAGCTTACTTCTCAAGTAATTCTAGTACTTAAATATGTGAATATATGAATATTAGGATAAATATAGGTTATAAGTCAAATCCCTAAAGCTTGGGCATAATCAATGCCTTTGTGAATATGTTTGATGTTTTGCTTTAACGCTGCAGCGGTTTGCTATCAAGGAGACGCTACAGCGTTATATGACGGCTGACCATTGAGATATTTGTGTGGCCACTTGAGGACATGATGAGTCACCACCATTATCTCTTCCTCTCAGCTGGATATTTTGACTTTCAAGTGGATGCTAAATTACACTTGGCGCCTCCTAAATGGAACCCATGTGATAGTTGTTGTATTCCATCATTAGCACTTTTTGTAAAGTACTTTAAGGATAATATCTAAGTCTAATAATCATCATGTGTAATATTATTATTCTATTAAGACTTAGTTATTAATTAGATTAATTAAGATTGCTTCTCTAGGAGGTAACTTACGTAGACAAGTAGATATAATATTAAGAAAGGAGAACTACACCATGTATCGTAGCCACTCTCCACTGATACACTACCTTTAAGCTTTTATTTTTCTTAACATAGTTTTTCTAGTCTTCATTCAAGGTTTTGCTCACGCCTCAACTTCATCTCTTGTATGCGACGTGGGATCATTGGACTGTATCTTTTGCAACCACTCTTCTCTTGTCTTCATACGGTAATACATACTCTCTAGTTGTATTATGTTGATGGAACTTGTGATGAGCTAACTTTGTTGTAGTTGGATTGTTCTTAGTATGTAATGAACCTTGAGTAACTTTTGTATAATATTATGATGTTTGTGTTTTATTCCTTGTGTCATAATACTTTCAATCTTGGTTTGGAAATGATCAACTAAAACAAGGTAACTTTGTGGGTACAGACATGGTTCACAAAGAGAACTCAAGGAATAATATGAATGAAAACCCTTTAAAGACATTTAAAGGAAGCACTACTTAACTCTAGACATAGGGGAGTAATAGTTCATAAGGCAAATGTTGTAAGAGCTTAATATACAAGGGTAAAACTTATTTAGAGCCTAGACATAGGAGTCTTGTAACATAGCCCTGACGAAAGTGACTGAAAGGCACGCCACCAAGGCGCTACAGCGTCTACGGATTCTGAAGCGCTACAGCGCTTAACGCTACAACGTCTAATATTATCTGAACATTACTCTTGGGAATTTACACAACTACTGAGCTATCCAACTCACCTTTAATCACTTCAAACTTAATACAGTTTTATCACAACTTATGATGTTTACAACTCTTTACCTTTACTTGTTACTTAATTCTTTTCACTAAGATTCTAATCACTTAAACTTCTTAGATTAATTCCAATCCCTGTGGGAACGAACTTTACTTATCAATATATTACTTGTTGCGATCGTGTATACTTGCACATCACCTTTTCGCACAACAAGTTTTTGGCGCCGTTGCCGGGGATTGCATTTAATTTTCATTGTTTAAGTTTTTAGTAAACTTAGTGCCTATTTTACACTGGTGTGTTGTTTCTTGTTGCTGCAGCAGTAAGCGCTACAGCGTATGCCCAGGTCTCAACCACCAGAATTTGAACCATACTCAGAACCAGAGAGAAGGTTCAGGAAACTAAGACATCTTCACAGGCTCAGACCTACCATGTCAGAACACAGTCATAGGACCAATTCTGGTAGAGCTAACACTCTACATGGCAGAACTAGCTCTGGTAGAGGAGGGACTGAACCAGGTGGAAGGGGTAGAGGTAGACATCAGCAGCCACCCACTCCAACCTTACATGACCAAGAAGACTGGTACAGACATCAATTCATAAATGAAGGACCTGCTCAAATGATAAATGACAGAGATAGACCAATGAGGGACTATGCTGTGTTTGATCCACAAACCATGGAGACAAGCATAACAAGACCTACTATCAACACAGCTCAGTTTGAATTAAAACCTATGATGTTCCAAATGTTGCAAACAGTTGGACAGTTTGGTGGTGCTCCTCAAGAGGACCCATATTTACACTTAAAGCAATTTTTGGAAGTCTGCAGTAACTTCATCATTCCAGGGGTAAGTGATGATGCATTCAGATTAAAACTTTTTCCTTATTCCTTGAAGGATAGAGCAAATGCCTGGTTAACTTCTCTAGAGCCTAACTCTATCCATACTTGGAATGAAATGGCTGAGAAATTCTTAGCAAAATATTTTCCTCCAAGTAAGAATGCAAGAATGAGGAATGAGGTTACTGCATTCAGACAAAGAGATGCTGAAACACTGTTTGAGGCATGGGAGAGATGGAAGGAGCTGTTGAGAAAGTGCCCTCATCATGGTATACCTGTGATTATCCAAATGGAAACCTTCTACAATGGGCTAGATCCAACAACCAGACAAATGTTAGATGCCTCTTCAGGGGGTGTGTTGTTGAAAACCTCCTATAATGAGGCATGTGATCTGATTGATGACATTGCCACAAATAGCTATCAATGGCCTACAGAAAGGTTAGCTCAGCAGAAGAAGGTTAGCTCAGCAGAAGAAGGTAGCTGGTGTGCATGAAATAAGTGAAGTTTCTGCTCTATCTGCACAGGTTGCCTCTCTTACTAACATGATAAAATCTATGAGTACACCAAACGCTGTAGCGGTTACCGCTGCAGCGGTACATGAACCTACAGTAGCTGTCATTGAGCAAGCCTCTCCAGGGTCAGTAAGCTGTGTATACTGTGGATGAGAGCATTTGTATGAAGAATGTCCTGGTAATCCTGTCTCTGTGAACTTTGTGGGTTTCAATAAAAACAATAATCCCTATTCAAATACATATAATCCTGGTTGGAAGAACCACCCCAATTTCAGATGGGGAGCTAACAATGCAACAGCACCTAATTATAGTGCTCCAGCAAATCCACCAGGATTCCCTGCTCAGAACTACCCAAGACAGAATGCCCCTGTCATAGATAATATATTGGAAGGATTGATGAAAGGTTTTATGAGTGATTGCAAGACAGCCCTGAAAACTCATGAAGCTTCCATTAAAAATCTAGAAGTACAGATGGGGCAATTGGCTAATGTCCTTTCCCAAAGAATTAGTGGATCATTACCATCCACTACAGAAGCTTCAACTTCAAGTACTACAGGGAAGGAGCATGTAAAAGCTATAACTTTAAGGAGTGGGAGAGATTTGATAGGATCATCAACTGTTTCAGATGATGAAAAAAACAAAAATTCTGAAAAACAAAAAGAACCTACAACAAGCGCTACAACGCCTGAACCTACCGCTGCAGCACCTGTTGTTGAGAAAACACCACCACTACCCAAAATGATTCCAACATACCCAGATCCTCCATATCCTCAAAGACTTCGAAAGGCTCATGAAGACAAGCAATTTAATAAATTCCTAGAAGTCCTTAAACAGTTGCACATTAATGTTCCTTTGGTGGAAGCTCTACAACAAATGCCTAACTATGCAAAGTTTATGAAGGATGTGCTTACTAAGAGGAGGAGACTAGGGGAGTTTGAAACAGTGGCAATGACTGGGGAATGCAGCATGTTGATGCAGAACAAGCTCCCACCCAAATCAAAAGATCCTGGCAGTTTTACTATACCATGCTCAATTGGAAATTTTTACACTGGTCGTGCTCTATGTGATTTGGGAGCCAGCATAAATCTTATGCCTAAGTCCATATACACACAGCTAGGAGTGGGAACTGCCAGATCTACCTCACTTACACTGCAGCTAGCTGATAGAACTCTTGCATATCCAGAAAGAATCTTGGAAGATGTTCTAATAAAGGTAGACAAATTTGTATTTCCTGTTGATTTTGTAATCTTGGACTTTGATGCAGATAAAGAAGTACCCATCATACTGGGAAGGCCATTCTTGGCCACTGGAAGAACTTTGATAGATGTGCAGAGAGGAGAATTGATCATGAGGGTCAATGACCAAGAAGTCAAGTTCAACATTCTCAATGCTATGAGATTTTCAGGTCCAAATCTTGAAGAGTGCTCATTTGTGTCTGTTATTGACAAAGTAGTTCAAGATCACTTCCAGAAAAGCACAGATCATCTGAGGCAATTACTGGACAGCAGTGAAGATACAGGGTTTGATGCAGAAGCTACAGGAGAGGAGGAACAGACAGCCAAAGAAATTTGGGCTAAGAAATATGAATCTTTGGAGCAGGAGAATTCAGACATGAGAAATGATCTCCCCTCCACTGAACAACCACCAACTCTGGAACTTAAAGAGTTGTCTTCACACCTCAAATATGCTTATCTAGGTAACAATAGTACTTTACCTGTTATAATTGCTTCTGACCTTTCTGAAAAGCAGGAACAAGATCTAATTCAGACGCTACAGCGACATCAAAAGGCAATTGGTTGGCAAATGTCAGATATAAAGGGTATCAGCCCAACCATTTGTATGCACAGAATAGTGTTACAAGAAGGCTCTAAAAATTGCATTGAATGGCAGAGGAGGTTGAATCCAATTATGAAAGAGGTGGTGAAGAAGGAAATCATCAAGTGGTTGGATGCAGATATTGTATACCCCATTTCTGACAGTGCATGGGTCAGTCCTGTGCTGTGTGTGCCAAAGAAAGGAGGGGTAACAGTAATAACTGTTGCACCCCAAAAAATCCGGTTCGGACTTCTCATTGTACAACGTGGAAAAGGTATGGAGCCGCCACCAATATTTTAATTTTAAGACCAAAACATTGAAAAAAGGTCTTTTAGCCAAGGCGGATGGTCTTTCGAAAACTAGAGATATGGGTTCGGGGGTCGGTTAGGCATGGGGAAGGTATTAGCGCCCCGTACCTCCTTTCTACCGAAAGGGAACCTTTAATTAAATGTGTGGTTTGAAGTGTTGATTTGAAAATGCTTTTATTTTGCCTCTTTATTGAAAAGGGAGTGAGAAGACTTAATGAAAATTTTTATTTTTGGCGCTTGACGAGAGTTGGCCTCTCGCTCCTACGTATCTCCTGGTGCGATGGAGAATTCAAAGCTACGTAGTTCTTGGTTGTCCTAAAAAGGTTTTTGTTTTTTAGTCTGTTTAGATGAGTTTTCGCAGTAGGAGTGAGGATTCGCGATGACCAAACAACAACGGTTTAGAGTGGCCGCGCTACTAACTCTTTTGAAAATGAAATTATCATTAACAACCAAACGGCAACGGCGCGAGTGATCATTAACGATAATCGGTTTTGCTTTTGATTCGAGTGTTCCCGACGACCAAACAACAACGGTTTAGAGTGGCCGCGCTACTAACTCTTTTGAAAATGAAATTATCATTAACAACCAAACGGCAACGGCGCGAGTGATCATTAATGATAATCGGTTTTTATTTTAGATGATCTAAAAGGGCTTTCGCAATCGAATTAATTTTGGTTTGTTGTGCTTGACGAGGACGTGGCTCGCTCCTACGTATCCCAAATGGGAATCAAAGCGACGTAGTTCTAATTTCTTTAGTTTTGAAAAGGTTTTCGAAGTAGGACGAGCATTAGCGAATGATTAAACTAACAAAGGTTATGGGTAATCATCGCTGAGTACTCATGTGAAATGGAAGAGCGTTCATAGAGATCAAACTAACAAAGGTTATGGGTGACCTCCACTACTTGCTTATTTTTGTTTATTGAAAATGCTTTGAAAATTAATTGGTTTGGAAAAGAGTTTTTTAAAAAATAAATAAATCATTTTCAATCGAATTCTATGTCCAAAACCAAATGCAACATGAATGAATGAAGTTCAAACATATTCAACTAATCAAGCAATCATGAACATGTTGATCATCAACTAAGATTAAGCATGCCAATATAATCAAGAGATTTAATTGTCATAGATGCAAGACAAAGTTCTCAAAACAATTGTGTTTGTGTGTGAAGGAGAATTGCTACACAAGTTGGAAGCAATCTCAAGAGGGGCACATATGCCTCTATGCTACACATGTTGGTAGCCTTATAAGGGCACATGATTGTGTAAAAGGGTTTGTGCACAATTAAGTCAAGACATTCAAATGGCATCAAGAACAAAGGAATACAATTGATCATAGGCATAGAGTATTCTAGGTTAGGTGAATGAACATGTGAGCAATGATGCATGATTTGGCAAGCATGTGAATGCATGAGCATACAAGAATGAATGCATGAATGAGTAGACAAGAGGATGCATGAGCATACAAGAATGCATGAGCATTTGAGTATGATTACGTTTATTATGCAAGGCATAAATACTCGAGAATGCATGAGAGTGTCGCATAAATAGGGATGGATGAAGATGCATGAGGGTGAAAATGTTTTGGTAAAAGGTTTAGGTAAGAAAGTGGTAAAATGTTTTTGGGTTTTGGTGTTTTGTAAATGAGATGAAATGTTTTTGGTCTTGAAAGTGGTAAAAGTATTTTGGGGTTTATTTTATAAAGTTGAAAAAGTATGAAATGCAAATGAGAAAATGTTTTGGGGTTTTTATGCAAAGATGCAAGTGGTAAAATGTTTTGAATGAAGGTAAAAATGTTTTATGTGATGAGATAAAAATGTTTTGGTAAAAACTAAGTGAAATGGTAAAAACCAAAGTGGTAAAATGTTTTTATGTTTTTTTGGTAAAAAGTTAATGAAGTGGTAAAGTAAAATGGTAAAAAGTAAACAAACACAATGACATAACTTGCATTTACTCAACCACAATCAAAATGACAATCTTCAAGCAATCAAAGGGGTAAAAACCCTAGTCATGGCCGAATGCATACAAGCATGGAATCATCAACTTATTTCATGCAAAAATTGACAAATTAACTCACAAAACAACACAAAAGAAGAGGACCTAATCTATCATGCAAGTTCCTAAGACAAACATCAACCAAATCATGCATTTATTCACGCGAAATCAAAGGAAAAAAAACTAGCAAAATGGGCATGAGAATGGGTTTTCATTTGATGAAAATTATACCAACAAGGTTTAAAATACAATAAAATGCAAGAAGACACAAGAACAATTCCTTCAAAGCCAAGGAGCCACCTCAAACACTCAAGCCTCCCTAAGTGCTTGTCAATAATGTTTGAGATGGCTCCTCAAAGCATCAACAACAATATATGAAGGAGTTGAGATGAGGAGAAGAGAGATTACATAATGAAAATTAAAGAAAATGCAAGAGTTTGTGAGCTTACCTCTAGATCTTGCTTGAAATGAAGAAGAAGATCAAAATAGAAACCAAGAACACTTGAACCTCCTCTTGAATCCCACGAAAATCACTTGATATTGAAGGATTTGATGATGAACTTTGAAGATAATGCAAGATTAGAAGTGGATCTAGTGTAGGAATCAAGAATAATGAAGAATTGGTGGTGGAAATGGTGGGAGGTGGTCTTGGGTTTGAGAGGGGAGGAGGAGAGGAATTGTGATCTGATTGTGTGCTAGGGTAAAATGAGGATCCTCCCTTTGGTTTCTTATTTTTGGGTTTTATATGAGGTGCAAAATTAAGGGTATATAGGACATTGTGCTTTTGCCAACCATTGAGATTTGAGATAGAATTTGAATCAAGGGCCAAGATTGCAATGCACATGGATTAGGGACAATGAGAAAGCACAAATGGAAGGGAATGAGCTGGTGTCATATGAAATTGAAGAGTTTTTTGTACACAAAAATTGTTGGGGGCAATTAGGTCAATTTGCACATAGTTGTAGCCTAGGATTTGATCTAGAATTTTAATCAATGGCTAGGAGTACAACTCACATGGATTAAGGGCATGAAGAAACACAAAATGAGGTAAAAATGGGCTGGAATTCGCAGTCATGAGGAGGGAAGGAAAAAAAATGCAAGCTTGCACAAAATAGTACATTTTGTCTTATTAAGGACACTACCTTATTTTGATTCTTTTTGATTTTTCTTTTTATGATCATTCTTTTATTCCATGAAGATTCTTTTTTTTTTATTTTGGGCTCATCCTAGGATTCAATCATTGGGCCCAAAATTCCATGACAACACCACTCCCAAAATTGATTTTGGGCCTCACTCTAGCGGAAATGACCATTTTGCCCTTTTCTTCGAAACTTGACTTTTTATGCAAAATTTAATCAATGATGCGCAAAAATTTATAACCCAACTCATTTTGACCCAAATGAATTCCTCCAAAGATGCCCAGTGATTTTTACTGAGAAATTATCTTTTAGGGTAAAATGACCAAAATGCCCTTTTTGACCCAAAAACCCTAATTTTGCCCGATAATGCATTTCCACTTCAAAAATGAATCTATAACCCTAGAAATGACCTCTAGAATCTTAGAATGCATGCTCAATGACCTTCATGAGGAATTATCATTTTTATTGTGAAATGACCAAAATACCCTTTTGGACTCAAAAAAACCTGATTTACCCAAAAAGTGCATTTCAACTCTAAAAATGATTTTAGAAACTTTGGAATGACTTTTAGGACTCAAAATGCAATGCATGATGCTTCTCACTCCTCAACTTATTTATTTTTGTGGAAAATTAGGGTTTTGATCTAAGCTGGACAAAATTGGGGTATGACAGCTGCCCCTCTTTATCTGGATTTTAACGAGGAATATGAATTGGCCGAAACATATTCCGAGGCAAAATAAAGATAAAGAATTTAGAAATTATACCGATTTTGTCTACTTAGGGAAACCCGATTTTTCCTTTTTCCATCTCTCTAGTTTTTTCTGTTTTTGTTAATGTAAGGTGAAAAATGAAACTCTAATGCATGTGAGAATAGAGATTTTTTTTTTTTGATAAATGGACACTTTCGTGTCGATGCATGTAGACTGAAAGGTAAAATGGGCACTTGGCGTGCAAACAGAAACTGTAAAATGGGCACTTGGCGTGCAAACAGAAAGGTAAATGGGCACTTGTCGTGCAAACAGAAAAGTAAAATGGGCACTTGGCATGCAGAAAGGTAAATGGGCACTTGTCGTGCAAACAGAAAAGTAAAATGGGCACTTGGCATGCAGAAAGCGGTAAATGAGCACTTGGCGTGCAGAAAGCGGTAAATGAGCACTTGGCGTGCAGAAAGCGGTAAATTGGGAATTCGGAGGCTGCCTAAAACCTTCTAACGGACTCTTGTCGAGTCCGAGCTCTGGGGGGTGGCCTTTTCGAGCGACCGATCAACATCAGGTCCGGAACTGATTTGATCAATGGATTTACGCTATGCCTTAGGCTGACACAACTAATCCGAAGGACTTGACGAAGTCTGATGGATCCATTGCGTGCTCGTACACAATGTTGTGATCTGTGGAAGGAGTTCACTAACTCGGTGGGAGTTCACTAACTCTGTGGGAGTTCACTAACTCTGTGTTGATGGAGTTTACTAACTCTGTGTTGATGGAGTTTACTAACTCTGTGTTGTGGTGATTTTCTAAAAATGAGATTTTTGGGACTCTCTGGTCCGAAGTAACTTTTCTCTTGGATGGTGCATGAAATGCATGTACTTGGGTATTTGGGTGCACATGAATGCAATTATTGATTTTGGGTGGGATGCTCTTTCTGTTTGATTTTCATTCTTTTCTTTTTCTTTTGTTATTCTTTCGCTTTTTCTGAGATGCGAATTTGAAAGTGTAATGCACTACTGTTTGATGCCATGGAGTGACGAATGGTATGGATGATATGAGAATGATGAATGAAGATGTTGTGTTCTTTTATGTTCCGTCTTCTGTGATTTTCTTCTCTTTTGTTTTTTTTGTTTATTCTGTTTGTTTTCTTTAAGCAGCTTTCTTTTTTTTGCTTGTTTGTTTTTTTTTTGGCACTTTTGCTCTTTCGGCTTATCTTTCTCTTTTTTTGTCTTTTTCTTTCAAGCATAATACTTCTTCATAGAGTCTGAATTGACTGGGTTCTTGAGATCTTCGCCGTCCATGTTGGTAAGTATCAGTGCTCCTCTGGAGAAAGCTTTCTTGACAACATATGGTCCTTCATATTTGGGAGCCCATTTGCCCCTGGGGTCCGTCTGGAGCGGCAAGATCTGCTTGAGCACAAGGTCTCCTTCGCTGAATTCTCGAGGACGAACCTTCTCGTTGAAAACTGTCTTCATCCTTTGTTGATACAGCTGCCCATGACACAAGGCGGCAATCCTTTTTCCTCAACGAGGTTCAACTGGTCAAGACGGGACCGAACCCATTCTGCTTCATCAAGTTTTGTCTCCATTAACACCTGCAGGGATGGTATTTCAACTTCAATGGGGAGGACTGCCTCTGACCCGTAAACCAGTGAGTAAGGGGTCGCCCCTGTTGAGGTACGTACTGAAATTCGGTAGCCATGCAAAGCAAAGGGAAGCCCCCCCCCATGCCAATCCTTGTAGGTTACCACCATATTTTGCACTATCCTTTTGATGTTCCTGTTGGCTGCTTCAACTGCCCCATTCATCTTCGGGCGGTAGGGAGAGGAATTATGATGCTGAATTTTGAATTCTTTGCACAGGTCCTTCATTATTTTGCTGTTCAGGTTGCTGCCGTTATCCGTGACGATCTTGTTTGGAAGACCGTAACGGAAAATCAGATCTTTCTTTACAAACTTGGCAACCACAACACTAGTTATACTGGAGTACGAGGCAGTTTCAACCCGCTTGGTGAAGTAGTCAATGGCGACCAAAATGAAGCGATGCCCGTTCGACGCTTTAGGCTCGATAGGACTGATAACATCCATTCCCCACATTGAGAACGGCCAAGATGCAGACAGAACATTCAAGGAAGCAGGCGGTACATGAATGTGATCGGCATAGATCTGGCATTTGTGCATTTTCTTACAAAGCTGTAGCAGTCTGATTCCATCTGCAACCAGTAGTAACCAGCTCTCAGGATTTTCCTAGCCATTGCGTGCCCGCTGGAATGAACCCCAAATGAGCCCTCATGAACATCTCGCATAATCTTTACTGATTCTTCTCTTGTTACACACCTGAGGAGTACCAAGTCATGGTTTCTCTTGTAAAGGACGTCTCCACTCAAGAAGAGATTCCTTGACAATCTTCTGATAGTTCTCTTGTCATTTTCTGATGCCCCAGGTGGGTATTCCTGATTAATGATGTATCGCTTGATGTCATGATACCAAGGCTTATCATCAGGCTCTTCGTCTATGGATGTGCAGTAATGATGCGCAGGCAGGTTCCGACGTGGGATTCGGATGTGAGTTAAACTCTTATCACAGCTGATGTTAAACATGGAGGACAAGGTTGCCAAGGCATCGGCCAGCTGGTTTTCACTTCGAGGGATGTGTTTGAAAGTGATTTCGTCGAAAGACTCCATCAATTCTTGCACATGGTCACAATAAGGGATCAGTTTGGGATCTCTGGTCTCCCAATCGCCTCTTACTTGATGAATCACCAGGGCTGAATCACCGCACGCATCAAGCCTTTTGACTTTCCACTTCAGGGCTGCCTGCATGCCCAGGATGCATGCTTCATACTCGGCAATGTTGTTTGTGACGTAGAAGCTCAGTCTTGTAGTGACAGGAATGAAGTGGTTGTCAGGAAATATCAACACAGCATCTGCCCCATGCCCCTATATGTCGGACGCACCGTCGAAGATCATCCGCCATCTTTCATTTTCTTGGGATTTCCCCTCGTCGAAACAATGCCATGATATCTTCATCAGGAAAATCATGTTGCATTGGCTGGTAGTCTGGACTTGGCTGACATGCTAAGTACTCTGCAAGTGAGATGAACGAATGCATGCAATGCAAATGCCATGATGGGATGCAGAATGACTTTTCCTTTTTACTTTTCTTTTGTTACTTTTTGTTTTTCTTTTTGGTACATGATGAATGCATGAAACGCGAATGTGAATATGATGCGAATGAAATGCTTGGATGCAAATGTTATGGCACATGGTGCGATGGTATGATATGAAGTATAGAACATTTCTTTTGGTAATGATGAGACATGAGACTTTATATGTAAGAAGCGGAGGCGATTATCCCTTGGAAAGTTAGGCTTGATTCAAAATTTGGTAATCTCAAGGTTGTTATCTACAGGTATTGATATGAAAAGGTACTTGACCATATTTGCAAGCTCGCTTCTTTTTCTCTTCCATTATGATGCCCCATGATGACCGAAGTTTATGTCCACAAAGTTACCTAAGTGGATTTTTAGCATCACATGATCAACTTGTGTTCTTTCTCTATGAAGCATTGTTTAGTAAAGACGTACGTTAGTGCAAGTATAGATGAATGAGTCAATTAACTTGGGGTTTTAAAGGCCTAGGGTGAGGATATTTGTGGCGCATGAAGGGGTGAATGACTGATTGGTCTTTGTCAAGGTCGTGAAAGGTAGGTTTTTCCAAGCCAAGAAATATGGGACTGCCCCCAATTTAGATTTGATGACGGTGAGTAATAACTTGCTCCTGTCTAGTGGTGACAGGCTGGGGGCGTAGAAAATGATGAATTGGCTTTGGAGTGAAAGGTGGAAGGCAAAAGACTTTCCTCAACCCACAGAGTTTGGTATTGCCCTAATTATGGTAAGGACAAGGTTGCCCTGACTAGAGTAACAGAATAATGAGTTGAGAAATTGCCCCGGTATGGTTTTGGGCATGTGAATATGGCAAGGGGATGAGATGGGTGTAAGGTGAATCCTCCCATTTGTAGGTGGAGTGACGAGCGACGGGGCTGCCCCACTTGGTAATGGGATTTCAGATGGTTGTTTTAAGTGAGGATTGGAAAAGGTGACGGAGTTAGGGTTATGGGTTTTTGGAGATGGTCAAATATGGCTGCATAGACTGGGTGTGGTGCGGGATGGATGTTGGACATATTTCCCCGAGCTTATGTGGAACAAATAGTGAAAGGAGTACCCCACTTTAGATTCAAGGCGAACGTCCTGGCATGAACCTTTTGGTTGTCTACAAAATGAGTCTCAGACTATGATAGTCTTGAGCTCGCTATGATGAAAACTTCACTTAGTGATCACTAAACATTGTCTTGATGTAACTTGAATGATTCTTGGAGTGCAAGCCTTTTGATTTTTCTTTTCTTTTGAGTTTCTTTTTTTCTTGAGATTTTTTTTTGTGTTTTTTTTTTTGAGCAAACATATTGTAAATAAATAAACTTATTTGTCCTAAGATTAAAACTTTGAGAAAACAGGAGCAATCAGTCATTGATCAGAATGGATTTTTGGAGTTGTGATGTGGCTAACGATTAATGATTTATGAAGGGAGGGATAATTGGGCTCAAAGAAGTATTTGATGATTGATGGAACAGATGTTTTTTTTTTAGTGGTACGATTTGGCTAGTAGTTAATGAAAGTATGAGTTATTAAGCTTAATGAGGTGTTTGAGGTCTTATTGAGATGAGAACCTCTTATGTGTCTCACGGTAAAATGGACCTGTTTAGGGTTATGACTTGGCAAAGGGTTTGTGGGGGGATAGGCCGAAGGAAGTGTTTGAAGATTGATTTTAGACAAGGATCTCTTAAGCGTTTAATGGTATAAAGTATCAGCTCACAATTTGTACTATCTTGCTTCCTTTTTTATTTTTTCCTTTTTGTTTGAATTTTTCAATTCTCTTTTTTTTTACTTCACTTTTTGTGATTCTTATTTTCTCTTTTTTTTTGAACTGAGTGAGCTGATAAAAGTGCTATCCCATTTTCAACGTGGAATTAATCCTTGTCTAGGATGATTGAAATGTTTTTTTTTTGGATTAAGGTGGGTGGTAAAGGATTTTTTTTTTTTTTTGAGGATATGGAAAGATGGTTCAACTTCATTTCAAATCATGATTGCTCGTTTTCTCAAAAAAATAACCTAAGGACAATAATTTACTTATTTTATATACTTGCTCTTTTCCTTTATTTCTCTTTTTTTTTGTGCCCTAATTTTTGCTTAGGCCGCTCTTACGAGTTTTCAACCTAACGGGGCTTTTTTGATTTTTTTTGTAAAGGACTTGCACCAAGGGAAAACAATATTGACAAGGTATCGTAGTGACCACAAATTTGCCCCTAGTAATGAGGGTCTAAAGTGATGTTTCATTAGTGAGAACAACCCAAATAATCAACTAGGTACTGATGTGGGGGATATGTACTTTATGGGTGGTCGGGGTGGGATCAGACTTTGACAGAGGATGATGATAAGGTAGGGACGCTAACTGACTCAAACAAAAATAAAGACACATGTCACACACAAGTTACTACACGAATGCTTCGCAGAGAGTTAACATTAGTTAAAACGTGAAAGAAAAATTTTTGTGGACCATTTCGGTCATTCATCATGGGGTGGATGAGATGCAATGCTTTGTTGAAAAAGTACGAACAAGCTGCTAATTTGAAAAACTGAGTGCATTGAAACACCTTGAGTTTGCTGCTAAGCTTTCCCAAAGAAGAATAATTAACCTCGCAAGAACGTTTCACCTCTCATCAAAATTTTTCTAGAATTATGCTCATTTTTTTTTATAACGCATGATGTAAGTATTCAAATGAATGAGTATGAATGAGATGCAAATGTATGCGCTTGAAATGATAATGTATGGTTTTATGTTTGTTTTGCTGCTGGGAATCGCGGGATGCCTTATCTTGTCGTAAGCGCATAAACCTTTTCTTTTTGATTTACGAAGTGAAGTAAACGAGGAATCGAAATAGCAAATCAACCTTCTTCATAACTGGGAAGCGAGAAGTAAGTGAAGCCTTGCTATTCGATTCCATTATGATGCACCTATGACAAGACGGTACATTATTCGGTGATCCCCGGCAAGCAAATGCAAATGAGATGCAATATGAATGCAAATATTTACAACATTTGGTTTTAATGGATGCGGCATGATGCGATTATGATGTGAATGATGCGCGTGGAAAAAATAAAGGCGATGCATATGGACGAAAGTTCAAAAATTTAGGAGACACACTACGTGCCGCCTCACGCAGTGGTTTATTTGAAGAAAATATTTTTTGGGAAAATGCGGGCCGTACGTTATTTCATATGGACCGGTAAGAGAAAGGCTACAGCGGTAACTCTTTCTCCCTTTTTGAAAATAAAGTGGGCCATATGTCACTTCGTACGGACCGTCAAAAGAAAGGCTACAACGGCAACTCTTTCTTCTTTTTTCTCTTTTGAAAATCTTCTTCTTTTTTCTTTTAGGAAAGATATGCATAAACTACAATGCAACATACAATTTGTATGCCCTTGTGTCCTACAAAAGGTGGGGGAACCTAGGCTCTAAGGCAACTCAAAATGAATCCTCCCATGTAGTTCTAAACACCTCCTCACAATGGCTACCAGAGCTAAATCTCTCTCATGATAACACCCACAACGATGGAATGCCATCTGGTGTGAGGCACCATAAAAGAGCATACTCTGGCTGAAACTTTCGTGAGAGTCAGAAGGACAACGGTCCAATTGCCAGTCACTACTCATTTCCACTCTCTTAAGTTTTGTCAGACCTTGGGTTTTAGGCCCCTCTCAAAGCACAATGAGTATGAGGTGTGAGTGTGTGTAGCAAGGACATACCACCTAAAACTACCCAACACATATCACCCCACCTGCAAATGAAAACCCAGAACAGTCCAGACAAAAGCAAGCAATAACATGTTGTCTACCCTAGGGTTTAATATCAAATAAGCTAGCCTAGGGTTTCAACGACAATCGAGTGCATTGCTTACCTCAGGAAAGGGAGCCAAGAAGAGGGGATCATGAGAGAATTGGGGAGAAATGCATGAGCTTACCTTGAAGAAAGGGAGCAAAGAAGAAGGGAACATGATTGGGATTGAGGAAATGCATGAGGGTACTAAGCACATAAGCAAGGAGGAGGAAGGAAAAACAAACATGGAAGAAAAGAAAACAAATGCACATGCATACAACATGATAAGAAAGAAAAGGAAACCGAAAGGGATAGAAGCAAACAAGGTATCCAAATCAAATCAATAACACAAACCACACATTTAATTAATTAGGCTTGACCCACTTAAAAAGGAAAGGTCCCCAGTGGAGTCGCCAGCTGTTGCACCCCAAAAAATCCGGTTCGGACTTCTCATTGTACAACGTGGAAAAGGTATGGAGCCGCCACCAATATTTTAATTTTAAGACCAAAACATTGAAAAAAGGTCTTTTAGCCAAGGCGGATGGTCTTTCGAAAACTAGAGATATGGGTTCGGGGGTCGGTTAGGCATGGGGAAGGTATTAGCGCCCCGTACCTCCTTTCTACCGAAAGGGAACCTTTAATTAAATGTGTGGTTTGAAGTGTTGATTTGAAAATGCTTTTATTTTGCCTCTTTATTGAAAAGGGAGTGAGAAGACTTAATGAAAATTTTTATTTTTGGCGCTTGACGAGAGTTGGCCTCTCGCTCCTACGTATCTCCTGGTGCGATGGAGAATTCAAAGCTACGTAGTTCTTGGTTGTCCTAAAAAGGTTTTTGTTTTTTAGTCTGTTTAGATGAGTTTTCGCAGTAGGAGTGAGGATTCGCGATGACCAAACAACAACGGTTTAGAGTGGCCGCGCTACTAACTCTTTTGAAAATGAAATTATCATTAACAACCAAACGGCAACGGCGCGAGTGATCATTAACGATAATCGGTTTTGCTTTTGATTCGAGTGTTCCCGACGACCAAACAACAACGGTTTAGAGTGGCCGCGCTACTAACTCTTTTGAAAATGAAATTATCATTAACAACCAAACGGCAACGGCGCGAGTGATCATTAATGATAATCGGTTTTTATTTTAGATGATCTAAAAGGGCTTTCGCAATCGAATTAATTTTGGTTTGTTGTGCTTGACGAGGACGTGGCTCGCTCCTACGTATCCCAAATGGGAATCAAAGCGACGTAGTTCTAATTTCTTTAGTTTTGAAAAGGTTTTCGAAGTAGGACGAGCATTAGCGAATGATTAAACTAACAAAGGTTATGGGTAATCATCGCTGAGTACTCATGTGAAATGGAAGAGCGTTCATAGAGATCAAACTAACAAAGGTTATGGGTGACCTCCACTACTTGCTTATTTTTGTTTATTGAAAATGCTTTGAAAATTAATTGGTTTGGAAAAGAGTTTTTTAAAAAATAAATAAATCATTTTCAATCGAATTCTATGTCCAAAACCAAATGCAACATGAATGAATGAAGTTCAAACATATTCAACTAATCAAGCAATCATGAACATGTTGATCATCAACTAAGATTAAGCATGCCAATATAATCAAGAGATTTAATTGTCATAGATGCAAGACAAAGTTCTCAAAACAATTGTGTTTGTGTGTGAAGGAGAATTGCTACACAAGTTGGAAGCAATCTCAAGAGGGGCACATATGCCTCTATGCTACACATGTTGGTAGCCTTATAAGGGCACATGATTGTGTAAAAGGGTTTGTGCACAATTAAGTCAAGACATTCAAATGGCATCAAGAACAAAGGAATACAATTGATCATAGGCATAGAGTATTCTAGGTTAGGTGAATGAACATGTGAGCAATGATGCATGATTTGGCAAGCATGTGAATGCATGAGCATACAAGAATGAATGCATGAATGAGTAGACAAGAGGATGCATGAGCATACAAGAATGCATGAGCATTTGAGTATGATTACGTTTATTATGCAAGGCATAAATACTCGAGAATGCATGAGAGTGTCGCATAAATAGGGATGGATGAAGATGCATGAGGGTGAAAATGTTTTGGTAAAAGGTTTAGGTAAGAAAGTGGTAAAATGTTTTTGGGTTTTGGTGTTTTGTAAATGAGATGAAATGTTTTTGGTCTTGAAAGTGGTAAAAGTATTTTGGGGTTTATTTTATAAAGTTGAAAAAGTATGAAATGCAAATGAGAAAATGTTTTGGGGTTTTTATGCAAAGATGCAAGTGGTAAAATGTTTTGAATGAAGGTAAAAATGTTTTATGTGATGAGATAAAAATGTTTTGGTAAAAACTAAGTGAAATGGTAAAAACCAAAGTGGTAAAATGTTTTTATGTTTTTTTGGTAAAAAGTTAATGAAGTGGTAAAGTAAAATGGTAAAAAGTAAACAAACACAATGACATAACTTGCATTTACTCAACCACAATCAAAATGACAATCTTCAAGCAATCAAAGGGGTAAAAACCCTAGTCATGGCCGAATGCATACAAGCATGGAATCATCAACTTATTTCATGCAAAAATTGACAAATTAACTCACAAAACAACACAAAAGAAGAGGACCTAATCTATCATGCAAGTTCCTAAGACAAACATCAACCAAATCATGCATTTATTCACGCGAAATCAAAGGAAAAAAAACTAGCAAAATGGGCATGAGAATGGGTTTTCATTTGATGAAAATTATACCAACAAGGTTTAAAATACAATAAAATGCAAGAAGACACAAGAACAATTCCTTCAAAGCCAAGGAGCCACCTCAAACACTCAAGCCTCCCTAAGTGCTTGTCAATAATGTTTGAGATGGCTCCTCAAAGCATCAACAACAATATATGAAGGAGTTGAGATGAGGAGAAGAGAGATTACATAATGAAAATTAAAGAAAATGCAAGAGTTTGTGAGCTTACCTCTAGATCTTGCTTGAAATGAAGAAGAAGATCAAAATAGAAACCAAGAACACTTGAACCTCCTCTTGAATCCCACGAAAATCACTTGATATTGAAGGATTTGATGATGAACTTTGAAGATAATGCAAGATTAGAAGTGGATCTAGTGTAGGAATCAAGAATAATGAAGAATTGGTGGTGGAAATGGTGGGAGGTGGTCTTGGGTTTGAGAGGGGAGGAGGAGAGGAATTGTGATCTGATTGTGTGCTAGGGTAAAATGAGGATCCTCCCTTTGGTTTCTTATTTTTGGGTTTTATATGAGGTGCAAAATTAAGGGTATATAGGACATTGTGCTTTTGCCAACCATTGAGATTTGAGATAGAATTTGAATCAAGGGCCAAGATTGCAATGCACATGGATTAGGGACAATGAGAAAGCACAAATGGAAGGGAATGAGCTGGTGTCATATGAAATTGAAGAGTTTTTTGTACACAAAAATTGTTGGGGGCAATTAGGTCAATTTGCACATAGTTGTAGCCTAGGATTTGATCTAGAATTTTAATCAATGGCTAGGAGTACAACTCACATGGATTAAGGGCATGAAGAAACACAAAATGAGGTAAAAATGGGCTGGAATTCGCAGTCATGAGGAGGGAAGGAAAAAAAATGCAAGCTTGCACAAAATAGTACATTTTGTCTTATTAAGGACACTACCTTATTTTGATTCTTTTTGATTTTTCTTTTTATGATCATTCTTTTATTCCATGAAGATTCTTTTTTTTTTATTTTGGGCTCATCCTAGGATTCAATCATTGGGCCCAAAATTCCATGACAACACCACTCCCAAAATTGATTTTGGGCCTCACTCTAGCGGAAATGACCATTTTGCCCTTTTCTTCGAAACTTGACTTTTTATGCAAAATTTAATCAATGATGCGCAAAAATTTATAACCCAACTCATTTTGACCCAAATGAATTCCTCCAAAGATGCCCAGTGATTTTTACTGAGAAATTATCTTTTAGGGTAAAATGACCAAAATGCCCTTTTTGACCCAAAAACCCTAATTTTGCCCGATAATGCATTTCCACTTCAAAAATGAATCTATAACCCTAGAAATGACCTCTAGAATCTTAGAATGCATGCTCAATGACCTTCATGAGGAATTATCATTTTTATTGTGAAATGACCAAAATACCATTTTGGACTCAAAAAAACCTGATTTACCCAAAAAGTGCATTTCAACTCTAAAAATGATTTTAGAAACTTTGGAATGACTTTTAGGACTCAAAATGCAATGCATGATGCTTCTCACTCCTCAACTTATTTATTTTTGTGGAAAATTAGGGTTTTGATCTAAGCTGGACAAAATTGGGGTATGACAATAACTAATGAGATGAATGAGCTCATTCCAACCAGAAAAATAACAGGCTGGAGAATATGCATGGATTACAGAAGGTTGAATAAGGCAACAATAAATGACCATTTTCCATTGCCTTTCATTGACCAGATGCTGGACAGGCTAGCAGGTAAAGAATTTTATTGCTTTCTTGATGGTTATTCAGGTTATAACCAGATTGCAATATTGCCTGAAGATCAGCAAAAGACTGCATTCACTTGTCCATATGGCACCTTTGCTTTTAGAAGGATGCCATTTGGCCTGTGTAATGCACCTGCCACTTTTCAAAGGTGTATGATGGCAATTTTCTCTGATTACATTGAAAGATCCATGGAAGTCTTCATGGATGATTTCTCTGTGTTTGGAGAAACATTCCATCTATGCCTATCCAACTTGGAAGAAATCTTGATTAGATGTGAAGAAACTAACCTTGTGCTGAACTGGGAGAAATGCCATTTTATGGTGCAAGAAGGTATAGTTTTGGGGCATAAGATATCCAAAAAAGGATTGGAAGTGGACAAGGCTAAAATAGAGGTCATTGAGAAGCTATCTCCTCCAACCAACATCAAAGGTATTAGAAGCTTTTTGGGGCATGCTGGATTCTATAGGAGATTCATAAAAGATTTTTCAAAAATCTCCAAACCTTTGTGCCAACTGTTACAACATGATAACCCCTTCATATTTGATGAGCCATGCATGTTAGCCTTTGTTAAATTGAAGAGAGCTTTAATAACAACACCAGTTATTATAACTCCTGACTGGAGTAAGCCTTTTGAGCTTATGTGTGATGCTAGTGACTTTGCCATTGGAGCTGTGCTTGGGCAAAGGTATGATAAAATTTTCCACTCTATATATTATGCTAGCAAAACACTTGTAGAAGCTCAATTGAATTACACAGTCACTGAAAAAGAACTATTAGTTGTAGTCTTTGCATTTGATAAATTTAGATCATATTTGGTTGGCACCAAGGTAATTGTCTTCACAGACCATTCAGCCATTAAATATTTGATAACAAAGAAAGATGCAAAGCCTAGACTAATTAGGTGGGTTCTCCTACTCCAAGAATTTGATTTAGAAATAAGGGATAAAAAGGGAGTGGAGAACCAAGTTGCTGATCATCTCTCTAGATTGGAAAGAGACATTGCAGGTACAGCAGGTGGGGAGATCAAGGAATACTTTCCAGATGAACAGCTATTGACAATAAATGCTGAATCATCACCCGCTGTAGCGGCCAGTGTAAAAACACTTGACGCTGTAGCGGCTGAGTCTGCAACACCTTGGTATGCTGACATAGTGAACTTTCTGGTTAGCAAGGTGGTACCTGCTAAGATGACTTATCAGCAAAGGAGAAGGTTCTTCCACACAATGAAGCAATATTATTGGGATGAACCTTTTCTATACAAGAAGTGTCAAGACCAGTTAATGAGGAGATGCCTAGCAGAGGAAGAACAAATTCAAGTGCTACAGCACTGCCATTCTGCACCATGTGAAGGGCATTTTGGTGGTGTTAGAACTGCTGCAAAGGTATTACAATCTGGCTACTTTTGGCCTTCACTTTTCAAAGATGCTCAAGACTTTGTTAAAAAATGTAATAGGTGCCAAAGAACAGGGAATATTTCAAACAAACATGAAATGCCTTTGACAAACATTCTAGAGGTTGAACTCTTTGATGTTTGGGGAATGGATTTCATGGGACATTTTCCCCCTTCTCATGGAAACCTATACATTTTAGTAGCTGTAGACTATGTTTCAAAATGGGTGGAAGCTGTTGCTTTACCCAACAATGATGCAAGGTCTGTGAGCAAATTTTTATTGAAAAACATTTTCACTCGTTTTGGAACTCCTAGAGCCATCATAAGTGATGAGGGATCTCATTTTTGTAATAAATTAATTGAGACCCTATTGGCTAAATATGGAGTCAAACATAAAATAGCAACTGCTTATCATCCACAAACAAGTGGTCAAACTGAATTGTCAAATAGAGAAATAAAAAGAATGTTGGAAAATATGGTAGGGCCTTCAAGGAAAGAATGGTCAATACATCTAGATGATGCTTTATGGGCCTACAGAACAGCTTATAAAACACCTTTGGGGATGTCTCCCTATAGGTTGGTTTATGGGAAGTCTTGTCACCTACCAATTGAACTTCAGCACAAGGCCCATTGGGCTCTAAAAAAACTCAATTTTGACTACAAGAAAGCAGGAGATGCTAGATTGCTGCAACTAAATGAATTGGAAGAACTTAGGCATTTTGCCTATGAGAATGCAGCAATTTATAAAGAAAAAACCAAAAATTGGCATGATCAAAAACTGATAAAAAGAGATCTCACTGAAGGAGGACAGGTACTGCTTTACAACTCCAGATTAAGATTGTTTCCTGGAAAGTTAAAATCTAGGTGGTCAGACCCATTTCAATTGATAAAAATATACAGCCATGGGGCTGTGGACCTCTATGATATAACAACCAATACCACCTTCAAAGTGAATGGCCAAAGGGTTAAACAATATTTTGGTGAAAATGTGGTAAGAGACAAAACCACAAATCAACTTAAAGACCTTTAATTTGAAAGAGAAAGTCTGGCTGCAGACTTTAAAGCAAGCGCTCTTGGGAGGCACCCCAATGATTCTAACAAAATTTTTATGTTTATTTTCTATGCAGGAAATTAGGATAAACGCTGTAGCGGTTGCTTATCACAAGAGCGCTGTAGCGGTTGTGTTAAATAAAGGCTGGGTGTGGTCAAACAAAAAAATAAAAAGATCTTGCTCAGGGTGAGCTGGCACTATGACCTCATCCCTATCCTGACCAGCACGTGCACCTATTCACCTGCAATTGTCAAATCAACAGTTTCTTTTTCTCTCTCCCACTTCACTCACAAAACCGTAACTTTAATATCCACAACTTCCCACGCTACCATTCTCTCTCTTTCTCTTTCCTTGCTCTCTGAAACTCCCCTCAACCGTTACCAACCCACCACTCATAACCTTCATTCTTTCTTCTTCCTTCGTCCCAACACACCAACATTTCCCAGAACCCAAAAACAAACACGCAAGCTTTTAACCAACCATGACTAAAAAGCAAGCTGCCCTAAAATGATCTGGCAAGGGAGCCACTAGGAAACCAGAATCCTCTAACCCTGCCAAAAACACCATGGCTAAGGCAACTCAAGATCCTCAGAGGTTTTGGAAGATGGATTTCATAGCTGAAAGGGGATTCAAGACAGAAAGTGCTCCTAAAGCTTTCTCAACCGCTGTCACAGCGTTGGGATGGGAGAACTTCATTAAGCATCGCAAAGACTACATGACGTCTTTGGTACGGGAGTTCTACTCTGGCATTGAAGATCCTAAGGAGGGAAAACCTCAAACCCATTCACTGGTAAGAGGAGAAACTGTAAACTTCAACTCCAGAACAATCAATGATATTTTCCATCTGGGCTATCATGGAAAAGCGCTGGAAACGAAGGTTCTGAACTGGGGGGATGAAGAGATGGAGGCTGTTAGAAGAAGGATTTGTGTGGAAGGAGCGACTTGGGATAAATTTGGAGCTGAATACAAAATTAAAAAGGCATATCTGTGTGAAGAAGCAAATCTGTGGTGTAGTTTCATCAAACACTCCCTGCTGCCTACATCTCACACAACATTTGTGGAAAAAGAAAGACTCATCGTCATTGATGCTATAATGGCTGGAGAAAAGATAGACGTAGGAAGATTGATAGTAAGGGAGATAGAGAAGTGCAGAGTTAAAAAGGGAGGTAATTTATATTTTCCTTGTTTAATTACTGAGTTGTGTTTGGAAGCTGATGTAGAGGTAGAAATGAAAGAAGAAAGAAGATCTCCTCTTGGGGCATTTCCTTGCATTTTCAAAGTTAAGCAGAGACCTGCCGCTGCAGCGTCTTTTGACTCTGCAGCACTACAACGCTTAGAGCTGAAGCAGCAGGTCCTCTGCAAATTTGTGAAAGAAAAATTTGACTGGGAAAAAGCAATGTATGCCCAGATATCCAAAGGAAAAACATCCATTCCCCCTTCTCAATTCCCTGATTGGCTACTGGAAGAAGAGCCAATTAAAAAACAAGAGAAAAAGGGAGTTAGGGCAGAAAAGAAAAAGGCTGTGGCTAGCCCATCAAAGAAAACAAAGCCTAGCCCAGCCAAGAAAGTACAAAAAGCTGTAGTAGAGGAGGAAAGTCTGGACTCTGATGACATTGAAAACATAAGTGAGGAAGATGAAGAAGAAACAATTGCAGTTATGAAAGAGATGGAAAAGCAGGATGATGAAGAATCATCAGGAGAGGAAAGTGATACTGAAGAAGAATCTGAGAGTGAAGAAGAGGAGCAAGCAGAAGAAATACAGTGTGACCCAACCCCAAGCCCAAAGAAACCAAAAACCCCCCTGCCAAAACAGCCAATCCACCATCAACCCCCACCTCCATCCCTGAACAAACCAAAGTAACACCCAAGAAAACACCTGCCAAGCAAGTAACACCAAAGAAGCCTGAACCAAAACAACCAGCAACAAAAGAAAAACCCACTTAGCAGCTCAAGAAAATTTATCAGTCATACACAAAGCCTAGAAAAAACCCAGGTGTCAAACTTGCTGAGTACCCAAAAGAAGGTGTTCAGCCAGTAGGTGCTGCAGCAACTATGTCTGCAGTACCTAGTGACACAATGCCTGAGGCAATTCTGACAGAGGAGGAAACTGAAAAGGAGGCTGCTGAGGAGCTAGTGAATATGTAGGATGAAACAGAGCCAGTGCTGGAAGAACAAGAGCAGGAGCAAGAGCAAACAGAAGAGGAAGAAGAAGTGCAGGAATCAGACGCTGCAGCGGCAGCAGTACAGGAAGCAAGCGCTACAGCGTCACCAACCGTTGTAGTGGCTGACAAGACTGCTCCACCTCAGCCAAAGAAGAAAAAGGCAACAAAAGGAGCCCCAGCCCCTTCAAGAGCCAGTAAGAGGCTCAAGAAGACCTAATAAGGCAAGAATTGTTGGCCTCTTATGCCGGTTATGTACTTTGAACTTTATTTTGTTGTTGTTCTAAGGCCTCTCCCTTTCTTGTCAAGCAAGCAGTGAGGACACTGCCATATTTAATTTCTGGGGGAGGACCTTATGGTTAATAATATTTTAAATTAAGTACAATTATGTTTTTAAATATTTAATATAATTAAGTATAATTATGCCATGTTTTGCAAGTGTTGCATGTTTTGAATATTTTGTATGCTTGAATAGAAAGTATGATTAGCTGCATGTTTTAAATTTCTTAGTAAGCAAAAGCTGATTCATATAGCCAAATATAAATAAGAATTTTTGAGTAAGGCAGCATTGTGTAAACAATGAAATGATCTTATTGCTGCTTTTACACAAAATCCAAGCTTAGTGAAGAACCTAGTTAGCTAGGAGTAATCTAAGGATAAAGTTAAGTTTTGGATAACCAAGGGTTAGTCAAGTTTTCATTAAAAATTGAGAGTTGTTTTGAAGCTAAGTTTGGGGGTGCATCAGTTATGTTAAGGCTAGGAACAAAAGATGATAAATTGGTCTTTGCAAAATGAAGAATAAAAATGAATGTGGTCTTAAAAAGTTGCAAAATATCTTAAATAAATTGCTGAGCTGTTCCAAAAAGCATAAAAAGAAAATGCAAATAAGGAGCTCAGTAATGAAGATAGCATCTAGTTTTAATCATTAAAATCTAGCGCTACAGCGTCTAAAGGACTTTTAAGCGCTATAGCGTTTGATCACCAGACCAAAAGTTTATGCACTGACCAATATTCTGAAAAATGCCTAATTAAAGCCCTTTGCTGTGCTTTGAAGCCCCTCAGATTTTGTGTTAAATTCCGATCCCACTCTTCTTTTTGAAAACATTCTTTGCCTAACCCAAAAGAAATCCATTCTTCCCAAACCTTAGAGAAATTCTGAAATTAACTAGGAACTAAGTTAAGCTTTGATATCACACACTCACAACGGTGCAGTAATGATTCTATTTGAATTGTGGACCACTATGGTGTGTGAAAATGATAAGAATTAGCTTATGCATAAATCCTGTTTAATTTAAAAACTGCAGCTAGTTATATGAGCATTTTGTCTTGTTCAAGTGTCATTACTTGGGGACAAGCAATGGTTTAAGTTTGGGGGTGTGATAACCCTATTTTATATAGGTTATCTATGCTCCTAATACTTAAATTAAGCTTACTTCTCAAGTAATTCTAGTACTTAAATATGTGAATATATGAATATTAGGATAAATATAGGTTATAAGTCAAATCCTTAAAGCTTGGGCATAATCAATGCCTTTGTGAATATGTTTGATGTTTTGCTTTAACGCTGCAGCGGTTTGCTATCAAGGAGACGCTACAGCGTTATATGACGGCTGACCATTGAGATATTTGTGTGGCCACTTGAGGACATGATGAGTCACCACCCTTATCTCTTCCTCTCAGCTGGATATTTTGACTTTCAAGTGGATGCTAAATTACACTTGGCGCCTCCTAAATGGAACCCATGTGATAGTTGTTGTATTCCATCATTAGCACTTTTTGTAAAGTACTTTAAGGATAATATCTAAGTCTAATAATCATCATGTGTAATATTATTATTCTATTAAGACTTAGTTATTAATTAGATTAATTAAGATTGCTTCTCTAGGAGGTAACTTACGTAGACAAGTAGATATAATATTAAGAAAGGAGAACTACACCATGTATCGTAGCCACTCTCCATTGATACACTACCTTTAAGCTTTTATTTTTCTTAACATAGTTTTTCTAGTCTTCATTCAAGGTTTTGCTCACGCCTCAACTTCATCTCTTGTATGCGACGTGGGATCATTGGAGTGTATCTTTTGCAACCACTCTTCCCTTGTCTTCATACGGTAATACATACTCTCTAGTTGTATTATGTTGATGGAACTTGTGATGAGCTAACTTTGTTGTAGTTGGATTGTTCTTAGTATGTAATGAACCTTGAGTAACTTTTGTATAATATTATGATGTTTGTGTTTTATTCCTTGAGTCATAATACTTTCAATCTTGGTTTGGAAATGATCAACTAAAACAAGGTAACTTTGTGGGTACAGACATGGTTCACAAAGAGAACTCAAGGAATAATATGAATGAAAACCCTTTAAAGACATTTAAAGGAAGCACTACTTAACTCTAGACATAGGGGAGTAATAGTTCATAAGGCAAATGTTGTAAGAGCTTAATATACAGGGGTAAAACTTATTTAGAGCCTAGACATAGGAGTCTTGTAACATAGCCCTGACGAAAGTGACTGAAAGGCACGCCACCAAGGCGCTACATCGTCTACGGATTCTGAAGCGCTACAGCGCTTAACGCTACAACGTCTAATATTATCTGAACATTACTCTTGGGAATTTACACAACTACTGAGCTATCCAACTCACCTTTAATCACTTCAAACTTAATACTGTTTTATCATAACTTATGATGTTTACAACTCTTTACCTTTACTTGTTACTTAATTCTTTTCACTAAGATTCTAATCACTTAAACTTCTTAAATTAATTCTAATCCCTGTGGGAACGAACTTTACTTATCAATATATTACTTGTTGCGATCGTGTATACTTGCACATCACCTTTTCGCACAACAAGTTTTTGGCGCCGTTGCCGGGGATTGCATTTAATTTTCATTGTTTAAGTTTTTAGTAAACTTAGTGCCTATTTTACACTGGTGTGTTGTTTCTTGTTGCTGCAGCAGTAAGCGCTACAGCGTATGCCCAGGTCTCAACCACCAGAATTTGAACCATACTCAGAACCAGAGAGAAGGTTCAGGAAACTAAGACATCTTCACAGGCTCAGACCTACCATGTCAGAACACAGTCATAGGACCAATTCTGGTAGAGCTAACACTCTACATGGCAGAACTAGCTCTGGTAGAGGAGGGACTGAACCAGGTGGAAGGGGTAGAGGTAGACATCAGCAGCCACCCACTCCAACCTTACATGACCAAGAGGACTGGTACAGACATCAATTCATAAATGAAGGACCTGCTCAAATGGTAAATGACAGAGATAGACCAATGAGGGACTATGCTGTGTTTGATCCACAAACCATGGAGACAAGCATAACAAGACCTACTCTCAACACAGCTCAGTTTGAATTAAAACCTATGATGTTCCAAATGTTGCAAACAGTTGGACAGTTTGGTGGTGCTCCTCAAGAGGACCCATATTTACACTTAAAGCAATTTTTGGAAGTCTGCAGTAACTTCATCATTCTAGGGGTAAGTGATGATGCATTCAGATTAAAACTTTTTCCTTATTCCTTGAAGGATAGAGCAAATGCCTGGTTAACTTCTCTAGAGCCTAACTCTATCCATACTTGGAATGAAATGGCTGAGAAATTCTTAGCAAAATATTTTCCTCCAAGTAAGAATGCAAGAATGAGGAATGAGGAATGAGGAATGAGGTTACTGCATTCAGACAAAGAGATGCTGAAACACTGTTTGAGGCATGGGAGAGATGGAAGGAGCTGTTGAGAAAGTGCCCTCATCATGGTATACCTGTGATTATCCAAATGGAAACCTTCTACAATGGACTAGATCCAACAACCAGACAAATGTTAGATGCCTCTTCAGGGGGGGGTGTTGTTGAAAACCTCCTATAATGAGGCATGTGATCTGATTGATGACATTGCCACAAATAGTTATCAATGGCCTACAGAAAGGTTAGCTCAGCAGAAGAAGGTAGCTGGTGTGCATGAAATAAGTGAAGTTTTTGCTCTATCTGCACAAGTTGCCTCTCTTACTAACATGATAAAATCTATGAGTAGACCAAACGTTGTAGCGGTTACCGCTGCAGCGGTACATGAACCTACAGTAGCTGTCATTGAGCAAGCCTTTCCAGGGTCAGTAAGCTGTGTATACTGTGGATGAGAGCATTTGTATGAAGAATGTCCTGGTAATCCTGTCTCTGTGAACTTTGTGGGTTTCAATAAAAACAATAATCCCTATTCAAATACATATAATCTTGGTTGGAAGAACCACGCCAATTTCAGATGGGGAGCTAACAATGCAACAGCACCTAATTATAGTGCTCCAGCAAATCCACCAGGATTCCCTGCTCAGAACTACCAAAGACCGAAAGAGAGACCATGAGCTGAACATTGCAAATTCAAGTATCCACCGAGGAATGGACTTTCAGAAGTTAAGTTTTTGGTGGCCACAAAATTAATTTTATAATGCATCTGTGGCATTATGGAAATGAAGTTACACATCTATTTCTGGAGGATAGAGATATGTGTGACTGTGTGAGAATGAGTAAGAAGATGAGAGTAAGAGAAATGAGATAGGAGAAGGTGGGTATTGTGTTGTTAGGGTAGAAGATATTTTGATAAAAGGCAAAAAAGACATTTTACATAAATGTAGAGAGGTACCAAAATAAAAAAGGGGAGGTACTAACAACACTGCCCTTTTCACATGCGGTTAGAAAATTGTTGGGGAATGCCCAATATACATTGGTCTATGCTTATCCCACTCCCCATCCCACTCACCACACACCCCCAAATCTAAAAAATACCAAAATTACCCTCACGCGGAACACGTTGGAAGTCCCCCTCACATTACATTTTGAAATGATACGACACATTGGTACCGAACTGGTACGACACATCAATACCGTACCCTTTCAACAATTATATACCAAAAGAATAATTGATATTGATTCTTCTATGACAAATCTATTCAACAATTCATATACTAAAAGAATAGTTGAGGACATTTTTGCCACAATTCTTATACCAAAAGAACAATTCAACAATTCATATATCAAACTAGTTTTTTACCCGTGGGTATGCACGGGTGATACTGTATGGTCGGTGTATTGCCATGAAGTCATAATAGTAATTTGGACATTGAGTCGAAAAATTAAAGGAGATTGACAATCAGAATTACATTGATCCATAATAATGTATTTGGACATTAGAGGTAAAATATGCATCCCCGTTGACCCTCCCGTTTGCATCCTCGTTGACCCTCCCGTTGGCACTCACGTTGACGCTCTCGCTACCTCTATCGTTGCCACTCCCGTTGCCTCTCCCGTTGGCGCTCTTGTTGCCACTCTCGTTGGCGCCCTCGTTGCCACTCCCGTTGGCATTTTACTCCTTTTTAGTAATTATAAAATAGTTATTTGGTAATTTTTTGTAGTGGTTAAATTGATTGATCTTTACAAAAGTAGTTAAATTATTTAGTTTTAGTCGTTATTTTGTAATTTTTGGTAGGGGTTAAAGTTTTTTTACAATTCTATTTTTGACAATGGATAGTGGTTAAAATGAATAATTTTACCGTTGTCAAAAGAAAGTATTAATTTTAGTAGTTTGAGTAGATTATAAAAATAGTAACTAATTGATTTATAGTGACTAATTGTTTTTATAAAATAGTGACAAACCGAAAAAAAAATTAAATGTTTTTGACCAAAAAACGCAAAAAAAAATGATGAAAAAATGACTTTTATAATAATGTTTTAAAAAAAAACAGATTTTTAAAAATAAAAAAAAACATTTTTTAAAATATTAATTAAATTAAAATTTGAAAATTATGAAAAAAGACTTTTATAAAAAAACAGTTTTTTAAAAAATTGAAATTTAAAAGTGGCACTGCAGCGGTACTGTAGCATGTACTGTAGTGTTTTAGGAGTGGTACTGTAGCGGCATGTAACGTGTCAGAAGTGATACTGTAGCATGGTAGAAGTGGTACTGTAGCGGTACTGTAGAGTTTTGTCTTTATGTGGTGAATTGTCTATTATACCCCTAAATTGTGTCAAATGCCAAAATTTGGTGATGTCTATAAATGTAAATTTGCTGGTACATGTTTTTATTATATTGTAGTGGACAGTGGATTCATATACCACTCTCTTCATATGAATTAACTGTGAATGAAGTGAAGTGCTGCACAACCGTATGTTTTAATTCTTTTTGCAAATTGCAAGTATGGTTGTATGGAACCGTACCGGTTCGGTGACATACTGTTGGACCTGTTAAAACTTATGTAGTAGAGAGTGTGTCACAAAACATATGCCACGACACCAATCAACCGTATCAGGTTCAGTACATTGGTGCCAAACCCGTGAAATCGCAGAAAAAATGGAGAAAATATTTTTATTCATTAAATGTATTTTTTTTGAGATTTCGTAAGATTTGAGGGTGTGTAACGAGTAGGGAAAGTGGGGATAAACATGAGCCTATACATTTTTGGGATAAAATCGGGCCTAACCCAGAAGAACAAAACGTAGCCCAATTGTTAAGGCGGTATCCAAAAGGCGGCACGTGCTAATTGCTACTACCGTCATGGCCAGACGATAAAACTAAATTTCATTTCACAAAGGCACTAGTTTCACGCTCTTCACTGAGCGGTGTCTATTTCTATTCTTTCTCTCACTCACTGATAAACCCTAGAACGTGTACCTCTCTGGGTAGAGCCCTTCAAGGCTCTTCGTTCAATCAAGGACAAGAAGAACGTACTCTGAAACACTTCTAAATCTCAATCATTCAAAATCGTTATTAGTTCATCTAATTTTCGAAGCTCTAAGCTCCGATAAGAGTAGAATCTTTTCAAGATGTGGAACAACGGCCAGATTGCGCCACCTGGAACTACGGTTCCTTCGATTCCTCCTCCTCAAGCTGCACAACCATCGTACACGGTGCTTCCACCACCTCCTCCAGCACCGTTGGAATCTGAGGCCGATTCGGAAGCACGGCTCGAGGAGAAGGCCAGGAAATGGCAGCAGTTGAACTCGAAGCGTTACAGCGATAAGAGAAAATTCGGGTTTGTTGAAACTCAGAAAGAAGATATGCCTCCTGAACACGTTAGAAAAATCATCAGGTAACTCTTCTTTCTTTCACTAGTTATGATTTCTCCACTTTCTGATGGTTTGATGCTAGAAGGAATGTTACATCTACTATTTGTGTAGTTTTAGAAGTTATTAGTGAGGGCGAATTGTTCGATTGTGATAGTATAGTAGAATTTTTAGGAATAGCTGATAAGAAGCTTAAAGATTCTGTGCTGGAACTGTGGAAATGGTGAATTCGTTATCCAGAGCGTGATGAGCTCAATTGATTTTTTCTCCTTTTAGTTAAGGAGAAAATCATCTTTGCTGGTTTTATGTTAGAAATTGATGTTTTTTGCTCAAAGATTTGTATAGGATTACACACTGGTGAAAGGCCTTTAAGGAATCACTTGCTACGTTTTTCCAAGTCATGATTCTTTGCTGTTCTCTATTTCAGGGATCATGGTGATATGTCCTCAAAGAAATATCGTCACGACAAACGTGTTTATCTTGGAGCACTTAAATTTATACCCCATGCAGTTTATAAGCTACTGGAAAATATGCCTATGCCGTGGGAGCAGGTGCTATTCATTTTCTAGTTCCTTTTATTTTGTCAATCACTCAATCATTGCAGTCTAATTTTACTTTTCTTCATCCGATTCACTGCACAGTGGTCCCTTGATAATACCATTTATAAATCAACTTTTGTGAATATAGGTTCGAGATGTGAAGGTTTTGTACCATATTTCTGGGGCTATCACTTTCGTCAACGAAATACCTTGGGTTGTTGAGCCTATTTATCTTGCTCAGGTTTGTTGCTCTCTTTCTACCTAACGTGCACACGCAGTAGTCAGAAATCATGAAGTTTTCTATATTGTGTATGATCATTCATGGTTCATTCATTTCTACCTTTATGATTCTTAACTAAACTAAGTATTTTGCAGTGGGGTACTATGTGGATCATGATGAGAAGGGAGAAAAGGGATCGTCGTCATTTTAAGAGGATGAGGTTTCCTCCATTTGATGATGAAGAGCCTCCACTTGACTATGCTGATAATCTTTTAGATGTTGATCCTCTAGAGCCGATTCAGCTGGAGCTTGATGAAGAGGAAGACTCTGCTGTGTATACTTGGTTTTATGATCATAAGCCTCTTGTGAAAACAAAGCTAATAAATGGTCCAAGTTACCGGAAATGGCATCTTTCCCTCCCTATAATGGCAACTTTGCACCGGCTTGCCGGGCAGCTTCTGTCTGATCTGAGTGACCGCAATTATTTCTACTTGTTTGACATGGAGTCTTTTTTCACAGCAAAGGCTTTGAACATGTGCATACCGGGTATTTGGATTACTCTCCTTTATATGCTATATCTATCTATATCTATTTTTATTTTTATATTAAAAAATCAAACATTTGATATCAGCTGACTAAATATTGGTAACCATATGGATTAGGTAGCAATTTATAGATAGAAATCAAACTAAAAGGCAAAGAAAATTTATAACAATCTCTAAATTCAGAATCATGCATTGATATTTTCTGTTATCTATTTCCTGTAGGTGGCCCTAAATTTGAGCCTCTCTACCGTGACATGGAGAAGGGAGATGAGGACTGGAATGAGTTTAATGACATCAACAAACTCATTATAAGGTCACCACTTCGGACAGAGTATAGAATTGCTTTTCCTCATCTTTATAACAACAGGCCACGCAAAGTAAAGCTCTGTGTATACCATACTCCCATGGTCATGTACATAAAAACTGAAGATCCTGACCTACCTGCATTTTATTATGATCCACTGATCCACCCAATAACCAGTGCTAACAAGGAGCGGCGTGAGAAGAGAATCTATGACGAGGATGATGATGATGACTGGATGTTGCCAGATGGTGTGGAACCTTTGCTTAAAGATACACAACTTTATACAGACACCACAGCTGCCGGAATCTCCTTGCTGTTTGCTCCTCGACCTTTTAACATGAGATCCGGCCGCATGAGGCGTGCAGAAGACATTCCTCTTGTGTCAGAGTGGTACAAAGAGCATTGGTAAGTTACAGTCTTACTCCCTTGTATGCTTTAGAGTTTGTCTTCCTTTAATTAATAACGTCTGCCACCGTTTTTCTTCCATAGTAGAATATAAAAATTATTGTACTGATACAAGAATATACAAATTAACCATTAATTTCCAATTGGCCAACAGTCCTCCATCATATCCAGTTAAAGTTCGGGTTAGCTATCAAAAATTGCTGAAGTGTTTCGTGTTGAATGAGCTACATCATAGACCGCCTAAGGCTCAAAAAAAGAAGCACTTGTTCAGATCTCTTCAAGCAACAAAGTTTTTCCAGACCACTGAACTTGATTGGGTTGAAGCAGGTCTTCAAGTTTGTAGGCAGGGGTACAACATGTTGAATCTGTTGATACACAGGAAAAATTTGAACTACCTTCACCTTGATTATAATTTTAATTTGAAGCCTGTTAAAACCTTGACTACAAAAGAGCGTAAAAAATCGCGATTTGGTAATGCATTTCACCTTTGTCGTGAGATCCTTCGTTTGACGAAACTTGTGGTGGATGCCAATGTTCAGTTCCGTTTGGGTAATGTTGATGCTTTTCAGCTGGCAGATGGCCTCCAATATACCTTTTCACACGTTGGTCAATTGACCGGTATGTATCGGTACAAGTACAGGCTTATGCGGCAAATAAGAATGTGCAAGGACTTGAAGCACTTAATTTATTACCGTTTTAACACTGGTCCTGTCGGAAAGGGGCCGGGCTGTGGGTTTTGGGCACCAATGTGGCGGGTTTGGTTATTCTTTCTTCGTGGTATTGTGCCTCTTCTTGAACGATGGCTAGGAAATTTACTTGCACGGCAGTTTGAGGGGCGCCACTCCAAAGGAGTGGCAAAGACAGTCACCAAGCAGCGTGTAGAGAGCCACTTTGACTTGGAGCTTCGAGCAGCAGTTATGCATGATGTTCTTGATGCCATGCCGGGTAATCATTATTGATTTAACATTCTTTATGGTGTATGATTTCTTTTCGTTCTCCAAGTGGTTTTGCAATTTCCCCTCTGATTTTACTAAAGTTAAGATGTTTTTCTCCCCTGAAATGCAGAGGGTATAAAGCAGAATAAAGCAAGGACAATATTACAGCATTTGAGTGAGGCTTGGCGCTGCTGGAAGGCAAATATTCCTTGGAAGGTAAACCACTTGATTATAATTCCGTAGGCTACATTGTATCACAGGTGAATTAGTCAAACTATAAACACATGGTTGTTTGGGTTTAAAGAGCCCTTCTAAAAAGTCTAGATTTTTATTTACTGTCACGGGTTATGTGCATAGTGGGACTCAATTAGCCATGAATGCATATTTCCAAAAGGATTCAGAAATTAAATTTGGGTAGTTAGACAGGAAATGCTATTTTGGTTTTATAAAATTTACTAGGCCTGTTTGAATTTGGTTTGTGCCTTCATGGTTTTCTTGTTGATTTACTTTGGCAATGTGTAGGTTCCTGGTCTGCCTGTTCCCATAGAGAATATGATCCTTCGATATGTGAAATCAAAAGCAGACTGGTGGACAAATGTTGCTCATTATAATCGTGAGCGTATAAGAAGAGGTGCAACTGTGGACAAGACAGTTTGTCGAAAGAACCTTGGAAGACTGACACGTCTTTGGCTGAAGGCAGAACAGGTTCTAACGTTCTCTATGATTCATATCAACTTTTTTGTCTCACTATTTCCAAAAAATGTTGAGTTCTTATAAAAGTTCTTGTTCTCACAAGTTACTTCCTGATAATTAATCCCTGTTTGCAGGAACGACAACACAATTATTTGAAAGATGGTCCATATGTTACTCCTGAAGAAGCTGTTGCTATCTATACAACTACAGTCCATTGGCTGGAATCTAGGAAGTTCTCCCCTATTCCATTTCCACCATTATCGTACAAGCATGATACTAAGTTGCTTATCCTTGCACTTGAGAGGTTGAAAGAATCCTACAGTGTTGCAGTTAGGTTAAATCAACTGCAACGTGAAGAGTTGGGGCTGATTGAGCAAGCTTATGACAATCCACATGAGGCATTATCGCGAATCAAGCGGCACCTCCTCACCCAACGTGCCTTCAAAGAAGTATGTGAACATATTATGCATTTAGTTAACTTTAGGATTTCATTTATAATGGAGGACAAGTCTAATTTGTTTTTTGCTTTGGCAGGTTGGGATAGAGTTTATGGATTTATATAGCTACTTGATTCCTGTCTATGAAATCGAGCCTCTTGAGAAGATTACAGATGCATATCTTGATCAATATCTGTGGTATGAAGGTGACAAACGTCATCTTTTTCCCAACTGGATCAAGCCAGCAGATTCGGAACCACCACCTCTTTTGGTGTACAAATGGTGTCAAGGTATAAACAATTTGCAAGGTATATGGGACACCAGTGAAGGTCAGTGTGTTGTGATGCTGCAGACCAAGTTCGAGAAATTTTTTGAGAAAATTGATTTAACAATGTTAAACAGGTATGCATTTGTGATTTTTTGTGTGAATAGGTGTGTTGAATCACTTTAACATTCTCCACTCTAAATTTATTTCTAATATTGCACAGGCTTCTGCGTTTGGTTCTAGACCACAATATTGCTGATTATGTCACTGCGAAAAACAATGTTGTGTTGTCATATAAGGATATGAGCCACACAAATTCATATGGTCTCATACGGGGTCTGCAGTTTGCATCCTTTGTTGTTCAATATTATGGACTGGTATTGGATCTTTTGATTCTTGGACTGACTCGAGCAAGCGAGATTGCTGGTCCACCACAGATGCCGAATGAATTCATTACTTATTGGGACACAAAAGTTGAGACTAGACATCCAATTAGGCTGTATTCTCGGTACATCGATCGGGTTCATATATTATTTCGCTTCACCCATGAGGAAGCCCGAGATCTCATTCAGCGGTATCTCACTGAGCACCCTGATCCTAACAATGAGAACATGGTTGGGTACAATAATAAAAAGTGCTGGCCAAGAGATGCACGAATGAGACTCATGAAACATGATGGTATTTGTTTTTACCGTTTCCTTGCATTGGTTTTAACTTGTTACGTAGAACCTTCCTTCTTATTATGTTTGACAATTTACTTTGTTGTAATTTCAGTCAATCTTGGGAGAAGTGTCTTTTGGGACATGAAGAATCGCCTTCCTCGAAGTATCACGACTTTGGAATGGGAGAACAGCTTTGTTTCTGTTTACAGCAAAGATAATCCAAACTTGCTTTTTAGCATGTAAGTATCAATTATTTTAAGCGATTGTCCCTGTATTTTTCCTCCGCCCCCCTTTATGGTAACATATCTTTATAAACTTGCAGGTGTGGATTCGAAGTGAGGATACTTCCTAAAATCAGAATGACTCAAGAGGCTTTCAGTAACACACGAGATGGTGTCTGGAATCTCCAGAATGAGCAGACAAAAGAAAGGACAGCCGTTGCTTTCTTAAGAGTTGACGACGAACACATGAAAGTGTTTGAGAATCGTGTGCGGCAGATCCTTATGTCTTCGGGTTCTACTACATTCACAAAGATTGTCAACAAGTGGAATACAGCTTTAATAGGTAACAGAAGATGAATTGTAGGATTTCTTTGTAGAGGCTATAATCTATTTTCTCACTGGATTTTGCTCTTGGTAGGACTCATGACTTACTTCCGGGAGGCAACTGTACACACACAAGAGCTGTTGGATTTGCTTGTCAAATGTGAAAATAAAATTCAGACTCGTATTAAGATTGGACTCAACTCGAAGATGCCTAGCAGGTAATTATCATATATTTTTAATATAGTTCACTTGAAGCTTATGTGTTTGAAGGTTCAAATCTATGCTGCTGTCTCTTTACCAGGTTTCCGCCTGTTATTTTCTACACCCCCAAGGAGATTGGAGGGCTTGGAATGTTGTCCATGGGTCACATTTTGATCCCACAAAGTGATCTCAGATACAGTCAACAAACAGATGTGGGTGTAACCCACTTCAGGAGTGGGATGAGTCACGAGGAGGATCAGCTTATTCCCAACCTTTATCGCTATATACAGGTGAACATTGATCCTTTCTGTTATATATGACCGTGTATTTGCGCTTTCATATGATCCATGTAGATTCATATATTTTTATTTTCTTTTGAATCGTGCAGCCTTGGGAAAGTGAGTTCATTGATTCACAGAGAGTCTGGGCTGAATATGCATTGAAAAGACAGGAAGCACAAGCGCAGAACAGGCGTTTGACCCTTGAGGATTTGGAAGTGAGTGCTCTTGTGCTTTTAGCTTTGATTTCTGTCTGGACAATATGGTGGCAATGTGCCTCTGTTTTTCCTTGGTAGGAAATCTACTTATTGACTTATTCTTTATCTATTTGGCAGGATTCATGGGATAGAGGAATACCACGTATTAACACATTGTTTCAGAAAGATAGACACACTTTGGCTTATGATAAAGGTTGGAGGGTGCGCACAGACTTCAAGCAGTATCAAGTTCTGAAACAAAATCCCTTCTGGTGGACCCACCAGAGGCACGATGGAAAGTTGTGGAACTTGAATAATTACCGAACTGATGTTATTCAAGCCCTTGGAGGAGTCGAAGGAATTCTTGAACATACTTTATTCAAAGGAACATAGTGAGTAATATTTTCCTTTAAACTAGCTTTACTGTTGAGTTAAGGGAGTGATTTTCCCTGGTTTAACGTTTTTACGAAGCAGAAATGGATCCTGAGCTCATCCTTTTATTTTGTATCTTGCTTTCGTTTGAAGTTGTAATCATTTTATCCTGTGAAGCAGATACAGATGTGTGACACAACATGCACATAGGATCGTGCCAAATTCTAAAAAAATATAGGATACTTCTATGGCACACAGTTTGCAATATCTTATATTTTACAAAAATGAAACGAAAAGCTGGGGAGATGTATTTAGTACGTGACTTATGTGAAAACGGTTATTAAGTTTATTTATGACAGACCCCAGTCTCCTCTGAATGTTGAATAGCTGTCCATTTCATCTATGTTGTGTAAATGTTATGGCCATATGGGAGTTGAAAAATATTTTGAAGTTTGACATGTATGGATGCATGTTGACATGTGCCGTTAAATTTTATTGATTGGTGGTGTGGTGGTATTGGACACAACACATGGCACTAAAAATGTTATGTCTGTCTTAAGCCATGGGCTGGCCTTTTCCCTGGCAATATATTGGTAGAAAAAGGTCTTGGAAAGTATATATCCACTTACAGTATGTTCAGTATTTATCTCTTGCTATTTTATCTTTACTGTGGAAGAGTGATTGACATTGTTATTTTTCACTGTTAGTTTTCCAACTTGGGAAGGTCTCTTCTGGGAAAAGGCATCAGGGTTTGAGGAATCTATGAAGTATAAGAAGCTCACCAATGCCCAGAGATCTGGTCTCAACCAGATACCCAACCGTAGGTTTACGCTTTGGTGGTCGCCGACCATTAACCGAGCCAATGTTTATGTGGGTTTCCAAGTGCAGCTAGATCTGACTGGTATTTTCATGCACGGGAAGATACCAACTTTGAAGATATCCCTTATTCAGATATTTAGAGCTCACTTGTGGCAGAAGATCCATGAGAGTGTTGTCATGGATCTTTGTCAGGTTTTGGATCAAGAGTTGGATGCTTTGGAGATTGAAACTGTCCAGAAGGAAACAATCCACCCAAGGAAAAGTTATAAAATGAACAGCTCTTGTGCGGACGTCCTTCTCTTTGCTGCCCACAGATGGCCGATGTCAAAGCCCAGTCTTGTAGCTGAATCTAAGGATGTTTTTGATCAGAAGGCAAGCAATAAGTACTGGATTGATGTTCAACTTCGATGGGGTGATTATGACTCTCATGATATTGAGCGTTACACGCGGGCCAAATTTATGGACTACACAACAGATAATATGTCTATATATCCATCTCCTACTGGTTTGTCTCTGCCATTTCCCCATGTTTCTTATATAATTTTTGTAGGTAACATTAGTTGATCGTTGTTTTCCATGCAGGGGTAATGATTGGCCTTGATTTAGCATATAACTTGCATTCTGCATTTGGGAACTGGTTCCCTGGTTCAAAGCCACTACTTCAGCAGGCGATGAATAAGATCATGAAGGTAAATAAAAATCTTCCATTAGAAGTTTGTTATAAAATTATAAATCATCTTGTTACACTTATTTGTTTTGTTGATAAAGAATGTCTGTGAATTTGTTATAACCTCCATTACAATTGTTTTACTAATAATGTTGTGCATGTGCAGTCAAATCCTGCATTGTATGTGTTGAGGGAACGGATAAGGAAAGGTTTGCAGTTGTACTCTTCTGAGCCTACTGAACCATATTTGTCTTCCCAAAACTATGGAGAGATATTCAGCAACCAAATCATTTGGTTTGTTGATGACACTAATGTGTATCGTGTTACAATTCACAAGACTTTTGAAGGGAATCTTACAACAAAACCCATCAATGGTGCCATATTTATTTTCAATCCAAGGACTGGGCAATTGTTTCTTAAGGTTTGTTTTATTGCTCTCGTTCTTAATGGGGTGTTTCTAAGGTTTGTTGTCTTGGTATTGATTTTACTTATCATACCTTGCAGGTTATTCATACAAGTGTATGGGCTGGTCAGAAGCGTCTTGGACAATTGGCAAAGTGGAAAACAGCAGAAGAAGTCGCTGCTCTTGTAAGGTCTTTGCCTGTAGAGGAACAGCCAAAGCAAATTATCGTCACTCGTAAAGGAATGTTGGACCCGTTGGAGGTTCATCTACTGGATTTCCCCAATATTGTTATCAAAGGAAGTGAGCTGCAGCTTCCTTTCCAAGCATGTTTGAAAATTGAGAAATTTGGGGATCTTATTTTGAAGGCCACAGAACCACAAATGGTTTTGTTCAACATTTATGATGACTGGCTGAAAAGTATTTCTTCATACACTGCATTCTCCAGGCTGATTCTGATTCTACGTGCACTTCATGTGAATAATGAAAAGGCAAAGATGTTACTGAAACCTGACAAAAGTATCATCACTGAACCTCATCACATCTGGCCGTCTCTAAGTGATGATCAGTGGATGAAGGTAATTTTAATTCCCAATTTTATGATATTTTAAACCCGTCTGTAGTGAGTTCAATGTTTAGATTCTTTAGAAATAGTTGCTACACGACCATTAAAATTGACTTTTATATATTGGATTGTATTTTATTATTCTTCATCTCTGTTTTCTTTTGGTATTCATAGCTTAAACAAAATGCATTGTGACAGGTGGAGGTTGCATTAAGAGATCTTATACTTTCTGATTATGCCAAGAAAAACAATGTTAATACTTCAGCATTGACTCAGTCTGAGATTCGTGATATTATACTTGGAGCTGAGATTACTCCACCGTCACAACAGAGGCAACAGATTGCAGAGATCGAGAAACAGGTTAAATTTTGTTCCTCAAACTTTATTTATCCTGCTATCTCGTGCATGAGTTACTTACTCCGAGTTCTTTACTTACTCTGAGTTCTTCTGTATTCATTACTTTTGCAGGCGCATGAAGCAAATCAGGTCACAGCTGTAACAACGAAGACCACAAATGTTCATGGCGAAGAACTTATAGTAACCACCACTAGTCCCTATGAGCAAGCTGCTTTTGGTTCGAAAACTGATTGGCGTGTCAGAGCAATATCGGCCACAAATTTATACCTTCGAGTTAACCATATATATGTGAACTCCGAGGATATAAAGGTCTACATTTATTTCTTCATTTCTTGAATCGTGTTACACTTTCAACTCCTGTCATATGCTAACCTAGGATTTTGTGTTGCAGGAAACTGGCTACACTTATATTATGCCAAAGAACATTTTGAAAAAGTTTATATGCATAGCAGATCTTCGAACACAAATTGCTGGTTACTTGTATGGCATAAGTCCTCCGGACAATCCTCAGGTTAAGGAAATTCGGTGCATTGCGATGCCACCACAATGGGGGACTCATCAACAAGTCCATCTCCCATCAGCTCTTCCAGAACATGATTTCTTGACTGATTTGGAACCTTTGGGATGGATGCATACTCAACCAAATGAACTCCCGCAGTTGTCGCCTCAGGTTTTCCTTGCCTTTGTTTAAATTGCAATTAATTTTTTTGTTGATATTTTAATTCAAATAGATTATAAGACAGGAAGGTTTTAGATTCTTACCATTGCCCCTTTCGTCACCTGGAAAATGATAGAGTTTGATTGTTCTTTGTTTGTTACGGATATATATTTAGGATTCACGCTATGTTATCTCACCAGAGAAATGATCATTGCAGGATCTCACATCACATGCTAAGGTCCTAGAGAACAATAAGCAATGGGATGGGGAGAAGTGTATTATCTTGACTTGCAGTTTCACTCCGGGTTCTTGCTCTTTAACTGCATATAAACTCACTCCATCTGGTTATGAATGGGGACGAATCAATAAGGATACGGGTAGCAATCCTCATGGTTACCTTCCCACTCACTATGAGAAGGTTCAGATGCTCCTCAGTGATCGCTTCCTTGGTTTCTACATGGTAAGCTGTTTTCCAATATTTTTTTATATATTACACACGATTGTTTGATGTTTATATAATTATATCAGTATATGTTATCTATCAAAAAAGATTTTATATCTTATTATTTGTTGTACTAATTGTTTTTTTGTCATTGTCAATATCTTAGGTTCCTGATAACGGTCCATGGAATTACAACTTCATGGGTGTGAGGCACGCATCGGGGATGAAGTATGGAGTGAAGCTTGGGACCCCTAGGGAGTATTATCACGAAGACCATAGACCAACCCATTTCCTAGAGTTTAGCAATATGGAGGAAGGGGAAACAGTTGCTGAGGGAGATCGAGAGGATACATTCTCTTAAAGATATAATTGTTAAAATTGATCTTGCGATACATGTGGCGGGGTTCTTCAATTTTTGAAACTTGTCATAATATGTTGTATTCTGTTTGCACGTCCCGGGGATCTTGTAGCATAAATATCAGTTTTGTAAATATTTACCTGTTTATGGAATGAGGTGGTTTGAGCTTTTGGATTTTCACTATGCTTGGCATTTTGGCCAAGAGGAACCTTAATCATTCTTTCTAAAGGGGTGCGAATTTCGGCTTGGCTTTGCTAGTAGATCCACAATTGTTAATCGTATGACCCTTGGTCACAAGGTCTAAAACGTTCATATTAATTTAGGCTACTCGTTTTTTGGAAAATATAAAGTAGTCATTGCTAGTTATTAATTACTAGTAGGATACTCGTGCATATGTACGGGTGCTGTCGAGACAAATTTAAAGTAGATAAAAAAGAATTTTCAAATAAATAATATATAAATATTAAAATCTAAAAATGTAAAAGTATCGTTAAAACAATCCGTGTATTTATCCAGTGTTTTTTTTATATATCAGTGCAGTGTATTTTTTTATATATCGGTGTAGTTATCCCGTGTTTTTTTATTTATCAGTGCAGTTATCTGTTAGTTTCAATTGATTATTTGAGTTGATTAGTAGATTATATTAGATAATAAAAGATAGGTAGTCGATTATCAATAAGAAATATTTAACCCGTGTTTTTTTTAAATCAGTGATAATTAGTTGTCCTTTTTTAGATATTAGTGACAAATATTTGTCACGTGTGTTTTAAATACTAATCAATTTAAATAGTCATTAAGCCTTCTTGTTTTTTTAGATAGTAGGTTTATAGTAGTCTTCAAAAATTATAATTATCAATGGTAAATATTAATCTCACGTTTTTTTATATATCAGTGCAGTTATCCCGTGTTTTTTTGTATATATCAGTGTTGTTATCTCGTAGTTTCAATTGATTATTTAGTTGATTAGTAGATTATAGTAGATAGTATATTATCAATAAGAAATATTTGTTTTAAATATTAATCAGTAGGTTAAATAGTCATTAAATCTTTTTGTTTTTTTATATAGTAGGTTTATAGTAGTCTTCAAAAAATTTAATTATAAATGACAAATATTAATCCTTTGTTTTTTTCTATATCAGTGCAGTTATCCCTTGTTTTTTTATATATCATTGCAGTTATCTCGTAGTTTCAGTTGATTGTTTTAGTTGATTAGTAGATAGTAAAAGATAGATAGTAAATTATCAATAAGAGGTGATAATAGATTATTAATAAGAAGAGTGTAAAAAGATTTCGGAGAGAAAAAATAAAATTTTAAAGTGATAAATTTTTCCAAAAAGGTGATAGTTTTTGTTTTGTTTTTTAGTGTGACTCATTTACATTTTTATAGGTAATTTTAGTAGAGTAGTGCTTGTATAAATTTAGAAATTTAGTTAAAACAACAAAAGTGAAGTGATAAGAGAAAGAGAAGAATTATTTATGGGAAAAGTAAAAGTAATGTAAAAAGAAAAAAGGAAGAAAGAGAGTGTAAGAGAAAAGTGAAAAAGAGGGAAGAGACTGTAAGAATAAAGAGAAAAAAATGAAGAAAGAGAGTGTAATAAGAAGAAAAAGTAAAAGTAAAATAAATCTTCTTGAAATTTCAAATAAAACGAAATTTTAAATAGTCATTAAATCTAAAGTAAAAGTAAAAATTACTTTAGTTAAAAAAAACATTTTTAGATATTAAATTTAATTAGTAGTTTTTTAACTTAAACCACTGAAAAGGCAAAAAAAATTAATTAAAACGAAATTCCAAAAAAAAAAATTCCTGAAATACCATTTTTTGAGGTATTTTTTCCGGAAGGTTAATTTCTGGAAAGCTTTCCGGATATACGTCTATTTCCGGAAAGTTTAGGGAAAAAAACTTACTTTTTCCGGAAATCTGATGGAATGAGGAATGAATTCGTTTTTTAACATTGTTTTAGGGGTATTTTGGTCCGTTTTGTCAATTGGGGGGGGGGGGGGTATGGGGTACAATGAGGGGGTACAAAAAAAACTGCCGAACAACTATATCAACATATCAACAGTAGTTGTTGTTTCGGACTGGGCCAAGGTCCCAATCCAGTTAGTGGGCCGCGAATTGGCCCAATCCATCAGTGATCCATGGACAACACTCACGCAAATCGAGATCAGCGGTTGAGAACAAGCCGCGTCATCCAACGGTCAGAGAACCCTGTCAAACGCTATAATTAGGGGTCAAACTTCCCTGACAGGTACACGATTCACCCATTAATTACTCCTGCCTTGGCTTCTACCCCACCAGAACAGGAAACATAGAGCGAGGCGAGCATTCAGGAGCGGGACGAGGAGATGAGCAGAGTCCTTCTGGCAGTAGGAGCAGGTTCCGATTGAGGACTAGACACGCCGGACACGCGTCTGAGCGTCAGAGGCGTGTCCGAGAGCGAGAGCAGGAGCAGGAGCATTATTGTCACGAGCCTGTTGAGCCAAACGCCATGCATGTAGATGACCAGGCTGAGGTTGAGGTTGCTCAGCATGATGATGAGGCTGCTGAGCAGGTTTTATTACATCGGTTGCATGTCCACTGCGTCCACAGACTACTACAGACGGGACAGGTAATACTTTTAATAATTTGTTTATTTTTTAACAATTAATTACTTTTATTTTTTTACAGGACCGGGGTAAGATTAAAGTTGCTTCTCATGGGGGGAAGATACTGAAGATGAGACCTCAGCAGCACCACCCACATATAGCAGGATGGTTGCAGCAGACCCATCTGTTTGAGCTGGACATCACACCTCTCGGCAACATCAACCACGAGCTCATATCAGCTTTTGTGGAGAGGTGGCATTCTGAGACCAGCTCATTCCACATGCCGTGGGGGGGAGATGACAGTGACGTTGGACGACGTGTCCACGTTGCTCCACTTGCCGCTCACCGGCACACCGTTGGCGCATCGGCCACATTTTGACACTGCCGATGCTATTCGGGCTGGAGTTGACCTGCTGGCTATTGACCACACAGCCTGCTAGGCAGAGTGTCAGTTCAACAGGGGACCGGCATTCCGATTTTCTTTTTTGATGGCCGCATACACACAAAACATGGAGCGCGGCCATCTTGATCAGGCGGCACGGTGCTATCTGCTACACTTGTTGGGCAGCACCATTTTTGCCGACAAGAGTCACACATCTGTCCCTGTCAAGTGGGTGATTCTTATTTCTGACTTTGACCTGTGTGGCCAGTGGGCTTGGGGTCCAGCTGCTCTAGCTATTCTCTACGAGCAGCTGAATGATGCTTATTACTGGGAGACGTCGCAGATTGGCGGATACGCTTATCTGCTGCAGGTAAATAATTAATTAATTATTTTATTTATTTTTAATTACTTTTATTTATATAATTACTTATTTTTTTATTATTATTTTAGTGCTGGATATATGAGTATTTACCCACCATCGTGGTGCGGAAAGACTTCGGTGCTAGTGAACTTCCACGTTGCAGCAGGTGGGCGAACAAGAAGTGCGACAGTATCAAGATTCCGGAGTTTCGGCAGCTGCTGGATGACTTGCAGAGGGAGCAGGTCATATGGAGCCCCTGGGACGACCACATACAGTACATCCGGTTTCACAATATTTCATTATCCATTCCCCGCCTGACTCCGGCTCCGCCTTCACCTCCAGCTCTGCCTTCGCCTCCGGAGGATGTTGGTCCACTTCCCTTAGAGTCCAAGATGGAGAGAGCAGCTAGGCATGTCCAGGATATCTATGATAGTCTTTTGGCAGTCGACGGCATTCCTGGGGATGTCTATGATAGTCTGTTGGCTGCTTTACAGCTTTTGGACATTTAGTTGTATTTTTTTTTTGTATTTTTACTGTATTGATACTGTATTATTATTGTTTATTAGTCTAACGAGTTTCGTTACATTTAACTATTTCGCGTAATTGATTGTTTTTAATTTTTAAAAAAACATTTTTTAAAAATTTCCGGAAATACACATATTTTTAAAAAGAGATATTTCCGGAAACACATATTTCTTATTTCCGGAAATTTTTTAATATTTTTTTTAACGAAAAACTAGGAGTATTTTGGGGATTTTTGGTAAAATGGGGGTATGGGGTACAATTTTGGGGGGGGGGGGGGGGGGGTTTACAAAAAAAACTGCCTAGTTGTTAATAGGGACACTCACATCATTCACCAAAAAAGACCAAAAAAAGAAAGGGATACTCGCATTTTTTTCAATCCCTTCAAGAGATTACATCTCTTCTCCAGTTCCATGCATGGAGATTGTTATGGTAATTAGTAAAAGGTCTTCTTTAATATTTACACCCCCTGCAAGACCCAATGATCAACCAGCCCACATCCAGAAAATCTAGCCCAATCAACCGACGGTTCAGATACCTCTGCAAGATCTAACGGCCCAAAAACGTCATAACAAACATCACACAAACTCTATAAATACCACATTCAATGCTCATAAATGTAAGCAATCCCCAAGACTAAAATATTGATTCACTCAGACACTGACTTGAGCGTCGGAGTATTCTTGCAGGTACAACACCGCCAACTCAAGATCGAACATCGCCATCTCAAGATCGAACACCGCTGATCAAGGACAACACCTACCAACTACTTTGGAAGTACGGTACAGAACAAAGATCATCCCTAGTCAGAATGCCTCCTGATGTTTTTAATTTTGCTAGTTTTTTCTCTTCTTGATTTGTATTTGCATGATGATGATGCTATAAGTATTTGTATATCTAGGGTAATTGCTTAGTAGTTTCCATCGTATACTAAAAAAACATATAGCATTATTAGATTCAATTTTGGCATATGCCAGAAACGTTACTTTTGCTTCCCTATGAGAGGATATATTGCTTTACGATTAAGAAATACATCAATTTCAGCCTATGCTACATTGGTACCGGTACAATACCGGGTACGGGTGCTGGATACATTGTTTTTCAAAAAATCAAGGTACAGATGCGTAACATAAAATTTGATATAAACATGACTAAAAGATAATAAACACAAATAAGTAAAACAAATAATAGGAAAATGTACAATGGAAAATAGAAAAATGTTGTGAATATAGCGAAAATAGAGAAATAATATACAATGTAATAGTAAAAGTTCCCATATCAAAATGAAAAATCTAATTTTTTATTATACAACAAAGATATATTTATAAATTGGAATACAAATGCAGAATGAGAAGTACCCACAAGTACCAAATAATTACCAGTACCAAGTACGGGCACGGTACGAGTACAACTATAATTTTGAAGTACCCATGCTTCATAGATCCGGATTCATAAACAACCTTAAAGAAAAACGTGTTTCCTAGTAACATATTAAAAAATTACGGCTTCTGAAAACTTAACATAACCTGTACTTAAACACATGACATCAAATCCCTAGTTCCAGGCTTTCAGCAATTTTGCTTGGTCCAAAACCACAAACAAACATGCAGCTGCCCGCTGCTATAATAAACAGGCACCCAATATATATCCCCACATAAATAAAACAATAATTTTTTTTTTACAAAAAAAAAGCAATCCCGAAAATTTTACAAAAACATATCAAATCCATAGTTTCATCTTCATTTGCACTAATCATGGCTTTGTATTCTCTCCCAACTCATGTTTTTCTTCCTTCTCTTCTGAGATAAAGTCTGAACTTCCTTCAGCAGCTGATTTCCCATCATCATACCCTATAACTGAAGGGTTATTGAAGAGTTCATTATTCTCCAATTGAGAAAGCTTATCTTTAGACTCTCCCTTCAGTAGCTCTACCACCTCAAGCATGTTGGGTCTTTTCTCAGCTTGACTCTGAGCACATATGAGAGCAACTAGTACAACCCTTTTAAGCTCTTCCTCCACATAGTCACCATTAAGTCTTGGATCTGCAAGTTCACTATATTTTTTCTCACAAGCCAATGGCAATGCCCAATCATTTATCGATCGCTTCACTGAAGAACTAAGTTTTTCGAGCGGTTTTTTGCCACTAGCAAGCTCTAGAAGAAGAATTCCGAAACTGTACACATCACAACTCTCATTTGCTTTACCTAACATAGCATATTCTGGTGCAAGATAGCCGAGAGTTCCCTTAACTCTTGTAGTCACATGTGTTGCACCATCGGGGATCAACTTGGCAAAACCGAAATCAGCGACTCGGGCTTGGAAATCTGAATCGAGCAGCACGTTGCTTGCTTTAATATCTCTGTGAATGATATGTGGTGTGGCTTGGTGGTGAAGATATCTGCAAGATATTATATTTTAGTATTACTGTTATGAAAAGGCAGAAATTAATGAGGAAAGCCAGGTTAGTACGCTACTTACACAATTCCCTCAGCAGACCCGATTGCAATATTCATCCGTCGATTCCAGTCAAGAAGGCTTTCAGCCGAGTGCTGTCCATGAAGATGAGAGAGTAGGCTCAGATTTGGCATATAGTCATATACTATCAACCGTTCCTGGCCTTCAGCACAATAGCCACGTAGACTAAGAAGATTCTTGTGTCGTACTCTTGCCAATATCTCAACTTCAACAGCAAATTCCATGTCTGCTTTGTTGCTCCATACTTTCAATCTCTTCACAGCAATCTGTATGAACAAACAGATCAAAATACATAGAAATGCAAGCAGCCTTCTCAAAAAATCTCTCAGAAAAAGGTTACACAGCTATGCTATTGTGTTGGCTGTCATAACATTTTAAATAGGTTCATTTCACAAGCACCAGATAAATTGTTTTTGCAGCATAAGAACCTGACACTGTTGATGAAGTGTTCTAGAAATCACATTGCAAAGTCAAATAAAAGCTTAACAATAAAAAGTTATCCATTAAGGAACTTAAATCATGCTTGTCCTCTTTTATAAGGTTCAAGCAATAACATTCCTAGTTCAATTGAAGAAATAATAAATAAGAATGAAATATGAAAAAAGTAATGGTTATTAAGAAAGCAGCCAAGGCATATATAGTTGTTTCAAATTCACTAAGAAATCATTGTCAGAGATCTTTTGTACTAGCATTGAAGGAATGATAACAGAATAAACGAAGCCTGTGGAGATGCGATGGAGATGCCATATGTAGGTGGTTTTTCTCTTCTATATATAATTTGACTGACAAAAACACATGAGATCAATCCCCGTTCATTGCTTGGTTTCTTATTTGTAAATAAATCCATTTTCACAACTATACCCCTATCAATCTTGACTTTATCTCTAGGTTTTCTTCCCTTCCCTTCCCTTCCATTTCAGTCCAAAAAATGGATCTTTGCTAAGGTGAGAAAATTCTTACAGGGGGACGAAAAGTCCAAACCCCAAATCATCAGTTCCTTCTCCTATGAGCCTGATTGAGTAAATGTCCCAGGGACTTCAGAGCCAGGGAAATATGGGCTTAACATGTCTTTCATTGGAATTAGTTCCACCAACATAATGTGATCCTTTTAGGTTATATTATAAAATCATCATGCCTAAGTGTCATTTAAGATTGAGAAAGCCACAGAAAAACTTTATAGAGATGTTTCATTCTGCCAAAACAGACCTTCCAAGATGCCACTAACATATCAAATGGCCATAATATTTGGGACATACTGTGTTCAATTGAGTAAATTAATAACCACAGTTGACAAACAACTCTTCTGTAGTAATCAAAACTAGTCTGGCCAAGAAAAGAATAACCATAAACCAGAGCTGATTCAATATATAGCAAGAAAAGAAAGAAAAGGTCTTACTTGTGAGCCATCCCAAAGCTGGCCCCAGTAGACACTGCCGAATCCCCCTTCGCCAAGCTTGTTATCATAGTTGAAATTATTTGTAGCTGAATGTAATTCCTTCAAAGAAAACACCCGCCAAGGAGGCTGTTTCTTCCCACGTCCTTTGCTGCATTGGTAGAGACTCTAATATTAATTACCCCTTAAAAAAAGCAGAATCTAAAATCTTTACTTTCTAACACATTCAGGAACAACATCAATAAAACAGGTAACTTGATAGTCTCATCTAGTGTTAATTAAGACAATAGAAAGAAGCTCAATCTCCCCTCTCTATTTTTCAACCTGAAAATTTACTGCCAAACTAACCTTTAGTAGTGTTGCTGCCAAAAACAGTTTGACTAAAACCTGCAATCTGAGCTAAACCCAGAATCTAAAACCCTATTTATATATAATTATTCCTCAAGAAAAGAGAGAAAAAACTGGAAATGATTTATCACAAATTTAATCTCTCTCATATATGATCCAAAGCAATAGTAATGATAATCAAGAAAAAGAGAACTGTAAAAAAGAAAAATAATTGAAACTTGAGAGCGACAAAGCATTGTCATACCGATCGGAAGCATTTCCGCAACAAAAGATTGGGCAAAAAGCCATAATCCTCCCACCACCAACCAATCAATCAGCCCCCACCGTTTCTTTTTCTCAATCGATCAAAGAAACGGGACCAAAATCAAATCTTGAAATTGACCCCCACGAAGCCAAATCAGGCGTTTCACTCCAAAAGCTGTTATTTTGACTACCTAGCTTGTTTGGGTGACAAAGACTTCTGAGAGAGAAACTGAAGACAACCGTTGTGGAGTGTTATTGAAAATTATACTCTGAGTAACTGAGAATCTTGAAAAAAGGTGAGGTTGTTAGTTATTATTGTTTTGATTTGATTGAGCAGAAGAGAAGCGAAGTCTTCATACTCATTCTTCGTCTTTAACTCAACTACAGCTGTTAGCATATTTCATTTCAATTTCAAATAGAAGAAGAACAAAACACATACATACACGTGGGCTCCATTCTTCTTTTTCTTTTAATTAATTAATTAATAAGAAAGTCATATTTTATTTCTCATTGCAAGGAAATAGCTCCAAAGGAATTTTTTTTTAGTCCAGAGTATTTTCCACAGTGACTGACTGTGAAGAGTAATCTCTTGAGGTATTGGAGTTTATTTAAGAGCTGACCTCGCTTACCTCTTCCAAGTGAGGTCTCTCCATACACACCGGCCAGGAATCGAGACTAAATGCTTAAGGGGGCCTAAATAATTTACCACTTGTACTACACCCACTCGGTTCAAAGCAAAGAAATTTGTTCCAAAGAAAGGATCTTTTATTTATAAAATAACTTCAAACGGTAATATTTAAAACATATAAAATTTCTGAATATAAAATATCCTTTATTATGAGTCAATTTTTTTTATTATTGTTATTGTGTAAAGATGTCACTGAAGTGTGTAATTTTTGTCACAGATAATAATGTGATGTGATATGTATGAACGAACTTATCACAACATAACCCGAACCTGCGGGTATCATCGCTCCCGCACCGAGTTTGATGGGGAAAATCCGCTTTGACTGGGGGACAAGGCGGGATTCAGGGATGTCGATACTCACCCCGTCCCCGCCCCGAACCCGCTCGTCAAAACATAAATTAATTCTTTTATTTTATTTTATGTATATTTACTCGTTCATATTGTTTTATAAATTTTGTTTATTTTTAATTTTGATCTATTTCTAATAGAAAAGTCTATTTTAATACTTTTAGCTTTATTTTATCATTGTATAATTATTATGATTTTATTTTATTACTTATTATAAATATAATTTTTGTATTTTTCCTATAAATTTGTGGCGGAAACGAGTACACGCGGGGAATCCGTCCCTGTTTGAGACGGGGATGGGGGATGAAAAACCCGACCCGATAGAGATAGGGGCGGGGACGGGGGATGCAAAACCCGCCTCCGCCCCCGTTGCCATGCCTATATGACCGTTAGTTTTGAAAGAAAAGTTATGGTTATCTTTTTTTTGGGGTAGAAAGTTAGGGTTAACTTCTCCCAAACAATTAATATTCTAAGATATTTTGCTTTTTTCCCTTTCTGAATTTTTACTCCACCATCTTTAACTAACTTGTTTTCTAAATTCTAATAGTACAAATTTGTTTACATGATGTAAACTTGGTATCTTTACACGCAATTGCAGAGACTAATCCCTCGAATTGGGTAGGACCATAATGGACGACAAGTCCCTCTCTTAACACTACAAGAAAACGCAGGATAAGCGACGGATTTTAGCGAGGGAAACCAAATCCGTCGCAAAATTTAACTTAGCGAGGGATTTAGCGATAAATAATTCCGTCGCTAAAATGGCGCTCAGTGTATGAATGTGTGAAGATTTTGAGAAAAATGAAGTGTATGTATGTGAGAAGATTTGAGAAGAGATTGAATGAGAAGGAAGAAGAACGAGAAAATATAGAAGAGAGATATATAGAGAAATTTATGGAGATTGGAGAGTATGAGAAGGAAATAAAGAGTGAAATGAGAGAATGAGAAGAGTGTAGGAGAAAGTTTTATTTATAGGAAATGAGAATAGTGTAAAAAAAAATAAATAAATAATTTTTTGAAAAATCCGCCGGAAATGTGCATTACCGGCTGATTTTTCCGTTGGAAATTACCGGCGGAAAAATCCTCCGCCGGTAATGAATATTTCCGGCGGATTTTTTATTTAAAAAAAAAAAATTTAAAAATCCGCCGGTATTGCGCATTACCGGCGGATTTTTCCGACAGTAATTTCCGAAGGACTTTTCCCGCCAGTAATGCATATTTCTGGCGGATTTTTTTTAAAAATAAAGATTAATATTTTTTTTAAAAAAAATCCACCTGGAAAACCTATTTTCTCCGCCGGAAATTTACCGGCGAAAAAAATCCGACGGAGACCGGAAATGTCAAATTTCCGCCGGAACCGTACCGACGGAAAAATTCCGCCGGAAAAATTCCTTTCGGTAATGCGCGTTTTTCTTGTAGTGGACTGGGCCAAAAAGCCCAAGTCCGAATTTGGGCTTAGCAGCGGCCCAATCACATGAGTGAAGCATTCCTCGTTGCTGATCCGCGTGCTGCAGGTTGCTCACCTAGGCGATGCGTGCGCTACAGTTATCAACGACTGGGAGTACACATCTGAATCCAACAGATGACAGCGCACCGTCACACTTACGTGCTAGAAGCGCCTCAAGCACACCTGATGCCTATAAATACCAAATCTTCCTCTATGCCAGGTACACATTCACTCTCTTTGCCTCATTCTTGACTTCCTATCACTAACTTGAGCGTTAGAGTATCATTGCTGGTACCACCCCCGACTTGAACTCTGAGGCACGTCTTTCACAGGAGCTCTATCAAATATTCAAGCCGGACTACCCGAGCTCGAATAAGGTACGGTCGTACATATTAGAGTGTTAAGTAATTAAGTACTTTCGACCGTTGATGAGAAAATCCACTATTGATGGTTAGTTTGTTTAAATATTGTTACGGATTGGGCCTAATTAAGGCTTTCACTAAGGCCCAACATCAAAATGCCAAGTCTATTAACCAATGGTGGATATCAAAAACCTAGATCCAATGGTTCTCATTGATCCCCAAAATCTATAAATAAACATCCAATGTTAGCATTTAAGGTACACACTCTCCAATTTTCTCACTTGCAACTGACCCACTTGCTGACTTGAGCGTCGGAGTATCGGAGTGTCATTGCAGGTACCACCCCGCCTCGGGTCGGGGCCTAAACTCGAATTGACCAAGAGCACCGCTACCAACTATCTCGGATCGCACCTGATATCCAAAGTCGGATATAAGGCAGGAGATAAGGTCCGGAACAAATATTAATTATCGCCGGTTGGAGAGTACTTGTCTGGTTCAGAATGGTTTTCCACTATTGATGGGTAGCGCAAATGATCCATAATTGTCTTTGTTTTGTTCTGCGTTTTTGTTTAGATTAGATTAGATGCGTAAGCATAAAGAGACGGAAAATTTTGGCGGCCTATAACTTGCTTGTCAGCGAATAAAAACATTAATTAACATCTGTTTTGGACAAAGAGATAGAGGTTGAAGAACATTGTTAACTTTTTCTATCACATCAATTTCTTAAGTAAAAAAATAGCCATTAGTTTTCCTTCCATTAAGGTTATTAAATTTTAATAGGCCCCATTAGCAAAAACTAGAAATAAAAACAACTTGCCAACCGATCAGTGGCTAATCTATCAATGCTATGACTAGCAGACTAGGTAATGGGAAAAATCACATATTTTAAATAATTCTCCAAATTAACAAACTTGATCTAAAATGTGAAGAAGGTAAAATTGTTGCCAACAAATGCTGTTCTTCTGGGATATTTTACAGTTTTACTTATCTTTTTATCATTTTAATTTATAAAAAAAATGCAACAAAAATGTTCTAATATTCAGAAATAATTTGACAGGTGAAGCTGGCTTTTATTATAATACAATAATTTTGGTCATTAGGTAGGCCTATGATGATTCAATGATTGAGGTCAGGGCTGGGAGTGGTTGTCCTCTAAGTTCTTCTCAAATTCTCCTAACTTGTTGTCTTCATCCGTCACAATAATAATCTTTCATCGTTAAAAGAAGAACATTCTTTTTATTCTTCAAAAAAACATTATGTTAAATATATATATTATAATTGCTATTGAGAGAAATGACAAATTTAATTGCTAGTATTTTGCAGATAATTAGTGATGTACTGTCTTTTTTTTTAAGGTAGCGTGCAAAATATTTGCAGTATATATTTCGAGATTATTACAAACACCTGGAGCCCCTAAAAGAGCATAAAATATTCTCAGTTTCTTACTAGTATTACATAAAAGTCAAGGGATTAAAATTGGCTGACAATGACTTATTTCGAGTATCTTTCTTAATGACAGGGCAATATGAAAATTCAAACTACGGTCGATATTGTGAACCCTTAAATGATAGTAATAGCTGAATTTAACACACAAGTTACTGTTGATACATAAATGTGATGCAGACTCCTGCGGAAATTAATTAGTTAGCTCATCTCATCACAATTAATTAGTTAGTCCAACATCGTTTTCTGTAGACTCTGATTCTGCTATGTAAGCTGTTGTTCAGCTACAATATGTACATAATCATCACTGTCTGTGACTATTTTAAATCTCAATTCATGTAATCTACACTATGGAGTAAGTACTAAGTACTCTATTCAGGACTTGGCCAAGCCCAATCCGTAGCGGCCCAAAAAAGGCAGGCCTACAAGCTACAGAGCGCGCTCCGTGCGGCGCACAAACCAACGGCCGAGATCTCGCCGTCTCACCTAGGCCTTGAGGATATGACCCCTCTCCGCGCCTATAAAGTATAAACATAGCATCAACCCCTAAAATCAGGTACACATCTCTCATTTCGACCTCATTCTGGATTTTTGATGGCTGAGTTTGGCATCAGAATTATAAGATAAAATGACAGACACACAGGGTAAAAAAACACTGATATTCTCTTATTTATTTATGAGATATTAACAGCTTTTTTCCAACTTAACCGTGAATGATACAAGGCCTTAATTTCCAAGATTCCTTTCCCTATGCTATGAATATATATACTCTACTTTACTTACAACAAAATCAAAGTAAACAGTACAAAAGTAAGCAGTCCCAATGATCTAGCTATAACAGCATCCGATGAGACACCATCCATTATTGTTTCCGTGGCTGAAAGTGCAAGATGTTGCACTACATTAACCGAACCCGGACTTGAATTCTCACACAAACCAATACCAAAATCTAAACTAGAATCCACACTATCTCCAACACCACTACTCTTATCATAACAAAGTCCAGAATTATTATACAACCTCAACTTCCTTTTCATTCTCCAAACCATTTCCCTCTCAAACGGTACCGGCCCACTAAGCCCATTATCATTCAACCTTAATTCACTCAAATTTCTCAATTCTCGAAAACTTTTTGGTATCGATCCATTAAGGTAATTCCCATCAAGATGAAGCACACGAAGGTTCGGTAATTTCCCCAACCATTCCGGAATTGGACCATGCAAATTCATATTAGACATAATTAATATCATTAGGCCCATCTTCATTCCATCAAACCCATCGTCAGGTACAATTGTGGACCCCATTGGGTTTCCTTTGAGTATCAAAGCCTGAAGAGAATCAAGACTCCTTAATGACATTGGAAATGGGCCTTGAATACGGTTATAGCTCAAATCCACAAGCATAAGGTCGTTTAAGCCCTTTATATTATCCGGTATTGGGCCTGTAAGCCGGTTGCGACTTAAGTCCAATTTGATCAAAGAATGGCAGGCCCAAAGTGTTGAAGGAATTGAGCCCGTTAAAAGATTCTGGCTCAAGTCCAATATATTTAAGCCCGGGAAGACTAAACCGGGTATTAAACCGGTTAGTTTATTGGCGCTCAAATCCAACGACCTTAAGCCAGTAATCCAGTTCAGTGAAACCGGTATAGAACCGTTGAGATTGTTGTTGTGAAGATCGAGTACCTTGAGGTGAGTGAGGTTACCGAATTCATTAGGAATTGGGCCGACGTGGCCGTTTTCTCTAAGTACAAGTGTTTGCAACGAACGGCCCAATAGGCCCAAAAAGGGTGGAATTGGGTGTGGGTTGTAACTGAAACAACGGTAAAAGAAGAGAGTTTTGAGATGAGGGAGGTTAGTAATGGAGGGTGAGATGAAGGATTTGGTGGGATCGCAAGTGGGAAAAGCGGTGTCGTCGGAGAGAGCACCGAAGGAAAGAGAGGTGACATGGTAAATGTTGTTAATGTCGGGCATACATTCAATGCCGTGCCACCGACCACGACAAACGTCGGGGATGTCGGTGGCCCAATCATTTCCGGTGGCTTTCATGATGTCGTATACTGCTTGTTGTTCGCGAGTATCGGTTCGTGCGGTGTCTTGATTAGTTGAAATGCCGTCGATTAATGGAGTGGTGGAAGAAGAGGCGGTGGAATTGGTGTTTGAATCGGATATTTCCACGGTGAAAGGCATTACTACTACTGCATGTGGGAAAAACAATAATAGTACTAGTTGAAGTGATAGTAGATGAAGGGGCCAATTCGATGATCTCATTTTGGATTTGGAGTGTGAGTTGCATGTTGGATTTTGATTATTTATTATTTATAGAAGGTGCTGAATTTGAATTAATGAATGGGGTCCACGAGTGAGAGAAGGAGTTGATGGATGGATGGTTGGATTGGAGTAATTGTGCTCACGAGAAACGACGGAATCGTCATAAATGAGCACAAATTTTGAGTATTTATGTGTTTCACGGGATTTACAATTTATTGATGCCCCCTCTAGACAATTTGAATGTTGTTTGGTTTAACTTTTGATAATTAACTAACGTTAGTATAACAGTGCTCTATTCACCTCATCACATGCTACTACCTTCTTTTTTTTTTACAGCAGCTGTACTACGTTTTGGTCACTTCAAATTTTAAAATAAGTTTAATTACAACTATGTTCTTACAATATGGTGATTTTGGTATAAGGTTTCAATTGAGCAAATTGGATCTTCCTTGTATTGATATATGCTTTTTAATTCAATTGCTTGTAAATATAGGTAGGCACTAGTAATACAGGTAGGTGTAGTAAGTAAGCCTATTATGGGCCTAGTCGAAGGTGTGGGCCTGGTCGAAATCATGGGCCTGGCTTATCTATATATGTACGTAGTAGCATGTACAGTTATATATGATTCTTGTGAAGAACGATTTTATATAATACAGTTTATAATTCAGTTTTACTGCATCATTGTCTTGCCCTACATTTCTCTTCTCTCTAGCGCTTTCGCTCCTTTCCCTCACCCCTTCCACCGTTTTCCCCAACAAACTGGTATCAAGAGCTTTAAAGATCCTTCAAGATCCTTCAAGACTCATGGCAACGCGTGATAACTCTGGTGGAGGTATTCCGGGGAACCTCCCCATCTTTGATGGAAAGGATTACGAACGGTGGTGCGCGCAGATGAAGGTCCTGTTTCGGTATCAAGATGTTCTTGATGTTGTGAACAATGGTGTTCCAGCAAACGCCACTGAAACAGTGAGGAACAACCACCATTCGTTGAGAAAGAAAGATAGAAAAGGGCTGTTCTTGATTCACCAAAGTGTTGATTCCAACATCCTAAACCTGATCATTGATTGCGATTCAGCAAAGGCAGCGTGGGATGTCCTCAAGAACTCGTATGGAGGAGCAGATAGACTGAAGAAGATACGCCTACAGTCGCTCAGAAAACAGTACGAGGCCTTGAAGATGAAAGATGGAGAATCAATTGGAGAATTCATTACGAGTTTAGTAGCTTTAACTAATCAAATGAAAGGCAATGGTAAAACTGTGTCGGAAACAAGTAAAGTCGAAAAGGTGCTTAGATCCTTAACCCAGGAATTCGACTATGTTGTTACTGCTATTGAAGAATCCAAGAACCTAGATGAATTGAAGTTAGATGAACTTCAAGGTTCCTTAGAGGCTCATGAATTGAGAATAAGGCAGAGAAGTTCAGAGAAAGAAACTGAACAAGCCTTGTTATCATACTCCTTTCGACAAGGGAAGGGTAAAGAAAAGGGATCAAGCAGCAAGAAGAAAGAACAAGGACCTTTCGACAAGAAGAAGCAAGATCTGTCAAAAGTGCTGTGTTATAACTGTCAGTAATTTGGGCATTATAGGAACAAATGCAAGAACAAGAAGGTTCCTAGAGATAAAGATGCTAAAGCCAAATTTGCAAGTGATGGAGACACAGAATCTGACTCAGACTCAGAAGGGTTAATGCTAATGGCAGTCGAAGATGAGATTGAAGAAGACATTCATCTCAATGAAGAAATTGCTGAAAGTAGCGAGCAAAACAGTGGGAACACTAGTGAATGTGGAAACACCTGTGATGCTCAAAATACTTGTGCAATGTGTGTGTGGCAGGGCAGTGGTAACACTGGTGATGCCTCCAACATAGCCAGCAATGATGATGAAGAATTATCCCTCATGACAGCTACTGACCCAGAATTACTGTTGTTGAAGGCAGATACAAATTCGACTGAAGAGAAGTCTGTCGAATGGTATCTCGACACAGGATGTTCGAACCACATGTGCTGCCACAAGCAATGGTTTGTCGAATTAAAGCAGATAAGCAAAAGAATTAGATTTGCAGACAACAGCAGAGTCACTGCAGAAGGAATTGGTACCATAAAGTTTCTGTCGAAAGATGGTAAGTGGTGCTATATTCAAGGGGTATTTTATGTACCAATGATGAAGAGCAATCTACTAAGTATTGGGCAGATGATTGAGAAGAAATTCTCTGTCGAGATGGATAATAATTGTCTCAGCTTGTTTGATTCAAACAAGAAGATGATCCCGAAGGTGTCGATGCAGAGTAACAGAACCTTCAAGATCAAGTTGCAAGTAGTCGAAGAGAAATGCCTCAAAACTACTGTCGAAGAGGAGCACTGGAAGTGGCACAGAAAATTTGGCCACCTAAACTTCAAGAGCTTGAATCAACTACATGAAAAGAAGATGGTTCATGGGTTGCCAGCAGTAAAGGTACCTGTCGAAGTATGTGAGTGTTGCTGCAAGTCGAAGCAACCAAGAAACTCCTTCAAGTCAGGTGCCAAGCAGAGCAGAGAAGAAGTTGGAGGTGATATTTTCTGATGTTTGTGGTCCATTTGAGGTAAGTTCATTAGGAGGGAACAAGTACTTTGTCACCTTCATTGACAAATACACTAGAATGACATGAGTGTACTTGATTAAAAGGAAGAGTGAAGTACTGGGAGTGTTCAGAAACTTCAAGGTAATGATTGAGAAATAAAGTGAATGTGCAATCAAAACCCTTAGAACTGATGGAGGTGGTGAGTACAAAATGAAGGAATTGTACATGAAGTCACTTCACCTAACACACCTCAGCATAATGGAACTGCTGAGAGGAAAAACAGAACTATCCTTGACATGGTGAGAAACATGATGAAAGAAAAGAAGCTTCCTCACAGTCCATGGGGAGAACTTGTAGCCACAACAGTGTATATTCTGAATAAGTGCCCTACAAAGAGATTGATTGGGAGGACACCTGAAGAAGCTTGGCTAGGAAGAAAGCCAAGTGTCAAGCATCTCAGAATAATTTGCTCATTATGTTACAGACATGTCCCTGAGCAACAAAGAAGCAAGCTAGATGATAGAACACAACAAATGATCCTTGTTGGCTACCATTCGACAGGAGCATACAAACTGTATGATCCTGTGTCGAAGAAAATGGTGAAAAGCAGGGATGTCATAGTAGATGAGTCGAAGCATTGGAACTGGGAAGAAGGCTATGAAAAACCTACAGTGATGGACTTCGACGAAGTTCAGGATCTAGATGATCAGAATGAAGCCACTGAAACCGAAGAACCTGAAGAACCCATTGCTGTCGAACCTATCAGAAGGTCACAGAGGGAAAGGCAGAGATCAGTAAGGCTAGAAGGATTCGACACGTTCCCAGATTCTGCTATTACAGCAGAGGGAGACGTGACACACTTCGCACTGATGGCTGAAGCAGAACCAGTGAACCTGGAGCACGCCTTGAATCACAAATAGTGGAAGGAAACCATGATTGACGAGTTGAAGTCAATAGAGAAAAATGGTACTTGGAAGCTAGTCGAACTTCCAAAGCAGAAGAAGGCAATAGGTGTGAAATGGGTCTACAAGACCAAAGTCAAACCTAATGGAGAAGTGGCCAAGTATAAGGCCAGGTTAGTAGCCAAAGGTTTCCTGCAGAAACCTGGTTTGGATTTCAATGAAGTCTTTGCCCCTGTAGCCAAAATCGAAACAATAAGATTGGTAGTGGCATTGGCAAGTCACAGAGGCTGGCCCCTACATCAACTTGATGTAAAGTCAGCATTTCTCAATGGACCTCTGGAGGAGGAAGTCTATGTTTGCCAACCACCTGGTTTTGAGTCGAAGGGACAAGAAGACAAGGTATTCAAGCTTGAGAAGGCCCTATATGGACTCAAGCAAGCACCAAGGGCATGGAATAAGAGAATTGATGTTTTTCTCTTAGCTCAGAAGTTCATTAGATGCACCAATGAACATGGTGTATATGTTAAGAAGAATGGAACTTCGACTCAATTTCTACTGTGCCTGTATGTAGATGATCTACTAGTAACTGGCAGCAATGAGGTCGAAGTCGAAGCCTTTAAGAAAGTGATGATGTTCGAGTTCGAAATGAGTGATCTAGGACACTTATCATATTTCTTAGGAATGGAATTTACAGAGTCAAAGAAGGGAATATTTCTGCATCATTCGAAGTATGCAGCTGATATCCTGAAGAGATTCGACATGATCAACTGTAAGGAGGTTTCGACACCAACTGACACAAGCAACAAGCTGTCGAAAGATGATGAAGGGATTGAAGTAGATGCCACCCTCTACAAGCTATTCTTCGACCTGACATTATGTTTAGTGTCGGAATGATCAGCAGATTCATGGAGAAGCCGAAAAGCTCTCATCTAGTAGCTGCAAAAAGAGTGCTAAGGTATATAAAGGGAACACAAAGTTATGGTATTCTCTTCCCTAGAAAATCTGAGTCGAAGAATAGCGCTGAAGTGTTTGGTTACACAGACTCCGACTGGAGTGGAGACAAGAGTGATCGAAAGAGCACAAGTGGGTATGTCTTCATGCATGGAACGACACCCATCTCTTGGTGCTCGAAGAAGCAAAGTATAGTTGCGTTATCCTCTTGTGAAGCAGAGTATGTGGCTGCTTCCTTTGCAGCATGTCAAGCATCATGGCTGAGCATGTTATTGGTCGAAACTGGGCTGCACAGGGTCGAAGCAATGAAGTTGTTGATCGACAACAAGTCTGCGATAGATCTCGCTAAGAACCCTGTCGCACATGGTAGGTCGAAGCACATAGAGACCAGATATCACTTCCTGCGTGATCAAGTCAACAATGAGAAGCTGAATCTGGAGTATTGTTGTTCGGAACTTCAAATAGCTGATGCAATGAACAAGCCATTGCAAAAGGGAAGATTCGAAGAACTGAGAACTATGCTTGGAATGATGTCACTTAGCAATGTGAATTAAGAGGGAATATTGAGATATGCTTTGTAATTCAATTGCTTGTAAATATAGGTAGTCGCTAGTAATACAGATAGGTGTAGTAAGTAAGTGATAACTCTATTTCATATAGGTTATTTATGCTCTTAATACTTAAGTAAAGCTCACTTCTCAAGTAATTCTAGTACTTAAATATGTGAATATATGAATATTAGAGTAAATACAGGTTATAAGTCAATTCCCTAAACCTTGGGCATAATCAATGCCTTTGTGAATATGTTTGATGTTTTGCTTTGGCGCTGCAGCGGTATGCTATCAAGGAGACGCTACAGCGATATATGACGGCTGACCATTGAGATATTTGTGTGACCACTTGAGGATATGATGAGTCATCACCCTTATCTCTTCTTCTCAGCTGGATATTTTGACTTCCAAGTGGATACTAAATTACACTTGGCGCCTCCTAAATGGAACCCATGTGATAGTTGGTGACTTCCATCTTTAGCACTTTTTGTAAAGTAACTTAAGAATAATATCTAAGTTTTATAATCATGATTTAATATTATTATTTTATTAAGACTTGGGTAGTTTAGATTAGAATAGAATGCTTCATTAGGTAGTAACTTACGTAGACATAGAGAGTAGTAACTTGGAAGAAGAACCACTTGTGACATAGTAGCTTTTCTCCATTGTTATTCCACTCTTAAGCTTTTATTTTTAGGATAGTTTTCTAGTCTTCAAGCAAGGTTTTGCTCACGCCTCAACTTCATCCTTTGTATGATACTTGGGATCGTTGGAGTGTATCTTTTGCAACCACTCTTCTCTTGTCTTCTTACGGTAATACACACTCTCTAGTTGTATTATGTTGATGAAGCTTGTGATGAGCTAACTTTGTTGTAGTTGGATTGTTCTTGGTGTGTAATGAACCTTGAGTAACTTTTGTATAATATTATGATGTTTGTGTTTTATTCCTTGTGTCATAATGCTTTCAATCTTGGTTTGGGAATGATCAACTAAAACAAGGTAACTTTGTGGGTACAGACATGGTTCACAAAGAGAACTCAAGGAATGATATGAATGAAAACCCTTTAAAGACATTTAAAGGAAGTACTACTTAACTCTAGACATAGGGGAGTAATAGTTCATAAGGCAAATGTTGTAAGAGCTTAATATACAGGGGTAAAACTTATTTAGAGCCTAGACATAGGAGTCTTGTAACATAACCCTGACGATAGTGACTGAAAGGCACGCCACCAAGGTGCTACAACGTCTACGGATTCTGAAGCGCTACAGCGCTTAATGCTACAGCGTCTAAATATTATTTGAACATTACTCTTGAGAATTTACACAACTACTGAGCTATCCAACTCACCTTTAAATACTTTTAATTCACTAATATTTTATCTCAAATCACTATGTTTATAACACAACACTTTTATTTGTTACTCAACTCTTTTCACTAAGTTTCTAATCACTTAAACTTCTTAGATTAATTCCAATCCCTGTGAGAACGAACTTTACTTATCATTATATTACTTGTTGCGATTGTGTATACTTGCACATCTACTTTTCGCAGTTTTTGGCGCCGTTGCCGGGGATTGAATTTAATTTTCATTGTTTAGGTTTTTAGTAAGCTTAGTGCCTATTTTACACTGGTGTGTTGTTTCTTGTTGCTGCAGCAGTAAGCGCTACAACGTATGCCCAGGTCTCAACCACCAAAATTTGAACCATACTCAGAACCAGAGAGAAGGTTCAGGAAACTAAGACATCTTCAAAGACTCAGACCCACCATGTCAGAACATAGTCAGAGGACCACTTCTGGTAGAGCTACCACTCCACATGGAAGATCTAATTCTGGTAGAGGAGGGACTGAACCAGGTGGAAGGGGTAGAGGTAGACATCATCAGCCACCCACTCCCACCTTACATGACCAAGAGGACTGATACAGACATCAATTCATAAATGAAGGATCTGCTCAAATGGTAAATGACAGAGATAGACCAATGAGGGACTATGCTGTGTTTGATCCACAAACAATGGAGACAAGCATAGCAAGACCTACTCTCCATACAGCCCAGTTTGAATTCAAACCATGTTGCAAACAGTGGGACAGTTTGGTGGTGCTCCTCAAGAGGACCCATATTTACATTTGAAGCAATTTTTGGAAGTCTGCAGTAACTTCATCATTCCAGGGGTAAGTGATGATGCATTCAGATTAAAACTTTTTCCTTATTCCTTGAAAGATAGAGCAAAGGCCTGGTTAACTTCTCTAGAGCCTAACTCTATCCATACTTGGAATGAAATGGCTGAGAAATTCTTAGCAAAATATTTTCCTCCAAGTAAGAATGCAAGAATGAGGAATGAGGTTACTACATTCAGACAAAAAGATGTTGAAACACTGTTTGAAGCATGGGAGAGATGGAAGGAGCTGTTAAGAAAGTGCCATCATCATGGTATACCTGTGATTATCCAAATGGAGACCTTCTACAATGGACTAGACCCAACAACCAGACAAATGTTAGATGCTTCTTCAGGGGGTGTGTTGTTAAAGACCTCCTACAATGAGGCATGTGAGCTGATTGATGATATTGCAACAAATAGTTATCAATGGCCCACAGAAAGGTTAGCTCAGCAGAAGAAGGTAGCTGGGGTGCATGAAATAAGCGAAGTTTCTGCTCTATCTACACAGGTTGCCTATCTCACTAACATGATAAAATCTATGAGCACATCAAACGCTGTAGCGGTTACCGCTGCAGCGGCACGTGAACCAACAGTGGGTGTTATTGAGCAAGCCTCTCCAGGGTCAGTAAGCTGTGTATATTGTGGAGGTGAGCATTTGTATGAAGAATGTCCTGGTAATCCTGTCTCTGTGAACTTTGTGGGTTTCAACAAAAATAATAATCCTTATTCAAATACATATAATCCTGGTTGGAAGAATCACCCCAATTTCAGATGGGGAGCCAACAACGCTACAACACCTAATTATAGTGCTCCAGCAAATCCACCAGGATTCCCTACTCAGAACTACCAAAGGCAGAATGCCCCTATCATAGATAATTCATTGGAAGGATTGATGAAAAGCTTTATGACTGATTGCAAGACAACTCTGAAAACTCATGAAGCTTCCATTAAGAACCTGGAAGTTCAGATGGAGCAGATGGCTAATGTCCTTTCCCAAAGAGTTAGTGGATCATTACCATCCACTACAGAAGCCTCAACTTCAAATACTACAGGGAAGGAGCATGTAAAAGCTATATCTTTAAGGAGTGGGAAAGATTTGATAGGACCATCAACTGTTTCAGATGATGAAAAAAATAAAAATTCTGAAAAACAAAAAGAACCTGCAACAGACGCTACAACGCCTAAACCTAACGCTGCAGCGCCTGTTGCTGAAAAGTCACCACCCAAAATTATCCCAACATATCCTGATCCTCCATACCCTCAAAGACTTCAAAAGGCTCATGAAGACAAGCAATTTAACAAATTCCTAGAAGTCCTTAAACAGTTGCACATTAATGTCCCTTTGGTGGAGGCTCTCCAACAAATGCCCAACTATGCAAAATTTATGAAGGATGTGATTACTAAGAGGAGGAGACTTGGGGAATTTGAAACAATAGCAATGATTGGGGAGTGGAGCATGTTGATGCAGAACAAGCTCCCACCCAAATCAAAGGATCCTGGCAGTTTTACTATACCATGCTCAATTGGAAATTTTTACTCTGGCCGTGCCCTATGTGATTTGGGAGCCGGCATAAATCTTATGCCCAAGTCCATATACACACAGCTAGGAGTGGGGACTGCCAGACCTACCTCACTTACACTACAACTAGCTGATAGAACTCTTGCTTATCCAGAAGGAATCTTAGAAGATGTTCTAATAAAGGTAGACAAATTTGTATTTCCTGTTGATTTTGTAATTTTGGACTTTGATGCAGATAAAGAAGTACCCATCATACTGGGAAGGCCATTCTTGGCTACTGGAAGAACTTTAATAGATGTGCAGAGAGGAGAATTGATCATGAGGGTCAATGACCAAGAAGTCAAGTTCAACATCCTCAATGCTATGAAATTTCCAAGTCCCAACATTGAAGAGTGCTCCTTTGTGTCTGCTATTGACCAAGTAGTTCAGGATCACTTCCAGAAAAGTACAGATCATCTGAGGCAGTTACTGGACAGCACTGAAGATGCAAGATCTGATACAGAAGCTGCAGAAGAGGAGGAACAGACAGTTAAAGAAATTTGGGCTAAGAAATATGAATCTTTGGAGCAGGAGAATTCTGACATGAGAAAGGATCTCCCCTCCACTGAACAACCACCAACTCTGGAACTTAAGGAGTTGCCTTCACACCTCAAATATGCGTATCTGGGGGACAATAGTACTTTGCCTGTTATAATTGCTTCTGACCTTTCTGAACAGCAAGAGCAGGATCTGATTCAAACGCTACAGCGGCATAAAAAGGCTATTGGATGGCAGATGTCAGATATCAAAGGTATCAGCCCAACCATCTATATGCACAGGATAGTGTTAGAGGAAGATTCTAAAAATTGTATTGAAGGCCAGAGGAGGCTGAACCCAATTATGAAAGAGGTGGTTAAGAAGGAAATCATTAAGTGGCTGGATGCAGGTATTGTGTACCCCATATCTGACAGTGCATGGGTTAGTCCTGTGCAGTGTGTGCCAAAGAAGGGATGGGTAACAGTAATTGCTAATGAAATGAATGAGCTGCTTCCAACCAGAAAAATAACAGGCTGGAGAATATGCATGGATTACAGGAGGTTGAACAAAGCCACAGGCTGGAGAATATGCATGGATTACAGGAGGTTGAACAAAGCCACAAGAAAGGACCATTTCCCATTGTCTTTCGTTGACCAGATGCTGGACAGGCTAGCAGGTAAAGAATTTTATTGCTTTCTTGATGGTTATTCAGGTTATAACCAGATTGCAATACTACCTGAAGATCAACAGAAAACCACATTCACTTGTCCATATGGAACCTTTGCTTTCAGAAGGATGCCATTTGGCCTGTGTAATGCACCTGCCACTTTTCAAAGGTGTATGATGGCAATTTTTTCTGATTACATTGAAAGATCCATGGAAGTTTTCATGGATGATTTTTGTGTTTGGAGAAACATTCCATCTGTGCCTATCCAACTTGGAAGAAATCTTGATTAGATGTGAAGAAACTAACCTTGTGCTGAACTGGGATGTAGCGACCGAAGAATCCGGAGGAGGGATCCTTCGTTGTTTTTGAACAATGGAGCCGCCATCAATATTTATTTTTAGGAAAACATTGAAAAAACCTTTGTTTTTGGGTTCGGGGGTCGATTAAGTGCAGGGAAGGTACAAGCACCCCGCAACATCCTAAAAAGGTTACCTTTTAATTTAATGTGTAGAAAAATTAGTTTAAAGAAAACACTTTAATTTACCCTTTTTTGTTATTTGCAAAAAAAAAACGGAAAAGAAGACTTAATAAAAAATTTAGTTTTTTGTGCTCGACGGGAGTGGGCCCCCGCTCCTACGTATCTCCGGGTGCGATGGAGAAATCAAAGCTACGTAGTTCTTGGGTAGAAAACATTTGTGTGTTGGTATTTTTTATTTATTGAAAAGTTTCTTGCGAAAAACTAGAGACCGTTCATGGTGACCAAACAGAGAAATCCAGAGTGGTCGTCATTAATGGCTTATTCGGAAAAGAAGGTATTTATAGCGTTCAAACAAGCGAGGCCCAGAGTGACCGCTATAGACAACCTATTTTTTTTGCGCGAATTCGATTTTTCGAAAGAAAGAAAAAAAAACAAACGGTTCGGAAGCATCACGTTGTGGATAAAAGCGGAGTAGGTGATAAAAGGGGGGTGCGAATAATAGAGGAGTGGTATTAAAAGAGAGGTGTGAATAGCGTGACCAAATCGTTTTTTTTTTGTGAACTAGGTTGTGTTTGAAAAGATGGGCTTGTAAAAAAAAATGGATGGGTTTGCTGTTTTAAGAGAACGCGGGGTGCAAATAGCGTTTTGGTGCTTTTTTTTTTAAAAAAAGTTGCCGGGGGGTGTAAATAGCGTTTTGGCGCTTTTAAAAAATGGTTGCCGTGGGTGCAAATAGCGTTTTGACACTAAAAACGATTGATTGGTTTATTACCCTTTTTTACTATTCTACCTTAGAACGCGTGATTCTTGAAACGTTTTTTTTCTAAAAAACCTAGACTAAACAAGTGGTATGAAGAAAAATTCTTTTGTTTTTTTTTTCTAGTTACTATTTCATAAAAGGGTACCTTGTTTGTTGTTTATTTGGAAGAATGGTCATTTGTTATATTTTTTTTAAAAAAAAAGGGTAGTGACATTAGTAACCATTTCTTTTAAGAAAATATTATTTTTTTTTTAAAAAAGGGTTTATTTTTAATCCGAAAATAAAAAAAGGAATACATTTTTTTTATCACTTTTTTTTTAATCCGAAAAAATAGTAATTGTTTAAAAAAAAACAACACATTTTTTTTATCACTTTTTTAATCCGAAAATTAGAATAATTTATTAAAAAAAGGCACAACATTTTTTTTTACTTTCTTATTTTTTTTAAATCCGAAAATATTAGTACCTACAATAAAAAAGGAACACATTTTTTTAACACTTTTTTTTTAGGTTTATTTTAAATCCGAAAATCTAAAAACAATATAACAAACAACAAAATAAATAACAAATATCAAAAATATAATATAAAAACAGCCTCTAAACTAATATATTTTTAAAAAAAGTGACAACTAATATATTTTTTTTAGCACAGCAACTTAAAAGAACTAAAAAAGGCAAAATGTGACAATAATAATTAAGAACAGCAACTAATATTTTAAAAAAAACGTGACCAACAATAATTAAAATAAAAAAGGGCAATGATAATATGAACAAAATTACAATAACTAAAAAATACAAAAAAAAAAACAACAATACTATGAATTATTACATTTTGTACCTTGAACCAATCCAAGCTTTCTTCTTCGAATCTCTCAATACAACAAAATTTTTAAACTAAAAAATCTAAGAAGGAAGAAAAGAAGGGGAAGAAAATTTTTCTAAAAGAAACTCTAAAAAATTTCTTTCTCTCTTTGAAACCCTAGTTTTTTAGAAGATTTTTCCCCTTTTTTCCTAAGAGTAATTTCGTAGCCCCTTCTAAGGTAAGGACCCCTATTTATACAAAAAAACTTGCTTCCTTCGTTTTTCTTCTTCATCCACCCTTGGATAGTGATGATGACTTTTTGATATGATGGAGGTTTGGGGGGAGTTGTTGAAGGGGAAAAAAGATGAGAACATGTGAGATGTGGGGGAGGTGATGGTCGAAGGTATGGGCATGGAGAAGGGAGGTTGAGTGTTGTGTGTGAGGGAGGAGTGCCAAGTGTGAAGTGTGTGATAGGGAGAAGAATGGATGAGTGTGTGAAGAGTGAGAGGAGAGAGCCGTGGGTGAGGGAGAGAAAGAGAGGATGAAGTGAAGGTTGAGTGAGTGGAAGAAAGAGAGAAAGGATGGTTGAGTGTGAGTGGGAGAAAGAGAAATGAAGGTTGAGTGTGAGAGAGGGAGAGTGGAGTAGGCGTAGGAATGGAGAGAGAAGAGGGAGGTTGAGTGTGAGAGTGTGATGTGGGGAAGTGGGGAAGAATTGGGAAGAGGGATTTAGGGTTCCAATACATGGGGGAAAGGGAGTTTGTGAGTTCCAAGGGGGAGAGAGGGGGTGGGATATTCGAGTAGGGGTTTGGGGAAAAGGGGAATGAACTTGGCTTGTTTTTAGGGTTAGGGGGGAATTGTTAAAAAAAGAAAAAAAATTATTTTTTTATTTTTTAAAAAAGGGTGGCCGAATTTTGGGGGTTTTGGGGGGGAAAAAATTAGGGTTTTGGTGGGAATTGGGTTGAGTTATGGGTTGGATATGGGTCATGGGTTGGGTGGAGGAGTGTGAGGGTGAATTGGGCTAGGGTTTAGGAATTGGGTTGGGTTTTAGATGGCCCAATCCAATTGCACCTCCATTCTTTTTTTTCAAACCCCCCTTATTTCCTCCCTGGCTTATTTTTTGTTTCTTTACTTTTAAAAAATATTTTCTTGTGTTAAAAACTTGTGACAAAATAAAATAATGACATAAAAAAAATAAAAAAAAAATAATTATTTTTATCAAAAGTAAATAAAATTTTCTCATTTTGGTTAGGACAAAATTAGGGTATTACAGCTGCCCCTCTTTATTTATATTTTGCTAGGAAATCGGAGGGATTCCGAATTTCTCGAGAAAAATAGAAATAAAGATAGAAAGACGCTAATTTTGGCCAGACTGAGGTACTTTGGTTTTTTTTTTTGAAAAATCTATGAAAACTGGGTCGATTTAGACAGAAAGTGGATAAGGAGCACCGGGGCTCTGGGGGATCGCTGGGGATCTGAAGGAGCACTGGGGCTCTGAAGGGACCGCTGGGGATCTGAAGGTCTAGCTCAAAGTCAATGCTTGGCGCATCGACCTGAGTTCGACTGAGGGACCGTCGGGGTCTGAGGGGCATGCCTAAGCCTGAAGGACCAATGGGTCTGAAGGAGCGCTTCTAGCTATGGTACTAGAGATACGGTCTGGGGGTGGCCTTTTTCGAGCGGCCATTAGGGTTAATCAGGTCCGGAACTGATATAACCACGAAGGACGTGCACTGTGTTTTTTAGGCGGACACAGCTAGTCTGAAGGGCCTGGGGCCGGATGATCCGTCGGTTGCTCGATAACGCGACGTGCGATCTGGATTGAAGGACCATTGTTGGTCTGAAGGAGCGCCTGGGCTCTGGAGGACCGCTGGGGGTCTGAAGAATTTGTGCTAACGACACAAAATAAAATTATCTTAACAGACACTTGCAATGAATGATGCATGCGTGCATGTAGTTAAGTAATTGATGACATGATGGATGAAAAGTGGAATGATTTTGTTTTTGGCTTTTGCTCTTGGCTTTTTTCTTTTTTTTATTTTTCTTTTCTTGCTCTTTTGCTCTTTTTGCTCTTTAGCTCTTTATTGACTTTGCTGGCATCACCAAACTCGCATGACTCTTGACGTGGGATACGAGGGTTGCCTCAAGCAGTGGTGCCAAAGTGCGGGTTATTTAAGATTTGCTGAAGTAATTGTGCGTTTGTCCTTTTTGCAAATTTGTGAGAGATCATCTCTTTTTTTTTGTGTTTTTTTAGAAATTTCGCAATGAATATAATGCTTGTGATCATGCACATGTTTCACAATTCAGTATTGTTTACCATGAACGTTATTTTTGCGATAATAGGGAAATGAGAGAATAAAGGAAGTGTTTAATATTCAAATGAAAACAAATGCGCAGAAAATCGCACTGTCTGAAAATTACAATGGGAGTTTAAACTACAAAAAGAAAGAGAAGAAAAAGATACAAGGAAAGCAGATCTTTTGATTGTTTGTGTCTTTGAAGTAATAACGCCAATCGCCCATTAACACGACTTTGAGCCTTCATCGTCCAACTTTTGGAGTTGTTGATTGCCTTTGTAGTTTAAAGTCCAACTTCTGACCCTAATTTTTGCCTGGACTGCTCTTTAGAGTTTTCAGTCCACCGGGTCGCTCTAATTTTTGCCTAGGCCGCCCTTTCGGGTTTTCGACCTAGCGAGCTTATTTTTGCTTGGCTCATCTTCCTCTTTTTTCCATATATTTCTTTAGGCATAGTACTTCTTGACTGCGTCCGAGTTCACTGGGAGTGGGAGGTCTTCACCGTCCATTTTTGTGAGAATCAATGCTCCTCCAGAGAATGCCTTCTTTACCACATAAGGTCCTTCATAGTTAGGGGTCCATTTTCCACGGGAATCCTTTTGGATAGGCAACATCTTCTTGAGCACGAGGTCTCCTTCTTGAAACTGGCGGGGGCGCACTTTTTTATCATAAGCCTTTTTCATTCTTTGTTGGTACAACTGCCCATGACACAAAGCAACTACCCTCTTTTCTTCTATGAGGTTCAACTGATCCAGACGAGCTTGAACCCATTCTGCTTCCTCCAATTTTGTTTCCATTAGCACTCGCAGGGAGGGTATTTCCACCTCGATGGGAAGAACTGCTTCCATCCCATATACTAGTGAGAATGGTGTTGCCCCTGTTGACGTGCGGATAGAGGTCCGATACCCGTGCAAAGCGAAAGGCAACATTTCATGCCAGTCCTTGAAGGTTACTACCATCTTTTGCACGATCTTCTTTATGTTCTTATTTGCTGCCTCAACTGCCCCATTCATCTTTGGACGGTATGGGGAGGAATTATGATGTTGGATTTTGAAGTCGTCACACAGCTCTTTCATCATTTTGTTGTTTAGGTTGGTCCCATTGTCCGTGATGATCTTATTTGGAAGACCGTAGCGGCAAATTAAATCTCTCTTTATGAACCTGACAACCACTGATTTTGTTACACTGGCGTAAGAAGCGGCCTCGACCCATTTGGTGAAATAATCAATAGCGACAAGAATGAAACGATGTCCGTTTGATGCCTTGGGCTCGATGGGACCGATGACATCTATTCCCCACATTGAGAATGGCCATGGTGCTGTTAGGACATTCAGAGAGGCAGGTGGTACATGGATATTGTCGGCATAGATTTGACATTTGTGGCATTTTCTGACGTAGTTGAAGCAGTCAGTCTCCATTGACAACCAGTAGTAGCCAGCCCTTAGGATTTTCCTTGCCATGGTGTGCCCATTAGAATGGGTGCCGAACGAGCCTTCATGGACATCTTTCATAATTCTTTCTGCTTCTTCTTCTGCTACACATCTGAGGAGGACCATATCGTGATTTCTCTTGTAAAGCACTTCCCCATTTAAGAAGAAACCCATCGACAGCCTCCTAAGTGTCCTCTTATCATTCTCGGTGGCACCAGGAGAATATTCTCTGTTTGTGATATAGTGCTTGATATCGTAATACCAAGGTTTATTGTCAGGCTCTTCTTCGATCGCCACACAATGATGTGCCGGTAGGTCTCGATGTTGGATTCGGATGAATGTCAGACTCTTGTCGTTATTGATGTTGAACATTGATGACAAAGTTGCCAAAGCATCGACCAACTGATTTTCTTCGCGAGGGAGATGATGGAAAGTGATCTCTTCAAATTGTTCAACCATCTTTTGGATGTGATCATGATAAGGAATTAATTTGGAATCCCTGGTTTCCCAGTCACCTTTTGTCTGATGGATGACTAAAGCTGAGTCCCCATATACATCGAGTCTTTTGACTTTCCATTCAAGGGCTGCTTTGATGCCTAGGACGCACGCTTCATATTCTGCAATGTTGTTGGTGCAGTAGAAACTCAGTCTAGCGGTAAACGGTATGAAGCGGTTATCAGGAGAGATCAGTACAGCTCCGACCCCGTGCCCGTATAAATTAGAAGCGCCGTCGAATAACATTCTCCACCTTTCATTGTCTGGAGATTTTCCTTCTCCGAACAAAGCCATTATATCCTCGTCCGGAAAATCATACTGCATTGATTGGTAATCCTCAATGGGCTGATGCGCCAAGTATTCCGCTAAGGCACTACCTTTGATTGCTTTCTGAGTGACGTACAAAAGGTCGTATTCGGATAGTAGCATTTGCCAGCGGGCGATTCTTCCTGTGAGTGCAGGTTTTTCAAAAATGTACTTGATGGGATCCATTTTAGATACTAACCAAGTCGTGTGGCTCAACATATACTGCCTCAGGCGACGTGCAGCCCAGGCCAAAGCGCAACATGTTTTTTCCAACAATGAATATCTTGTCTTGCACTCGGTGAACTTCTTGCTGAGGTAATAGATGGCATGTTCTCTCCTTCCAGACTCATCATGTTGCCCCAGTACGCAACCCATCGAGTTGTCTAGCACTGTTAGATACAGGATGAGAGGCCTGCCCTGCACAGGCGGCATCAGAATCGGTGGATTTTGGAGGTACCTCTTGATTTTTTCAAAGGCTTCTTGGCAATTATCATTCCACTTTGTTTCTTGGTTTTTGCACAAAAGCTTGAAGATAGGCTCGCATGTAGATGTTAGCTGCGATATGAACCTAGAGATGTAGTTCAATCTTCCCAGGAAACCACGAACTTCTTTTTTAGTGCTCGGTGCCGGCATTTCTAGTATTGCTCGTACTTTGGCTGGATCTACTTCTATTCCCCTCTGACTGACTATGAAACCCAACAGCTTTCCCGATCTTACACCGAAAGTGCATTTGGCAGGGTTTAATCTGAGTTTGAACTTTCTGAGACGTTCGAAGAGTTTTTGCAGATTGACGATATGCTCTTCTTCAGTCTTGGATTTTGCAATCATGTCATCCACGTAAACCTCTATTTCCTTATGCATCATATCATGGAACAATGCGACCATTGCCCTTTGGTATGTTGCACCAGCATTCTTCAGTCCGAATGGCATTACTTTGTAACAGAAGGTTCCCCAGAGAGTGATGAAGGTGGTTTTCTCCATGTCTTCAGGGGCCATCTTAATTTGGTTGTATCCGGAATATCCATCCATGAAGGAGAACAGAGAGTGTTGTGCTGTGCTATCTACCAGGACATCGATGTGAGGCAAAGGGAAGTCATCTTTGGGGCTGGCTCTGTTCAAATCTCGATAATCGACGCACATCCGAACCTTACCGTCTTTCTTTGGGACCGGTACAATATTGGCTACCCATTGAGGGTATTTTGCTACTGCTAAAAACCCAGCATCGAACTGCTTCTTAACCTCATCCCGGATTTTCAATGACATCTCTGGTTTCATCCTTCTTAACTTTTGTTTTACCGGCGGGCATTCTGGTTTTACCGGTAACTTATGCTCGACTATGTTGGGGTCCAGTCCAGGCATGTCTTGGTATGTCCATGCGAAGACGTCAACATAGTCAAACAACAACTTAACCAATTTCTCTCCCTCGCTGTCTTTCAATGTGGTGCCAATGTTAACTTCTTTTTTGTCTTCCTCCGTGCCTAAGTTGATCGTTTCAGTTGATTCCTCGTGGGGTTCGATTATTTTTTCCTCTTGTTCCATCATTCTCATTAACTCTGGAGGGGTTTCCCAATTATCCTCAACATCTTCCTCAGTTTGATTGATAGGGTGATCAAAGTCACAATATGGATTATTGGCGTTGTTATTTTCAAAGACATTTTTTTCGGATCTGCATTAGTGTAAATTAACGGAATAAAAACGAAAGAAAGAAAATAAAAACGAAATGAAAAAATAAAAGGAAACTGGAATTTATTGGAAATGGAAATAACATTGCATTAATATTAATACTGAAAGGAAAACATGCGTGCCCGAATGAAATATCCTAAGGCCTTGGGCAGAGCCAGAGGATTACATTATAGAAACATTACTTTGAACTAAAAACCACAGGAAAATCAATGATCTCCCAATTCTTGAGTTTTTTGTTTGCAGGACAAGGGCGTACAAGACTGTCGATGCCTTCTTCCGCGCTTAGATCGTCCTCAACTGCGGCGATCTGATTGGGGTTCAACATTCCCGCACTCCGAAAGCTTTCCTTGATGTCGCAGATGGCGATCCTCTTCGTATTTGGCACCCTATCCTCGAGTCTGGCTATCCTCCGTTCTTTCTTTTCTTCCGCAATCCTTCTTTTGTCAGCACGACTGGACCGATATCCTACCCCATGTCTATCTTTGTTCTCCTCTGGCTGTATTGGCGTCAGGATCCCCTGTCCGGTTTTTCCCAAGCCTCCTCCAGCTTGATAGCCTTTTCCTAACATGAACTTAGCAACCATCACGGCAGTTTTGAATAGCTTGGGTTCTAACATAGCAGATGTATGGGCAATCTCTAATGCTTGGAAGGCAGTCTCTAGGGACTCTTCAGCAGCTTCGATGTGACGAGTGGAAGATGACTTATTTATCAGTAATTCCTCTTCACCGAAGATAACCACCAGTTTGTTGTTGACTATGAACTTGAGCTTCTGGTGTAGAGAAGAGGGAACTGCTCCTGCCGAGTGGATCCATGGCCTCCCCAAGAGACAACTGTAGGATGGGGCAATGTCCATTACTTGGAAACTCACTATGAAGACCTCTGGACCTATCTGTACAGGTAACTCCATCTCTCCGATAACCTCTCTTTTAGACCCATCGAATGCCCTGACCAGTGTAGAACTGGGTTTCATGTATGAACAGTCTACGTCTAGCTTGTTCATGGTTGATTTGGGTAGCACATTCAGGGACGATCCGTTATCGATGAGTACTCGAGCTAGAGAGTATTCTCCACATTTCACGGAGATATGCAAAGCCTTGTTGTGCCCTCTTCCCTCGACGGGGATCTCGTCATCTGTGAAGGTGAGGTAATTGTTTGCAACGATATTTCCGACGATCCCGTCAAATTGGCCGACCGAGATGTCTTGAGCGACATGGGCCTCATTCAATACTTTTGTCAATGCTGCACGATGGGCGTCAGAACTGAGCAATAATGACAACAGAGATATCTTTGCGGGAGTTTGGTTCAGTTGATCAACCACCTTATACTCGCTTTGTCTCATAAGCTTCAGAAATTCACTGGCTTCTTGCTCGGATAACGTCTTCTTTCCTGCATTCTTATCGACAGGTTCCTGCTCTGTGCTTTTGCCCTTACGGGCTCTTTCCTCCCCTTCTTTTGTTCGGTCCTCACTAGGCTCTCCAGGGGCATAGAAGCGCCCACTTCGAGTCATACCACCGGTCCCTGAGATGTTAATGACATCTGGGTTGGTCTGAACCTTCATATCGTAACTCCACGGGACTGCATTGGTGCTTTTAAAGGGAAACAGAACTGGCACTTGAATGGTGATTGGTCTAGGCACAGTGGGAGCTGGCTGTGTGTTCTTCTTGTAATGGATTTCCAGTGGTTTCCTGATATTCTTGCTTTGGTCAATGCTTGACTGGAGCGTTGACACGTCTTCCTCTTTCTTTTGAAGACCTATTTGTATTATGTGTCGGTCTAACAAGTCTTGCAGAACTGGCTTGAATGCTTCACAGGCCTCGACACAAAGGGGATCAACACACGAACCTTTTCCGGTACATCCTTTCACAATGACTCCGAAGTGACACAAATCAGCATGGATGAGGTCCAGGGGTGTGACAATGTCCTCCACCTTTCTGACCAATAATTGCCCCTCAACATTCTCAATGGCATTGACGGAGGGTTTCCCGTGCCCCGGCAGAGGGTTAGTGGCAACATTCGGACCGTCTTCTGCGAAGCTTAACCATTTAGATTCAATTAAGTCTTGTACTACATATTTCAATGCCTTGCAATTTTCTGTTGAATGGCCAACTGCCCCAGCGTGGAATCCACAGCTAGCCTCTGGGTCATAGCTCCTAGGGAAAGGAGGTTGAAGGGGTCTCATTGGACGGGGAGTGATCAAGTTGTGACTGATGAGGTGATTGAATAGGTCTGTGTATGACATGGGTATTGGGTCGAAATTGGCGGGCTTTCTTTCTTGGTAGTTTTGTGGTCTATAGCCTGGGTTGACTTGGTGAGGTGGGGCTTGTGGTGTTTGAGTAGGTATTTGTAAAGTCTGTCGGGGGTTGTTGTAGGGAGGCTTTCCGGATCCAGAGATGGCATTAGCTTCGCCCTCCTTCTTTTTAGGAAAACCTGAGAAGGGTCTTTTCTGATTGCTGGTTCCAGCGGAGCTATATGCAATCTTCCCGTTTCTCCATCCATTCTCTAATCTTTCTCCGATGACGATCATATCTGAAAAGTTTGAAGACACGCTCCCAATCAACCTGTCGTAGAAAGGTGTTTGAAGAGTATCCATGAACATTGATACCATCTCTTTTTCTAACAACGGTGGTACCACCTGTGCAGCCAAACCTCTCCAGCGTTGGGCATATTCTTTGAAGTACTCATTGTCTCTCTTCGTCATGCTCTGCAATTGTGTCCTATCGGGAGCCATGTCAATGTTATATTTGTATTGCCTCAAAAATGCATCGGCTAGGTCTTTCCAGCATCTGATATGTGCACGTTCTAATTGCATGTACCAGCTCGAAGCTGCCCCAGACAGACTATCTTGGAAATAGTGGATCAGCAATTTGTCGTCGTGAGCAAACGCTGCCATCCTCCTGCAGTACATGGTTAAGTGGCTTACAGGGCAAGTCGACCCTCTGTATTTGTCGAAGTCTGGCACCTTAAATTTTGGAGGGATTACCACGTTAGGGACGAGGCACAAGTCATAAGCATCTCTCGCACCAACATTGGATCCTTCGACTGCTCTCAACCTTTCCTCAAGCATTTGTAGTTTGTCTTGGGCTTGAGGGTTCTCCATAGAGTGATTGTGAGGGAGCCCACTCATACCATAGTAAGGATGGATCATCGGAACTATGGCTGGGTTCACATTTGGGGTATGTGAATGAGTGGGATTCCTGAGGTTGGAACCCTGAGCCTGGGCGTCAGCTATCGGCGGTGGAGGGAAGCCAAGTGGGAGTCTTTGTGGTACAACGACGGGGGTCGGGTTTTGAACTTGTGGTACCCCCGGATTACCATCGTGACCCGTTGGTGTAAGCTGTTGTTGGCCCGCGATTCCCGAGGGACCGGCTTCTGGACTAGCATTGACTGTCGGAGGTGTGTAACCTTGTGGAAGTCCGTAAGGAGGCCATATGTAACCCTGGTCATTAGTCCCAGTGGGGGGCACTGTATGCGGGATCCCGAGTCCATTGGGAGGAGGAGGGTTGGTAACTTGATTTTCCGTGTTCCCAGCGGAGACATCTTCACTTGTGTCTTTGTCCCTCAAAGTTTGTAAGACCTTTAAGATTTCAGCCATCTGTTCTTTCATCCCATCTATTTCTGCCCTAAGCTCTTGATTGCCTAGGTCTTGGGGTGGATTGTCTTGATCCGGGACATCTTGAGGCGGATTGTCCTGATTTTCTTCCATGTTTCTGGCCTGAGAACGAGTCCAATAGCGATGTTGACGCACCAGCTTGTCTTTTACTCTCTGTTGGTGGGACAGATGTTATGAGTATATGTATGAGTATATGAATGGATGAAAATGCGAATGACGCATGTGTGCATGAGTCTTATTGTTTTAGGTCGGGAATTGTAAGCGCATCCTGATTTGTCATAAGTACACAGATTAAAGTTCCACAATATTTTCAAGATAAAGGATCAGCATGTGAGACAAACAAACTTCATTGATAGAGGAAAATACAACATTTTGGAAGTAAAACTTCGAAAAGAAAAGTACAATGTTCATTAAATTTCACTCAAATACATATGGCTTTCATTTTTCCACTCCTCTCTCTTTTTCTACTAGTAGTGCTGCCAGCCTTCTCCCGGAGTTCGGCAATCAGAATCTCGCAAAACTCCATGAATTCGGAAACTTGGACCGGGGTGTTAAACGGGTGCATTGCCGCGTTAGCCTCCTTTAGACGTTTGGGGATTCCTACGATAGCTTGATCGGCCAGCCATGCCAACTTTGAGAATCTGTCTTTCCAGTATAAGCTTTCATTTTTCAACTCTATGAAGGCTTCATGGTTTTCTATCCTGCTGACCAACTCCACAAAGCGGTTCTCCCAATAGATGCTTTCTGTCTTCAGCTGGTGGTAGACCTCCTCTTGATATCTGATATGGTCGTTCAGCTCATCAGATTTTTCATGCTCCCTTCTTAAGGCTTGCTGGTATTCTCGGAGTATCTCTTCAATGGTATCCTTATCCTGGTTGATACTTTTCACTTGCTCTTCAAACTCGGCTGCCATCATCCGGGACTCTCTCTTTGATACCATTAGTAGGCTCTGTGCGGTCTTTTCAGCCATCATTGATTCTTCCCATAACTTTTTCCACTTGTATGTATCATCGATGGCTTGGTTCATTTTCAGGTTGCAACGTTTTATTTCCTCTTTCGCTCCTCTTAGGTACCTTTGAACCTCTAGCTTGTCCTTTTGTTCAATCTTGAGCTGCTTGCGGCTGTCTTCCATGGCCACTGACTTACTTGTGTTCTCCTCCTTCAACTTCTGGTTCTTTAGGAGCACTTTCTCTAACTCTGCCTGCAAGCCCTTCTTTTCTTCCTCGGCCTTTGACAATGCCATTTTAAGCTTATCTAAATCTTCGATAGTGGGAAGGGTAGGTTCAGGTATTTCTTCCTCCACCCGTAGTGCATTTTGGTAAGGCAATCGGGTGTCTTGGATCCTCTTTTGGAGCCATTGACGAAAGGTGGTTTCCTTATCGCCGCTCTTCTTAGTAAGCTCTTGTCCCTTGCGGACGACCATATCCCACGCTTGAGAAATCTTTCGGAGCATGTCAACCTCTTTTGGGCTTCCTTCATGGAGGTAAAAAGGGATTAACATGTCTTCGGTGGGCGGATTTCGCATGGGGTACCCCAGCTGTCTTAGAGTTAGAGAAGGATTGTAATTTATGCATCCTCTTGTCCCCATGAGCGGTACGTTTTGAAAGCTTCCGCATTGAAAAACTACCGTGGGCCTCTCTTTCCACCATGATGGGTGCCAACGAACCTTATATTCATGAAGGCCCCCCAGCACTTGCAACCATTCACCAGTGTTCATTGCCTTCACATCACATCCTCTGGCGTCTTCAATTGGGCCTTCTACCTTGACTTTGTTAACGAAAGCATGGGTGAGAAGCCAAACATACAAGGCGTGCAGGCAGCAAGATATCCTTTTTCCCCTTAGCTCACTATAATGAGTGAAAGTACAGTAAGTGTCTGCAAGCATGGCTGGAATCGGATCCTTGAAGGACAAGAAGACGCCAATAGCTGTTGTGTCCACATATCTTTCAAGGCGTGGAAATAGGACAATGCCAAAGATAGTCAAAGCTAACACCTGCTTAAAAGGACCCCAATTTCTAGCGTCGGCGAAGGATTTCATCTGGCTTTCCAGATACTCTTGTGGGAATCCTGCAATGCCATTTCGATTTTTCTTTCGGAGCTTCAAGTTCTCTTTGCTGGTTTGTAACATTGAGGCGAGCTTCTCATCTGTGTAGTATTGTCCCCGATACTGCTAGTGTCCATTGTCTTGTTGAGGAAAGCCGAAGATCTGTGTATATTCTTCCAGGGTAGGTGCCATCTGGAAATTTTTGAAGGTGAAGCATCTTAATGAAGAGTCGTAGAACTGGCTCAAAGCGGCAATGTCATCCGTTTGTACGTCCAATTGTAGTAACATAATAATCTTCCCATACACTCTATCAAAAGACCTGCGTTCGATGGGCGGCAATCGACCAGCACATTCCCTTAGACTTGTCAGATTAGGCTGCTTCACTATAGGGTAGTTCAGAGTTTGGATTGCTTCACAGTTTGATCCCATATCGTTTTGCTTATGACAAAACCTTCAAACCTCTTACAATTCCCGGCAAACCTAAATGAAATGAATAGCATGCATGTGAGGATTTTTTTTTGTATATTATTTTTTTTGAAATGACGATGATGTATGATGAATTAAAGAATGATGTTACAGGGAAAATTTTGGTGATTCAAAAATTTGAGAAACATTAACCATATCACATAAAATATGTGTAAAGGGCAAAAGAGTAAATGGTTTTCATTATTTGATTTTTTTTTGAAAAAAAGTTTTTGTGATGATGCAGCGGGTAGGTGAATTGCTTTTGTGTCCTAAACAGGTTATGTCTTACATATAGGTCACGGTCTAGGGTCACTTATGTGATCAACCTCTCAGGTAGTTCTATTCACTTCCTCACAAAGGTTTCCAGAGCTAAAATCCCTTTCACGATATGACCCACAACGATAGCGAGCTACCTGGTGTGGGATGCCGCGAAAGAGCATACTCTGGTTGAGATTTTCATGAGAGTCAGACAGATAAATCCAGAATGACTGTCACTAATCATCTCCGCTCGTCCTAAGTTATTTTTCAGACCCGGGTATAGGGCCCCACTCAGAAGTGTGTGAATAAATAGGTGTAGGTGATGTGTGTGATATAAGCAACCTAAACTACCCAAACTGCAAAAGAGCAAACAGATAGCAATATAAAAGTCTTCTACCCTAAGGTTTGCAAGAAAGCAAATGGCAGTATAAAAGTCTTCTACCCTAAGGTTCAATATGCGAATATAAAGACTAAGGGTAAACAAAGTACTAAACTAACAAATAATTCACACATTTAATTAAATTAGGCTTGACCCTCTAAAAAAAAAGTCCCCAGCGGAGTCGCCAGCTGTAGCGACCGAAGAATCCGGAGGAGGGATCCTTCGTTGTTTTTGAACAATGGAGCCGCCATCAATATTTATTTTTAGGAAAACATTGAAAAAACCTTTGTTTTTGGGTTCGGGGGTCGATTAAGTGCAGGGAAGGTACAAGCACCCCGCAACATCCTAAAAAGGTTACCTTTTAATTTAATGTGTAGAAAAATTAGTTTAAAGAAAACACTTTAATTTACCCTTTTTTGTTATTTGCAAAAAAAAAACGGAAAAGAAGACTTAATAAAAAATTTAGTTTTTTGCGCTCGACGGGAGTGGGCCCCCGCTCCTACGTATCTCCGGGTGCGATGGAGAAATCAAAGCTACGTAGTTCTTGGGTAGAAAACATTTGTGTGTTGGTATTTTTTATTTATTGAAAAGTTTCTTGCGAAAAACTAGAGACCGTTCATGGTGACCAAACAGAGAAATCCAGAGTGGTCGTCATTAATGGCTTATTCGGAAAAGAAGGTATTTATAGCGTTCAAACAAGCGAGGCCCAGAGTGACCGCTATAGACAACCTATTTTTTTTGCGCGAATTCGATTTTTCGAAAGAAAGAAAAAAAAACAAACGGTTCGGAAGCATCACGTTGTGGATAAAAGCGGAGTAGGTGATAAAAGGGGGGTGCGAATAATAGAGGAGTGGTATTAAAAGAGAGGTGTGAATAGCGTGACCAAATCGTTTTTTTTTGGTGAACTAGGTTGTGTTTGAAAAGATGGGCTTGTAAAAAAAAATGGATGGGTTTGCTGTTTTAAGAGAACGCGGGGTGCAAATAGCGTTTTGGTGCTTTTTTTTTAAAAAAAAAGTTGCCGGGGGGTGTAAATAGCGTTTTGGCGCTTTTAAAAAATGGTTGCCGTGGGTGCAAATAGCGTTTTGACGCTAAAAACGATTGATTGGTTTATTACCCTTTTTTACTATTCTACCTTAGAACGCGTGATTCTTGAAACGTTTTTTTTCTAAAAAACCTAGACTAAACAAGTGGTATGAAGAAAAATTCTTTTGTTTTTTTTTTCTAGTTACTATTTCATAAAAGGGTACCTTGTTTGTTGTTTATTTGGAAGAATGGTCATTTGTTATATTTTTTTTTAAAAAAAAGGGGTAGTGACATTAGTAACCATTTCTTTTAAGAAAATATATATTTTTTTTTTTAAAAAAGGGTTTATTTTTAATCCGAAAATAAAAAAAGGAATACATTTTTTTTTATCACTTTTTTTTTAATCCGAAAAAATAGTAATTGTTTAAAAAAAAACAACACATTTTTTTTATCACTTTTTTAATCCGAAAATTAGAATAATTTATTAAAAAAAGGCACAACATTTTTTTTTACTTTCTTTTTTTTTTTTAAATCCGAAAATATTAGTACCTACAATAAAAAAGGAACACATTTTTTTAACACTTTTTATTTTAGGTTTATTTTAAATCTGAAAATCTAAAAACAATATAACAAACAACAAAATAAATAACAAATAGCAAAAATATAATATAAAAACAGCCTCTAAACTAATATATTTTTAAAAAAAGTGACAACTAATATATTTTTTTTAGCACAGCAACTAAAAAGAACTAAAAAAGGCAAAATGTGACAATAATAATTAAGAACAGCAACTAATATTTTAAAAAAAACGTGACCAACAATAATTAAAATAAAAAAGGGCAATGATAATATGAACAAAATTATAATAACTAAAAAATACAAAAAAAAAACAACAATACTATGAATTATTACATTTTGTACCTTGAACCAATCCAAGCTTTCTTCTTCGAATCTCTCAATACAACAAAATTTTTAAACTAAAAAATCTAAGAAGGAAGAAAAGAAGGGGAAGAAAATTTTTCTAAAAGAAACTCTAAAAAATTTCTTTCTCTCTTTGAAACCCTAGTTTTTTAGAAGATTTTTCCCCTTTTTTCCTAAGAGTAATTTCGTAGCCCCTTCTAAGGTAAGGACCCCTATTTATACAAAAAAACTTGCTTCCTTCGTTTTTCTTCTTCATCCACCCTTGGATAGTGATGATGACTTTTTGATATGATGGAGGTTTGGGGGGAGTTGTTGAAGGGGAAAAAAGATGAGAACATGTGAGATGTGGGGGAGGTGATGGTCGAAGGTATGGGCATGGAGAAGGGAGGTTGAGTGTTGTGTGTGAGGGAGGAGTGCCAAGTGTGAAGTGTGTGATAGGGAGAAGAATGGATGAGTGTGTGAAGAGTGAGAGGAGAGAGCCGTGGGTGAGGGAGAGAAAGAGAGGATGAAGTGAAGGTTGAGTGAGTGGAAGAAAGAGAGAAAGGATGGTTGAGTGTGAGTGGGAGAAAGAGAAATGAAGGTTGAGTGTGAGAGAGGGAGAGTGGAGTAGGCGTAGGAATGGAGAGAGAAGAGGGAGGTTGAGTGTGAGAGTGTGATGTGGGGAAGTGGGGAAGAATTGGGAAGAGGGATTTAGGGTTCCAATACATGGGGGAAAGGGAGTTTGTGAGTTCCAAGGGGGAGAGAGGGGGTGGGATATTCGAGTAGGGGTTTGGGGAAAAGGGGAATGAACTTGGCTTGTTTTTAGGGTTAGGGGGGAATTGTTAAAAAAAGAAAAAAAATTATTTTTTTATTTTTTAAAAAAGGGTGGCCGAATTTTGGGGGTTTTGGGGGGGAAAAAATTAGGGTTTTGGTGGGAATTGGGTTGAGTTATGGGTTGGATATGGGTCATGGGTTGGGTGGAGGAGTGTGAGGGTGAATTGGGCTAGGGTTTAGGAATTGGGTTGGGTTTTAGATGGCCCAATCCAATTGCACCTCCATTCTTTTTTTTCAAACCCCCCTTATTTCCTCCTTGGCTTATTTTTTGTTTCTTTACTTCTAAAAAATATTTTCTTGTGTTAAAAACTTGTGACAAAATAAAATATTGACATAAAAAAAATAAAAATAAAATAATTATTTTTATCAAAAGTAAATAAAATTTTCTCATTTTGGTTAGGACAAAATTAGGGTATTACATGGGAGAAATGCCATTTTATGGTACAAGAAGGTATAGTTTTGGGGCATAAGATATCCAAAAAAGGATTGGAAGTGGACAAGGCTAAAATAGAGGTCATTGAGAAGCTACCTCCTCCAACCAACATCAAAGGTACTAGAAGCTTTTTGGGGCATGCTGGATTCTATAGAAGGTTCATAAAAGATTTTTCAAAAATCTCCAAACCTCTATGTCAACTATTACAGCATGATAACCCCTTCACATTTGATGAGCAATGCATGTTAGCCTTTGATAAATTGAAGAAAGCTTTAATAACAGCACCAGTTATTATAGCTCCTGACTGGAGTAAGCCTTTTGAGCTTATGTGTGATGCTAGTGACTTTGCCATTGGAGCTGTTCTTGGGCAAATGTATGATAAAATTTTTCACTTTATATATTATGCTAGCAAAACACTTGTAGAGGCTCAACTGAATTACACAGTCACTGAGAAAGAATTATTAGCTGTAGTCTTTGCTTTTGATAAATTTAGATCATATTTGGTTGGCACCAAAGTAATTGTCTTCACAGACCATTCAGCCATCAAATACTTGATAACAAAGAAAGATGCAAAGCCTAGGCTAATTAGGTGGGTTCTCCTACTCCAAGAATTTGATTTAGAAATAAGGGATAAAAAAGGAGTGGAGAACCAAGTTGCTGATCATCTGTCTAGATTGGAAAGAGACATTGCAGGTACAGCAGGTGGGGAGATCAAAGAATACTTTCCAGATGAGCAGCTATTGACAATAACTACTGAATCATCAATCGCTGTAGCGACTAGTGTAAAAACACTAGACACTGTAGCGCCTGAACCTGCAACACCTTGGTATGCTGACATAGTGAATTTTCTGGTTAGCAAGGTGGTACCTGCTGAGATGACCTATCAGCAAAAGAGAAGGTTCTTCCATACAATGAAACAATATTATTGGGATGAACCTTTTCTATACCAGAAGTGTCAAGACCAGTTAATGAGGAGATGCCTAGCAGAGGAAGAACAAATTCAAGTGCTACAGCACTGCCATTCTGCACCATGTGGTGGGCATTTTGGTGGTATCCGAACTGCTGCAAAGGTATTGCAATCTGGCTAGTATTGGCCTTCACTTTTTAAAAATGCTCAAGACTTTGTAAAAAATGTGATAGGTGCCAAAGAACAGGGAATATTTCAAACAAACATGAAATGCCTTTAACAAACATTCTAGAGGTTGAACTCTTTGATGTTTGGGGAATGGATTTCATGGGACCTTTTCCCCCTTCTCATGGAAACCTGTACATTTTGGTAGCTGTAGACTATGTTTCAAAATGGGTAGAAGCTGTTGCTCTACCCAACAATGATGCAAGGTCTGTGAGTAAATTTTTATTGAAAAACATTTTCACTCGTTTTGGAACTCCTAGAGCCATCATAAGTGATGAGAGATCTCATTTTTGTAACAAATTAATTGAGACCCTATAGGCTAAATATGGAGTTAAGCATAAAATAGCAACTGCTTATCATCCACAAACTAGTGGTCAAACTGAATTGTCAAACAGAGAAATAAAAAGGATGTTGGAAAAAATGGTAGGGCCTTCAAGAAAAGAATGGTCAATACATCTAGATGATGCATTATGGGCCTACAGAACAGCTTATAAAACACCTCTAAGGATGTCTCCCTATAGGTTGGTTTATGGGAAGTCCTGTCACCTACCAATTGAACTTCAACACAAGGCCCATTGGGCTCTAAAAAAACTCAACTTTGACTACAAAAAAGCAAGAGATGCTAGATTGCTGCAGCTAAATGAATTGGAAGAACTTAGGCATTTTGCCTATGAAAATGCAGCAATCTATAAAGAAAAAACCAAAATGTGGCATGATAAAAAATTGATAAAAAGAGATCTCACTGAAGGAGGACAGATATTGCTTTACAACTCCAGGCTAAGATTGTTTCCTGGGAAGTTAAAATCCAGGTGGTCAGGCCCTTTCCAATTGATAAAAATATACAGCCATGGAGCTGTGGACCTCTATGATAAAGCAACCAACACTACTTTCAAAGTGAACGGCCAAATAATTAAACAATATTTTGGTGAAAATGTGGTAAAAGACAAGACCACAGTTGAGCTTAAAGATCTCTAAATTAAAAGAGAAAGTCTGGCTGCAGACTTTTAAAGCAAACGCTCTTGAGAGGCACCCCAAGGATTTTAATAAATTTTCTGTTTTGTTAAGTTTACTCTTTTTTGCAGGACATCAGGTTTAGCGCTGCAGCGGTTGCTAGTTACAAAGGCGCTGTAGCGGTTGTTGTTAAACCAGGGCTGGGTGTGGTCAAACAAAAAAATAAAAATCTTGCTTAGGGTGAGCTGGCACTGTTGCCCTTATCCCTAGCCTGACCTGCACGTGCACCTACTGACCTTCACTTGTCCAATCACAACAGTTTCTCTTCTCTCTCCCACTTCACCTACAACGGTCACTTTAATTTTTACAACTCCACACACAACCATTTTTTTTCTTTCTCTCTCTCTTTGCTCTCTGAAACTGCTCAAACCGTTACCACTCACCATTCATAACCTCCAACCCTTCTTCTTCCTTCGTTCCAACGCACACCCCTAAGGATGTTGGAAAAAATGGTAGGGCCTTCAAGAAAAGAATGGTCAATACATCTAGATGATGCATTATGGGCCTACAGAACAGCTTATAAAACACCTCTAAGGATGTCTCCCTATAGGTTGGTTTATGGGAAGTCCTGTCACCTACCAATTGAACTTCAACACAAGGCCCATTGGGCTCTAAAAAAACTCAACTTTGACTACAAAAAAGCAAGAGATGCTAGATTGCTGCAGCTAAATGAATTGGAAGAACTTAGGCATTTTGCCTATGAAAATGCAGCAATCTATAAAGAAAAAACCAAAATGTGGCATGATAAAAAATTGATAAAAAGAGATCTCACTGAAGGAGGACAGATATTGCTTTACAACTCCAGGCTAAGATTGTTTCCTGGGAAGTTAAAATCCAGGTGGTCAGGCCCTTTCCAATTGATAAAAATATACAGCCATGGAGCTGTGGACCTCTATGATAAAGCAACCAACACTACTTTCAAAGTGAACGGCCAAATAATTAAACAATATTTTGGTGAAAATGTGGTAAAAGACAAGACCACAGTTGAGCTTAAAGATCTCTAAATTAAAAGAGAAAGTCTGGCTGCAGACTTTTAAAGCAAACGCTCTTGAGAGGCACCCCAAGGATTTTAATAAATTTTCTGTTTTGTTAAGTTTACTCTTTTTTGCAGGACATCAGGTTTAGCGCTGCAGCGGTTGCTAGTTACAAAGGCGCTGTAGCGGTTGTTGTTAAACCAGGGCTGGGTGTGGTCAAACAAAAAAATAAAAATCTTGCTTAGGGTGAGCTGGCACTGTTGCCCTTATCCCTAGCCCGACCTGCACGTGCACCTACTGACCTTCACTTGTCCAATCACAACAGTTTCTCTTCTCTCTCCCACTTCACCTACAACGGTCACTTTAATTTTTACAACTCCACACGCAACCATTTTTTTTCTTTCTCTCTCTCTTTGCTCTCTGAAACTGCTCAAACCGTTACCACTCACCATTCATAACCTCCAACCCTTCTTCTTCCTTCGTTCCAACGCACACCCCAACATTTCCCAACAACCATAAACACCTACGCAAACCTTTAAGCAAAATGACCAAAAAGCAAGCTGCTCTAAAAAGATCTGGAAAAGGTGCTAGTACGGAACCAGAACCATCCAACCCTGTTAAATCCGCCATGGCCAAAGCAACTCCAGACCCTCAAAATTTTTGGAAAATAGACTTCATTACTGAAAGTGGGTTCAAAACAGACAGCGCTCCTGAAGCTTTCTCAACCGCTGTCACAGCGCTAGGTTGGGAAAACTTCATTAAGCACCGTAAGGAGTACATGACTTCCTTGGTGAGAGAGTTCTATGCTGGCATCGAGGAGCCTAAGGAAGGAAAACCTCAAACACACTCATTGGTAAGGGGTGAGACGGTTAATTTCAACTCCAGAACCATCAATGACATTTTTCACCTAGGGTATCATGGAAAGGCGCTGGAAATCAAAGTGCTGAACTGGGGAGATGAAGAAATGGAGGCAGTCAGAAAAAGGATTTGTGTGGAAGGGGCTACGTGGGACAAATTTGGGGCTGAATACAAAATCAAAAAGGCCTATTTGTGTGAGGAGGCCAACTTATGGTGCAGCTTCATCAAGCACTCACTGTTGCCTACCTCTCACACAACCTTCGTGGAAAAGGAGAGACTCATTGTGATAGATGCAATAATGGCTGGAGAGAAGATAGATGTGGGAAGATTAATTGCGAAGGAGATAGAGAAATGCAGAATTAAGAAAGGAGGTAATTTGTATTTTCCTTGCTTAATTACTGATCTATGTCTGGATGTTGATGTGGAGGTTGAGATGAAAGAAGAGAGGAGATCCCCTCTTGGGGCATTTCCATGTGTTTTTAAGGTCAAACAGAAACCTGCCGCTGCGGCGTCTCTCGACTCTGTAGCCCTGCAGCGCTTAGAGCTGAAGCAGCAGGTTCTCTGCAGATTTGTGAAGGAAAAGTTTGAATGGGAAAAAGCAATGTATGCCCAGATATCAAAAGGGAAGACATCCATTTCCCCATCTCAGTTCCCTAATTGGCTATTGGAGGAAGAGCCAGCTGAAAAAGTAGAGAAAAATGGAGCTAGGAAAGAAAAGAAGAAAGCTGTGGCTAGCCCAGCAAGGAAAGCAAAGCCCAGCCCTGTAAAGAAAGTGCAAAAAGTTGTAGTAGAGGAAGAGAGTTTAGATTCTGATTATATTGAGGATATAAGTGAGGAAGATGAGGAAGAGACCATTGCAGTAATGAAAGAGATGGAGAAGCAGGAGGATGAGGAATCATCAGGTGAGGAGAGTGATAGTGAAGAAGAATCTGAAACTGCAGAATATTAGGAAGCAGAAGAAATTTAGTGTGATCCAACCCCCAGCCCAAAGAAACCAATAACTCCACCTGCCAAAGCTAATCCACCATCAACCCCCACCCTCATCCCTGAACCAACCAAGCTAACACCCCAGAAATCACCTACCAAAGAAGCCACAGCAAAGCAACCTGAACAACAACAGCCCATAAGCCAAGAAGCCCAAACTGTGCAGCCCAAGAAAGTTTATCAATCATACCACAAAGCAAGAAGAAACCTAGGAGTCAAACTGGCTGAGCACCCAGAAGAAGGTGTTCAGACAGTAGATGCTGCAGCAACTATGCCTGCAGTATCTAGTGACACTGTGCCTCAGGCAATTCTGACTGAGGATGAAACTGAGAAGACCTTTGAGGAGGAGGCAGCTGAGTTAGTGCACCTGAAGGATGGAAAAGAAGCAGATGAGGAAGTCAGAGAGCAGGAAGAAAAGCAAGCAGAAAAAGAGGAAGGAGTGCAAGGATCAGGCGCTGCAGCGGCAGCAGTGGAAGAAGGAAACGCTACAACATGTTTTGTATTAAATATAATTAAATATTAAATATAATTAATTATAATTATGCCATGTTTTGTATGCTTGAATAGGAAATATGATTAGCTGCATGTTTTAAATTTTTTAGTAGCAAAAGCTGAAATCATATAGCCAAATTAAATGATAATTAAGAATTTTTTAGTAGGGCAGTCTTGTGTAAACAATGAAATGGTTTTATTGCTGCTTTTACACAAAAAAATCCAAGCTTAGTGAAGAACCTAGTTAGCTAGGGGTAATCTAAGGTTAAAGTTAGTCTTGGGTAACCAAGGGTTAGTCAAGTTTTCATTAAAAATTGAGATTTGTTTTTGAAGCTAAGTTTGGGGGTGCATCGGTTATGTTAAGGCTAGGAACAAAAGATGATAAGTTGGTCATTGCAAAATAAAACAAAAATGTGCAAATGGTCTTGTAAAAAGTTGCAAAATATCTGAAATAAATTGCTGAGCTATTCCAAAAAAGCATGAAAAGAAAATGCAAATAAGGAGCTCAGTAATGAAGATAGCATCTACTTTTGATCATCAAAACTCAGCGCTACAGCGTCTAAACGCTACAGCGTTTGATCACTAAGCCAAAAGCTTATGTGTTGACCAATAATCTGAAAAATGCCTAATCAAAGCCCTTTGCCGTGCTTTGAAGCCCCTCAAATCTTGTGTGAAATTGTTATTCCACTATTCTTTTTGAAAAAATTCTTTGCCTAACCCAAAAGAAACCCACTCTTCCCAAAACCTTAGAGAAATTATGAAATTAGCTAGGAACTAAGTTAAGCTTTGATGTCACACACTCACAGCTGAGCAGTAATGATTCTATTTAAATTGTGAACCACAATGGTGTGTGGAAATGATAAAAATTGGCTTATGCATAAATTCTGTTTAATATAAAAGCTGCAGCTAGTTATATGATCAGTTTGTCTTATTCAAGTGTCATTACTTGGGGACAAGCAATGGTTTAAGTTTGGGGGTGTGATAACTGTATTTCATATAGGTTATTTATGCTCTTAATACTTAAGTCAAGCTCACTTCTCAAGTAATTCTAGTACTTAAATATGTGAATATATGAATATTAGAGTAAATACAGGTTATAAGTCAATTCCCTAAACCTTGGGCATAATCAATGCCTTTGTGAATATGTTTGATGTTTTGCTTTAGCGCTGCAGCGGTATGCTATCAAGGAGACGCTACAGCGTTATATGGCGGCTGACCATTGAGATATTTGTGTGACCACTTGAGGATATGATGAGTCATCACCCTTATCACTTCTTCTCAGCTGGATATTTTGACTTCCAAGTGGATACTAAATTACACTTGGCGCCTCCTAAATGGAACCCATGTGATAGTTGGTGACTTCCATCATTAGTACTTTTTGTCTAACTTAAGAATAATATCTAAGTTTTATAATCATGATTTAATATTATTATTTTATTAAAACTTGGTTAGTTTAGATTAGAATAGAATGCTTCATTAGGTAGTAACTTACGTAGACATAGAGAGTAGTAACTTGGAAGAAGAACCACTTGTGACATAGTAGCTTTTCTCCATTGTTATTCCACTCTTAAGCTTTTATTTTAGGATAGTTTTCTAGTCTTCAAGCAAGGTTTTGCTCACGCCTCAACTTCATCCTTCGTATGATACTTGGGATCATTGGAGTGTATCTTTTGCAACCACTCTTCTCTTGTCTTCTTACGGTAATACACACTCTCTAGTTGTATTATGTTGATGGAGCTTGTGATGAGCTAACTTTGTTGTAGTTGGATTGTTCTTGGTGTGTAATGAACCTTGAGTAACTTTTGTATAATATTATGATGTTTGTGTTTTATTCCTTGTGTCATAATGCTTTCAATCTTGGTTTGGGAATGATCAACTAAAACAAGGTAACTTTGTGGGTACAGACATGGTTCACAAAGAGAACTCAAGGAATGATCTGAATGAAAACCCTTTAAAGACATTTAAAGGAAGTACTACTTAACTCTAGACATAGGGGAGTAATAGTTCATAAGGCAAATGTTGTAAGAGCTTAATATACAGGGGTAAAACTTATTTAGAGCCTAGACATAGGAGTCTTGTAACATAACCCTGACGATAGTGACTGAAATGCACGCCACCAAGGCGCTATAGCGTCTACGGATTCTGAAGCGCTACAGCGCTTAACGCTACAGCGTCTAAATATTATTTGAACATTACTCTTGGGAATTTACACAACTACTGAGCTATCCAACTCACCTTTAAATACTTTTAATTCACTAATATTTTATCTCAAATCACTATGTTTACAACACAACACTTTTATTTGTTACTCAACTCTTTTCACTAAGTTTCTAATCACTTAAACTTCTTAGATTAATTCCAATCCCTGTGGGAACGAACTTTACTTATCATTATATTACTTGTTGCGATTGTGTATACTTGCACATCTACTTTTCGCACAACAGTAAGCCTATTATGGGCCTAGTCGAAGGTGTGGGCCTAGTCGAAATCATGGGCCTGGCTTATCTATATATATATATACGTAGTAGCATGTACAGTTATATATGATTCTTGTGAAGAACGATTTTATATAATACAGTTTATAATTCAGTTTTACTGCATCATTGTCTTGCCCTACCTTTCTCTTCTCTCTAGCCCTTTCGCTCCTTTCCCTCACCCCTTCTGCCGTTTTCTCCAACACCTTGTACCATAATAGTGCGATTTTGGTCGAACAATCCATTCTTCATTAAATTTTGTAATAAAAAAAATATCAGTATGACACATGTAGTAGCTGAGGTGTGCAAAGGTTTCCTCGGGCTAGACGGAGATTGGCCTTCGAGTGGAAAGGCAGAAGGGAGCTTGACTGCAAGACCCACCCGTCGAGCAGGGACGGAAGTCGGCCTTAGTGATTCGACGGTGCCTTAGTTACTCTAGGGATAACAGGCTGATCTTCCCCAAGAGCTGATATCAACAGGAAGGTTTGGCACCTCGATGTCAGCTCTTGGCCACCTGGGGCTGTAGTATGTTCAAAAGGTTGGGCTGTTTGCCCATTAAAGTAGTACGTGAGCTAGGTTCAGAACATCGTTATTAATGGACAAAAATTTCAGGTTAAAAATAGCATAAACTTAACACTAAAATGACAACCTTTTCGATTTAAAATTGAACAACTGAAACATAAGAAACCAAAAATACTCAATCATAAAATCCAGAGGACCTAATGTGCGCAATTAGAATTTAGTGGACTAAAATCACTGATTGCATATCATACTATATCAAGGACCCAATTCGTGCAATTAAAACCTATGAGACAACAACTAAAGAATCAAATATAATTAAACCTTGAATGGTAATCCATTTGTGCTACAACGTGTCATTCTTTGTAGTGTTGGAGGAATGAAAAAATCTACGAAGTGAACTTCAATAGACCAACCCGTCCTTGGAATCTCATTTATAGCTTCGTTCGAGAGTACTCTGATGAGTCCTCATCATATGTATATTTTTATTCAGTTTGCAACCAATTTGTTAGTCATTTAAGTTTATTTCAGTCAATCGTTAAGGGATTTAGTTCAGTTTTAGATCATTGTAGTAGGAAGTTCAATTGTAAGTTATTCCTTCACTTTTGGAGCTAAATGGACTTGAAGACCTCTTAATTGGTTGTGGCATCTTTCGGCGAACCAGACACTTGCCCGGAAATGCAGCAATCTAGAGGAATTTTGGTAAATCAGAACTTTCTGTCATTCTTCGCGTCGCGACCAGGAGGGTTCGCGACGCGATGTGGAGGAGTCTTTACAAGCCAAAACTTTCTGTCATTTCTCGCGTCGCGACCAGGAGGGATTCGCGACGCGACCTGGAGCAGTTTTGCGAGACCTGAAGTTTCTGTCATTTGTCGCGACGCGACGGCCACGGGCCGCGTCGCGATGGTGCGTAAAAATTAGGGTTTTTAAAGCTGTTTCAGGAATTTTGGAAGGGACTTCGTCTGGGGATCGGAGCCACACTTTGGAGCAGCAGCTGGGGGCGTTTTTGGGAGCTTCTAATCACTTGGGAACAAGGTTTTGAAGACTTCTCATGGATTCCTCTATGTGTAACTTCTCCTTATTTCTATCTTCTCTTTCCTTGATGTTGTCCATGTAGTTTGTTTTGATTAGGGAGAGATGACTCTCCCCAAACCTATCTATTGATTACTTTGTTATGGTTGATTCAGTTGTTTGGTTAATTTATCATAAGTCTCTGCCTCTTTGTGTAATGCTTTACTTCTACATATGCTAGTTGTAATGAATTAGGGTTTGTGATCACATAGGGATATGGGTTACATTCTTGATATGGGGTAGTAGATCACATACTTGTGATCACCATAGGAATATGGGATTGGATATGTGAATTCTCTATTTCTTGCGTTTATTGCTTTACCTGTTGGCATGAATCACCTAAGGGATTAGGGTTTCTCAATTAGGTAAAAGGGGTTTTGAGGCAAGGGATTGTCCTTAACCTAATTTTGTGAATTGAATCTGGTAATTTAAACAACCAATTTGAGATTAGCTGAAGGATCATAGGATAGGTGAGGGGAGAAGATTCGACCCCTAATCGCTTTTATTTTATTGTTTACAAACGTTTGCTTTATTTTACCGTTACTTCACTTTTCGTCCAACTGTTACGTCTAAGGATTAATTTACTTGCCTATTGATAATAAAACGCAATCCCTGTGGAATCGACCGGTTACTTACCGTATTTTATTACTTGCGACGACATTTGGTACACTTGCCAAATTGTTAACAAGTTTTTGGCGCCGTTGCCGGGGATTGTTGATTTCATTGTCAACAAGGCATTTGAGTTAATTCTTAGTTGTTTTATTTTATTTTATTTATTTCAGTAATTTATTTTTGTTTTATTTGTTTAGATACTTTGTAGTGTGTTGGACTTGTTAACGGTTTGTTGAAGTGTTTCAGTGAACTGTGTAGCAGGGGCAAAGTTCGAAAGAATTGCTGTTTGTCCCGAAAAAAAAAAAAATTTATTATGGAATCCACTTCTCGGATGGAAGATGCTTTGGCCCAGTTTAGGCAAATGACTGAGACTATCTTCCAGCCTAAAGAGCAAGCTTCTCGGTTGGAAGATGCTTTGTCCGAGTTTATGCGAATGTCCGAGACCCTCTTCCAACCCCAAGAGCAAGTGATGATAGAGTCCTCGCCACCCTCACTTAGCGGTAATTTTTGTGAAGAACCCCACTTGAATGGAAAATGTGTGACACGCACCTTTTGCGATTCTTGTGGGGAGTATCTTGTGGAGTGCAACTGTGAGGATGAGTGGGTAACTATATCAGAAAATTACCCATGGTTATGCACTACCAACAAGGAACAAGAAGAACAAGCCCCAATAAAAGAAGAATCTGGGGAGGATAAGGAAGATGAGGAAGAAGAAAAGATTGAAATGGAGGAGCGTGTAGTTTGGAGGGAAGATCAAAGCTCCCAATGTGGGGAAGGGGTGAAAACCCAACAAGAAAAAACCCAACAAATCATGGTTCCTATTATTCTTCCAAGTAGCAAGGAGGGTAGAAGTGAGGAGATTGACATATACTTAGACTCCTTCTATGCCTTATCCATCACCCTTCACCTTAAAAGGGTATGGAAGCATCTACAACTATGTTTCAAATTCATGATGTTCCTGCCCCAGAAGCGAAAGAAGAAGGATGATGTGTTCTTTGTGTCATATCAGCCACCTTAATAGTGGGATGACAAACGTCAAGCTAGTGACGTTAAATAAGCGCTTGGTGGGAGGCAACCCATTGGTTCCCTATTTACTGTTTTGAGTCTTTATTTTTCATTCCCCTTATGACTTTATTTTGCATTTTGGTTGTACTGCTGTCTAACTTTTACATTGATGATGATGCACCACAATTTTGAACTAATTCTATGTGGTGGTTGTTCAGTCTAACATTTTTGCAGCTACCATGTGATTTCTTCCATTTCAGATTTTTTTTCATCAGATAATGTCAGTGGCCAAGTCAAAGGTTGAGGAAGACCTGGATCATCTTTGGGCAAGCTCTCAAAAGTTCATCTCTTATCCCAGCTGTGAGGTTTGAGCCCAAACACTTCCTATATTCATTGTGTGATTATTCCTTGCCTGTATTAGTCTGCAGAACTTGAGCTTGTACTTAACTGTCATACATGTGATTTATACACACACTGAGGCAAATTTTTTGGCACCCCTGAGCCTTTCAAGCCAACCCATTAATGTTTATCCTTTGCTAGCCCCTCTGAGCCTTTTTGTTGTTTTTGTATTTTTTTTTTCTACATATCATTGCCTAGTTTTCTTAACTTGGAGTTAGGTAGACAAAAGCATGAGGGTGGGGAAAAATTCTAAGTTTGGGGTTGCTCATGGAATAGCAACAATCTAAGTTTGGGGTGGTATACAAGAGAATGGAACATACAAAGAGAAAAAAAAAAAAAAGAAGAAAAATGTTTCAGTTCTGGTTTCTGTCTATTTTCGCGTCGCGACACCATGCCTTCGCGTCGCGATGCTATATAAAAAAAAAAAATTTTGTATGAAATTCCTTCTCTTGTGAAATGCTTTGGGAAAATGGTAAGTGAGTGAGAATGTTAAAAATTGACAAGTGAGAGGTAGGCCTAACTCCAAGTTTTAACCTACTTATCCAAATTTTACCCACCCTTACCTAAGCCCCATTATAACCTTCAAAGTCCTCAAATAGTGTGTGTGAAATTCATGTGTATTGATTGGTATAGTACTTGTTCAAGCCTATGAAACGATGATGCAGGTACTGTGAATTGAGTGAAACACCTAAAACACCTCAAAGAGCGAAACAGTAGTGAGATGTGTGAAAAAGAGAGGACTTGAGATTGCTTGCCTGCTTATGATATTGTGTTTTCCAATTCAATTGTTTTGTCACTATATTATGTTGGATGATACTTTCTGATGTGCTGAATGATCTATTGGCCTGTGAATTATGTAAAAGCTGAATGTCAAATTGCCACAGTGAATGGAGTGATTGCTTGAGGACAAGCAAAAGTTCAAGTTTGGGGTTGTGATGAGTCCTCATCATATGTATATTTTTATTCAGTTTGCAACCAATTTGTTAGTCATTTAAGTTTATTTCAGTCAATCGTTAAGGGATTTAGTTCAGTTTTAGATCATTGTAGTAGGAAGTTCAATTGTAAGTTATTCCTTCACTTTTGGAGCTAAATGGACTTGAAGACCTCTTAATTGGTTGTGGCATCTTTCGGCGAACCAGACACTTGCCCGGAAATGCAGCAATCTAGAGGAATTTTGGTAAATCAGAACTTTCTGTCATTCTTCGCGTCGCGACCAGGAGGGTTCGCGACGCGATGTGGAGGAGTCTTTACAAGCCAAAACTTTCTGTCATTTCTCGCGTCGCGACCAGGAGGGATTCGCGACGCGACCTGGAGCAGTTTTGCGAGACCTGAAGTTTCTGTCATTTGTCGCGACGCGACGGCCACGGGCCGCGTCGCGATGGTGCGTAAAAATTAGGGTTTTTAAAGCTGTTTCAGGAATTTTGGAAGGGACTTCGTCTGGGGATCGGAGCCACACTTTGGAGCAGCAGCTGGGGGCGTTTTTGGGAGCTTCTAATCACTTGGGAACAAGGTTTTGAAGACTTCTCATGGATTCCTCTATGTGTAACTTCTCCTTATTTCTATCTTCTCTTTCCTTGATGTTGTCCATGTAGTTTGTTTTGATTAGGGAGAGATGACTCTCCCCAAACCTATCTATTGATTACTTTGTTATGGTTGATTCAGTTGTTTGGTTAATTTATCATAAGTCTCTGCCTCTTTGTGTAATGCTTTACTTCTACATATGCTAGTTGTAATGAATTAGGGTTTGTGATCACATAGGGATATGGGTTACATTCTTGATATGGGGTAGTAGATCACATACTTGTGATCACCATAGGAATATGGGATTGGATATGTGAATTCTCTATTTCTTGCGTTTATTGCTTTACCTGTTGGCATGAATCACCTAAGGGATTAGGGTTTCTCAATTAGGTAAAAGGGGTTTTGAGGCAAGGGATTGTCCTTAACCTAATTTTGTGAATTGAATCTGGTAATTTAAACAACCAATTTGAGATTAGCTGAAGGATCATAGGATAGGTGAGGGGAGAAGATTCGACCCCTAATCGCTTTTATTTTATTGTTTACAAACGTTTGCTTTATTTTACCGTTACTTCACTTTTCGTCCAACTGTTACGTCTAAGGATTAATTTACTTGCCTATTGATAATAAAACGCAATCCCTGTGGAATCGACCGGTTACTTACCGTATTTTATTACTTGCGACGACATTTGGTACACTTGCCAAATTGTTAACAAGTTTTTGGCGCCGTTGCCGGGGATTGTTGATTTCATTGTCAACAAGGCATTTGAGTTAATTCTTAGTTGTTTTATTTTATTTTATTTATTTCAGTAATTTATTTTTGTTTTATTTGTTTAGATACTTTGTAGTGTGTTGGACTTGTTAACGGTTTGTTGAAGTGTTTCAGTGAAATGTGTAGCAGGGGCAAAGTTCGAAAGAATTGCTGTTTGTCCCGAAAAAAAAAAAAATTTATTATGGAATCCACTTCTCGGATGGAAGATGCTTTGGCCCAGTTTAGGCAAATGACTGAGACTATCTTCCAGCCTAAAGAGCAAGCTTCTCGGTTGGAAGATGCTTTGTCCGAGTTTATGCGAATGTCCGAGACCCTCTTCCAACCCCAAGAGCAAGTGATGATAGAGTCCTTCTATTGGTTGGGGTTTGCTGAGAGCGCCCTTCTATTGGTTGGTAGTGTCTCAATAATGATGGTGCTGCAAAACATGGAGTTCGAGTTGCTGGTTGTAGAGGAACTAGTCGAAATAATCTCGTAGAGTGGATTGGTGGATTCGTCAAAATCAGTTGCCAATCTTCTGCTTAGGAGGCTGGGCTTTGTGGTATTTTGGAATGGTCAAGTGGATTCTGCTGCTGCTTTCTCTATCATACAACGTGATCTTGTGGGTCGTATTTTGGGGGTAGAGCCTTGTTAGAGAGATTTGAAGTATGATGAATTTGAAGTGGAAGCTGAAGTTTGTGCCCATGTACCATGAGGCGAACCATTGTGCTGAAGTTTGTGCCTATATACTGCCATCTGTGGGACCACTTTTGCTCAGTGATAGTTTAGGAATCTCCATTCCCCGTTGTATTTATTGTTAGTTGTTTTGTTTTTGTAGCTGTATCCCCCATTTTTTACAAAAAAATATAATTAAACCCGATTGTCTAAATAATTAAACCTTTTAAATATTATGAGCTATGTTGAACTTTGGAGCATATTTGTGTAAAATTCCTAAGGGCATGGCCATTGTATGGAAGTCCATGGAGAATAAAACATACTTTTGAGTCACTAGAAGTTCGAACTAATAAGTTTAATTAATATTGTGAAACTCGAGAGTATCACGAACTTGTGTCCGTAACTCGTAATCTCGTAAGAGTTTACCTAATATTAAATAAATCTATAAATTACAAACATATATAAGATAAAATAGTTTAACACAATAATAATTCAACATTCTAACTCCATAATAAAGCAAAGTAGCAAGACACGATAATAAACCAACTTCATAAATCTATATATATACTAGAGAAATAAATAACTCAACCTAAGTAGCCAATAATATTGGCGCTTTTTTTTTTTGCATTTTAAGGCCAAGTCCATGTAAAATTATAGACCTGTAGACTTTAGTAAAATCAAAAGTTTACAAATTTTATCAGAGTTTACTAACTTGTACGAGTTTACTAAAATGAGAGTGTACATGTGATCTCCTTTTTTGTGATCTAAAATTGTGAACTTGTAAGCATTGTTTTGAAAAAAACATGAGATTAATATTTGTCATTGATAATTTTAATATTTGTCATTGGTAAATAAATTTTTTGAAGACTACTACTACAAACCTACTATCTAAAAAATAAGAGGACTTAATGACTATTTAAACAACTAATTAATATTTAAAACAAATATTTCTAATTGATAATCTACGATCTAACTTTTACTATCTACTATAATCTACTAATCAACTAAAATAATCAATTAAAACTACGAGATAACTGCACTGATATATAAAAAAACACAGGATAACTGCAGTGATATATAAAAAACCACGGGATTAATATTTGCCATTGATAATTTTAATATTTTTTTAACGGAGATAATTATAATTTTTGAAGACTACTATAAACCTATTATCTAAATAAAGAAGAAGACTTAATGACTATCTAAACAGATTAATATTTAAAAAACACGTGACAAATATTTGTCACCAATAGCTAAAAAAGGACAAATAATTGTCACTGATATATAAAAAAACACAAGATAAATATTTCTTATTGATAATCTACTATCTACTGTAATCTACTAATCAACTCAAATAATCAATAGAAACTATGAGATAATTGCACTGATACATAAAAAAATGGGATAACTGCACTGATATAAAAAAAAATACGGGGATAACTGCAATGATATATATAAAAACACGGGGTAGCTGCACTAATATATAAAAAAACACGGGATAACAAAACTGATATATATAAAAAAAACACAGGATACACGCACTGAGATATAAAAAAACATATGATTAATATTTGTCATTGATAATTAAATTTTTTGAAGACTACTATAAACCTACTATCTAAAAAACAACAAGATTTAATGACTATTTAAACTACTGAGTAATATTTAAGACAAATATTTCTTATTGATAATCTACTATCCCTCTTTTACTATCTACAATAATCTACTAATCAACTAAAATAATCAATTGAAACTACTAGATAACTGCACTGATATATAAAAAAAACATGGGATAACTACACTAATATATAAAAAAAACATGAGATTAATATTTGTCATTGGTAAATAAATTTTTTGAAGACTACTACTACAAACCTACTATCTAAAAAATAAGAAGACTTAATGACTATTTAAACAACTAATTAATATTTAAAACAAATATTTCTTATTGATAATCTACGATCTAACTTTTACTATCTACTATAATCTACTAATCAACTAAAATAATCAATTGAAACTACGAGATAACTGCACTGATATATAAAAAAACACAGGATAACTGCAGTGAATTATAAAAAACACGGGATTAATATTGGCCACTGATAATTTTAATATTTTTTTGACGGAGATAATTATAATTTTTGAAGACTACTATAAACCTATTATCTAAATAAAGAAGAAGGCTTAATGACTATCTAAACTAATTAATATTTAAAAAACACGTGACAAATATTTGTCACTAATAGCTAAAAAAGGACAAATAATTGTCACTGATATATAAAAAAACACAAGATAAATATTTCTTATTGATAATCTACTATCTATCTTTTACTATCTACTGTAATCTACTAATCAACTCAAATAATCAATAGAAACTATGAGATAATTGCACTGATACATAAAAAAATGGGATAACTGCACTGATATAAAAAAAATACGGAGATAACTGCAATGATATATATAAAAACACGGGGTAGCTGCACTGATATATAAAAAAACACGGGATAACAAAACTGATATATATAAAAAAAACACAGGATACATGCACTGAGATATAAAAAAACATAGGATTAATATTTGTCATTGATAATTAAATTTTTTGAAGACTACTATAAACCTACTATCTAAAAAATAACAAGATTTAATGACTATTTTAACTACTGAGTAATATTTAAAACAAATATTTCTTATTGATAATCTACTATCTCTCTTTTACTATCTACAATAATCTACTAATCAACTAAAATAATCAATTGAAACTACGAGATAACTGCACTGATATATAAAAAAACACGGGATAACTGCACTGATATATAAAAAAACACGAGATTAATATTTGTCATTGAAAAATAATTTTTTTGAAGACTACTACAAACCTAATATCTAAAAAACAATAAGACTTAATGACTATTTAAACTACTAATCAATATTTAAAACAAATATTTCTTATTGATAATCTACTATCCAACTTTTACTATCTACTATAATCTATTAACCAACTAAAATAATCAATTGAAACTACGAGATAACTGCACTGATATATAAAAAAACACGGGATAACTGCAGTGATATATAGAAAAACACGGGATTACAATTTGCCATTGAAAATTTTAATTTTTGTTTAAAGAGATAATTATAATTATTGAAGACTACTATAAACCTATTATCTAAAAAAACAAGAAGGCTTAATGACTATCGAAACTGATTAATATTTAAAACACATGTGACAAATATTTGTCACTAATACCTAAAAAAGAACAAATAATTGTCACTGATATATAAAAAAACACGAGATAAATATTTCTTATCAATAATCTACTATCTATCTTTTACTATCTACTGTAATCTACTAATCAACTTAAATAATCAATAGAAACTATGAGATAATTGAACTGATACATAAAAAAACACGGGATAACTGCACTAATATATAAAAAAAATACGGGGATAACTGCAATGATATATATAAAAACATGGGGTAGCTACACTGATATATAAAAAAACACGGGATAACAAAACTGATATATATAAATAAAAACACGGGATACATGCAATGATATATAAAAAAACATAGGATTAATATTTGTCATTGATAATTAAAATTTTTGAAGACAACTATAAACCTACTATCAAAAAAACAAGAAGATTTAATGACTATTTAAACTACTGATTAATATTTAAAACAAATATTTCTTATTGATAATCTACCATCTCTCTTTTACTATCTACAATAATCTACTAATCAACTAAAATAGTCAATTGAAACTATGAGATAGCTGCACTGATATATAAAAAAAGACGGGATAACTGCACCGATATATAAAAAAAAACGAGATTAATATTTGTCATTGATAAATAATTTTTTTGAAAACTACTACTACAAACCTATTATCTAAAAAACAATAAGACTTAGTGACTATTTAAACTACTAATTAATATTTAAACAAATATTTCTTATTGATAATCTACTATCCAACTTTTACTATCTACTATAATCTACTAATCAGCTAAAATAATCAATTGAAACAACGAGATAACTGCACTGATATATAAAAAAACACGGGATAACTACAGTGATGATATATATAAAAGAACATGGGATTAATATTTTCCATTGATAATTTTAATTTTGTTTTTACGGTGATAATTTTAATTTTTGAAGACTACTATAAACCTATTATCTAGAAAAACAAGAAGGCTTAACGACTATCTAAATTGATTAATATTTAAAACACACGTGATAAAAATTTGTCACTAATACCTAAAAAAGGACAAATACTTGTCACTGATATATAAAAAAACACGGGATAAATATTTCTTATTGATAATCTACTATCTATCTTTTACTATCTACTGTATTCTACTAATCAACTCAAATAATCAATAGAAACTATGAGATAATTGCACTGATAGAGAAAAAAACACGGAATAACTGCACTGATATATTAAAAAATACGGGGATAAATACAATGATATATATAAAAAAATAGGGTAGCTGCACTGATATATAACAAAACACAGGATAACAAAACTGATATATATAAAAAAAACACGGGATACATGCACTGATATATAAAAAAAAATAGGATTAATATTTGTCATTGATAATTAAAATTTTTGAAGACTACTATAAACCTACTATCTTAAAAACAAGAAGATTTAATGACTATTTAAACTACTGATTAATATTTAAAACAAAAAATTCTTATTGATAATCTACTATCTACTATAATCTACTAATCAACTAAAATAAACAATTGAAACTACGAGATAACTGCGCTGATATATAAAAAAACACAGGATAACTGCACTGATATATAAAAAAACACGAGATTATTATTTGTCATTGATAAATAAATTTTTCAAGACTACTACTACAAAACTATTATCTAAAAAACAATAAGACTAGATGACTATTTAAACTACTAATTAATATTTAAAACAAATATTTCTTATTGATAATCTACTATCCAACTTTTACTATCTACTATAATATAATAATCAACTAAAATAATCAATTGAAACAACGAGATAACTGCACTGATATATAAAAAAACACGGGATAACTGCAGTGATATATAAAAAAAACAAGGGATTAATATTTGCCATTGATAATTATAATTTTTGAAGACTACTATAAACCCACTATCTAAAAAAACAAGAAGGCTTAATGACTATTTAAACTGATTAATAATTAAAACATACGTGACAAATATTTGTCACTAATACCTAAAAAAATTTAAATAATTGTCACTGAAATATAAAAAAACACGGGATGAATATTTCTTATTGATAATCTACTATCTATCTTTTACTATCTACTATAATCTACTAATCAACTCAAATAATCAATTGAAACTATGAGATAATTGCATTGATACATAAAAAACACGGGATTAAGATTTGCCATTGATAATTATAACTTTTTTTTTTACGGAGATAATTATAATTTTTGAAGACCACTATAAACCTACTGTTCGGTACCGTATCTCTGGCTAGGTATCCGGTCTTGGATAAGTAGCCCGGTCCGAGATAGTTGGTACTTAAGTTCTTGGTCAGTTCCGAGTTGGTGCTCCGATCCGAGGTGGGGTGGTACCTGCAATGACACTCCGACGCTCAAGTCAGTGAGTGAGTCAATTACAAGTAAGAGTATAGGAGAAGTGTGTGTACCATTAATGCTAGCAATCAATGCATATTTATAGATATCTGGAGTGGAGGTGGGCCATTGGATCTAGGTCTGCAATCTCCACCGTTGGATGAATTGGATCCTTTGCTATTGGGCCTTTTGGGTGGATTGGCCATTGAGGCCCAATCCATAACAGTAGCCCCCCCAAGTCGGGTCGCCTTAAGGCGAGCTAGACTTGATGCTGTAGAATTCGTGTCGGCCCCAAACTCCGGGGTGAGAGACTCACGGTATACCGGGACGATCTGAGGGGCTCAGGTTGCGTCGAGTGACTCGGGGCTGTCCGTTTTTGAGGGATTCCAGTCATGGCGGGGTCAAAGGACCAGGGTGAGCCGAGGGAACCGAAGTGATCCGGGCTTAGTTGTGTCTTGATTTCTGTGCCAGCTAACGACGTCATTGATGGGACGCGTCATTCGAGGATGATTGGGGTAATGATGGCGCTTGGAACGACGCGCCTGCCTAGGGGCTAGCGTTGGGAAGTGTAGCCTAGGCCCAGGCCCATCTGAGGTCTTCTTGCTTCCTATAAATAGGAGGGGGGACCTCACTTACTTTGGACTGTTTTCTGAGAATTACCCCGCTCCCGATCTTAAGCTCGTTCCGGAGTTGATTTCGCCTTTCAGAGTTCTGTTGCGAGTCTCGGTGAGACCTTTGCTGTTCGTGACCTGCTTCAAGTGTCGACGAGCTTCCTTTTTCACAAGGTTAGTTTCCTCCTTTTATTTATTGCTTCCGGCTTTAGATCACAGCCGGGTTCTCTCGGAACCCGTATTTATAGATACAGAGTGGGGGTCGTCAGGTCGGGTTCCGACTTGGTTGTGGACCCACTGTTTACGTATCAACCTGACTCGTCAAGCCCCCATTTCTGCAGGATCGATCTGGCGAGGACAAAACAAACCCGTCGGGTTGCTAACTCAGATCGCCCTATTCTCGCAAAAGCAATGGCTTCCGGTATTGGAGAGTCGATAGAAGTTCGTGCTAGTCCCCCCGGGTCGGTTGTTCCCGAGGTTCAAGATGACTTGGGCTCTGCTCCTTTGAGTATTCACGCTGACGACCGCTCTCCCGGGGTTCCCAGCAACGAGCCGGCGGATGAAGATAACACCGAGGTAGTGGTCCTTGACTTGGAGGAGTCTGACGCCGAGCTTGATTGTGAAGAACAGGGAAGTACTAGCTGAAGCTCTGATGAGAGTGAAATGGAGGTTGCTGAAAGTCGCAATAATGAAGACGGACTTGGACATCGCGGGGACCCCGCGTATGAGGTAGGTGATTCCGATCAATACCCATGCGCCGGAGTAGGACCGGTTAATGTTCCCTTGTCCCAACCTCTCAATGTTCCTCGGGAGTATTCATGGGTGTCGGAGACGTTGAGGGGATTCAGTCCCTTTACAGGACCAGGGATGACATGAGTTTCTTTGTCAAGCGCGTTTCCAGGAAGGATCAGGTCTGGAACGTGGAGGGGATGGCCGAAGGTCAACACGTAGCTGTCTGGCCAAAAGCTTTGAAATTTGTCATGTATGGGGTGACGATCCTCGATATTCATATTAGCCCCCCTTTCACCGCCTTTCAACAGGAGGCCTTGGGAATCTTGAACCTCGCTTCTTCTCAACTTCATCCCAACTCCTGGGCGTTCCTCCGGGCTTTCGAGCTGATGTGCATTCATTTGGGGAGGCCGGTCTCTTGTGACCTGTTCTTCTACCTTTTTGAGGTCAATCGGAGGCATGAGGATGGCACCAAGGATCGGTGGGAGCATGTGAGCTTTCGGGCTAGGAGGGGTGTAAAGATTTTCATGCCCTATTCCGATTCTTTGAAGAACTGGAAGAATAAGTACTTTTTTGTTGAGCCCGTAAACGAGGAGGCAGTGAGGCACGTCGGTCAATATGCTGCGAATGGGGGAATCATTGGAGTCCACTAAGTTTCAAATAGGGTGGTCTCTTTCTCATTTCAATCGGTGACCTCACTCCTACACCGTCAGCTTAGGCCGGCTATCCCCGGTTGATCAGGACTCGCTGGCGATCTTGACGAATTTTGCCGACCTGATTGTCTACTGGGACCCCAAAAAATTCGGGGTCGACGTCGCCCGATTGGTCGGGGCTGGATCTAAGTCCCAAGTGGCGGCCGTGCTTGGTAGGTTTTTGATAGGTAATCTCGCCCATAAGTCTTTTTAACTGCCGTTTCTTTTAACATTGTTTCTTTTCTTTATTTCGCAGATAGCATGTGACCTGACAAGTTCTCCCGCTTGGCGGCTATTGTGGAGAGGAAAGCTGGGGTTCAGCAGGAAAAGCCCGTTGCTGCTGTTCCGATTAATATAATCACGGAGGCCAGCTTGGCGGATGTAGAAGATCAGGCGGCTGATCTTTCGCATCGGAAAAGGGCGCGACCCCCGCCGCAAACAGATCCTGCCTCTACTTCCCATGCTCCGGAGCAGCAGAAACAGCCAGGTCGAGCTGGTTCTACCCGGGCCTCCAAGAAAAGTCGTCATGGGAAGCACCGAACTTCGCAGTCTTCTGGTATTTCGATTGATGCCGATTTCTTGCAGAAGCACGTGGAGGATTCCCGGGTTGACCCGGTCGAGGCCGCTCTCAGGTTATTTCGGTATCTGGCCGATGTGTCCAAGCTTCAGAGGGCCGAAGCTGAGAGTCAGGCGAAAGGTAACACCGAGCTCCGGGGTGTTCTCTTTGATTTTTCTTTTTGGTTACTTCCGATCCTGACTTCCTTGTTTCCGCTATTTCAGGGGCTCTGGCAGAGAGGGATGATGAAAGGAAAACCCGGTTGGAGCTTCAGAAAAATACGAGGTGATATCCTCAACTCTTTTGAAGTCTCAAGAGGACCAGACTGCACTCAAGGCGGTGGCAGATAAGCTGGAAAAGGAGAGGGACTCTGCCCTTAATCTGTGCATGGAGCATGAGGTCCGTATTGAAGATCTTGAGAGTCAAGGAAAGCAGTCTGAGGAGGTGATTTCCTCAATGAAGGCCCGGATTTTCGAGCTAGAAGCTGATATCCTGAAAGCGAGACAGGCCCAAGCCGGGACTGGTGGTGATTCCTTGCCTCGGGTTGCCGAGCTGGAAAAAGAACTTCAGGAGGCACGCGCCAAAGGCGAGGCTGCGGAAAACGAAATGGTCGAGGTGGCCCAGATGGCTGTGGATGTGGCTGGGGAGAGTTATGAAAAGGCGCTTGCTCAGGTCGCCGTTATCCATCCATCTTTGCCTTTGGATCGGGATGTTCTTCGGTTGGAACATATAGTAGAGAGTGGGCGGATCGTCAAGCCCAGTCCCGACTCTGAAGTGTTTGAGGTCATTTACCCTCGCCCTTCCTTGCCGTGACTCGTGTTGATGAGATTTACTCTGGATTAGTCGTTTTTTGGGTTCCGGGTGGAACCGGTGGGGGAGAAAAGCCCTGGGTTCCGGGCGGAACCGGAATTTGTAATATTTCCACCGTCTTTTGAACTAGAGGACCCGGCCGTATCCGGGGTAATTTGTAATAGAAATATAGTTTAATGTGCTTCCAGTTTCATCTCCCTCGGTTGAGCTTTATACTGTTTTTTTTTTAAATTCGTGCACTTGCGTTTGATTCGCTCAAGTGGTAAGTGTCGCCTTCGGGGCAGTTTACCGGGACTCGGCCCAGATCGAACTCGCCCCTTAGGGTTGTGGCAACCTCGGCCAACTAGTTGTTTCGCGTAACGATGGCCGCCTTTGGGGCAGTTTACCAGGACTCGTCCCAGATCGAACTCGCCCCTTAGGGTAGCGACAACCTCGGTCAGCTAAAAAGAGATAAAGGTGATAACATCGGTAGACACCGTTCTTTAGAAAAATATAATTGATAATATCAGTATACACCGCTCATAAGCTAATGTAATTGATAACATCGGTATACACCGTTCTTCGATAAAGAGTTGATAACATCGGTATACACCGTTCTTTAGGTAAAATAAGAATCAACTGTAGTACTTTTTTAATTTAGTGGCGTTCCAAGTCCTTGGGATCGTCTTCCCGGCCAAGGTCTCCAATTCGTAGGCACCTCTACCAGTTTTAGATAAAACTTGGTAAGGTCCTTCCCAATTGGAGGCGAGCTTGCCTTGCGCGGCGTTCTTTAAACCGACGTCGGCTCTTCGTAAAACTAGATCACCGACCTCCAAATCCTGGGGGATTACTTTCGAGTTATACCGCACTGCTACTCTCTGTTTTATTATTGTTTCTTTAAGGGAAGCCTGGCCTCGGACCTCGTCGACGAGGTCGAGGTTTTCTTTCAACGCTTGATTATTGTCCTCTGGAGGCTTCGGGTGGAGTGTCCTCCAGCTCAGCTCCCCGATCTCTACCGGGATCACCGCCTCCGTCCCGTACGAAAGCCGGAAAGGGGTCTCCCCCGTTGAGCTCTGCGGGGTTGTTCTGTAGGCCCACAGCACGTAGGGTAGCTCCTCAACCCAGTTTCCTTTTGCTTCATCGAGTCGCTTCCTTAGTCCATTGAGGAGAACTTTGTTGGCGGCCTCTGCCTGTCCGTTCGTTTGCGGGTGTTCTACCGAGGTGAATCGGTGCTTGATTTGGAGGTCGGACATGAGTTTTCTGAAGCCTTTGTCGGTGAACTGGGTTCCGTTGTCAGTGATTATTACCTCGGGGATCCCGAATCTAGTCATGATATTCTTTTTGAAGAACTTGATGCAGTTCTTTGCGCTGATGATGGCTAAAGGCTCGGCTTCGATCAACTTGGTGGAGTAATCCACCGCCACTATTAGGTATTTGATCTGGCCGGGGGCAGTTGGGAATGGTCCCAGGAGATCTATCCCCCACCATGCAAATGGCCATGGCGAGCTGAGGCTGGTGAGCTCCGTAGGAGGTGCTATGTGGACCTTGGCGTGGATTTGACACTTACTGCATTTCTTTACATAGTTTCTTGCATCGGTCTCCATGGTTGGCCAGAAATATCCTGCTCTCAATGCCTTCCGAGCTAGAGACCGACCTCCAAGGTGCTGCCCGCAGATTCCCTCGTGGATCTCGGTCAAGACGTAGTCCGCTTCTCCTCCTTCAACGCATTTTAACAGCGGCGCGGACAAGCTTCTTCTGTAGAGGTTTCCATTGATTATGGAAAAAGATGAGGCCTTCCTCCGGAGGATCCTGGCCTCGCTTGGGTCCGGAGGCTCGTCCCCCGTTGTGATGTAATCCATTAATGGCGTGATCCAACCCTTGCTTTCGTCATCCACATTGACAGAAAAATTTGCTTCCGGGTTCGGGATTACGCTCGGCTTGCTCAGTGTTTCCTGGATTATTGACCGATGGTTCCCTGGAATTTTGGTGCTGGCGAGCTTGGAAAGGATGTCCGCCCTGATATTTTCCGTTCTTGGAACGTGTTTTACCTCCGTGAATGCAAAAAGGGAGAGCAGCTCCTGCACACGGGTTAAATACCTCTGTAAGATCGGATCTTTGGCTTCGTACTGTTTCCCAATTTGAGATACTACCAACAATGAGTCGGTATTTAGGGAGAGACGGGAGACTCAGAGATCGTTCGCAAGCTGGAGTCCAGCTATGCATGCCTCGTATTCTGCCTGGTTATTTGAGGTAGGGAAACCAAACGTGAGCGACACTTCGATTACCACGCCCGCCGGGCTCTCGAGCACTAATCCTGCACCACTTCCTTTTCGGATTTGAGGACCCATCCACATGGAGTGTCCACAACCCGTCCTCCGGGTCGGCGGGTGCCATCTCCGTGATAAAGTCGGCAAGTATCTGAGCTTTCATGGCCGGCCTTGTTTCGTATTTGATTCCGAACTCGGAGAGTTCTACCGCCCATTTGATCATTCGTCCTGCTAAGTCGGGTCGATGCAGGATCTGCCGGATCAGATAATTTGTTCGTACCACGATTTGATGAGCGACGAAGTAGGGTCGGAGACGGCGTGCTGAGATGAGTAGAGCAAAGGCGATTTTCTCTATTTTCTGATATCTAACTTCCGATCCATGCAAAGCTTTACTCACGAAGTACACCGGGCTCTGACCAGTCTCGGTTTCCCTAATAAGAACGGCACCAATGGCCTCATCAGAGATTGCTAGATACAGGAATAAGTCTTCCCCTGGGTTTGGACGAGTCAGTATGGGTGGTTCGGTTAAAACCTTTTTGAGCTGGGAGAGGGCCTCGTCCCGCTCCGGGGTCCATTCGAAAGTTGCTTCTTTCTTGAGCAGTTTAAACAATGAGAGTGATTTGAAGGCGGTGTTGGAAATGAAGCGAGATAGTGCAGCTATCATTCCGTTGAGCTTTTGGAGCTCTTTCTTAGTGGACGGGGTCCGCATTTCTGTTACCGCTCGACATTTATCCGGGTTGGCTTCAATGCCCCTTTCTGTGAGATAAAAGCCAAGGAATTTTCCAGCCCGGACCCCGAAAGTGCATTTTTCCGGGTTTAACCTCATGTTGTTTCTTCGGATTTCAGTAAAGATCTATTCCAGGTCGGTTATGTGGAGGTCTTCCCTTTCGCTTTTTGCGATCATATCGTCGAGGTAGACTTCCATGTTACGGCCGATCTGATTTCGGAATACTTTGTTCATCATCCTTTGATAAGTGGCTCCCGCATTCTTCAAACCGAATGGCATGACCCGGTAGCAGAAATTACCACGGCCAGTCATAAAGGCTGTCTTCTCTTGGTCGGGGGGAAACATCGGGATTTGGTTATATCCGGAATAAGCATCCATGAACGATAATAATTGAAAACCTGAAGCATTATCGACGAGTCGATCAATGCTAGGAACAGGGAAGGCGTCCTTAGGACATGCCTTATTAAGATCGGTATAGTCAACGCACATCCGCCACTTTCCATTGCTTTTCTTAACAAGTACAGGGTTTGAGAGCCAAGTTGTGTACTTGACTTCTCTTACAAAATCATCTTTAATTAAATCATCTACGACTTTGGCCGTAGCAGCTGCTTTTTCCTGGCTTTGAGCTCTTTTGCGCTGGGCGACCCACTTAGCCCCGGGGTTAACCGCCAGCTGGTGACAGGCGACTTCAGGAGGAATCCCGGGCATGTCTTTTGCCGACCAAGCGAAGAGATCGGCGTGAGATTTCAGACAGAGGGTGAGCTTTGTTCTTACTTCTTCTGGGAGATCGGATCCGATCTGGACAGTTTGGGTCGGATCTTCTCCCAGCTGGAGTTTCACGAACTGTCCATCAGGTTGAGGTCGCCTGATTTTCTTTTTCAGCTCCCGTGCTAGCTCGTCGTCGCTCTCTTCCTCGGAGCTGTCAGGATCATACCTTGCATCGAGGTCCGTGACGTTGACCTCGGCGGCTTGACCGGTCCTTTTCTTCTTTGGGTTCTTCTGAGCTCCTGCTTCTATGGGGGGAACCCCCTCCTCTGAGGCCTGTCTATCTGCCTTGACATGAAGATAAAAACATCTTTGGGCGGATTCTAAGTCGGCATCAAGGGTGATTATTTGGTCACTCAAAGAGTAGAACTTCATCTTTAGGTGAACCGTCGAGGTTACGGCTCTGAGCCTCCCAAGGGTGGGTCTCCCGATGATGCAGTTGTAGACGGAAGGGCATGGCAGCACCAAGAATTTGGTCTTGACCGTCCTTTCAAGTGGTTCCTCTCCATAGGTGACCATCATTTCCAGATAGCCGAGGGGTTTAGTTCGAGACCCGTTGAAGCCCGAAAGATCCGATCCTCGATAAGGGGTGAAGTCTTCCTCTGAGATCTGCAGTTTCCTTACCAGGCCGACGAAGATGATATCAGCAGAGCTCCCTTGGTCGACCAAAATCCTTCTTATCTCGTGGTTGGCCATGACTGCCCTGATTATGAGGGGTATGTGCTTATTCGGCTTGCCATCCAGTAAGTCTCGGTCGCCGAACGCTAAGGGTTGGCGCTCCGGGGTTGAGCCGACCGCAGAGGTGGAAGCGGCACACATGACTTCCTTCCACTTTCTTTTCATCGTTCTTCCCGATGCCTCGACGGGGTAGCCCCCAGAGATGACCATCATTACAGGTCGGCCCTTTGATTTTCGAAAATCGCGCTCATCCTCCGAGCTCTCTTCCCGTTTTTGCGGTGCTTTACCCTTCCTCTTTGGGTCGGCTTCTTCTTCCTTAACCTCGGCCTCGTGCCGGGGTGTTTTAGCCACGTACTCGCTCAATTTTCCTTTCTTAATCAGGTCCTCAATGTCATCCTTCAAAGCATTGCATCGATTGGTGTCGTGCCCTTTGCTCCGGTGATACCGGCAGTACTTGTTGGTTCTCTGCCCCGGCCTGTGTGGGAGCGGATCGGGGAACTTGACTTCTTTAAACTCAGCGTTCATACATTCCGCCAGAATCCTGGCCCTTGTTTCATTGAGGTCGGAATATTGCTGGTGCCGGTTCTGAGGTCGGGGTATACCGTCGTTCCGGGCCTCCCTTTCATACCGGGCCTCTCCTACCTGGTGCACCGGGGCCTCTTTTTCATACCGAGGCTTGCTCGATCTAGGGTCGGCGTCCGACTTTCTTGCAACAGCCCCTTCTTCATGGTCAATGTATTTCTGAGATCGCTGGAGGAACTCGGCAAGCGACTCAGTTTGGTTGATACCGACATCAATCTGAAATAGACTTCCTTCCCGAAGACCGGCTTCCATGAAGAACAGTCGAAACGAATCGTCCAAGTCCCGGACCTGAGCCGCTTCCTTATTGAATCTTTCGATGTAGTCCCGGAGAGACTCGCTCTCTCCTTGTCGGATGGCTTGTAAGACTTTCCTAGACTTTGGCTTCATCTTGGAGTGGGCGAACTGGGCCGAGAAGAGCTTCGCAAGCTGGTCCCAAGATGATATCGAGTTTGGCTTGAGGGCTCTGAACCAGTCCCGGAGAGACTCCGGGGGCTTCTGTAAGTGCTTGGGCACCGGAAAGTAGTCGATTTTCGCTGTAAAGGGTCCCTTCCGCGTCGTGGACCTTTCCTTCGGAGGAGGCCTCCCGATAGGGCGTCGGACAGGGGATCCGGGAGACCGAGGACGCCGACGTTCATGCCTCGGGGGACTTCCCCGGCTTATAGAACGCCGCCTTGGGGACGAAGATGCTAATGATGAGCTTTGATGAGTTGAGTCCTCAGGGTAATAAGTCTCGTCCTGAGTCTCGCTTGGGGGAGTTCAAGATCCTCGTCTCCCTCTTCGGCGCGGTGGCGAGCGATGGTGGTGCCTCCTCCAAGCAGGGGATCTGTGGCGTCTTTTACTGGAGGTTCTTCTGCTAGGAGAATAGGTTTGAGGGGAAGATCGATCCAGGATATCTCGGGCCCGGACTTCGGCCATCTCGGCCTCCAGCTGGGAGTACCGCTGACTCCTTTGTTCAGCCTCGGCCTGCCTTGTCAGCAGTTGGATGAGCTGTTGAACAGCATCGACCGGTATCGGGACAGTCGGGACTGGAGGTGGAAACTGGTTCCTAGCGGAGCTCATAGGAATCATCGCCCTGGATGAGTTCTGGCCGTGGGCCGAGCTGCGAGGGAGAGTCACCGCTACCCCCTCGGGGGTTTCTTGCTGCTGGTCGGGTCTAACCACGACGCCGGATACGTTCCTTCGTCGTAACTCCGGAGCCATTGCTGACCAACGAGGTTGGGGGAAAGACTAGAGTATAAGACTCTCCCACTGTGGTCGCCAATGTTCGGTACTGTATCTCTGGCTAGGTATCCGGTCTTGGATAAGTAGCCCGGTCCGAGATAGTTGGTACTTAAGTTCTTGGTCAGTTCCGAGTTGGTGCTCCGATCCGAGGTGGGGTGGTACCTGCAATGACACTCCGACGCTCAAGTCAGTGAGTGAGTCAATTACAAGTAAGAGTATAGGATAAGTGTGTGTACCATTAATGCTAGCAATCAATGCATATTTATAGGTACCTGGAGTGGAGGTGGGCCATTTGATCTAGGTCTGCAATCTCCACCGTTGGATGAATTGGATCCTTTGCTATTGGGCCTTTTGGGTGGATTGGCCATTGAGGCCCAATCCATAACACCTACTATCTAAAAAAACAAGAAGGCTTAATGACTATGTAAACTAATTAATATTTAAAACACACATGGCAATTTGTCACTAATACCTAAAAAATGACAAATAATTGTCACTGATATATAAAAAAACACGGGATAAATATGTCTTATTGATAATCTACTATCTATCTTTTACAATCTACTATAATCTATCTACTATAATCTACTAATCAACTCAAATAACAATTGAAACTATGAAATAATTGCACTGATACATAAAAATACACGGGATAACTGCACTGATATATAATAAATATGGGGATAACTGCAATGATATATATAAAACACTACAAGAAAACTGACATATACCATCGGAGGTCTATAGTGACGGTAGTTATATATGTATCCTATACCCACGGACATTTTCTAAAACCGTTGGTATAGACCAAGTTTTATATTTCCACCCGCGAAAGTGAAAATTTTCCCTCTCTCTTTTTTTTTTGACCAAATTCCCTCTCTCTTTCTCGCATGCGTCAGTCTCAGAATTAGGGTATCCTATCGCTAACTCTCTCATTCACTGCGCTCTCAAAGGGGAAACGCGTACGCAGTCCTTCAGTCCGCCACCACCTCTCTCTTTCTCACCGCCAGCCCGCCACCACCTCTGAAATTAAGCTCCATCCTTCACTTCAGCTCTCATCTCACCCACACTCATAAGGTGATTTTTTTCTCCCTCACTCTATTCTTCTCCTTTATCGATCCCTCGTGTTTTCTTATTTATTTATTTTCTTCAATTCTTGAATATTCTGTCTCCCTCACCCACACTACATGCCAGGTTTTTTCACCTCTATTTTGGGTTTCTTCCCCCGTATATTTAATTAATCCACTTTGAATGTAGTGAAAATTTTCTTGAGCGCTGAAGATACAAAATCAAATATTGTCTGGGTCTTCTGGAGTTTGCTTCCGTATTTGTTGGATCTGAGAGGTAATTTGCTTTTTGTTTGATTGTTGTTTGATTTATTGGTTCTGGGAGGTTAGGGTTTAGGGTTCCGTATATGTTGGTTCTGAGAGGTTATTTGCTTTTTGTTGGTGATTGTTGTTTTAAATTGTTTGCTGTTTTGTTTGATTTATTTCTAGTTTTGTCTGCCACAAATTGTTGCTTGAGTGTTATCATCTTTGTTGGTTTCATTGCCATCTCTATTTTCTGGTTGATTCTTGCCTTGTACATGACTTTATTGCTTGCAATGCTTCCACAGAATGATAAATACAGGCTACGTACTTCCAATTGATACGATGGTTTGATGAGTAATGTTGTGAGATAGAACTAAAATATGAGAGGAAGAGAGTGTTCGGTACTGTTTCCTTTGAGAGGAATGAAGCATTTGGTAATTGGTACATTAGTTGCCTCAGTTGAAGCTAATCTAAATTAAGACAATAGTATACTGGTTTTTTTTACATAGGATAGTATACTGTTTTTTTTTACATAGAATAGTATACTTGTAAAATGCTACAAGACTGAAACTTCTTAGCCTAAACATTTTATATAAGCTTTAGCAAGATCCACTCAACTTTCTGTTTTTCTTTCTTCAAAATTGGGGAATGACACACAAAGATTATGTAAGCTAGGTTTGGGTTGTTTATATTATCTAGAGGTAGTTTGTCTTGGAGACTCTTTGTTGGATGATTGGGTTGTTGATGCTGATGGCTTTGATACGTGTAGGGCTTTGTTTGGGTTGCTTATCTTGTGGGAGTCTTTATCTTGGTTTTCCTTTGTGGGAGTCTTTATCTTGGTTTTCCTTTGTGTTTTGATGCTTGTTGCTGGTAGGAATTGGCACTTGTTACAACATGTCTAGTTGAGCTGCTTGGATTTAGCACAAGTTTGTATCAAGTGTGCTACATCAGGTGTGAATGTGGGAGTATTGATTTTTGGGTTGGAGTTTCTATAGGTGGCCTTGTCATCATCAAATGTATAGAAATGTTGCTGCCTCTATATGTCAATCTGTTTTGAGTGTATCCTTTTAGCTAGTAGTTTTTTTGTTGTATTTTAGTTTCATGTTTCTTTTCTTTATAGTTTTAAGTTTGGTTTTGAGTTTGCACCCTTTTGTACTAGTCTTGTTTGTTGGTGTTTTGGGTTGAGAAAAAAAAATACGAACTGATGACCATGTTCTTTTAAACTTGATGCAAGTGGGCTATCATAAAGTTCCAGAATATGGTTTCTATGAATAAAAGACATGTTTGGAGTTGTATGATATGCTGGTTACTAGGAATATATAGGATCATTTTGTAGATTTTGAATGGGAGAAATCCTGTTTTCTGAGAATTTGTCTAGTCCCTTTGTAACATTTTCTTGCATTGATACAGATTAGTAGTATCTCCAGACAACACAGTCCTAATTTTTCTCTCTCTTGCTAAGCGAAGGAAAAGTTCAAGGTATGTAGCGATTATCCGTTCTTCTTTTTGTAGCTTTTTCGTTGCCTTGTGTCCTTCGATCTTTCTTGTTCCCTCTGTTTTGATGATTTGATATTAGCCAAATTTTGTAATTTGTGTTAACGTTGTTGTGTGTGGGGGTGGGGTATCATTATATTCAGAATCCTCTTCCAAAAGTTAGAGGTAGTTTAGATAAAATCAAAGCTGATATTTATATTAAGAAACTTATATTTGAATATGCTTATAAAGTTGAAACCAATGTTTATATACTTGCACATGTTTGATAGGCCTAAACTGTAACCATTGAGATTGGCCTTAAAGCCGAGCCTCAAAGATATTATTCTTTAGAATGAAAACCAACATGTACATCATTTATTACAACATAATTTCACTTGTTTCTGTTGGTTATGTCAAACACTTTATTTGTTTCAGTTAATTTTGTCAAATGGAGATTGTGGTTTGTCTATTGTTTGTCTATGTTTCAGGAGCACTTGTATTGTTTGTCTATGTGTCATTATGGTTGTAGGTGTTGTGTTCATAGTTTTACATTAATTTTATGTAATTTGTTTTCTTTGTAACTTTTGAGATTATCCTAAGAGTTGGATGTAGTAGTACATGTTAATTTACAATATGCTAACATGCTTTTGAGAATATCGTAAGAGTTGATGTAAGAGTATATGTTAATTTGCAATATGTTGACATGCTTGTAAGCCGTGATTAATTTTCAATATGATTTGAGTTTTATTTTATTTTATTGTTTCATAAATGTATTTATTTTATATTTAGCTTTTAATTGATTATCATAAGTGCTAATGACAAGAGGTGTCACCAAAATCTACAAATAAATTCTTTACAAGTGGTGGGTATAGAATATTAGGAGCTACAACTAAAACCTATACCGATGGAGAATTTGGCGTGGGTATAGCGAAATTAAAACCTATACCGATGGAGAATTTGGCGTGGGTATAGCGAAATTAAGTGTGATGTTAAAACCTATACCAACAGAAGTGTGACCGTGGGTATAGCTTTTAGGTTTTTTCCATCGGTCAGAAAACCGTCACTATAGGCTATAGCGACGCCTTTTAACCGTGGGTATAGCCAAATAAAGACGACGACAAAATGTTCCGTCGGTATAGGTTTTCAGTGCTATACCCACGGTTTTTAACCCTTTACCCACGGTAATTTGCCGTCACTATAGGTCAATTTTCTTGTAGTGAAAACACGAGGTAGCTGCACTGATATATAAAAAAATACTAGATAACAAAACTGATATATAAAAAAACACTGCACTGATATATTAAAAAACACGAGAAAAATGCACAGATTGTTTTTAAATGATACTTTTACATTTTTAGATTTTAATATTTATCTATTTTTTATTTGGAACTCATTTTTTATCTACTTTAAATTTGTCTTTATTTTCACGGAGTAACGTTCAGACTATTTAAATATTGTTTAAGTTCATTCATAAAAAGAACACGACAACACCCGTGCGTATGCACGGTATCTTAGTAGTTATTAGAGTAATAAACTAGAAGAGAAAAGAGAGAAAGACCACCCCAAAAAAGAGCGGAAGTGCAGAACATACATGAAAAATACTGTAAAAATGATAAAAGAATAGTGTAGTATATATGTATACAATTTTTCCTAGAAACTTCACAGTCCGCGTTTAACTCATGAAATCTACAGTTCCATATTTTTTACGCATGCAGTTCATGGCCCAATTCCATCTATTTCCCCACTCATTTTTGTACCCTTTCTCTACTGAGATGAAATCTGAGCTTCCCTCAAAAGCTAATATCCCATCGTTATTATGTCTGTCCTACAGAACTGCCAGTAAACAGATCATCATCTGCACCTGAGATTGTGAAAACTTTTCTTCGGATTCTTCTGAACTCTACATGGTACAGCGAATACCATTGAAATATTATTCGGATATATATTTTTCTACATGGTATTACGAGCTCTCTTTCTTGAGGGCCTTGCTTCCGCATAAATCATAGCCGTCCTTATTTCGGCAAAGGAAAAAAACCCTAGTCACCTTCATTGCGACCCTTCCCTGCCTTCATTGCAGACTTTCTCAGAACCCTACAACCCCAAACAGAACCTGTTTTACTGTGCTGTCTTTAATACAACCGTTTTTTTTTTTACAAAAAACATTAAACGACTGCCGGTCCTGTTTCTCCACCGTACGCTGATCATCTCATCTCACCACCCAAACCACCAGCCTCGCCTCTGAATTCCAACCAACCCTCTGAAATTTCGCCACCGCTAGACACCGGACGCGTCGCCACACCTCTAGTCACTCTCCGGCGCGTGGGCCCCACGCGCCTCCCTCCAGTCGTTTTTTGGCGACGGTTCTTAGGGACAGTTTGTTGATCGTCATCTCCTCTTTCTGTTTTGGGGGTCCACTCTCCGATTTGAGAAACTTTTTTTTGGTCTTTGACAGCTCATTTGGATATACTGTTGCTATTTTTTGGTTCTGGTTGCTGTTGTTGCATTGTTTCTTGCTGTCATTGTTATTGGTTTCAGCCTTCAGGCCCTTGTTTAAGGGGTCATATCTGATTCTTTGAGAAATTGTGCTTGTGAGTTAGTTTGAAACTCACCGTAGGAAGTTTGTTGCTGGAATTTGGTCAACATTTCACTGTTTTTGCAAGAATTTTTTTCCCTCGTGGAGTCTGTTGTATCTTTATAGGTTATACTCCTAACAAAAGGGTTACAAGTGTTATCATCCACCAAGTCGTAAGTTCTTTGTTTTAATGGATGTCACATTTCATGAGCATGTTTCCTTTTTCACTCGTCCACAGCTTCAGGGGAGAGTGATTCTAATTCCAATTTGGAATCTGAGTCCGAGATCGAGTTTCTCTTCCTTGGTCCATGGCAACATGAGTCAGCAGTTACAGACTCTGTCTCCTGCTCCTTCTCCTCTTCCCACTTCTCCTAGTTCTGTTCCTAATGTTCCTCCAGTATCTCTCGTGTCTTCTGTTTTGCAGGAAACAATACCTAGTGAGCCTATACTTACTTATCAGACTAGAGGAAAACCCGATCTGGTCCAGCAACAGCTCCAACCGCCTGAACCGGAGGTAAGTACTGAAAGTGACTCATCAACTTTAGATTCTCATATTTCTGATACCGATGAGCCTGATACATATGTTGATATTGTTGACCCTGATGTAGATGACTTACCTATTGCTTTGAGAAAAGGGAAAAGGTCTTGTGCTAAGTATCCTATTTCTCAATTTGTTTCTTCTAAGCATCTTTCCTTGCAGCATCAAAGTTTTATTGCAGCTGTTGACTCTGTAAGAATCCCTACATCAGTTCAAGAGGCACTTAAAGATAAAAATTGGGTCCAGGCTATGAATGAAGAGATGAAAGCACTTGAGAAGAATGAAACTTGGGAGATTGTTGAGAAACCAAGGGACAAGAAGCCCGTTGGTTGTAGATGGATCTATAGAGTCAAGCACAAATTAGATGGTACCCTTGATCGGTACAAGGCAAGACTGGTGGCAAAATGATACACTCAAACTTATGGAATTGATTTTGAGGAGACATTTGCTCCTGTGGCAAAAAAGAATATTGTTCGTGTTTTACTCTCTCTTGATGCGCACTTTGGTTGGGATTTACACCAGTTTGATGTTAAGAATGCTTTCTTGCATGACAATTTAGAAGAGGAGGTGTACATGGAGATTCCACCAGGATTTGGTCCCACTAATGGAACGAATGTGGTTTGCAAACTGAGAAAAGATTTATATGGACTAAAACAGTCTCCTCGGACCTGGTTTGAGAGGTTTTCATAGGCAATGTTGCACCTTTGCTATAAGCAAAGCCAGGGAGATCATACACTTTTCTCCAAACATCCACAGGGTGGTAAACTGACAATATTTCTTGTTTATGTTGATGATATTATTGTTGCACCCGAGGATGAGATACTTACAAGCTGTTGATCGTGTTTTACAAGATGTCTACACCGATGCTGACTATGCAAGCTCAGTAAGTGATAGAAGATCCACTTCGGGATATTGCACCATTTTGTGTGGGAACCTTGTTACATGGAGGAGTAAGAAACAAAACGTACTCGCTCGATCGAGCGCTGAGGCAGAGTTTCGAGCTTTGGCTCAAGGAATCTGTGAATTACTGTGGATGAAAATCATACTAAATGATTTGAAAATTCAATGTGAAGGACCTATGAAGTTGCTTTGTGACAATAAGTCGGCAATCAGTATTGCCCATAATCTTGTTCAACATGACAGGACCAAACACATAGAGATAGACCGCCACTTCGTCAATGAGAAACTAGACAGCGGTTTAATAGCTACATCCTACATTCCTTCCGGACATCAACTGGCAGATGTGCTACCAAAGGGCCTGCCAACAAAACATTTCAACCAACTTACTTGCAAGCTGGGAATGGTAGATATCCGTTCACCAGCTTGAGGGGGAGTGTTGTAAATAGTAATTAGTGCATCATTGTAATTGTAATCATATGGCCCATTTATAAGGCCCGGCAGGGTTAGTCTTAGAATAGCCTATATATATATCATTTAACACTTGTATACCGAATACAATTGAAATATTATTCAGATATATTTTTCAACAAATTTAACTCTTTTGAGCTAGTAACATTTAAATTATTATATATGTTGTCGAGTTTTTAGGGTGATGATCTAGGAGTGAAAGTGGTGAAGGAACTTTGGGTTACTTTTCATTCAGATTTGTAGTGAATGCTTCTTGATCGAGAGAATGGCATGAAGTGCTCTAAGCCAAATGCTAGTGTGGAGGGAAGTTATATAGACTCTGCAGGTTGTTGATATATATATATATATATTTAGAAGATGTTCTTTCTAACGAGTCGGACTATGAAGAGCATGACATCTATAGAAAATAAGAGAGAAAAGATTAAGAGACTCTAATATTCATCAAAGTAAATGATAAAAGTGTTGTACACTAAGTGATTACATCAAGCCTATTATAGGCACACTCTAACTACTAACAACTCAATTATAACTACTAACAAACTTCTCTAACTACTTAACCAACTAACTATATTTAATACGGGCAAAGTGACTTCTTTTTTGGAATCAATCGAAAAGGATTTAACTAATTAAACTTTCTCTAATAAATTAAAATTTGACTTGATGATTTTACACAAACATTTGATAGAAATCGAAGGAGGAGGCATAGATACTATTGATAACGTTGCTAAGGCTAACTTTGATTCCTCAATTAATTAATGGTCAAATTTAGGGGTATTCTCTTAGGAAGAATAGAGGACATTATTTTAGATTTTTAAATTTAGGGGTATTCTCTTAGGAAGAATAGAGGACATTATTTTAGATTTTTTTTTATGTCCGGGGTTCTTTGACCCCCTCCGGTATTTAAGAAAAATGGGTCCTGAATAATCCGGAGTTCGGCCGGGAGGTAAGTAAAGTCTGGCTCCAATTTATCCATCGTCGGGAATCGAACTTGGGTACTAACCGAGCCTGTCCTTTAAAATAGAGTGCATTAACCACTTGCCCTCATGTTTAGAGTTTCACCATTATTTTAGATAGCCAGACCGGTTGGTATACTTTTATGGTATACTTTTATTTCTTATTCTCATTATTGTATTGTTTTTGTTTTTCTTGGTTTTTGGTTTTGTCCTCCATGGTTTTGTTTCTTTTTCTTTTTTAATAATATTTTTGGTTCATGAAGAAATAATATTTTTTTAGTTTCTGTATCATTGGTGCGCAGTATTCACCATTGGCCAATGACTAATTTATGTCAGGAATCTAGCTGGCCACGAGTACACAACATTGTCGACCCGTATGGTTCTCCTCACCCAACAGAGTTTTTGTCACACTCAAGATTCGAACTCGAGATCTTGGGGTGGGATCAAAACCTAGTTACCGCTCCGAACAGCCCTTGTTGGTAAAAAAAATAGTATCTAATTATACTATATAATACAATTTTAAATATATTTTATTTATTACTTTTTAATATGTAAAAGATTTAAATAATGAGAATTTTGTTTTTTCTTACTCCCTCCGTCTCATATTATATGTCGTTTAAAGTTGTGGCACAGGAACTAATGAATACAATTATTAGTCTAGAATTTGTAAAAAGTATTTTCATTCTTCCTAATATACCCTTCATTCAATGAATTAAAAATGAATTAAAAAAAATCTGCATTCAAATTTGAGGGTATAATAGGCAAAACATAATTAAAGCTTTATTGGTATTCTAAAACGTCATGTGTTATGGGACAAATTTTTTTGCCTAGAAAGTCATATAATATGGGACAGAGGTAGTAAATGAGTAGCTCAGATGATGAGTTAAAGGTTTATATGAAAAAATAAGGGGTCCAAGGTTCTATCCTTTGTCAATAATAAAAGGTTTAACTGTAGTTTTGGTCACCCATTTTATCGAATCTGTAATTTTAGACCCTCAATTTACCAATTTCCCAATTTTAGTTTCCCGTTAAATTGCCATCTAGTTTTTGACGAAAATGCTGATGTGGCGATAAGGTGATATGGCTGTCATGTGTCGTGCTAACGTAATCATTGAGTGTTGATTTTTTGCACTTTATAACAATTTGTCTACCTGACTTGGTGGTAAATAGCAGATTTTGGCCTCTTACTCTTGGGTTTAAACCCCACATTTATAATTTTTGGAATATCCATACACAAACATGCAACTGCCACATCACCACCTTACTGCCACACTAGTATTTTCATCAAAAATTAGATGACAATTTAATCAAGGGGAGTAAAATTGCGGGTTTCATAAAATTGAGGGACCAAAACTACAGTTAAGCCTTAAAAAATGAGAAACTTCTTAGGGAATCTAAATTCAATTCTTTGCATTTACCTTTTTTTCACACTTGTTCTCGAATCTCATTCGAGAACCATCCTGTTCTGTACCGTGCTTCCGATCGTGAGGATCGATATTATGCAGTTGGTAGATATTTTGTCCTTGATTCTATCTTTGTCTTCAGGCTTTGAGAGGAAGGTTTTGTTCGACCCGGGGATGTTGGACCTTGAGAGGCGATGTTGAGGTGTTCGATCTTGAGATGTTCGATCTTGAGGGGCGAGGTTGTACCTGCAATGATACTCCGACGCTCAAGTCAGTATTTGAGAGAATGAGTGTTTGGTTAGAAAAGTGCTTACCATTAATGAGCATTGAATGTGGTATTTATAGAGTTTGGATGTGTTTGTGTTGGCGTTTTTGGGCCGTCCGATCTTGCGGGCTGATCTTGGCCATTGAAGATTGGACTCTCTTGATTATAATTGGGCTTCTCATCAATTGGGCTTTTGGAGAGGGGGTGCAAATAGAAAACAGTATAATCACCATAACAGTGGTCCCCCAAGTCTGGTCGCTATGAGGAGCGATCTTGACTTTGATGGGCGATCTTGACTTTGAGTGGAGATCTTATCCGGTATCGAGCTTATGTCGAGGCCGGGGTTTTCGAGCGATGTTAACTGTCCGTCGAGCTTTCGAGCGAGGTGGATGGTTTTTCCGAACTCAGTGCTGCTTTGGAATCAGTGTATTCTTGGAATCAGTGCCATTTTTACTGTTTCTGACAAGGTGTCTCTTCGTAGTGGCGGCTCATGATGGTGACGTTTATTCTTCAGCGTGCGGATTTTAATGGACCATGGTTTGGACGTGACGCTTCGACTTCCAGGCCCAGGCCCATTGGATTCGCCTTGCTATAAATAAAGGGTCTCACCACCTCATTTGTTGCTTGTTGTTCATTTGTTTTTGATTTGCCGATCTTCGAGAGCTCCCGAGCTTCTTTAAAGTGAACGAGTTTGAAGAAATTTCGAAGTACTTTTAAGGTCGGTTTCTGAGGATCGACAACGGTTTATTTCCAGATATAATCAGCTTGCGACATAGTTCCGAGGTTAATCTACTTTTGGTTTTTTCTTTACTTTTCTTTTCATTTGTGCCTGGACCTCCCCCCGTCCCCTTTGATCTCAGAATGGGGGTCGTCAGGTCGGGTTCCGACTTGCTCGCGAACCCATTTTCGATCTTTAATCCTGACATTTCGTCCCCCATTCCTGTAGATTCGATCTGGCGAGGACGAAACAAACTCGGAGAGACGTCACTCAGTACCGGAAAGAGTTTACGAACGCGATGGCTTCTGGTGGTGAAATCCCTGAGGTCCGTACCGAGCCTCTTGAAGTCGCCGCCCCGGACGTGCAAGAGCACTCTGCTTCCGCCCCTGTGAGTGATAAGGCGGAAGATAATTTTGAGAGTGAAAGTTCTTCTCCTGCGACCGATGCTAATGAGCCGAATGACGATACTCCCGAAGATGCGGAGGAGGATTGCTTGGTGGATGTGATGGCTATCACTTCCGAGTCCGATGAGGAAATCCCAGTGGAGGAATCAGAGGATTCCGAGGTCGATCTTGGGTCGAGTTCCGACTCTGCCGATGAGTCCGATAGAGAGGGTGTTGAAAAACAAGTTGAATCTCGCCCTAAGAGCCAACCGGGGTCCAGCCGAGCTTCTGCTGTTTCTCTGGATGGGTACTCTAGTACTGGTTGTGGGGACCTTGACGTACCGGTGCGAGAGGTCTCTCAATATGATTGGGTTTCCAGAAATATTTTGGAGATCGAATCGTTGTACCAGCACGGTTTTAATTTGGAGAGGGTCGGGAGGAAAGCTTCGGGTCACTCGAAGCGGATTTGGAGAGTTGAGGGAATGAAAAAAGGGAGAGCATGTGGCTTTGTGGCCTGGAGAGCTCAAGTTCACTTTGTATCATATGCTGATAAACGAGATGAATATCCGGCCTCCTTTCACTTGGTTCGAGCAGACGGTTTTGGCGACTTTGGATGTTGCGCCTTCTCAGTTGCACCCAAACGCGTGGGCTTTTGTTCGAGCCTACGAACTCATGTGTCTTCATCTGGAGAGGCCGGTCTCGCCGTTGCTCTTTTTCCATTTGTTTGAGATCAATCGGAACAGCAGTGAAAATAAGTCTGGTCGCGAGCATGTCAGTCTTCGCTCGAGGCGAGGGGCCAAGATTTTCAAAGCCTATGCGGACTCGTTGAAGGGGAATTGGAAGGAGTTATTTTACTGGGTCGAACCGGTGACCGACGAAGCGATCGAGAGAGTGGGAAAGTTTTCAGAGGATGGTCGGACTTTGGTGTCCACCAAGTTTCCCATTGGTTGGAGTCAGGCCCATTTTGAACGATCCACCAATTCCTTTTCTGTTAGTCAGGATCGATTGAACGCTGCCGATCTTCTTACCAAGAGGATCCTGATGTTTATTTCTGAGAACATTCCGTTCTCAAAACATAAGTATCGGGGTATCCCCGCGGCTAAGATAGTTCAGGCTGGGAAGCGAAGACGAGTGCAACTTGTCTTAGGTAGTTCGTTTTTCTTGCTTTTGATTTTTGCACATCTTTGACCGTAGTTTGTATGACCGATTTATGTTTCTTTTCCAGATACCATGGCCCCAAAGAAACTTGCCGTAATGAAGGCGCTGGCGATGAGGAGTGTCGACATATCTGGAGATGCTGAGGAGGTGGGTGTTCCGCTTCCGACGTCTCCCCAGGTTGAGACTGTTGTTGGGACGGTTACTGCTGCTTCCCCGATCAACACTGTTACCCAGGAGGACCTTTCCTATGAGGCTCTGGTCGATCTTGTTTCCAGTTCTCCTCCCCCGGCTGCTCCCGACGCTGGTGCAGGGCCCTCGGCAAAAAGGGTGCGCACCGAGGCAAGTGGCGAGCAAAGGCCGGAAAAAAGGAGTAAGACCTCGAGGAGATCGAAGCATAAGAACAAGGCCGTACCTTTAGAGGAGGGTTTTTTGGAGCAAAACTATGCCCAATGGCGGGAGGATCCTGTCGAGGCGTCTGTTAAATTGTTGGCGAATTTGGCCGACGTTCATAGGATCGAAAAAGAGAAATATGAGCAAAGGGCTAAGGGTAAATAACATTACTTTCTTACATTTATAAAAACATCTCTTTCTTCATAAACTGATTTTTCTTATTTTCGTGCTTGCAGCTTCGTTGGAGCTCGAGAAGTCAAAGAGAGTGAAGCTTGTGGAAGATGTGGCTTCAAAATCGAAAGAGCTCGCTCGAACAAAGCAAGAACTTCAGGCTCTGAAGGAAAGCCAAGGGGAGGTTGTACGTCGGGCGGAGTTCGCGGAGGATCGCGTAAAGGAGCTGGAAGAAAGGGAAAAAGTTTTGGAGGGGCAACTGGTCGAGGCTAATGAGAAGATTAAAGGTTTGGAGTTTCGTGTAGCTGGTTTGGAAGATGATTTGAAGAAAGCATCTGAGGCACGGGTCGGTACAAGCGGCGATGCGGAGGCTCGAATTGCAGAGCTTGAAGTAGCCCTTCAGCAAAGCAGAAAAAATGCTAAAGAGGCTACGAAGCTTGCAAACGAGGCTAGGAGGGAGGCTCGTGAAGCTGCCAACTCTGCAATTGAGCTGTATAAGGAGGGTTTTGAGTGTGCCCAGGAGCAAATTGCTTTGGTCAATCCTTCTGTGAATTTGGATTGGTCAATTATTGATGCCGACCACGAGGTTGAAGGGGGTAAGATCGTTAAGATCGATGCTCAGACGGAGAAGAAAACTGTGATTTTTCCGACCTCCACTGCCTGATGTTTTAACAGCGTTTCTTTTGCAGAAGTTCCTGGTGTATGCTTTTACTTATGTAGTTTTTCGTATAGATCCGGAACTTCTGTCGGTCTAGCTGGAGATATTTGTAACCTCTTTTGGGATATGCCTATCAGGCCTTTACGAGCTTTAATGAATGCTTTTTGAATTTCGCATGTCATGTATGTCGTTTTTTGCGAGTTTTAACGAGTGCTTTTTTAATTCTGCACGTCGCGTATGATGTAAAAAACGTCGGTAAACGAGGAACTCGATTTACAGGTTCGAACCTATAGGACAGTTTACTAGGACTCGGCCCAGATTTAACTCGCCCCATAGGGGTATCGGCAGCTGTGGCCGATGGTCGTTCTTAGGACGTTTCGATCCTTGAAGACCCGGTCTCTTTGAGATAGTTTGCCAAGACTCGGCTCGGATTTAACTGTTTTCTCAAAGAGTTTGCGACCTTGGGTGGTCGCTTTTGGGGAGATCATTTAAGATCGGTCCCAGTTGATTCCCGGTGGGGGGAATTGGGTCCCTTCATTCTGTTTGATGAAAATCAAGAATGTGTGGAGACCTGGAAAAAACTTTTGAGAAGCATCGAAAGTGTTTGAAAGAAATGTCAAGTTTCTTTTTTGATTAATAACTTGTTTTGAGTTTACATAATATCGGTGTAAATGATTTCTTTCTAAAGATAATAACTTTTCAGTTTTGTTGCGTTCCAAGTCCTCTCAATCTTTCTTCCTTGGAGGGTCTCCAATTTAAAGGCTCCCGTACCGGTTTTAGATAAAATTCGGTAGGGGCCTTCCCAGTTCGGGGAGAGCTTTCCTTGGGAGGCGTTTTTCTGACCAACGTCAGCTCTTCTGAGTACCAGATTGCCAGGATCGAAATCTCTGTGAACGACCTTGGTGTTGTATCTGGTTGCAACCTTTTGTTTGATGATCGCTTCTCGGAGCGAGGCCCGACCTCGGATTTCATCGATGAGGTCGAGTTCTTCTCTTAAGGCTTGATCGTTATTGCTTTGTGTTTTGGGATTCGCCGTTCTCCAACTAAGTTCGCCGATCTCGACGGGGATGACTGCCTCGCTGCCGTAGGAAAGCCTAAAAGGTGTTTCCCCAGTGGAGCTTTGGGGGGTCGTCCGGTATCCCCAGAGGACGTAAGGCAACTTTTCTACCCAATTTCCTTTAGCATCGTCCAAACGTCGTTTCAGCCCGTTCAGTATTACTTTGTTTGCAGCCTCTGCTTGTCCGTTGGTTTGAGGGTGCTCTACTGAAGTGAAATGGTGCTTAATTTTAAGCTCGAACATTAGTTTGCGAAATCCCGTGTCTGTGAATTGTGTCCCGTTGTCCGTTACTACTACCTCGGGGATCCCGAACCTGCTCATAATGCTTTTTTTGAAGAATTTTATGCAGTTTTTTGCAGTGATGGTTGCTAGGGGTTCCGCTTCTATCCATTTGCTGAAGTAGTCTACGGCGACGATCAAGAATTTGACTTGTCCTGGTGCCTTTGCGAAAGGTCCGAGTAAGTCCATTCCCCACCATGCGAAGGGCCATGTGGAGGATAAACTCGTGAGGTCTGTGGGGGGAGCTATGTGCACATTGGCGTGGATTTGACATTTTTTGCATTTCTTCACATGATCGCTAGCATCGCCGATCATGCTCGGCCAGTAGTAGCCGGCCCGAAGGGTTTTACGTGCTAAAGATCGAGCTCCCATGTGCTGGCCGCAGATTCCCTCATGAATTTATGTTAATACATAGGCCGCTTCCTCTCCCTCGATGCATTTTATTAACGGGGAAGAGAGGCTTCTTTTATAGAGCATTCCGTTGATGGCTGAAAAAGCCGAGGCTCTTCTCCTTATATATTTGGCGTCGTTACTGTCTGGGGGTTCCGTTCCTGAGACGATGTATTCTAAAATTGGGGTTATCCAGCTGTCTGTTTCTTCGAGCATGCAGATGGTCGGGTTAAACAGAGGCTCGAGAGATACACTGGGTTTGTGTAGTGTTTCTTGGATAGTCGTCCTCTGGTTACCTGGGGTTTTTGTGCTTGCGAGTTTGGCGAGGATATCAGCTCGTTGGTTTTCCGTTCTTGGGACATGAACTATCTCGCTTGCTTCAAATTTAGCTATTAGTGACTGTACCTGAAGTAGGTATTTTTGCAGGATCGGTTCTTTGGTCTCGTATTTGCTTCCGATCTGGGAGACCACCAAGAGAGAGTCGGTATGGAGTTTAATTTTTGGGACTTGGAAGTCAATTGCCAGGCGAAGTCCGGCGATGCAAGCCTCGTACTCTGCTTGGTTGTTCGAGGTGGGAAAACCGAATGTAAGGGAAACTTCGATGATGACCCCAGTCGGGCTTTCTAGCATAATCCCAGCGCCACTCCCTTTTGGATTTGAGGACCCATCGACGTATAGGATCCATATGTCAGATTCGGTGTTAGCAGGTGTCATTTCGGCGATGAAGTCCACCAATACTTGCGCTTTAAGTGTAGTTCGAGCTTCATATTTGATACCGAACTCTGAGAGTTCCATGGCCCATTTGATCATTCTTCCAGCTAGATCGGGTCTGTGGAGTATCTGTCTGATTGGGTAGTTAGTTCGGACGACTACCTGGTGAGCGACAAAATAGGCTCGAAAACGTCGAGCTGCGATAATGAGAGCTAGGGCGATTTTCTCGATTTTCTGATAACGATTTTCAGCCCCGTGCAGAGCCTTGCTTGCGAAGTAGATGGGACTTTGCCCGGTTTCGAGCTCGCGTACTAGAACGGCAGCTAACGCCTCTTCCGAGACCGCTAGATATAAGTATAATGTTTCCCCTTCATTTGGTCGAGTTAAAATTGGAGGCTCGGAGAGAGATTTTTTTAGTTGTTTCAAAGCTTCGTCTTGCTCGGGCGTCCATTCGAAATCTCTTTCTTCTTTTTTGAGGATTTTGAAAAGTGGAAGAGATTTGAACGCTGCATTCGATATGAAACGAGATAGAGCAGCTATCATTCCATTGAGTTTTTGCACTTCTCTCTTGGACGTCGGAGTTCGCATTTCTGTGACGGATCGACATTTATCCGGGTTCGCCTCGATTCCTTGTTCTGTTAAGAAGAAACCTAAGAATTTCCCAGCTCGAACTCCGAAAGTGCATTTCTCCGGGTTTAATCTCATTCTATTCTTTCGTACCTCAGAAAAAATCGCTCTCAGATCGCTTATATGGTCGTCATCACTTTTGCTTTTGGCGATCATATCGTCGAGGTAAACCTCTACGCTTTTACCGATCTGGTTTTGGAACACTTTGTTCATCATTCTTTGATAAGTTGCTCCAGCGTTTTTTAAACCAAAGGGCATAACACGGTACGCGAAGTTTCCTCGGTCAGTGATGAAGGCGGTTTTTGCTTGATCTGGGGGAAACATGGCGATTTGGTTGTATCCGGAGTATGCGTCCATGAAGGATAACAACCGGAAACCGGAAGCGCTGTCGACCAAACGATCGATGCTGGGGACCGGAAAGGCGTCTTTGGGGCAAGCTTTATTAAGATCGGTGTAGTCGACACACATACGCCATTTTCCGTTAGATTTCTTCACCAGGACTGGGTTTGATAACCAAGTTGTGTATTTAACCTCAGAGATAAAGTTGGCTCGGATGAGGTCGTCTACTGCTAAGGCGGCAGCAATGGCTTTCTCTTTGCTTTGGGTCCGCTTTCTTTGGGCGATCCATCTTGCTTCTGGGTTTATTGCGAGTCGATGGCAGGCAACCTCTGGCGGGATCCCAGGCATGTCTTCGGCCGACCAAGCGAAGATGTCTTTGAAATCTTTAAGACATTGGGTTAAATCGATCTTGATCTTTTCTGGAAGGTCGATCCCTATTTTGACCTTTTGGGAGGGGTCTGAACCGAGCTGTATTTCGACGAACTTTCCATCAGGCTCTGGTCTTTTGATTTTTCGTTTGAGCTCTTTGGTTAGCTCGTCGACGTCTATCTGTTTTTCGGCCTTCGAATCGCAGTTGGTTTCTACGTTAGTGGCGGTGTTAACTTCAGTTGATCTTCCTTTTGGCATTTTGGGAGTCGACAGTTCTTCCGAAGGGGGAACCCCTTCATGCTCCGAAGCTTTTCGTTCGTTCTTAGTCCATAGGAAAAAACACCTGGAGGCCGATTCTAAGTCAGAGTTTAAAGTGATAACTCTGTCGCAAAGAGAGTGGAACTTCATCTTTAAGTGCGTGGTGGATGTAACCGCCCCGAGCCTGCCGAGGGTCGGTCTTCCTATAATGCCGTTGTATATGGATTCACAAGGCAAGACGAGGAATTTGGTTCTGACGGTTCGAACCATTGGTTCGGTTCCGTAGGTAACCATTAGCTCCAGATGCCCAAGGGGTTTCGTTCGAGATCCGTTAAAGCCGGACAAAGCCGTCCCTCTATAAGGGGTGAGTTCCTCTTTATCGATCCCCATTTTGCTCAGAAGATCGATAAAGATGATGTCTGATGAGCTCCCCTGATCGACCAGGATTCTACGTACCTCCTTGTTGGCTATGATTGCCGATATCAAGAGAGGTACGTGTTTGTTAGCTTTTCCGTCAATAAGGTCGTTGTCACTAAAAGATAATGGAGGTCGATTTGTCTTGACCGGGGTTGTTGACGTTGAAGCCACGCACAACAATTCCTTCCATTTTCTCTTCATGGATTTTCCCGATCCTCCGTGATCGAATCCCCCAGTTATCATCATGATAACCGAGCGTTTTTTATCCAGCTCTTCGCGGTCTGGGTCGATCACTTCTTTTCCTTTTGCCCTGAGATTTTCATTTCTTTCTCTTCCGACGTTGTCAAATCGTTCTCCCTCCCTCTTGACATAAGAAGATAGTTTTCCCCGTTTTATTAAATCTTCTATGTCATCCTTTAGGGCGTTGCAATGGTTTGTGTCATGGCCATTGCTTCTGTGGTATCGGCAGTATTTGTTGGCCTTCTGCCCAGGTCGGATAGGTAAGGACCTGGGAGGCTTGACGTCCCTGAATTCGACGTTCCAACATTCCCCTAGTAGCTGGGCGTTGGAGACGTTGAGTTCGGTGTATACCTGGTGACGATTTTTCTTACCGATGTTCCACGAGTTTTTACGAGGGTCGATCTCGATGTGGCGTTTTGATGGTTCTGCATGTGATGACGTTTTGTCGACCTTGGAATTTTCTTCTTCGTTAATAAAGCACTGGGATAGTTCGAGGAATTCTTGAAGGGTGTTAGGTTCCCAGGTGTTGATGTGCTTTCGGAACGAGCTTCCAGGGAGCAGACCTTGGGCCATGAAGAAAATCCGAAAAGCGTCGTCTAACTGCCGAACCTGAAGAGCTTCGATGTTGAATCGCTCTATATATTCCCTCAGGGGTTCATTTACTTTCTGGACAATAGATGCTAGAACATTTTTGTTTTTGGGTTTGCTCTTGGAATGGGCGAAGTGCACCGAGAAGTGTTTTGCTAACTGGTCCCATGAGGAAATGGTATTCGATCTTAACGTTCGAAACCATTCGGAGGCCATTTTGTCTAGGGTCAAAGGGAATATTCGGCATTTCATTTCCATGGGTACATTTCGATACTGCATGGTCGTGTCAAATTGGTCTAAATGCCCGTCGGGGTCGCCCGTCCCGTCGTAAGTCTTCAATCCTCCAGGTGGTTTCTCGAGATACCGGGGAACCCGGAAGTTGTCGATCGATTTTGTGAAAGGACCTTTTCGCCCAGGTCGATTAGCCCGTGACAGTGGTTGGCGTCTGTGACGGGGTTCAGGATGTCCGTATCGTCGTGTTTGATTGTTTTGAACGCTGTCATGGCTTCTCGATCGTCTCCTTGACGAGGTCGAGCCTTCAATTTGGCGAGCCAGAGGAGAACGGGAACCATTCCCTCGATGATGGCGTGGAGGAGAATGAGGATCATCAAGATCGTCGTATTGTCGAGCTGATGGAGAACGGGAATGAGCCTCGTGTTGTCGAGCCAGAGGAGAACGGGAACCATTCCCTCGTTGACGGCGTGCGGGGGAGCGATGAGTGAGCTTTCTCCGTGGGGGTGATCGATGAAAAAGTCTTCTTCGAGTTGGGCGTCGTTCTTCCAGTGAGCTCTGCCCGGATGATTGTTGGTCCGGGACGTTCCGACCTTGTAGTCTCGCTACTTCGGATTCGAGGTTGGCGAAACGGTTGTTTCTTTCTTCATTTACCGCTTCTTGCCGGGCCAATAGCTGAATGAGCTGTTGAACCGCGTCCGTCAAGGCCGGAAGTAATTGAGGGGGAGATGGTAAGCTCGTCTCATCTGCGCCCGATTGTGCTCGGGAAGGTCCCGTGTTGGGATGTCGGCTTCGTGTTTGCGACGAATTCGTGAGTTCCTGGACGTGGCCTTCAGGGGTTTGCTGAGGGCCGAGGTCAGGTTCGGCCATGAGACTAGTCGGTATTGAGCGGTGTGTTGGTGCCATTCAATAAGTTCAAGGAGATGGTGAGAAAAATCGGGTATTGGTTTCTCCCACTGTGGTCGTCAATGTTCTGTACCGTGCTTCCGATCGTGAGGATCGATATTATGCAGTTGGTAGATATTTTGTCCTTGATTCTATCTTTGTCTTCAGGCTTTGAGAGGAAGGTTTTGTTCGACCCGGGGATGTTCGACCTTGAGAGGCGATGTTGAGGTGTTCGATCTTGAGATGTTCGATCTTGAGGGGCGAGGTTGTACCTGCAATGATACTCCGACGCTCAAGTCAGTATTTGAGAGAATGAGTGTTTGGTTAGAAAAGTGCTTACCATTAATGAGCATTGAATGGGGTATTTATAGAGTTTGGATGTGTTTGTGTTGGCGTTTTTGGGCCGTCCGATCTTGCGGGCTGATCTTGGCCATTGAAGATTGGACTCTCTTGATTATAATTGGGCTTCTCATCAATTGGGCTTTTGGAGAGGGGGTGCAAATAGAAAACAGTATAATCACCATAACACATCCAAAGACGTTTTCCCTCTGCTTTATCATTAGATCTGAGAATGGATCATTTTATGCTACATGATAATCCAATGAAATATCCGCATCCATTCAAAAAGAGAAAAAATGAGTTTATATGAGACCTTCCTTTTCAACTGCATAGCAGCATCCTATAAAAAAATATAATGATATTGTTCCCATCTAGACCGGTCGACCGGTCGGCATATACATCCGTTCGACTTCCGTAGGATTTCCGTTGATGATTGACCGATTGGCTCAAAATATCTCACCTCTACCTCTCCTAGAAAGGAATGAAGCACAATCACAGGAATCAGAGGGAAATATCCTTAATTTCCCTCCGATCTGTCTGCTGTAACGGTCAACTCGACTGTAATGTGTGTTTATTATCATTTAATACTTATTGTACTATAAATACACGCCCTCTGAGGCCAATAAACGGATCCCAACGATTATTCTTCAATCATTTCTTTACTCTTAGCATAACTCGTGTTCGGTCATTTCTCAACAAGAGAAACCAATCGTAACAGATATAATTAGCATTTTTGTGAATAATGAATAATGAATGTATCACATATATAAAAAATAAGAGAGAAATTTTTTTAAATCAATAATCAATAATAACCTCAAAAGACTGTGCGTAGTGTTACAACCGGTAGTAACCAACACTGTTGGCCCAATGACTTAATCTACCCTGAGACATGAGGGGACGACCCGGTGCTCCCGGGTTCGATTTCAGCAGTGGACAAACTTCGTGTTGGCCAGTGCAAAATTTGATCCTAAGCACAAACAAAGATTAGTCTTTCGTTGAAAGCGTTGGGACACTTCAGCGATGATCTGAACCAAAAAAAAAGTGTTACAATTAGTAGTGAAATTCAAATAAGAGAGATATAATTATCTTTTTAATTCTTACACTTTCTTTTAGTAGTTACAATTAATTCCTACAAATTTCGGTAGCATCATCATTATCAAAGAATTAATTCAACCACTACTGTATCGGTCCTTTTGACCTACAAAAACCGTACTATGACAGCAAGCCAGGCCAGTAGACTATCAAAGCATCTCACGGCTGAAGCTCTATTTATCAGCGCTCTTTGATTTTCCCCTCCCACTCCCACTCCGGAACAGTATCCTCTCCCGTCACCTCTCTCTATCTCTCTCTTCTTGTATTTTTTTAAATTTTTTTAATATAAAATAATTCAATGGTTGAGATTGAGTATGATGATGATCCAATAGAAGGGGTTTGGGGTGACTGGAGTGACAGGAGAGATGATGCTGACCGGAGAGGATCCGGATCCCTCCCACTCTCACTCGATGTGGGGCATGCGAATATGTGGGAATATGAGATATCAGTGTTGTTATTCGAAATGAGTAATGCTATTTAGCCAAAGTTTTTTAGCCAAAAATAGACAAAAACCAAATTACAACATCAATTAACCAAGTTTTTTAAGCCACTAACCAACCTACTTTTTCACAGTTTTCTAGGCCATTGACTAAAAACTGTGAAAAAGTAGGTTGGTTAGTGGCTTAAAAAACTTGGTTAATTGATGTTGTAATGTGGTTTTTGTCTATTTTTGGCTGAAATTTTTTGGCTAAATAGCATTACTCTTTCGAAATATAGCTTAAGTACATAAACTACAAAATAAAGGTCTCAGCATTGCATGAAGTCTTGATGAGTCATGTTGTATACATTACAGGTGGCAAGAGCAAAACATGCCTGCGCAATTACAAATCTCACAAGAGTACACGTATAAATAAATAAATAAATATATAATAATAAAGCCCATCAAAAGAAAAAGCTATAGCAATAGCAACAACATATATCCAATTCTAAGCAGTAATAATTTAACATATCTTTGAATATATCTTTGATGCATGCTTTCTTTATATGTTCTCACTAGCCGCGCACCATCTTTCAATATTCAACAATCGTCATCTATTAGTTTCAAGCAAAATCAGAAAGATGCAGCAGCAACAAGAGGTGAAAATGCAAATGCAACGCAGCGAAAGCATGAAGCTAAAGGAGAGAAAGGTAAAGGACTTAATGGTGGATAAGAGGAGGCTAGTGGAGGTGCCATACACGGCGTCGCTAGCAGACACAATGAATACACTGGTGGCGAATAGAGTAGTGGCGGTGCCGGTTGCTGCACCGCCCGGTCGGTGGATCGGAGCAGGAGGGTCAATGATTGTGGAATCTGATAAACAAACAGGAGCTGTAAGGAAGCATTATATAGGAATGGCTACGATGCTTGATATTGTTGCAAATATAGCTGGTGATGATCACTTGAGTGGTGGTGGTACTGATGCTACCAAAGATCTTGATCAGAGAATGTCTATCCCTGTTTCCTCTATCATTGGTCACTCCTTTGAAGGTCTTAGCTTGTGGACTCTCAATCCTAATACCAGGTTAATTAACCTTTAATTCATTGATCGGTAAATAATCAATTTGGTCCTTCCTTAAAAATGCAAGTTAGTCCTTCACATTATCGATATTTAACATTAGTCCTTCACATTAACAATAATTGCATATATATATATGGTGTGTTAGCTTGTTAGATTGCATGGAAGTGTTGAGCAAAGGGGTACATCGTGCTATGGTACCAACTGATGGCCAACTAGAGAACGTGGCAACTGGAGTTGAACTTGTAGAGTCTGCTTCAAGCTACCAAATGCTCACTCAAATGGACGTGCTCAGGTTCTTGAGAGATCATGCTGGTGAAGATGAACTACAGAGCATTATGGAACGTTCTGTTCATGATTTGGGGGCTGTCACTGAAAAGATTTATGCCATCACGGACCGCACAAAACTCCTTGATGCCATCAAGTGCTTGAAAGCTGCTATGTTAAACGCTCTTCCTATTGTTAGAGCTTCTGATCTTGGTGAAGATGATCACAAACAGCATATAAATGCAAGTCTCATTCTCATAATACTCCCTCTCCAGTCCAATATATAAGAGAAAAATAGAGTTTTAGGTTCATCGAATAACTAATGTATCTGGTTTTTATGGGTGTATGCAGGGTAGGTGCAGGAAACTTATTGGTACATTCTCTGCAACAGATTTAAGGGGATGCTATATAAACACACTGAAATCATGGTTGGGAATAAGTGCTTTGGCATTCACTAAAGAAGTTGCAACGAGTCCTTTGTTCACAGCATCTCATGATACACAGAATGATAGAAGGGAGCTTGTGACTTGCTATGCTGAATCACCTTTGTCAGAGGTAATTGAGAAGGCAGTTACTAAACATGTTCATCGAATTTGGGTGGTGGATCAAGAGGATTTGCTTATTGGGGTTGTGTCTCTCACTGATGTAATTAGAGTTACGAGGCAATCTCTGCTATCACTTTCAGATGCATAAGATATGTGATGACCAAACATTTTGTGCCATATTAATATTGTAGCTTTAATTTCTTGATCAATGTCTTGCTCAATTTATTTTATGAGAATTGACTATAAAGGGTAACTTCAACTTCTTTTACAAAAGAATACAAAAAGGAATCAAACTTAATTAACCAAGACAACGAACATAAGACTAAAGATTTTTTTTTTTTTTGAGATTAAACTGGGCAAAAAAAACCCAAACAGACTACACGAGGATCAATCTCGGAGTAGAAACTCCACTAACATCAGCATCTACTAGTAGCTTAACATTGGGAGGGAGAGAGTCAAAGTAAACAAGACCATCGTCATAGCTACAACCAACATTAGGTAGCGCGTCTGCGACCTTGTTGGCTTCTCGATAGATATGCGATATACTAACATGAGGGTTTGCACAACAGCAAGAGAATCCATCTGAAGCTCTACATGAGAGAAACCTTTTGTTGCCGCTAGGGTCAGCCCTTCCAAAGCACCCCAAAGCTCAGCCTAAGCAGTAGACACAAACAAACGCTTGGCAAAACCGCCAAGCCAGCGGCCATGAGAGTCACGGGCAACCCCTCCACAACCAGCCATGCTAAGATTAGACTTGACCGCACCATCAGTGTTAACGACAATCCACCCATCTCCAGGTGCCTTCCAACCCACATCAACCTGCTGCATACTACGACCTGAAATCGAAAATCTCAATGCCTTGCCTTTCTCGTACTCGTGAACAGCAGCAAGAACACTCCTAGAGGGGAAAGGAGGCCTTGCAAATCATCATCATGAACCTGCTTGTTCCTCCAAAACCAAAGATAATAGCAACCTGTAGCCCACACATTACACCAATCCAAAGAAGTATCAAAAGAGGAGTTGTTGGCTAAATTAAGATGCATCCACAGTCGTCTTCGGTGCAGCTATAAAAACTGAATCGCAGCTGTTGTGGAATTAGATGATTCCATAGATGCTTTGCGTAGTAACAATCCTGAAGAACATGAATGATAGACTCAGGAACATTATGGCATTTGTGACAGTTAATGTCTCCATTACCCCATTTACCACAATACTCCTTAGTTGCCAATTTTCCATGTAAAATCTGCCACATAAAAATCGAATGCGCTCCGGAACTTGAAGCTTCCACACCCTCAGCCAACACTCATCAGCCAAGGAGCTGTCCGCGTTACTGAGCAGATGGTAGGCACAAGAAACCGAAAACTCTCCAGCGCCTTCACCAGGCCAATATCTCACGTCCGCCCCATCATGAGGGAGAGGGGCAGGAAGCGCTAGCACTTGAGGGATAATACTAGCAGGAAGTAGATTTCTAATCACCGTCATATTCCAAGATCCATTAGAATCCACCAGATCACTCACCGTCCAGTCAGTGACGTTGCTAGAAATATTTGCAACTAAGTCCTTCAAACGAACACTTCCATTGATCCACTTGTCATGCCATAACTTAATAGTGGTACCATTACCTAAAGACCATGCCTCCATAGAATTGATATCCTGCCAACAACCATAAATAGCTTTCCAAAGAGATGAATCTGTAGCCTTGACTCTGATAACACCCGAATTTATCGTCCCTCGCCCATACTTCCCAGTAAGGACCTGATGCCATAAACTATTAGCATTGGTTTTCAGACCCCAAGCTAGTTTCATTAGACAAGCTTTATTCATAATTGTTAAATCCCTGATGCCTAACCCACCCAAATGTTTAGGTAAAGTCACTAAGAATATCAAGAGAAGACTAGTTACAATTTTTCCGCAATACCCTATCTCAACTATTTTATCTGTCAAAATAGATATTTTTTTTGGAAATAAGTATCATTAATGATTTTTTTTTGAAAGAAAGGTACCAAACTCAAATTCCAGGCAAAATTTATGCCTAGTCACTAGGCATCCCAGTATTGGTTTGAATACGTTGTTTCATATATCAGATAATTTAGCCAATGTAAATCACAACTCTTTTTTTGGAATTTCTTAGATGCCGACTAGCTTGCTTTTTCTTTGGACTTTTCGCGTTCTTCACTCTCCTTAGTTCTTTTTTTCCTTCCACTACTATCTATAATATTTTCTTTATTTCTAGAAGACTTTCTCCTTTTCAAAGGAGATCCTTCACACCATGACCTCATTAGGTGTTTTTTCCTTGCATGGCAGCGAATGCGCTCCTGAGGACAATGAGTTTATAAAATTAGAGGTGTGGAATAAGTAGGTGTACAGACTTCGATAACCCGTGGCAAACTGGCAATAACAAAGTTCATAAAATGTTAAAAACAAGTTCATGGATTCAAGTCAAAAAGAATTATCCCTATTTATAATCCCTTCTAACTAACTATTCTAACTAATCCCAACTACTTAACCCCTCTTTCTTATCCTAAAAGAAGCAAAAGTGTGGCTAATTTAGTTTATAATTTTAAATTTATTTAGTAAATGATTTTAAAATAACAGAATCGATAGTTGTACCCACATAATCATTATTTGCTTCCAATCCAAACTTATGATGTTCATCAAATTAATTCTAACGTATTGGGTATGAAACCATACTCCTGGTCTTGAGATCAAGTATTAGTAAGTTAGTAGCAATGCTGAAAATCAATATCTTTTTTTTTTAGTGTTTTTAAAAAAATACTATATAAGTACAAGAAACATACAAACCTTCAACAATGAAATTGGAGTCAAAAAGAACATGGTTGCTTAAGGAAAACCTGCAACGGGTAAAAAAATATAAGATGATTAGGACAACAATACCAGAACACAGAATATAGTATACCTACAGCAGAAAGAAGCTGCCGCAAATAGCCGTCGAGTCCTAGAAAAAAGAAACACTAGTGATGAAAATGACAAACCATGTTGATCACAGGAGCTTGATATATTATTATCAGACTAAGAAATCGCATATGACTTTATCTGGAAACAAAAATGAACGAGGTATATAGGTAATAGAAAGCTATAATTGGGTTCCAGAAAAACAAATTATTTTGGATTTGGAAAGAACTACAGAAAAATAGTGATCAAGAAGACTTCATCGGAGAACTCCACATATGACATGAAGAATATGCAGCACACATAAGAAAAGACAGACTAGCACTCACCAGATGAAGCTACCACAGGTTTTTGAAGCACGGATATGGGAAGATCCTGATAACGAATCAGTAACTTCAATGGACCTTTATGCCTGCATTTCCTTTGGCTGTGCATGTAAGTAAAGTACAGGAGGACCTAATTAACAATCAACATATTTGAATTATTTTGGATGTACACAAAGTCACAAACAAACAAGAATGCTGCACAAGTATAAACACGAGTATTTCACAGTTTGTATACCTTTGGTGAGACTCATTACCGGATGAAAAGTGTAATAGACTAATAGTTAATGAGTTCTTTTGATGTATATATCAGTATCGCAGTGTCCTATATTTCAGACATTACCGATGTCCATGTGTCTGTGTCATGCCAAGTGTTTTTCTCGGTGTTTGTGATCCATAGCTAATGATCCTAGTATTCTAACAACTACCAAGAAGGATCGAATCTGAGACCTAAACCCACAAAGCAATTTAAAATAACACAAAAGTTTCATGTATGCTCTGTTGGATCTAAAAATCGCCTAAAGAAAGACCAAGACGATTCAATTCTTATTCAAAAAGAAAATTCACTGTGGTCATTCCTCAGAATCAACATACAGTTTATATACCTGGAATCTAACTCAGAATTTTGTTCTTTAAATTAAAGCAAACCAACAATATTATTCTCTTCAGACTGAATATCTAAATCACTGGCATTGGAAATTGCAGCCTGAGAATCTCCATTGATAGGGCTCAAAACCTCGATCTGTCGAATTCATACTTATACTTATTGAGTCAAATACTTTCATTTTTAGTAACAAATTTTGAAAACCGAACCACTTTCAGAACCTACTATAAAACAGTGAAAGATAAGCAGTGAAAAAGAAAGATAAGCAAAAAAAATAGCAGTGAAAGTGATAAAAATAAGAAAAGGTATGTAGAAAATATCACCTTTGATAAGACCAAGAGTGTCAAAGGTTAAAGCGCGAAGGGGAGGGCAACCGAGGAACTCCACGGTGGTTATGCGAGGCATTTTCACAATGCAAAGGAGTCTCACATTACACTCTCAGACTGCTTTTGGAAGATAATTTACGGCGTGATAGCGGTGGAATGGCGTGCGATAGCGGAATAGCGCGGAGGAAGAGATGAAACAAGAATAACAGTGAAGAAGTAGAAGGAAGAAGATCACTTTTTTACTCCTTTGTGACAGGGCTTTACTTTTCCCACTCCCTCTCTCCGGTAATTATTAGCCGATAAGGGGATATTTTAGGATTTTTAGAAAAATTTAGGTTTAATGATACATCTCCAATAAGGGACGTCCATACTTGTTCAATTTATTTCTCTCAACTTAGATTCCGTGAGGTGGAATTTACCCTAACACCCCTAAAATTAGAAAACCTTCTTCCACCTTCCTACATATTCTCCCTATCCTCTATCTCTTCACCGCCCACCTCCAACCCCTACTCTTCTTCGCCCTCACTACCCTTCACTTTTAGAAGTTAACAATATATTATTTTAGCAGGTTTGTTTTCTCTCATTCCATTCATCATTTTTGAACGAGAACATTGTTCTTTTTTCTTCGTTCGTTTTTGTTTGCTTCAGTACCAAAGTATCATGTTGGTGGTGCGAAAAGGGAGAGACGTAGCAGGGAGAGAGAGGGAGTGGGAGTCGAATGGGGATATTTTAGGATTTTTAGAAAAATTGAGGAATGGGGATGTAATAGGGGAAGTGGAAAAAAATTTCTAATAAGAGGTTCGATAGTTGAGACTTAAAAAAAGGCTTGATACCGCCTATAAAAAAAAAGGCTCCATACCAAAGTCCAAAAAAAAGAATCAATGCCATTTAAATGTTTTCTACTTTCTTTCTAATTATACTTATTTTATGTGAGTACTACTAAAGACTTCGGTCTAACCTCAAGGGGTTTGCTTAATGGACCATGTCATGATTTGTATCTGAGAGGTTTTGGAATAAAATCTCCACTCTTAATTGCTCAAAAAGCCCGGAGGTTTTTCTTTTCTTGGACTGGGGCATCTTCCCTCACCCTAAAATTTTTGTAACAAAAAAAACTAAAGACTTGTGTACTTCTATTAATTTAACGCGTCTCACTCACAAATTCCAAAAGTTAATCGAGCTTATAAAGCACATCACAAATATTATATATAAGACTATTTAAAATATTTTAAAATATCAATTTAAAATATATAGCACTATAATGTAACTTGTGTGATGCACAATTGTTACGTGTTTTCTTTTAGAAAAATAGTAAGTTGCGATTGTAGATAATATTATTGACTTTTTTTTTACGAAAAATAGAACCTAATTTAAAAAAAATTAATATGATATTTTGATATATCATATATTAGCATTGGTATCGAAGGTTTAAGGGAAGGCTAGGTCCTTGATGGCAGGACACCAGTTGGCATGGGAGTTGGTTTCTCCAACGATTTTCCTGAAGTTCTCACAAGTAAACATGAGCACACTAGTGCAAAAAAGGGATTTAAAGTCAGGCGAAAAAGGGATTTAAAGTCAGGAGGGCGCTTGACTTTTATTAAATCGACTTTGTATGTCTGGAGTTTTAAAGTCAAGCGATAGCCTGACTTCGTAAGTCTGATTTAAAGTCGAGCATTTATTGCGCCTGACTTCGTAAGTATGTTTTAAAGTCAAACATTTATTCTTGCCTGACTTCGTAAGTATGATTTAAAGTCAAGCATTTATTCTTGCCTGACTTCGTAAGTATGATTTAAAGTCAAGCATTAATTATTGCCTGACTTCGTAAGTATGATTTAAGGTCAAGCTTTTATTATTGTCTGACTTCGTATGTATGATTTAAGGTCAAGCTTTTATTATTGCTTGACTTCGTACGTATGATTTAAGGTCAAGCATTATTGCGCCTGACCTTAAAAGTTTTTTTTTTTAAATTTTGGTTTAATCTATACACCCTGGTTATACAAATTTTTCGTTAAAAAGAAGCGACTCCACTAGGGATCGAACCCAGATCTCTGGTCCCGTAGACCAGCGCCTTATCCATTGGGCCATGGAGTCATATATCAGTGCTCAGGTCATAAATAATACTCACAGTAAAACAACCATAAATAATACCCACCTTCTACGGTGAAGAATATCCTAGAAGCAATTTACCACTAATCTAAATATCATGAAATTATAACATACTCATTATGAACTGCTTATAAACAATTTGAGTTTGCTCTGCAGCAAATCATGCAAGGTGAGCATATAAACAAGTATATAAAATATTAAAATGCCAACTTCAATAACCAATTTCAATTCAGAAATTATCACTACTAGATGATATTCAATCCTCTTCTGCGACTTTATTTTTCCAATGATATTGCATGGCCAAGTGGTTCTTTGAGGGGCATGCCAGATGAGATCAACCAATTGCATGCAAATATTATCAGCTCATCATGCTGTTTACATGGCCTACATTTTGGGACAAATTCTCAAATAAAATGGCTATAAATAGCAAAGTTCCTTTGTCTCCAACTTGTAGGCATCATACAGTCCATAAACTTCAAAGGTCGTCATCATATAGCAGCCACTTTATTATATCAGATCTGTTCATATAGACAAATTCACGGGTGACCACAGTGTGCAACCTTTGCCGCCCTTGCGAAAAAATAAGAGATGCCATTTCGAGGATGGAGAAATCTCTAGAAAAATATATTCACTTTTATTGAATGCATCCTCACGTAATTCACAAAATGCAATGCCAAGAAGTTCAGTTTTCTTACCTCAATAATAAGATCCTGATTCTGATCCACCACCACCCATGTAACTGCTACCACCACCCGCACCCCTGCCAGAATACATTGATGAATACGAGCTGCCACCAACCTAAAGCACATGAACAATAATAGATAAGAATATAACAAAACATACACACATATAACACTATTTCATGTTGAGATTGAGGAAGGACAGGAAGATTACATCGCTTCCACGAGAGATGTAATCACCGCCATAACTTGATGAGTACACACCACCAACATCACTACCACCAAAAGAGCCTGACATCAAAAACAAAAAAATGTTAAGCAAAGAAAATTCAGAAGTTGACAATAACAAAACAGACTAAATGTGACAAAACCCACCTCCTCCATAACTCATGCCCTGTCGACTGCTATACATCCCATGTGAATCTTGACCAGAAATAGAACTTCTGCTGCCACCACCATATCCCAGACTAGATCTTCCAAGCCTACTGATTAAGATGTAAGGAATGAATTACAAGATGGCAATCGAGTTAGGTGGGAAAATAGAAAGCCTTGGATGTTAGATGACACTAACCTATCGCCATAGGCATCTCCTCCATACTGTGAAGCACTGCCACCATAATCATATTCCAATCGAGCTCTTGATTGGCGTGCACCAGAATCCGCATATCGTGGGGGAACATCATCCTAGTTAGAAATAAAAAGGGAAGAATTACATTTACTGAATTAAGCTCAAATTGAATAAAATTAGGATCGAAAAAATACAATTAAAATAAAAGGTAGAGAAATAATACTAACCATAGCTGCATAAGAAGCTTAAAGCATCATAAACTGCCATATTTAGCGGTGCACATATGTTAACTTCAAAGCTAGGACACACCTTTCTTTCACCTTCACCAAACTCAGTACCAGTAATACTTTCAGCACATTTTACAGCAGCATCATGTGAGCCAAAGGTAACAAATCCGTAGTCCTTCCTCCGAGAAGCTGGCATGTTCCTGGCAAGCTCAATCTTTTCAATCTCGCCATAATTTTTTAGAAGATTGCGGACATAATCTTCATCCCATGAAGGAGGAAGAGCATCAAGAAATACAGTTTTAACCTGCAACTTAAGCATACTTTATCAGCAAAATGAGGTACATTAAACCCTAACCACCAAATATCAAACACTACAAGGATACGTAATCTCATATAAAGAACTACTGGTATGTGTTATTCTGATCACCCTTAAGAGTAAGTTCAACATAAATTATTGATTTATAAATTAAATTAAATTATCATGTATTAACCATAAAAGTAATAAAAAAATTCTATAAACAGTTGGCGTGAATTTAAATTGGGGTTACAGTTGCACTGTGATTGCAAAAACTAGGGAAAAGTGTGGGAAACTGCAGCCAATGTGACTGCAATTTTAAAAACAATGAGGTTAAAATATGATCTTATAATATAGAAAACCAAAAAGTTAACTACTATTTTACAGCGTGCGGAGTATCAAGAATCAGAAGAGATATTTCAAACACCCAAATGCTCCAACAACATCAGTGAACCATACTACTACGCAGGTTCCATTTAAAAATAACTTGAGAAAAACAAGGAATTAATATTTGGAAAAAAATACCCGCGACATGATTTCATCACCCGGGTCAATAAAAGAATCTGCAAATGAAACCTTTGCAGGCTTATCAACTCCAAATACAACATCCCTCTTTTGAAGTCGCTTAAAGGCATCCATGGCATCTGAACGAGAGGAAAATTCCAAGAATGCAAATCCACGATTTGTTCCTTTATCGTTTGAATCTTCTACCAAAGTAATATCCTCAACAGTTGTAACACCATAATGTTTCAACTTCTCCTTTAACTGCCAGCAGAAGTTCCATTAATAGTCAGAAGTTTAGAAGATTTCAGGATAAAATCAATATCACCATTGAACACAACTCAGCCATTAAAGGTCTGAAGCTGCAAAAAAATAGGCTCAAAAGTTTTGACTTACAGCTTCCTTGGTCCATGTCTTGCATATGTTTCCCAAATAGAGGGTATCACTGTCCTGACTTGGAGTCACCCCACATTGTTTGCCATTAATCTGAAATTGTAGTGAGGAAAAAATGTGACTTGATGCACTAGCGTTTTAAGTCTACTCTATTATTGAGAAACTAAAGATATTACCACTGGATTTTTTAGCTCTGATACAGCCTTTTTTGCTTGTTCCTCAGTTTCGAAACGCAAGAATGCAAATCCCTTATTCTTTTTAGTCTGAGGGTTCATCATCAGCCTGACCTCGGTAACAACCCCAACTTCACTAAAAACCTTCCTCAAATCATCTTCAGTAGCATCTTTGTCTAGCCCCCCAACAAATACTTCAAATTCTTTCCGCTTTCGCCTTTCCTTCACAACTTCACGGTGTTCCTCTTCCTCCACATCAGCCAACTCCGCATGCTCTTGCTCCTCACCAGCATGCTCATCATCCTCTTCGCCCTCCATTTCATCATGAACATCTTCAACTTCTTCCTCACCTGTATCACCCTCTTCTTCACCAACATTTTCTTCATCTTCTTCCTCGCCTTCATCTCCCACCTCGTGAACCTCATCCTGTTCAATTTCCTTCTCATCATAATCAACCCCACCATACTCCTCAGGTTCATACTCAGGATCATTATCCTCCAAATCTAGGCGTTCATCTTTCTCATATTCGTCTATGGACTCCTTAACCTCCTCCTCATCGTCTGTCAAAAAACAGAGATTTCAATTTGATCCCTATCAAAACAGTCCTAATTAGTAACAGCTTCCTAATCAAAACAGGAATGCCATTATTAAACATAAATATAAATGAAAATACAATGACAACTGTTATGTCAAAATGGAAATTCAACACAAAGAATTGGCGAGGAAAAGACTGAGATCTGCAAAATACGATTGCAAGTCTCTGCAAAATAAACCACAAAGAAGAATTGGGTCAGTATGAGAAACACATAAACACAAAAATAACACCGATAACCCGAGGTTGTAAATACAGTAGATTACGACCAGTTGCAGATAAGCTTTTTTGGTTCCAATCAAATATGTTTTTTAAAACAAAAATCAAGTGTTGAAACATTAATTCAGTATAACTTAAAACAAATTAAGCAATAGCAGCTGCACTTCAAAATTCCATAACTTCCTTTAGATATATTGTTATGCTTTAAAATGACTAGCTACTTAGATGACAATCCGAAAGCATCAAAACCAAATACAGACCAAATTAAACAAGGCCACTCTCATTGCATCTTGAGAATATACAGAAATCAATATATTGCCAATAAAGCAGCATCCACGAACTTAAGACTGATAATAAATAACACAAATTCAAACAAACAAATCTCGCAAGAGCCAATCAATTAAGCAGATCATGTAGGTTTTGCAGAATCAAAATAACAATGAAATCATACTCTTAAATCAAAGGAAAAAGAATCATAAACATTTTAAAAAACAGAAAGTGAGATAAAATGAAAGGTTACCTTGAAAGCTACATAGCTATCGATCTGCTTCTTCAACTCAACTGAAACAGGGAATGATCATGCAAAATCAATAATCAAATACGCAACAAACCCTAGAAAACGAAAAGAGATCCTCAGAAAAAGAACAACATAATAGGGAGAAAAATGTACAGACGCTCTATCTCCGGCGCGGTGGTGCGATTTCCGTCACGGCGGAGCTCCGGTGGAGAGTTCTCCGAACTTACAATTTCTTGAGGGGTTTTCATGCGGACGCTTAGGGGATACCAAATATCAAACTCGTTTTTTGATTGGATGTCTATGGTGGTCGGAAAATGAGGGAAAGGGGTCGCGAAGTGGGTGGGTAAGAGCGTTATTGTTGAGATCTGAAAGAGAAGATGGGAAAGGGGTCGTTTCGCGAGTGACAGAGTCAGTTCCTTCTTCTTCTCCAGAGAGCGGTGAGAGAGCGAGTTCCCGTCACCTCAGCTCCTTCGGAGGCTTCCATAGCACTCCCATGGCGTGGAGAATGGAGAGTGTTCCATAGCACTCCCAAGGCGTGGAGAATGGAGAGTGTTCCATAGCAATCCCATGGCGTGGAGATGGACGCTCTTTTTCGTGAGGGAGAGGAAACGGGGCTGAGAACAGCGTACGAGAATGGCGAGTCTTCTGTGAGAGTGAGAATGGAGAGTGTTAGGGTTCGCGTGTTTTGCGAATAAAGGGTGAATTTTTTTTTCTATTTTAGTACTTTAGAAATCAGGCGTGTATCACGTCTGACTTCTAAAGTACTAAAATAGAAAAAAATAATTTCACCCTTAATTACAAGTTTGCCACCGTGTCTACTTATGTAGTCAGGCAAATACACGCCTGACTTCTAAAGTCTTATTTTTTCCCTATTTCTTCACTTTAGAAGTCAGGCGTGTATCCGCTTGACCTTAATACTCGCGAATTTTGCCAGTTATTTACAAGTTTGCCACCGTGTCTACCTATGTAGTCAGGCATCTGGGCGCATGACTTTAAATGTCTAATTCTAATGTCATTTTTGCACTAGTGGCAGGTTTTGAAAATTATATCCTTCAATACCAAGTTGAGGTCGCCAAAAGTTATTCCTTCCCTTCTTAGAGACCTTGAGACTTGTAGGGCAGAGGAATGTCATATATGACAATACCAAGTTGAGGTCGCCAAAAGTTATTCCAACTGGATATCATATACCAACGACTTCCTCGGCCAAGTTTGATGCTGATGGGCTGAAGATCCAATTTGCGCCGATTCCCCTCTCCAAGACAGGACACCAATCTGTGTCTATGGGGGTTAAGCTGTGCAGTACCCCGGGGGTCTCCACTACAAGAAACCCGACGATTTCCGACGGCGATTTTCGTCGCAAAATGACATTTGCGACGACATTTGCGACGGACAAAATTTCGTCGCAAATCGTTTCCGACGGCTTTTGTCGTTGCAAATGTCTCCGTCGCAAAGTCGTCAGAAATCCGTCGCAAATATCTGTGGCAAAGTCGTCGCAAACTCTAACACCTGTTCGTCGCAAATCCGTCAGAAATTTAAAAAAAAATTAAAAAAAAATTGAATTATACATCCAAAATACTATTTAATAATTATATTAAATACTACAAGAAAAGCTGGACTTTGCGGCGGGCAAAATCCGCCGCAAAAGCCAAATTTGCGGCGGATATTTGGACTTTGCGGCGGAATTTTTTCGCCGGTAGCCAGCTCGAAGCAAACGCGTTGCGGCGGATTATCCGCCGCAAGTTTGCGGCGGATTTAGTGGCGCCGCAAAATCCACCGCAAATTTGCCCGGAAAAGGGGACAAATTTTTGACGCAATATATCCGCCGGAAAGTACCCAATATCTGCCGCAAATTATCCGCCGCAAAGTACCCGTTATCCGCCGCAAAACACCCGTTTTATTTAAAAAAAAATGAATATAATTTTTTTAATAATTTGGCCTAAACCCATTATTGTATAAATGAAGTCTAACTTCATGTTCATTTTTTATAGCTCGAAATGAACATTTCAAGCACGGACATCTAATACCGCCTTGTCGCCCAAATTCTTCATGATCAATGTACTTAGCACAAAAAATAAACTCTTCTACTCCTTCTACAAAACGTCGTTTTACACCAGTTCTTCCAGGATACAATCGATCATACATCCAACTACGATCCATTTTCAAGAACTATACGTATACTACACTACAATATAAATAAAATAAACTATCAATTACTTCATATTTTGATATATATATTTATATATTACTCATTTTATTTTGATATTTCAATAAACTACCAATTAATTACAAGCAACAGAATTAATTTTTTAATAATGTTATATACTAATAATTTAAACATTATAAATAATAATTCCAAATTTAATTTTAAATTTCAATTTTTATAAGACAATATATGTTAATAAAATTTATAAGTGAACTTAATAAATAAGTTTTTTCAATATAAATTAATTTGTATTATTATTGCAAACAAAATTTGTAACAAAATTTTACTAAAAATAGTGAAGTAAGTAATATTTTATTAATTACTTTAACAACTAACCGTAGTGAAGAGAAGGCTCTGGCTTGAAGCTTATCCTGAACTCAAGCAGAGAGGAAAAAGGAGGAACCCAAACAATACCTAAACAAAAAACAACACAATTAGTAACAAATTCATATTATTATAAAATAATTTAAAAACGAATATTAAAAAAAAAATTAAAAACTAAAACTATTAACTCATATCAAAAACATACCTTGAAGAAATTTCCCAATAAGAGCAGAAGACAATTCGTAGGGAGGAAGCGCTACACTTCAAAAACAGATTTAGTAGAGAATGAGAAGGAGAGAATTTGGGAGAGAGTAAAAGAGAAATTTTAAGAAGAGAATGGGAGGATTGTTAGAAGTGTGGAGAATGAGAAGTGGGGAATGGATATATATAGAAAAACGCAGCCCAACGGTCAAAAGGGATTTGCGGCGGATTCTGGAGGTTTGCGGCGGATTTTGAAATTCAATATCCGCGGGTTTTTTTTTCGGAGCTTTGCGGCGGATTATGGAGGTTTGCGGCGGATTTTGAAATTTAAAATCCGCGGGTTTTTTATTTACGGAGCTTTGCGGCGGATTCGTGGTACTTTGCGGCGGATATTCAAATTAAAATACCGCGCCTTTTTTTTTAAAAACACCAAACAATCCGCCGCAAAAGCTACAATCCGCCGCAAATACTCAACATCCGCCGCAAATGACACAAATCCGCCGCAAAGTACCATTTTTTTTTTAAAAAAAAATTATTATTTTTTAAAAAAAATTATTATTATTTTTAAAAAATAAATTGAATCTCTAAAATAATAATCAAAATAGAAAGTTTCACAAGAAACCATCTTTTGAAAAGATGATTGAATCTCTAAATAGAATGTTTGAGGAACTGCAGGGACGGGTTGTTAAGTTGGAGGATGATACCGAGCGTTTGATGAGCGTATATGTCTCCTGTGGTGAAAATAATGAGGATGAACTTTATGCTGATAAATGGGTTACTTTTAACGAAAAAGATGAAGGGGTCTTCATGACAATGTGGAAATTTTTTTACAAAAAAATTGAGACGTACGCCACTCTATTGGAACCCCGCTGCCGACAATGCTCAAGAGAGTGCCGTATTAAGAGATCGAGTGCCGTATCAAGAGAATGAGAGTATTGGTAGAGGTGTGAAAAAAGAAGAAGGGGAGAAGGGGTTTATATAGGAGAAACGAAGTCAAACGGTCAAAAGGCAAGATCCGCCGGAAACGGCAGTTACCGGCGGATTTAAGGGATTTGCGGCGGACTTAAGGGATTTGCGGCGGAGGGAGGTGCATTTGCGGCGGTTAATTAAAATCTCGTAAAAAAAAAATTGTGAACCCAAATCCGCCGCAAGAACCGTTAAATCCGCCGCAAAAGCCAAGATGAATTTTAATCCGCCGCAACGGTCAATTATTCCGCCGGTAACTTTGAGGCGGATAAAATCCGCCGGAAATGCGTAGATTCCGCCGGTAACTTTGCGGCGGATCCATATCCGCCGGAAACTCCTGGCCGGAAAAACCAATAATTCTTGTAGTGCAGTCATACACAAACACAAGCGTATCAAAAAAAACCCAGTAGAGTGCAGTCATACACAAACACAAGCGTATCAAAAAAAATTAAAAAGGAATTCATTCCATACATAAAGGATGAAAACTAAAAACAATGAATAAAATCCTAACTAGCAGCATCCTTCTTCTCAGCCTTGCTCCATAGATTCAGTAACGAAGAAAACTTCAGTTTCTGAACTCTGCACAAAAAAATTTCAATCAGGCATAAACTATCTATAACTGAAACATTTAGAGAGCTTCCAAGGTAACCAACACATTAAACAACCATGCTTTACATGTGCTCGCAAACAATAACATTTTCCAATAAACAACAAAACCATAGCAATCAGAATTCCCTATCTGCCCCAGTCCAGCAGCAATATAAAACCATAGCAATCAGAATAATATCTACATTTCAATAACTATAAAGTGCTACATATTATTTACATTTCAATACCCTTCTTTACATGTGAGTAATATCAAACATTAAATGTATAGCAATGATGAACTTCGAAAAGTTGTAATTACAAGGATTTCCTATATTAAAGCTCATAAACATACAAACTAAAACATCATTTATGCAAACTAAAAAACCCAATATCCTATATTTAAATAATATATGCATGCAAATGTTTCTTAGATCTTCATAATTATATCCACAAACGTGTTTCGCCAACTTTCCAAGTTTACCGTTGTTGGCTTCATCCCCATCTTCAGCATCAATTCCCATTTCCCTATCAGAATGATTGTCATCCTCATCTTCATCGTCAGTTTGAAAGCCATCCATATCATCATCGGCTTCAGCTTCTTCCTGTTTTGCAGCTTCTGCAAAGTACGATAGTTGAGAAACAGACACTCATAAATCTGATCAAAGGAAAAGGAGTCAATCTACTCCTGATGAACATACTGTATAACAAAACTTTTTTTCTCAAATAGTACAAGTTTGTTGATACGGTCTAACCAGAAAGTTAAACAGAAAACAAGCAACAAGTATTCTGAAAATCATACACACCTAATACACTTTTGAGTCATGCAGCAAACTAGCCAGGAAAAAACACACTGCTTAGGCAATTCTTGAACCACTGAAACTATATAGAAGGTGAAAAAATCAACAACAACCAGAACGGTGCACGTCATAATTAACTCAGAAGCAATCTTACATACACATTAGTATGTCAAACAAATGAATGAGATTTATAGCTATTAATAATCATAACAAATGAATTTTGTTAAGTACTTAATTTGAGTTGCACAAGAAGGAGATCAAACAAATTAAATTGAATGTCTTTGACACCACTCTAAAGTTGTTCAAACTACTATTCACATTCAAAGACAGCAATGTTTAGTTCAGCTTATCTCTGAAATAAATCACCTAATCATTCAACCATGTCCTTCTATTCATATATATATATATATATATATATATATATATATATATATATATATATATATATATATATATATATATATATATATATAAGTCTGCAATGTCTCAGTGGAATCTGTATCCATACCATAACCATTGCACAAAAATTAATGTTAATTACAGTGCACAGATAACAAGTAGAGGTGAATAAAGGAGTTCAGTTTTCTACATATATGGTATTACAATGTATCCAATTGTTCTAACTAAGGAGTCAGTTGAGGGAAGCTTACTCTATAAAATGGTGAGCAGACTATCTTGCGAATAACACAGATAAAGCCGTAACGAGTTGGGCGATAAAAAAAATCAAATGGGCAAATGAGCAGAACTATGAAAAACTGAAAATGGCAGTCCATAGTTAGCACTTAGCACTATTAATACTTTCTCTAAATGCTTCAAAAAGTTATATACCAGAAATGTCATTAGACTAACCAGGAGAAGAATTTCAGGAAGGGAGTCAACTTCAGTAGGAGGAAAGCCAGCAGCCCTTAAAAGAAGGTGCATGACCATTGCCCCAACCACAGTTGTCATTAAGGTAGTGCTTATCAAAAATGCATCTCTGTGCTTCAGTGCTGTTTTTGGTGAAAATTCAAATATGAAATTGAAATTGATTCTTGTTCTCTTCCACATGTACAGGTTGCATCCATACATAAATAAGTGCAGGCTTAGCAATGCAAACACACTCCACCATAATAGACTAATTGCAGGAACAGACTAACTATTTGCATTTGAAGTTAGTTAAAAAAAATCTAATAAGCAGATACCTCCATTTCTCTGCAGTAAGAAAGAATATCTTCAATATATTCCACCACAGCAAGAGAATCATTAGCACCAGGGCCATCAATGTCCAAAAGGAATGACAAACATGGATAGCATTCAATCATAGGCATTTTTGAAATTTTAGATCAAGAAAGGTGAATGGCACATCCAAAGAGAACTGACCATTACAGTATACTACTTCCTAAGACCAAAGAACTTTATTTGATAAGAAAAAATGGAACCCCTGTCAATCTGTTCCAAAGCAGAGTTAATTAGAAATATAAACAACATAATTATAGTAAGATGACTAAACCAAACATATATCAAAAACAATATCCGTTAAAACTTGAGCTAAGTATTTTACCTGTGGTATAGTTAAAGTAAATATACTTGAGTATACATGGGGGAGCATTTTGGTTCTCATTGTTGTCATCCATAACCAATTTAGTAGAATAATATTTCCTAGGAGCATTAACCTCAACACCTAGAATTGAACCCTGTTAGCAAAATCATATGAGAAACAAAAAATGTGCAACACATTAAAGAGAAGAAGAATAACCATAAGACGCATTCCAGTAATGATATGAAACTGTTCTTTTTAGGTAATCACATTCCAAATTAAGGAGAAGTACTCCAATGCCTTTCTTGGATTTGGCTCTGAAGATGTAAGACATAATATACCCTTTCTTCACAAAAGCTTGAGCGTATTCTAACTTGTGATTGTGTGAAGAAACTGAATCATATGTCATGGCTTCCATTTTCAGGCTTACAAATTGGTTGCACATAAAGGACAATTTGATAACAGGATATGCAGCCTAAAGGCTAAAGCTGTTGATTAATTTTACGATAACAAGAACAAGTTTCACATAAAGGACAATTCACATTCAAACAAGACAAAAGAATAAGCAAATGTTACAATGCACAAAGGAAGATGCCTAAAGCATTGAAGATACTCCTAATATAGTATGAAAATTTTTGTTCTCAGTATCCAAACTCAATTCAGTATTATTTCAATATAAATATCAAAAGCAACAAAGTTCATAACTCACAAAGATGGGCTACGTGAATAATTCAAAGTTCCAACACAAAATTGTGCAAGTATCCTTTGGAAATTAAAATCCTGCAATTCCATTAACCTGTTATTCTTCATCACAATGTCATTCCATTACCTACACCAAGAACCACCTATGTCAGGAAATCAAACAAAAAACAAACATTCCAACCTTTCTAAAAATCCAAACACACTTATCTTCATCGAGCACATCCATATGCGTCAACTTAACAAATGAGCTCTAATTTTGTCTCCTCAAGCACAAGACTCACAAGAAAAACTCAACCAGCACTCATCACCATATTAATTCTACACCATTCAAATTCAAAACTAACCCAAAACCAAACTAGTTACCTGAGAATGAACACCACCTCTCCAGCTCCCAAATCTCCATGTATGGATTATCAGCTTAGCTTTCGAAATATCGCACAGGGATTATAAGTTTGCGTGCACCATAGGACCTAAAGTTGTCACCGCCACTGCTAGCCTTCAAATTAAACCACAAAATCACTAGGATCTCCAGCCTTCGAGATGAGCTTGCTGATAACACCATTCTGGTGTTAAATTCTTGCTGTGTGGATGCCAAAATTTTAGGGTTTTGTCTACCATCAGGCTTGTTCTTCTAAAGTTGTTGGACTGCACGAAGATATATGTAGGAAGGGGAAAACGGGGATGAAACTCTACAAGAGGAAAAGGGAAGGGGGATGTAACCGAACTGAAACTCCTTTCGAAAAGGAATGCACAAAGCCTATAGAGAAAAACATGAACAAATTCATACCTGGATGCAGTGGTTGCGAGACTAAGGGTGGAGGCCGAAGTTGGGTTAGGGTTTGTGGAAATGTGAGGTTAGGGTTTCGCCGGAGTTGAGTAGAACGTAGGTGAGAGAAGAGGGGAACACGATGGTGGGGAGTGTGGGTGGAGGCGAGGAGTGATGACTGAGAGTGAAGGAGGGGGATCAGAGGTGAGGAGAGAGAGAGAGAGTGATAGTGTGAGATCTAGAATAGTGAAAATGAGAGTCGAGTGAGACTCTCTGAACTTAAATCCCGTTTTCAATGTTTCCGACAAATATTTTAACATTTGCGGCCGAAGTTTGGACGCAAACTTAGTGACCAAATTAATTTTCATCGCAAAGGGAAGCAATGCGTTTATTCAAGGCTTACTGAAGGTTGAGATGGTCGGAATCGCAATATTTACCGATGAAAAAAAAAGTCCGTCGGAAATCTTGGTGGCTATTTAGCCATATTCTTGTAGTGCTCTAATGGGTTCATCGGCTTGATAGGCGTTGTCGTCAGCTGAGTTTCTAAGACTCCAGCATTGGCAGGCAAAGAACTAATCTGGAAGTCCGCAGGCGTGAAGTCTTTAAAATAAAGTTGAGCTCATAGATGTAGGAACTAGATGGGGCCTTGAATCTTGTGGTAGCATCTGTCGTCCCGAATTTTCTCAAGGAGAGCATGCATGCCCATGTAGAGGCTGGCTAGGGAAAAAGAGCCCTAAGAGTGGATTGTGTGGTTATATTGCTTTTGCAGATTAGGTTTTGATGATGATGTGTTCGAAGTCAAAATGACAAGCAGGTTAGGTTTTGATGATGTGTTCAAAGCGGAAAAGGACCAAGCGGAAATCCAAGACACAAACAAGACTCAAGAAGTAAGGGTAGTCTCTAGGGTTTGGGTCATGTCTTAGGATATATTGTAAGCCGCTTCTGAGGGTCAGCTCATCTCACAGTTTCATAGCCTTCACAGTTTTCAAAACGTTTCTGGGAAAACCTACTCGGATTAACATTTTTAAGATGTTTCTAATTCAGCCATGACAACCGAAGAAATTACTGGTGCTAGTTCCACTGAAACAGCTGAACAGACTAAAACAGCAAAAGAAATACTCCTATGGAAGGAGCATGACTATCTCTGTAAGAATTTTATTCTGAACGGACTAACTGATGATCTTTATGATTATTACAATACCTGTAAGTCCGCCATGGATGTCTGTGAAGCTCTGAAAAAGAAATATTCCTATAGAAAGAGAATAATTTTCTCTATACTATTTATCAATAGAAAGAGAATTGTTTTCTCTATAAGGTCTAATAATAGAAAGAGAACGATTATCTCTATAATTTTTAATTCTACGGAAAGAGAATAATCATCTCTATAATAAGAATGAAATTTTTTTAATTCATATTTTTTGAAATTATTTTTTATTCATATCTTTTGTTGCCGTTAGTGTTTAACATTTAACGGTTAATGGTTTTATATTATGTTTTATATCATAGAATTGCTTTTGATCTCATTAGCAATAACATTTTTTTGAGAAGTTATGTGTTTCACGATATATTGCAATATATAATATTGAAAACTGCAATATAATTTTCTAGAAAACCTTTCAAAATTAAAACTGTAATCAGACTCAAAAGAACAGCAACTGCATGGGATTTCCAAATTTCCCATATTCTAAGCTTCAACTACCACCACCTAGAAATGATGCTGCTCTTCCATTTAATTATTTCAATTGCGAGAGACCGGGTCATACGACACGCAAGTGTAGGAACAGATTAAGCTCTGCCTCGCAAGCTAACCTGATTGAATAGCAATTTGTTGCTATAAATTTCTGAAATCAACATTGTTGGTGAATGCAAAAGTCGGTGGATGGTTACTGGCTTTGCTCGATGTGATCATGCTATGTTTCGAACATAGATCGTTGCTGGAAAAAAAGGAAAAGTGTGTTGAGTCTGGTGAATTTTTTTTTGCGCATTGTTTACTTCGTCTATTGGTGGTGGTGGTGTGGTGTTGAAGAGGTTTAGATAGAGAGGGAGAGAGAGGGGGTTGAGGAGATAAGGGGAGAAAAAATGGTGTGGTGGTGGTGGTGGTGTGGTGTTGAAGGGGCGGTTAGAGAGAGAAATGGTTCGTGAGAGAGAGAGAGAGTGATGATTCGTGAGAAAGAAAAAAAGGAGATGATGCTGGTGGTGGTGTGGTGAAAAATGAGAGATTTTCGTGAGGTAAGAGGATATGAACACGGAGAAGAAGAAGAAATGAAAGAGGAAGAAATGAAAGAGGAAAGAAAGAATTCGGGTTTATAAAAAAAATTAACATTTAGTGACGGATTTAGTGAGGGAAATCCGTCGCGAAAAGTGGCCCAGTCTTCAATAATCTGCAACGGTCAGAGTGGCACATTTCCCCATGATTAGCGAGGGAAATTCGTCGCTAATTCAAAACTAAAATTTTGAATTTCCTGCCTTGTCAAATCCGTCGCTAAAGGTGCCAAAATCCGTCACTAAAGACCTCATAAACAACCAAAGTCTTTTCCGTCGCTAAAGCTGCCAAAATCCGTCGCTAATGATGTTTTTAGCGACGAACCATGAATTCGTCGCTAAAATCCGTCACTAATAGGTGTTTTTTTGTAGTGGAACCATATTGAGGTGTATTATCTCGAGGGAATATTCATTGTGCAGTCATATTTCGTAACTGGACTGTTTTATCATGGGGACGTCGTGGTTGATAGCCTGCTTGCACCTATGAGCAGTGCCGCAAAACGTCTTAAAGAGAACGACCTAGTCTGCGACTCATCCCAATAATCTCTTCTCTTATTGATTTTTGAAAACCTATTTTTGAATTCCGAAACAACAATAACACATGATCCAAATCAACGATTTGTATTTCTGCCATGCAGCAGGTAATTGCTGTTGAGGATCCGCATGGATGATGATGCATAATGAGATAGGGGGGATGTTTGTATGATTTTTTACTATTTAGCGCGTACTTATATTGAACTCTTTAAAAAATTAGTCAACTCAGAACAGTATATATTTGCCGTTTATTTCTCTATCGTATTCATGTTATTTGCAGCAGCTGTCCCAAAAACAACGTTATTTTCAGCAGCCTAATATAAAAATAACTACTAAAAAATCTAGCTCAACCCAATGATACACGCAAAAAATTGATAAAGAACTCAAGATGTGAAACCTAAAACTATTCTCTAAATTTCCTATTAGCTAGCAAGGACCCAGATACGAAAGGAGACAGATGAACGTTTATATAGAAAAGTTAATTTATACATTGTTTATAAACAGTGATATCTAAATTTAAATGTATTTATAAAATAATTTATGCCATATGTTCATAATTCTTTTTTAATAAACTCTCACTTTAGTTTTTTATTAATAACTCTCAAACCACTACAACTACAATTAGCCTTTAGCAGGTGGGCAAGCAAAAGCCATCCTCAAAAAGCAGTAAAATAAAAAACAAAGTTGGTAATTCCCCGGAATGAAATTATCAGATTGTATTAATTAAGTCAATCTATCTTGATTCTTGAATGCATCACTTCATTCATAAATGGCCATAACCAAAACATCTCACCAAAAGTAACTTAACAACCTGTCGTTATTGGGGTAATTTGCCGGTTGCCACACCTTTTAGTTCAGTTAGCCGCCATGGTTAAAACTGTGCTAAACACCGCATTTTTTGTAGTGAATCCAACAAGAGTGCATCACTTGGCCACAGCCACAAACATTGCACTAAACATATCTTAACAACCCACTATTTAGGTATATCGTACCGGATTACACAAATCACTAAGATAATAAGTAGGACGCCAAGATTGCTAAGAGCCAGCGAGATACGGCGGCGAAATGGATAAACAATCAACATCAACCTAATTCTAATATTCCAGCATCAACTTGTATATTTGATATCCCAAGTAGGTAGCTCAGTTGACGAGCTAAGGGATATCGAAGGAGTGCACCAAAAGAGTGCAAGAAGGAGGTTCTGGGTTCAAACCCCGGAAATTAACCCCACCCCTACTAAAATTGCTTATAAAAAAAAAAACTTGTATATTTGATCCGTAGCAATCTCTTGTTTTGCTCCATATTGGTTCACTTCATATGACTATTATAGAGTTGAATCCATGACTCGAGACTTATCAATACAAAGACGTACGCTGCTGCCGACTAAAACCATGCATTCCAAATAATTGTATACTAATAATATGTACATTGACATTTGCATATTACTATTCTGATTTTCCTTAATTATCACGTCTTATATTGGGATATGTAATTTGTTCAATTCAATTCATCGGGACACTTTGTTTTTTATATAGGCAAAAGCACTAGTTGAGATACCAAATTGTTATAATTAAACAACCAGTAGCATATTGCATGACAGAGAAACAGCGACTGTTAGCAATTTTCTTTTTGTCAATAGCGACTTTTAGCAACATATGTGACGGTGGCAGAGGCAGCTGGGTTCTTGTCCACTTCACCCAATATTCTATGGGTTTTTACCACATGCAAATTTAATTTTTTTTTTTACCAACACATGCAAATTTAATGGTAGCACGCCATAATAAATATTGTTAGCACAAGCATTTCAATTTTTTGAGTTGGATTTATGGTGAGCGTGCATGACTAATTGGCTATAGTCTTGGTCTTCCGGTGGTAGGGACTCTGAGGAAGACATGCCAAGGACCTTGTTCCCGCTCCTATACCACAAACGTTATTCATTTGTTTGAATTCATAGAAAAAAAAAGAGATAGAAAAAACTATAGAAAAAGAAAATAAAACTCAAAATATTTTTTATATATAAGAGTTGGAGTACCCCTATTTCACTTTCTTATTATATATTTAGATATTTTGTTCTTCAAAAATCTTTATATATATCATTTTTGTACTGGAATCGTAAGATCGTCCGTGAAACGCAGACAAACCACTCTGTCTTTATCAGACCTCGTGCTTGAGGGGTTGTGTATACATTGTCATAACCAGGCCACTCGTGAGTCACATGACATCTAAGTCACCTCCCATAAGGGCAATGTACTGAAACGATCAGGTCGCCTGTGAGGCACATGACAACTAGTCTTCCATGAGGACATGGACGGAGCCAGGATTAGATGGCTATAGGGGCGAGATATAAGAAAATTAAAATCTAAAATAATCTTGATTATTTTTTAGCTGAAAAAGATTCGCATTAGCAGCTGTATAGTAACAAGAAGGGTGATTATTTAAGTAGTTTTAGTCAAGTTTATTAGACTTTATCTTTATTAAGTCGGTATTTTAAATTTTTAGGAAGTGACAAGTGTTGTCTTCCATCAATTATTTGTATTCTTTTTATTTAGGTGTTGCCAATCAGTTGTTGGTTTTTCTAAAAAATTAATTGTCGATTATCCCTTCTCTAATATTTATCAATTAGAAGGTTTTTTTTTACAACTTTCCCTATTCACTAAATACTCTCAAGCTATTCTAGATCTATATAGTTCTTTATATTAGTATTTCAAGACGATATCGAAGACTTAAAGTCGACATACGATAAAAAGTACGGCATACTTATCACCCAAAAAGCACTCAGCCGAGCTTAAGCGTGGCCGATGAGAGGTCAGCTGAGTTAGAAAGGTTTAACTGACGTATCATCCGCCAAGGAAGCAGTGGAGCTCGTGGATAGTCCAAAAGAGTGTGTGGACCAATCATGTGTTGGATTTTATTGAAGATTGATCAAGGCAAGATAACAGTCAAAGATACGACTAGGCGCCTAGCTAAAACTTAAGAGTGTGGATAAATCTCCAAGTTATGCGCCAAAGACGGTTAGTGGAGCAGATTCTAAGGCAATTAAGCGCACAAGTGGATTAGTGGATATTACTCTTTGCCAATAAAGAATTAAAGAGTAGTGATCGTGGCCAATAAAACCCAATTTTTTTCATTGTAAGTATAAATAGCAAGTCTCTAAATGTAATAACACAAACAATCAAATACAATCTACTTTTTCAAGCATTTTTATGTTCCTTTACATTATGCATTTTCCTAATTTAGTCTTAGAGTAATCAAATTAACCTTCCAAAAGGCTAATCATAATACTCTTTCGAATAGTTGAGGAACCCATAACTGAGGGACACTAGAGTTTCGTTCTCAACATAATTGCTTGAAGAAAGAGAATCCGCAATTCAACGAGCTGATCCTCAGCTAAATTCAAAGGTCGACGTACAACACATATACTTTTTTTATATGTTGCCTTTAATAATTGCTCCATGCGACAGAAAGTGATCAAACCCATTGTTGTGAGCACATTCATATATATATATATATATATATATATATATATATATATATATATATATATATATATATATATATACCTACAAAGCATATGTTGCCAACAAACTTTATACGAGAAAAATAGATGAATCAGCTCCAAAAGATTTTCAAAAACAAAAGACGTGAAGTTAAAAGATTTGGGTCAATTATTCGCCTATGAGATAAAACTACTTGTTCGGTACCGTATCTCCTGCTACGTATCTGATCTTGGATAGCTAGACCGGTCCGAGATAGTTGGTACGTGTGTCCTTGGTTGTCCGAGTTGGTGCTCCGGTCCGAGGTGGGATGGTACCTGCAATGACACTCCGACGCTCAAGTCAGTGAGTGAGTCAATTACAAGTGAGAATAGGTGAGAGATGAATACCATTAATGTGAGCATTCAATGCTTATTTATAGGTATCTAGGAAGGAGGAGGGCTGTTGGATCTAGGTCTGCAATCTCCACCGTTGGATGAATTGGACCCTTTGGTGTTGGGCCTTTTTGGTGGATTGGCCATTGAGGCCCAATCCATAACAGTAGCCCCCCAAGTCGGGTCGCCTTAAGGCGAGCTAGACTTGTCGTTTAGAGATTTCGTCGGGCCCAAGCTCGGGCGAGACACTTCACGACATACCGGGTCGATCTGAGGGACTCAGGTCGCGCCGAGTGACTCGAGGCTGTCCGCTTTGAGAGATTCCGGTCACGGCGGGGTCAAGGGACCGGGGCGAGTCGAAGGAAACGAAGCGATCTGGTCAGATCTGTGCCTTGATTTCTGTGCCAGCTGGCAACGTCATTGATGGGACGCATCGTTCGAGGAAGATTGGGGTAATGATGGTGCTTGGAACGACGCGCCTATCTAGGGGCTAGTCTTGGGAAACGTAGCCTAGGCCCAGGCCCATCTGTGGCCTTCTTAATGTTCTATAAATAGGAGGGAGGATCCCCCTTACTTGGATTGTTTTTCTGCGAATTGCTCTGCTTCTGATCTTAAAGTCGTTCCGGAGCTTATTTCTCTCTTCAGAGTTGTGCTGTATCTCGGTGACGCCTTTGCTGTTCGCGACCTGCCCCCAGTGTTCGACGAGCTTCGATTTTCATAAGGTTAGTTTTCCTCTTTTCTTTATTGCTTCCGGCTTTAGATTACGACCGGGTTCTCTCCGGACCCGTATTTGTAGATACAGAGTGGGGGTCGTCAGGTCGGGTTCCGACTTGGTTGTGGACCCACTGTTTACGTATCAACCTGACTCGTCAAGCCCCCATTTCTGCAGGTCCGATCTGGCGAGGACGAAACAAACCCGTCGGGTTGCTGACATAGATCGCCCTCATTTCGCGTAAACAATGGCTTCCGGAATTGGAGAGTCGATGGAAATTCGTGCTAGTCCCCCCGGGTCGGCTATTCCCGAGGTTCAAGACGACTTGGGCTCCGCTCCTACTCACGCTAAAGACCGGTCTCCCGGGGTTCCCAGCAACGAGCCGGCAGATGAAGATAACACAGAGGTGGTGGTCCTTGATTCGGGTGATTCTGATGCCGAGCCCGACCGTGAAGAGCAGGGCAGCACTAGTTGGAGTTCGGGGGAGAGTGAGGAGGAGGTGGCTGAGAGCCGAAACAATGAAGACGGTCTTGGGCATTGCGGGGAGCCCGCATATGAAGAAGGTGATTCTGACCAATATCCCCGAGCCGGAGTAGGGCCGGTCAATGTTCCCGTATCCCTACCTCTCACTGTTCCCCGGGAGTATTCCTGGGTGTCGGAGGCGTTGAAGGGGATTCCGTCCCTTTATAGGACCGGGGACGATATGAGTTTCTTCGTCAACCGCCTTTCCCGGAAGGATCAGATCTGGAATGTGGAGGGAATGGCTGAAGACCAGCATGTGGCCGTCTGGCCGAAAGCTCTGAAATTTGTTATGTACGGGGTGATGATCCTTGACATGCACGTTAGCCCCCCGTTCACCGCTTTTCAGCAATAGGCTTTGGAGATCTTGAACCTCGCTCCTTCCCAACTACATCCCAACTCATGGGCGTTCCTCCGGGCTTTTGAGTTGATGTGCATTCATCTGGAGAGGCCGATCTCCTGTGACCTCTTCTTCCACCTTTTTGAGGTTAACCGGAGGCATGAGGATGGAACCAAAGATCGGTGGGAACATGTGAGCTTCCGGGCTAAGAGAGGGGTAAAGATTTTCATGCCTTATTCCGACTCTCTTAAGAACTGGAAAAATAAGTATTTCTTTGTGGAGCCCGTGAATGAGGAGGCAGTGAGGCACGTCGGCCAATATTCTGCGGACGGGAAATCATTGGAGTTCACAAAGTTTCAACTGGGGTGGTCTCTCTCTCACTTCAACCGGAGGCCTCATTCCTACACCGTCGGCTTAGGGCGGCTATCCCAGGTTGATCAGGACACATTGGCGATCTTGACGAACTTTGCCGACCTGATTATTGTTGCGCCCGAAAAATCCGGCTTGGGACTTTTCGTTTGACAACGTGGAAAAATTTGGAAGCCGCCACCAATATTTTAATTTTAAGACCAAAACATTGAAAAAAGGTCTTTTAGACAAGGCGGATGGTCTTTCGAAAACTAGAGATATGGGTTCGGGGGTCGGTTAGGCATAGGGAAGGTATTAGCACCCCGTACCTCCTTTCTACCGAAAGGGAACCTTTAATTAAATGTGTGGTTTGAAGTGTTGACCTGAAAATATTTAATTTGCCTCTTTATTTCTTATTGAAAACGAATTAAAGAAACTTAACAAAATTTTTACTTTTTGACGAGAAAGGAAAAAAAGGGTTTTTAGAAAGAAGTGCTTGACAGGACATGGCCCGCTCCTACGTATCTCCCGGTGCGATGGAGAATTCAAAGCTACGTAGTTCTTGTGTAGAAAACGGTTTTTGTTTTTTATTCTTTTTGGAGTTTTTCGCAAAGGAGTTGAGCGTTCGCAGTGACCAAACAACAACGGTTTAGAGTGGTCGCACTACTAACTCTTGTGAAAATGAATTATCATTAACGACCAAACGGCAACGGCGCGAGTGATGATTAATGATAGTCGGTTTTTATTTTGAGCATTGAAAAGGTTTTCGCAATTGAGGGAGAGCGTTTGTGAAGACCAAACAACAACGGTTTAGAGTGGCCACACTACTAGCTCCCACGGGAATGAAATCATCACCCACAATCAAACGGCAACGGCGCGAGTGATCATTAGTGATGATTAGTTTTGATTTCGACGTTTGAAAAGATTTGTTTTTTTGAAAAATGTTTTCGTTGATTTTAATTGGAGAGAACGTCGTGATGAAAGGAATTTGCAATTGGATTGATTTTTGTTCGGGGGAACATTTATCCATCATTGGGAAAAAAGGTTTGTGAGAAAAGAAAAAAAAAAAAAAAAAAAAAAAATAAATAAGTTTATTTAGGGGAAAAGAAACAAAATTTAAGAAAAAAAGAGACAGGGAGGTGCAGTAGTAAAATGGGGGGGGTGCAAGTGACAGGAGGGCTGTATTATTAAAAATGGAGTGTAAACAGTAAGCCCAGCTGGTTTTTGTAAGCTGGGCTGCACTTCAAACAAAAAAGAAATCGTGGGCTTGCGAGGGGGGAGGCGCGCAAAGTAAACAGGGAGGTGCGAATAGAGATCTGAAAAAAAAAATAAAAGCGAAAAGACTAAAATACCCCTGAGCTAATACTATAAAAGGCTAACCTAAAATTGGAAAACCCTAATTTGGCTTTCCTCTACGCGGCGCCTCATCCCCCCAATTTTGCCAAACCTAAAAATTTCTCTCCCTCTTTTGCTTGCTGCGGCCGATCCCTCTCTCTCCCTCATCTCCTACCCAAATTTCGCTTTCCTCTCCTCTCCATAGTCGCAGCTTCCCTTTTCCCTTCTCTCCCATACTCTGATCTCCTCTTTCTTTCTCTCAATCGCACCTCACCTTCATCTCTCAATCGACGGTGGTGGCGACGTTGGTGGTTGTGGTTCGATTTATGGTTGTGGATGTGGTTCGGTGGTGAGGAGAGAGAAGGAGGGGGTACGGTTTGGTGATGGCTGTTTGGGGAGTACAGCGGCGGCGGCGCTTGGCGGGTCAGGCACGGTGGCGTGGCTGACGACGCGGAGGTTGCGAAGAGGAGGACGCCGTGGTGACAGCTTCGGGTGGAGGATGGTGACGGTGTTTGGGGTGATTTGGGTGGACGATGGCGGTGGAAGGTGGCTCCGGCGGCGCTCCGGCGGTGCTCCGGCGGTGGTCTATATGGCGGTACTTCTCTGTGATCTCATCCTTTTTTATTCTCTCGTTCTCTCATTTTTCGGTACTAAAACCTACTTCCATGGCCTAGATGTGAATCTGACTTTGATATTGTGACTTTGATATTGTTTGCTATTTCTTCAACCTCACTTCTATATGTATTTTTTTTGACTACTCAAATCACATACTCCATTTTGCTCCTAGTTTCCTTTCGACAGTAAACAATTCAAAGGAAAAAAAAAACAACTTTAAATTTTTCTTTTTCTACACAGTATATCTGTCATGCACGTATGCAAACACAACAAAAGAAAACAAAAAAAACTTCTTTCTCTATTTTGCTACACATTAGTAAATATTCACATTTCAGAATAAAAAAACAAGTCATGAATGAACCAACCTTCTTCTCCAGCTTCTGTAAAAAGAAGGACCCTTAGCTCTACTTCTTCCACTTCGACCCTTATATCAACACGACAACCAACAAGACTTTTTGCCATTAGTTTGTGCGTTTCTGTGATTGTGTGTTCTGTTTTTTCTGTGTGTATTTGCTCTGTGTATATCTGTTATGTTTCTGTATCTCAGTGTGTGTGTGTGTATTTTGGCTGTCTGCATGTATGTATATTGCCCTGCGTATGTGTGTGGTTGTGTTTGCAGTGTTTGCTGTCTCCTTTTTTTTGTACTGATTGCTGTGAATTCTTGCTTGTGTGTATGTGTCTGTGTGTTTCAGTGTCTCTTTTGCCTCTTTGCTGTATGTCTGTGTATCCCCCTTAACATTGTTTCTGCTCATGGTATTTATAGGCAAGGGATGTGGTGTAGTGTGGTATGCTAATGCAGGGGATCAAAACACATAGGAGACCAAGTTGTTGCTGTTGCAGTGGAGCAGAGAGGAGCAGCAAGGATGGCAGCAGGGCTGCTGCCACTGCAGCAGTGCTTTTGCTGAAAATGGAAGCCAAACAAAAGGGACAGGAAGAAAGAACTTGGGCTTGTAGCTTTGAGGCAGCCATTCGCATGTGTTGCTGTCCCATTTTTGCTTTATTATTATTTTTATTTTTTTACCCTTTTGTTTGTAATTAATTTTTGTACCATTTGTATTTAATTAAATTTTTTGTCCATATGCAAATAAAAGAGCTGACTTTTTTTTGTACTATTCTGCTTTTTTTAATTTTTGTTTATATGTGTAACACAAGGACAGCTAATAATAATAAAAAAAACTGATTTCATTTTATTACTATTATTATATTTTTTTTATGACAATAAAAGCGGTAAAAACAAATGCGCACCGACGTAACGACTCGCGCACAACTTGAAACGAAACGCGCGCTCGCCTTAAGACTAGGAACGCGTACGCGATTAGAATACGCACGCGCGTAAGAAGGTAAGACTAAAAGCGCACCGACGCATTTGCTCACACGACTCGAAACCGACACGCGCTTGCGTTTATTATTTTTTATTATTTTTTGGACTCTCTTTTTTTGAAAACAACGAGCGCCAAACAAAACCGTTGCACGAGAGTGCCAAATACACCCGCATTTAGAACAATATGCGAAGCGATAAAATTTTTGGGATTTTTCGATTAGTCGGACAAAATTGGGGTATGACAGCTGCCCCTCTTTATTTCGATTTTACCAAGAAATATGAATTGCGCGAGACATATTTCGAAGGTAAAATAGAAATAAAGAATTCAGAAATTATACCAATTTTGTCCATTTGGAGAAATCCGAATTTTCTTTCTTCTTTTTTGGAAAGATAGACACTTTCGTGTTGATGCGAAAACAGTAAATGAACACTGACGTGCAGACAGAAAGGTAAAATGGGCACTTGGCGTGCAAACAGAAAAGTAAAATGGGCACTTGGCGTGCAGAAAGCGGTAAATGAGCACTTGGCGTGCAGAAAGCGGTAAATTGGGAATTCGGAGGCTGCCTAAAACCTTCTAACGGACTCTTGTCGAGTCCGAGCTCTGGGGGTGGCCTTTTCGAGCGGCCGATCAACATCAGGTCCGGAACTGATTTGATCAATGGATTTACGCTATGCCTTAGGCTGACATAACTAATCCGAAGGACTTAACGAAGTCTGATGGATCCATCGCGTGCTCGTACACGATGTTGTGATCTGTGGAAGGAGTTCACTAACTCTGTGTTGATGGAGTTTACTAACTCTGTTGATGGAGTTTACTAACTCTGTGTTGTGGTGATTTTCTAAAAATGAGATTTTTGGGACTCTCTGATCCGAAGTAACTTTTCTCTTGGATGGTGCATGAAATGCATGCACTTGGGTATTTGGGTGCACATGAATGCAATGATTGATTTTGGGTGGGATGCTCTTTCTGTTTGATTTTCATTCTTTTCTTTTTCTTTTGTTATTCTTTCGCTCTTCTGAGATGCGAGTTTGAAGGCGTAATGTACTGTTTGATGCCATGGAGTGATGATTGGTATGGATGATATGAGAATGATGAATGATATGAAGATGTTGTGTTCTTTTATGTTCCATCTTCTGTGATTTTCTTCTCTCGTTCCTTATTTGCTCCTTTTTTCTTCTATGGGATGCGGATATCTATGTAAATGGAGTGTGAATGTATGTTATGCAAAGTGTATGTGATGTGATGATTTCAATGGAATGATGGATGCTATGAGATGCTATTTTTGATTTTCTTCCTTTTTATTTTGGTTAAGGGTCAACACTTCAAGTGCCTACAAGGTAACATCCTAGTCCCCAAGGATTAAGGTGAGCACCCAAAGCCCTACAAGATAACCACCTAATCCCTGAGGATTAAGGCGAGCACTAAAGCCCTACAAGCGGCCAACTTTAGGCGACCCCCTCATGTGCTGAGATAGCTGGTTAAAGAATTTTTCCTATTTGTCTTTTGCTATGTGAGGATGCAAATGCAGTATTTTGATGCATGATATGACAAAATTTTTTGGGGTATTCAAATACTTTTTTTGTGAATACTTTCATAATGATGAGACGCGAGACTTTGGATGCAAAAGTGGGATGATTATTGACCATTTTTGTTGAAAAATTGAATTTGATTCAAACTCCGGTGTTCTCAAGGTTTTTATTTACAAACAAGCTCACTTGTTTTCTCTCCCTTCCAATGACGACTGAATCTTAGATATCGCATGACTAACGTGTGTTCTCTCTCTTTGATGCATTGCCTAGTAAGCATGCATAGGAGCGCAAATGTGAATGAGTGAGTCTGTTAACTTGGGATTGGTTTAGGATATGTATGACAATTGAAGGGATGACAAACATGATTATTACCGACGCTCATGAGGGACCAAGGGATGCAAGACTGCCCCGGTTCGGGCTTTTGATGAGTGAATAAGCTTGCCTTTGCCTGGTGGTGATAATGACTAGGGGTGTAGGAGATGATGAATTGGGGACACTTCGGCTCTTGGGATGAAAGGTGGAATGAAAAGGGTTTTGTTTCAACCCACAGAGTTTGGTGTTGCCCCAGTCAGGACGAAACAAAGTTGCCCCAATTAGAATGACGAGGCCTTATTTAGGATAGTGAGTTGAGAGATTGCCCCGGTGAGGTTCTTATGGGAATGAATGAGGTGAAGAATGGGAATGCACTTGCCCCATTTTGGAATGAAATTTCAAACGATTTCTTTGAGTGAGGTTGTGAAAAGGTGATAGAGTTATGGTGACGGTTATATACGGAGGGTGGTATGTGAACGGGATAGACGACGAACAAAATCTCCCCATGGTTGAGTGGAGTGAGAGGTGAAGGAAATGTCCCCTAGTACACATCTTTGATTCTTTTTAAGAAAAACTCAAATGCAATGAAAGTTTTGACTTTTAGTATGAAAGAAGCCTCACTTGGTGATCACTAAACCTTGCTTTAATGCAACTTGAATGCGTTTGAAGTGCAAGTCTTCCTTTTTCCGTCAGCTTTCTTTTTTTTGACTGTTTATTTTTGTTCCCTCATCTCTTTTTCCTAAGGGCTTGTTTTTCCTTGATCAGCTTTCTCTTTTCTGATCGTTTGTTTTTTCTTTTGAGCAAACACATTGTAGACAGATAAACTTAGTGGTCCTAAGATTTAAAATTTGAGAAAACAACAGCATTCGGTCATTGATCGGAATGGACTTTTCGGGATTGTGGTGTTTTGTGGAGGAGGGATGATGGGGCTTAATGAAGAGCTTGGGGGCTAATGGTAGGATGATTTTCATTCGGCGTTGGCTGACGATCGATGATTTATGATGGTTAATTGGCTTGATGAGGTGTTTGGAAATTTTATTCTTGGCTAAGGGTTCGTGGAGGGCGGGTTACCGAGGTCAAAGGGAAGTGTTTGCGGTTTATGGAAGGAGGGGTGTATGGGAATGATGAAGTGTTTGAAGGTTATTGAGACAAGGATCTCTTGTGTTTTGTAGTAACATGTACCAGCTCACCACTTACATTTCTTTTGTATTTTCTTTTGTTTTGGGATTTTCATTTTTGAATCCCTTTTTTTGATTTTCTCTCTCTTTTTTTTGTTTTATGATTCTTTTCCTTCTTTGACTCGGGTGAGCTGATAGAAAGTGATGCACTTTTTTGGATATTTGAGGTGATCCTTGTCTAGGGTGATTTTTGGATTTTGGTTTTTCTTGGGTTAAGGTGGGTAGGAAAGGGAACTTCTGGATGGCCAAACTTCATTTCAAATTCCGATTACTTATTTTTTCATAAAACTTGACAACAATTTATCTAGCTATATGTGTTTGCTCTTTTCTTTGCATTTTTTTTTATGCCCTAATTTTTGCCTGGACCGCTCTTTGCGAGTTTTCAATCCACCGGGCGCTCCTTTTTGCCTAGGCTGCCCTTTGCGGGTTTTCAACCTAGCGAGCTTGTTCTTCTCATTTATCTCTTCTTTTCTCTTTTTTTGGAAAGACTTGCACTAAAGGAATATAATGCCGATAAAGAAAGTTAGTGATCACAGAATTGCCCCAGCATGGAGGACTTAGAGTGTTAGTGAGAATGAACCAAAAAGTCGAGTATGCACTGATGGGAGAGAATATGCGCCTTATGGATGGACGGGGCGGGGTTAGACTGGGATGGTAATGATGACAAGGAAGGAAACTAACTGACTCAAACAAGAGAAACTGCACGTGTCCTGCACGTTCACTATAGGAATGCTTCACAGAGAGTCAACATTAGTTAGAACAATGAATTGATGAGCTGCTTCAGTTTTTTTTTGTTGTCATGGAATGGATGGGATGCAGTGCTTTTGAAAGACATGCAAATGAGCTATTGATTTGCAAAACTGAGTGCCTTGGAACACCTTGAGTTTGCAACCAAGTAAGGATAAACTTTTTCAAAAAAAAGGATGATTGTTTTGCAAGAACGTCTCGCTTCTCATCACAACTTTTATTTTATGCAATGAATGAATGAACAAATTATGATATGCAAGTATGATGCAAATGCGTGGAGAACGACTACTCGAAAAGTGTGGCTTATTCTAAATTATTTTGTTGCAAGACAAAATATGGAATACCAATGCGAATGATGCAAGAATGATGCCCCCCATTTTTTCCAAATGATTTTTGATTTTTTTTTATTTTTTAGAGGCGAGACAAGATGCGAAATGCCAATGCCCCTTTTTTTGAATGATGAGAGATGCAAGAATGGTGATATGAGGCAACCGATTGTCGTTACCCTGAGTAACTTGCCTGAAACATTGAGTGGATCCTGACTCAATACTTCACACAATGTACTGAAACGTTTTGACAATTAGTTGACTCAATTTAATTTCCTACTTGAAATTAAAATACGTGCGACTGGGTCAAAGTGCTCTGACATCGTAAAGTAACATCTCAAATTTGTAGTCGACAAACAAATTTGAGACATTACCTTTCGTCGTTCAAAGGTGCACTTCTATCCATTAAGCCATCACATGAGAAATTTTTCTTTGTTATGCAGGGAGAAATGATGTATTCGAACAAAGTGATGAGGTTAATGAAATGATGCATGAGCGCCACATTGACGCGATGTCCGCATTATTTGATGATAGTTTTTGCATAATCAAGGATGAATGAAATGCGATATGGATGATAGATGCTTCTGGTTTTCATTTTTCTTATGCAATGAAATGAAATGCGTGATGCTTGCAATTACTTTCCTAATGCATGGGAGATATTGAATGAAGATGCATGTGAGATGAGACGTTAATGCTTATTTTTGATTTGTGACACAGAAAAGTATTAATGCGATGATGTGATATGGACGGACGACGGAATGAGTGGGTGAATGAATGAACGAATGTGCATTTTTAATGAGGATAACGTAAATTGCATCACTTGATGATTTTTCATGATTATGAGTGAATGAAATACCATAGGGATGATAATTGTCTTTTTTTTCAGAATTTTGCATGATGCCATGATGCAAAGTGCGGATGATGATTGCTTTTCGTTTTATTTTTAAACTATGAAATGGAGTGCATGATACTAACAATTATTTTTAGTTCGTGGAAAGATATGATTCTTATGAAAATGCATGCAAAATGAGATGTTTGCATATATGATATGAAAAAGGAAAATAATAAAGCATGTGATATGTTTCTAAAAATTTTTATGCGAGAAAGCGCATGATGCTCGCAAATGATTTTTAATGCAAGGGAAAACATGATTTATTTTGAATGGAAATGTATGCAAAATGAGATGGTCACATGTTCATTCTTCATGATATGCAAAAAGCAATAACGCATGAGACACGTTCCTAATAAAATATGTTTTTTGGACCTTTTGACAAAATTAGGAAAAAGTTTAGTGAATGGAAACGCACCCGCGCGGGGAATGCACTCCCGACAAACCTAAATGAGATAGAGAAAAATGCGCGTATGAATTTCTATTTAGCTTTTCCACGTTATGCAATGCAAAGATGTTTTTTGTATGAGAATGAGGTTGATGATGCTTTATGCCTATGCAACTTAGAGAAAAGTCCTTATTGGCAGTGATTCAAAAAAAAAAAAATTTGGAAAATGCGGGCCGTACGTTATTTCATATGGACCGGTAAGAGAAAGGCTACAGCGGTAACTCTTTCTCCCTTTTTTGAAAATAAAGTGGGTCAAATGTCACTTCGTACGAACCGGCAAAAGAAAGGCTACAACGGCAACTCTTTCTTCTTTTTCTCTTTTGAAAATCTTCTTCTTTTTTCTTTTTAGGAAAGACATGCCTAAACTACAATGCAACATACAATTTGTGTGCCCTTGCGTCCTACAAAAGGTGGGGGAACCTAGGCTCTAGGGCAACTCAAAAGGGATCCTCCCATGTAGGTTCTAAACACTTCCTCACAATGGCTACCAGAGTTAAATCTCTCTCATGATAACACCCACAACGATAGAATGCTATCTGGTGTGAGGTACCATAAAGGAGCATACTCTGGCTGAAACTTTCGTGAGAGTCAGAAGGACAGCAGTCCAATTGCCAGTCACTACTCATTTCCACTCTCCTAAGTTTTGTCAGACCTTGGGTTTTAGGCCCCTCTCAAAGCACAATAAGCATGAGGTGTGAGTGTGTGTAGCAAGGACATACCACTTAAAACTACCCAACACATATCACCCCACCTGCAAATGAAAACCCTGAACAGTCCAGATAAAAGCAAGCAATAACATGTTGTCTACCCTAGGGTTTAATATCTAGGATATCTATAAACAAGGATATTGCTTACCTTAACAAGAGGAGCCAAGAAGAGGGGACATGATAAAATTGGGGAGAAATGCATGAGCTTACCTTGAAGAAAGGGAGCGAAAAAGAAGGGATCGTGGGGATTGGAAGAATGCATGGGCATAAGCAATAAGAGAAAAGGAGTAGAAGAGGAGATAGGGAACAACAAAGAAGACAAATGCATATGCCTACAATCAATGATAAGAAAGAAAGGCAAACAAGGTATTAATCAAATCAACAATACATTAAACCACACATTTTAATTAGTTAGGCTTGACCCTCGTCTTTTAAAAAGGTCCCCAGTGGAGTCGCCAGCTGTTGCGCCCGAAAAATCCGGCTTGGGACTTTTCGTTTGACAACGTGGAAAAATTTGGAAGCCGCCACCAATATTTTAATTTTAAGACCAAAACATTGAAAAAAGGTCTTTTAGACAAGGCGGATGGTCTTTCGAAAACTAGAGATATGGGTTCGGGGGTCGGTTAGGCATAGGGAAGGTATTAGCACCCCGTACCTCCTTTCTACCGAAAGGGAACCTTTAATTAAATGTGTGGTTTGAAGTGTTGACCTGAAAATATTTAATTTGCCTCTTTATTTCTTATTGAAAACGAATTAAAGAAACTTAACAAAATTTTTACTTTTTGACGAGAAAGGAAAAAAAGGGTTTTTAGAAAGAAGTGCTTGACAGGACATGGCCCGCTCCTACGTATCTCCCGGTGCGATGGAGAATTCAAAGCTACGTAGTTCTTGTGTAGAAAACGGTTTTTGTTTTTTATTCTTTTTGGAGTTTTTCGCAAAGGAGTTGAGCGTTCGCAGTGACCAAACAACAACGGTTTAGAGTGGTCGCACTACTAACTCTTGTGAAAATGAATTATCATTAACGACCAAACGGCAACGGCGCGAGTGATGATTAATGATAGTCGGTTTTTATTTTGAGCATTGAAAAGGTTTTCGCAATTGAGGGAGAGCGTTTGTGAAGACCAAACAACAACGGTTTAGAGTGGCCACACTACTAGCTCCCACGGGAATGAAATCATCACCCACAATCAAACGGCAACGGCGCGAGTGATCATTAGTGATGATTAGTTTTGATTTCGACGTTTGAAAAGATTTGTTTTTTTGAAAAATGTTTTCGTTGATTTTAATTGGAGAGAACGTCGTGATGAAAGGAATTTGCAATTGGATTGATTTTTGTTCGGGGGAACATTTATCCATCATTGGGAAAAAAGGTTTGTGAGAAAAGAAAAAAAAAAAAATAAATAAATAAATAAATAAGTTTATTTAGGGGAAAAGAAACAAAATTTAAGAAAAAAAGAGACAGGGAGGTGCAGTAGTAAAATGGGGGGGGTGCAAGTGACAGGAGGGCTGTATTATTAAAAATGGAGTGTAAACAGTAAGCCCAGCTGGTTTTTGTAAGCTGGGCTGCACTTCAAACAAAAAAGAAATCGTGGGCTTGCGAGGGGGGAGGCGCGCAAAGTAAACAGGGAGGTGCGAATAGAGATCTGAAAAAAAAAAAAAAAGCGAAAAGACTAAAATACCCCTGAGCTAATACTATAAAAGGCTAACCTAAAATTGGAAAACCCTAATTTGGCTTTCCTCTACGCGGCGCCTCATCCCCCCAATTTTGCCAAACCTAAAAATTTCTCTCCCTCTTTTGCTTGCTGCGGCCGATCCCTCTCTCTCCCTCATCTCCTACCCAAATTTCGCTTTCCTCTCCTCTCCATAGTCGCAGCTTCCCTTTTCCCTTCTCTCCCATACTCTGATCTCCTCTTTCTTTCTCTCAATCGCACCTCACCTTCATCTCTCAATCGACGGTGGTGGCGACGTTGGCGGTTGTGGTTCGATTTATGGTTGTGGATGTGGTTCGGTGGTGAGGAGAGAGAAGGAGGGGGTACGGTTTGGTGATGGCTGTTTGGGGAGTACAGCGGCGGCGGCGCTTGGCGGGTCAGGCACGGTGGCGTGGCTGACGACGCGGAGGTTGCGAAGAGGAGGACGCCGTGGTGACAGCTTCGGGTGGAGGATGGTGACGGTGTTTGGGGTGATTTGGGTGGACGATGGCGGTGGAAGGTGGCTCCGGCGGCGCTCCGGCGGTGCTCCGGCGGTGGTCTATATGGCGGTACTTCTCTGTGATCTCATCCTTTTTTATTCTCTCGTTCTCTCATTTTTCGGTACTAAAACCTACTTCCATGGCCTAGATGTGAATCTGACTTTGATATTGTGACTTTGATATTGTTTGCTATTTCTTCAACCTCACTTCTATATGTATTTTTTTTGACTACTCAAATCACATACTCCATTTTGCTCCTAGTTTCCTTTCGACAGTAAACAATTCAAAGGAAAAAAAAAAACAACTTTAAATTTTTCTTTTTCTACACAGTATATCTGTCATGCACGTATGCAAACACAACAAAAGAAAACAAAAAAAACTTCTTTCTCTATTTTGCTACACATTAGTAAATATTCACATTTCAGAATAAAAAAACAAGTCATGAATGAACCAACCTTCTTCTCCAGCTTCTGTAAAAAGAAGGACCCTTAGCTCTACTTCTTCCACTTCGACCCTTATATCAACACGACAACCAACAAGACTTTTTGCCATTAGTTTGTGCGTTTCTGTGATTGTGTGTTCTGTTTTTTCTGTGTGTATTTGCTCTGTGTATATCTGTTATGTTTCTGTATCTCAGTGTGTGTGTGTGTATTTTGGCTGTCTGCATGTATGTATATTGCCCTGCGTATGTGTGTGGTTGTGTTTGCAGTGTTTGCTGTCTCCTTTTTTTTGTACTGATTGCTGTGAATTCTTGCTTGTGTGTATGTGTCTGTGTGTTTCAGTGTCTCTTTTGCCTCTTTGCTGTATGTCTGTGTATCCCCCTTAACATTGTTTCTGCTCATGGTATTTATAGGCAAGGGATGTGGTGTAGTGTGGTATGCTAATGCAGGGGATCAAAACACATAGGAGACCAAGTTGTTGCTGTTGCAGTGGAGCAGAGAGGAGCAGCAAGGATGGCAGCAGGGCTGCTGCCACTGCAGCAGTGCTTTTGCTGAAAATGGAAGCCAAACAAAAGGGACAGGAAGAAAGAACTTGGGCTTGTAGCTTTGAGGCAGCCATTCGCATGTGTTGCTGTCCCATTTTTGCTTTATTATTATTTTTATTTTTTTACCCTTTTGTTTGTAATTAATTTTTGTACCATTTGTATTTAATTAAATTTTTTGTCCATATGCAAATAAAAGAGCTGACTTTTTTTTGTACTATTCTGCTTTTTTTAATTTTTGTTTATATGTGTAACACAAGGACAGCTAATAATAATAAAAAAAACTGATTTCATTTTATTACTATTATTATATTTTTTTTATGACAATAAAAGCGGTAAAAACAAATGCGCACCGACGTAACGACTCGCGCACAACTTGAAACGAAACGCGCGCTCGCCTTAAGACTAGGAACGCGTACGCGATTAGAATACGCACGCGCGTAAGAAGGTAAGACTAAAAGCGCACCGACGCATTTGCTCACACGACTCGAAACCGACACGCGCTTGCGTTTATTATTTTTTATTATTTTTTGGACTCTCTTTTTTTGAAAACAACGAGCGCCAAACAAAACCGTTGCACGAGAGTGCCAAATACACCCGCATTTAGAACAATATGCGAAGCGATAAAATTTTTGGGATTTTTCGATTAGTCGGACAAAATTGGGGTATGACAATTATCTACCGGGATCCCAAGAAATTTGGGATTGACGTAGCCCGATTGGTCGGGGACGGGTCGAAATCTCAAGTAGTCGCCGTTCTTGGTAGGTTTCTTGGTAGATAACCCCGCCCATTATAATTTTTTGACTGCCGTTTCTTCTAACATTGTTTATTTTCCTTATTCTGCAGATAGCATGGGGCCTGACAAGTTCTCTCGCCTGACGGCTCTTGCAGAAAGGAAGGCCGGGGTTCAAAAGGAAAAACCCGTTGCCGCCGTTCCGATCAGCACAATCCCGGAGGCAGGCTCGGCTGGAGCGGAGGATCGGGCTGCGGATCTCTTGCACTGAAAAAGGGAGCGCCCCCTCCCGCAAGCAGACCCTGCTTCTACTTCACATGCTCTGGCTGCTCGGGCTTCAAAAAAGGGGCGTCATGGGAAGCACCGGACTTCTAGGTCTTCCGGCATTTCTATTGACGCCGACTTCCTGCAGAAGCACTTGGAGGATTCCCGGGTCGACCCGGTTGAGGCGTCTCTTAAGTTATTCCGGCATCTGGCCGACGTGACGAAGCTTCAGAAGGTCGAGGCTGAGAATCAGGCAAAAGGTGACCCCAAGTTCCGAGGTGCACTCTTCGATTTTCCTTCTTGGTTATCTCTGTTTTTGACTTCCTTCTTTCTGTTATTACAGGAGCCCTGGTGGAGAGGGACAACGAAAGAAGAGCCCGGGAGGAGTTGCTAAAGAAATATGAGGCTCTGGAGAGGGATCAGACCGAGCTTAAAGCGGCTGCAGAAAAATTTGAAAGGGAGAGGGGCTCTGCCCTTAACTTGTGCATGGAACATGAGGTTCAAATCCAAGATCTCGAGAGCCAAGAAAGGCGGTCTGCCGAGGCGGTTTCTTCCCTGAGGGCTCGGATTCAGGATATCGAGGCCGATCTTGCGAAGGCGAGGCAGGCCCAGGTCGGGTCTAGCGTTGATTCTTTGCCTCGGATTGCTGAATTGGAAAGAGAGCTTCAAGAGGTACGTGCCAAAGCAGAAACCTTGGAGGACGAGGTGGTGGAGGTGGCTCAACTGGCTGTGGACGTGGCCGAGGAGAGCTTCGAAAAAGCCCTTGCTCAAGTCACTGTCATCCATCCATCCCTTCCTCTGGACCGGGGATTTATTTGCTTGAACCATACCGTAGCAGACGGGCGTATTGTCCGGCCCTATCGGGACTCTGAAGCGTTCGATGTCATTTACCCTCCCCCTTCCTTGCCGTGATTGCTGCTGACGGGGAAGTTCTGAATTTGCTGCTTTTTGGGTTCCGGGTGGAACCGGTGGGGAAATAAAGCCCCGGGTTCCGGGCGGAACCGGAATTTGTAATATATCACCATCTTTTTGAACTAGAGGACCCGGCCGTATCCGGGATAATTTGTAATGGAAATTTATTTTAATGTGCCTCCGGTTTTATTTACCTCGGTTTAGTCTTTATACTGTTGTTTTACATTCCCGCACTTGCGTTTGATTCGCTCAAGTGGTAAGCGCCGCCTTAGGTACAGTTTACCGGGACTCGGCCCAGATCGAACTCGTTCCTTAGGGTCGTGGCAACCTCGGCCAACAAGTTGTTTTTACGTAACAATGATCGCCTTCGGGGCAGTTTACCGGGACTCGGCTCAGATCGAACTCGTCCCTTTAGGGTAGCGACAACCTCGGTCAGCTAAAAGAAGAGAAACTAGGTGATAAAATCGGTAGACACCGCAAGCATAATGGATAACATCGGTATACACCGTTCATTAGATAAGATGAGTTACAACATCGGTATACACCGCCTACATCATTGATATCATCGGTATACACCGTTCCTTTAGGTAAGATGAGAGTCAGCTGTAGTATTTTCTCAGTTTAGTGGCGTTCCAAGTTCTTGGGATCGCCTTGCCGGACAAGGTCTCCAATTCGTAGGCACCTCTGCCGGTTTTAGATAAAACTCGGTAAGGTCCTTCCCAGTTGGGGGCGAGCTTGCCCTGTGCGGCGTTCTTCAAACCGACATCGGCTCTTCGTAAAACTAAATCACCGACCTCGAGGTCTCTGGGGATCACTTTCGAGTTATATCGTACTGCTACCCTTTGCTTTATTATTGCTTCTTTAAGGAAAGCCTGTCCTCGGACCTCATCGACGAGGTCGAGGTTTTCCTTCAATGCCTGGCTATTGTCCCCCGGAGATTTCGGGTGGAGTGTCCTCCAGCTCAGCTCCCCGATTTCCACCAGAATTACGGCCTCCGTCCCGTACGAAAGTCGAAACGGGGTTTCCCCTGTTGAGCTCTGTGGGGTAGTTCTGTAAGCCCACATCACGTAAGGTAACTCTTCAACCCAGTTTCCCTTTGCTTCATCGAGTCGTTTCCTCAGTCCACTGAGAAGGACCTTGTTGGCAGCCTCGGCCTGACCGTTTGTCTGAGGGTGCTCTACCGAGGTAAACCGGTGTTTGATCTTAAGGTCAGACATGAGTTTTCTGAAGCCTTTGTCGGCGAACTGTGTTCCGTTGTCCGTGACTACCACCTCGGGGATCCCGAATCTAGTCATTATATTTTTCTTGAAGAATTTGATGCAATTCTTAGCGCTGATGATGGCCAAGGGCTCAGCTTCAATCCATTTGGTGGAGTAATCCACCGCTACTATGAGGTATTTGATCTGGCCGGGGGCAGTTGGGAACGGTCCCAAGAGATCTATTCCCCACCAAGCAAATAGCCACGGCGAGCTTAAGCTGGTGAGCTCCGTAGGGGGCGCTATGTGGACCTTGGCGTGGATCTGACACTTACCGCACCTCTTTACATAATTTCTTGCATCGGTCTCCATGGTTGGCCAGAAGTATCCCGCCCTTAATGCCTTTCGAGCCAGGGATCGACCTCCAAGATGTTGCCCGCAGATCCCCTCGTGGATCTCGGCCAGGACGTAGTCTGCTTCTCCTCCTTCGATGCATTTCAACAGCGGTGCAGACAAGCTTCTTCTGTAGAGGCTTCCATCGATTATAGAAAAAGAGGAGGCCTTCCTCCGGAGGATCTTGGCTTTGCTCGGGTCCGGAGGCTCGTTCCCCGTTCTGATATAGTCTATTAATGGCACGATCCAACCCTGGCTTTCTTCTACTACATTAACAGAAAAATTTGCTTCCGGGTTCAAGATTACGCTCGGCTTGTTCAGCGTTTCCTGGATTATCGACCGGTGGTTCCCCGGAATTTTGGTGCTGGCAAGTTTGGAGAGTATGTCAGCCCTGATATTTTCCGATCTTGGAACGTGCCTCACTTCCGTGAATGTAAAAAGGGAGAGCAGCTCCTGCACTTGGGTTAGGTACCTTTGCAAGATCGGGTCTTTGGCTTCGTACTGTTTCCCGATTTGGGATACCACCAATAATGAGTCGGTATTTAGGGAAAGCCGGGAGACCTTGAGATCGATCGCAAGCCGGAGTCCAGCTATGCACGTCTCATATTCCGCCTGGTTGTTTGAGGTAGGGAAACCGAATGTGAGCGATACTTCGATTACGACGCCAACCGGGCTTTCGAGCATCAACCCTGCACCACTTCCTTTTGGATTTGAGGACCCGTCTACGTGAAGTGTCCACACCCCGTCATCCGGATCGGCGGGTGCCATCTCTGTGATAAAGTCGGCAAGTATCTGGGCTTTCATGGCCGGTCTTGTTTCGTATTTGATTCCGAACTCGGAGAGTTCTACTGCCCATTTGATCATTCGTCCTGCTAAGTCGGGTCGGTGTAAGATCTGCCGAATTGGATAATTAGTTCGCACCACGATTTGATGGGCGACGAAATAAGGTCGGAGGCGGCGTGCCGAGATGAGTAGAGCAAAGGCGATCTTCTCTATTTTCTGATATCTCACTTCTGGTCCATGCAAAGCTTTACTCACGAAGTATACCGGGCTTTGCCCAGCTCCGGTCTCCTTGACAAGCACCGCCCCGATGGCCTCATCTGAGATGGCTAGATACAAAAATAGATCTTCCCCTGAACTCGGCCGACTTAGTATGGGCGGTTCGGACAGGACCTTTTTGAGCAGGGAGAGTGCCTCGTCCCGCTCTGGGGTCCATTCGAAAGTTGCTTCTTTCTTAAGCAGTTTGAACAATGGGAGCGATTTGAAGGCGGCGTTGGAAATGAAGCGAGATAACGCAGCTATCATGCCGTTGAGTTTCTGGAGCTCTTTCTTAGTGGACGGGGTCCGCATTTCTGTTACCGCTCGGCATTTATCCGGGTTGGCTTCAATGCCCCTTTCCGTGAGATAGAAACCCAGGAATTTTCCAGCCCGGACCCCGAAAGTGCATTTTTCCGGGTTTAGCCGCATATTATTTTTCCGGATTTCAGCAAAAATCTCTTCCAGGTCGGATATGTGGAGGTCTTCCCTTTCGCTTTTTGCAATCATGTCGTCGAGGTAGACTTCCACGTTACGACCGATCTGATCTCAGAATACCTTGTTCATCATCCTTTGATAAGTGGCGCCCGCATTTTTTAAACCGAACGGCATGACCCGGTAGCAGAAATTACCGCGGTCAGTCATAAAGGCCGTCTTCTCTTGGTCGGGGGGGAACATCGGAATTTGATTGTATCCGGAATAAGCATCCATGAACGATAGTAAACGAAAACCTGAAGCATTATCGACGAGCCGATCAATACTAGGAACAGGGAAGGCGTCCTTAGGACAGGCCTTATTAAGATCGGTATAGTCAACGCACATACGCCACTTTCCATTGCTTTTCTTAACAAGTACAGGGTTTGAGAGCCAAGTTGTATACTTGACCTCTTTTACAAAATCAGCCTTAATTAAATCTTCAACGACCTTAGCCGTAGCAGCTGCCTTTTCCTGGCTTTGAGCTCTTTTGCGTTGGGCGACCCATTTTGCCCCGGGGTTCACCGCTAGCTGATGACAGGCGACCTCGGGGGGAATCCCGGGCATGTCCTTGGCTAACCATGCGAAGAGATCGGCGTGGGATTTGAGGCAGAGGATGAGCTTTGTTTTTACTTCGTCGGGAAGATCGGATCCGATCTGGACAGTTTGAGCCGGGTTTTCTCCCAGCTGGATTTGCATGAACTGTCCATCAGGTTGGGGTCGCCTAATTTTCTTTTTTAGCTCTCTTGCTAACTCGTCGTCGCTTTCTTCCTCGGAGCTATCCGGGTCATATCTCGCGTCGAGGTCCGTGACATTGACCTCGGCAGCTAGACCGGCTCTTTTCTTTTTTGGGCTCTTCTGAGTTCTTGTCTCTATGGGGGGAACCCCCTCTTCTGAGGCCTGCCTGTCCGCCTTGACATGAAGATAGAAGCATCTTTGGGCGGACTCTAAGTCGGCGTCAAGGGTGATAACTTCGTCACTCAATGAGTAGAACTTCATCTTGAGGTGAACCGTTGAAGTTACGGCTCCGAGCCTTCCAAGGGTGGGTCTCCCGATGATACAATTGTAGACCGAGGGGCATGGCAATACCAGGAACTTGGTCTTGACCGTCCGTTCTAGTGGCTCCTCTCCATAGGTGACCATCATTTCCAAGTAACCGAGAGGTTTGGTCCGAGACCCCTTGAAGCCCAAAAGATCCGATCCCCGGTAAGGGGTGAAGTCTTCCTCTGAGATCTGCAGTTTTCTCACCAGGTCGATGAAGATGATATCAGCGGAGCTCCCTTGGTCGACCAGAATCCTTCTTATCTCATGGTTTGCCATGACCGCCCTGATTATGAGGGGTATGTGCTTATTTGGCTTGCCATCCAATAAGTCTCGGTCGCTGAAGGCCAAGGGTGGGCGCTCCGGGCCTGAGCTGATTGCAGAGGTGGAAGCGGCACACATGACTTCCTTCCATTTTCTTTTCATTGTTTTGCCCGATGCTTCGTCGGGGTAGCCCCCAGATATCATCATCATCACAGGTCGGCCCTTTGATTTTCGATAGTCGCGCTCGTCCTCTGAGCTCTCTTCTCGTTTTTTTGGGGCTTTACCCTTTCGTTTCGGATCGGCTTCTTCTTCCTTAACCTCGGCCTCGTGTCTGGGTGCTTTAGCCACATACTGGCTCAACTTCCCTTTCTTAATCAGGTCCTCGATGTAATCCTTCAAAGCATTGCATCGATTGGTATCGTGCCCTTTGCTCCGGTGATACCGGCAGTATTTGTTGGATCTCTGTCCCGGCCTGTGTGGGAGCGGATCAGGGAACTTGACTTCTTTGAACTCAGCGTTCATACATTCCGCCAGAATCCTGGCCCTTGTTTCGTTCAGATCGGAATATTGCTGGTGTCGGTTCCGAGGTCGGAGCCTATTGTCGTTCCGGGCCTCCCTTTCATAACGGGCCTCTTCTGCCTGACGCACCAGAGCCTCTTTTTCATACCGAGGCTTGCTCGTTCCGGGGTCGGCATCTGTCTTTCTTGCAAGAGCGCCTTCTTCATGGTCAATGTATTTTTGGGATCGCTGGAGGAACTCGGCAAGCGACTCAGTTTGGTTGATTCCGACATCGATCTGAAACAGACTTCCTTCCCGCAGACCGGCTTCCATGAAGAATAGTCGAAATGAATCATCTAAGTTCCGGACCTGGGCCGCCTCCTTGTTGAATCTTTCAATGTAGTCTCGGAGCGACTCGTTCTCTCCTTGCCGGATGGCTTGTAAGACTTTCCGAGATTTAGGCTTCATTTTGGAGTGGGCGAACTGGGCCGGGAACAGCTTTGCAAGCTGGTCCCAGGATGAAGGGCTCTGAACCAGTCTAGAGCCAATTTCTCAAGGGTGAGAGGGAAGATTCGGCATTTGATCTCCTCCGGGACATTCCGGTATTGCATCATCGTGTCGAAGTAATCCAGATGTCGGTCGGGATCGCCCGTCCCGTCATGCATCTTTAACCCCTCCGGGGGCTTTTCTAAGTGCTTGGGTACCGGAAAATAGTCGATTTTCGCTGTGAATGGTCCCTTCCGCGTTGCGGACCTTTCCCTCGGAGGAGGCCTTCTGATAGGGTGTCGGGCAGGGGATCCGGGAGATCGAGGGCGCCGACGTTCATGCCTCGGGGGAGTTCCCCGGCTTATAGAACGCCGCCTTGGTGACGAAGATGCTAATGATGAGCTTTGGTGGGCTGAGTCCCCGGGATAATAAGTCTCGTCATAAGTCTCGGTTGGGGGAGTTCTAGATTCTTGCCTCCCTCTTCTGCGTGGTGGCGAACGATGGTGGTGTCTCCTCCAAGCAGGGGACCGGTGACGTCTTTTGCTGGAGGTCCTTCTGCTAGGAGAGTAAGTTTGAGGGGAGGTACGATCCGGGATATCCCTGGCCCGGACTTCGGCCATCTCGGCCTCCAGCTGGGAGTAACGCTAACTCCTTTGATCAGCCTCGGCCTGCCTTGTTAGCAGTTGGATGAGCTGTTGGACAGCATCGATCGGTACCGGGACAGTCGGGGCTGGAGGTTGAAACTGGTTTCTAGCAGAGCTTATAGGGACCATCACCCTGGAAGAATTCCGGCCATGGGCCGAGCTGCGAGGGAGAGTAATCGCTACCCCCTCCGGGGTTTCCTGTTGCTGGTCGGGTCTGACCACGACGCTGGAGACGTTTCTCCGTCGTAATTCCGGAGCCATTTACGATCAAGGAGGTTGGGGGAAAGACTAGAGTATAAGCCGCTCCCACTGTGGTCGCCAATGTTCGGTACCGTATCTCCTGCTACGTATCCGATCTTGGATAGCTAGACCGGTCCGAGATAGTTGGTACGTGTGTCCTTGGTTGTCCGAGTTGGTGCTCCGGTCCGAGGTGGGGTGGTACCTGCAATGACACTCCGACGCTCAAGTCAGTGAGTGAGTCAATTACAAGTGAGAATAGGTGAGAGATGAATACCATTAATGTGAGCATTCAATGCTTATTTATAGGTATCTAGGAAAGAGGAGGGCTGTTGGATCTAGGTCTGCAATCTCCACCGTTGGATGAATTGGACCCTTTGGTGTTGGGCCTTTTTGGTGGATTGGCCATTGAGGCCCAATCCATAACACTACTCCATTTGAAAACCAATGCTGTAAAAATCAACAAACAAAAAATAACTACCTCAGACTGAATGGAATTGCTGCCAATAACTGTACAGTACCTAACTTTACCGTTTAGCCAGTTACCATGGATAGTTGTCTGTTGATATTGTCATACGTACGTACATTTTGTCAGCATGCAATTTGTCACATGTTGGTTTTGTTCAGTTTACCATACAATTTTTCCATATTGTCATTTATTGTCCAAATAAACGAGTAGAAATTAGACAGACTTTGGGTTAAGATTAGGACATTTCCCCTTCTCACTCAATTTTTTCTACATTCATCAGGAGTCAAGACGAGCAACAAGTGGCGCCGAATTAGCCAAAACGAATCAATTCAATGAAACTCCGCCACACTTGTGTGTTAATATACGTGTGTTTCTGTGTGCGTATGTTCACATTTTAATATTTATGCTAATTACTTTTATATGTTTTTGATTGGCTTTTTTCAATCACCTCAATTTTTGTACGATCTACCTCAATACCTCTATTAGAAATTTGTAAGATGTCCCGAATTTTTTGTATAATTTGCGCCAAAAAGAAATCTTTTGTATAAGTAATAATTACTACATTTCCTAATACATGTCGTATGTTGACATTTTTTAAAACCAGAGCATGGAGTTCAGCGGTTGAGCTGATCCTCCCTTAACCAAAGGTCAGGGGTTCGATCCCCGCCTTGGGTATGGAGCAGCGTTAAAATTCTGGGCCAACTGTCCTGCCCCTCGAGGCACCTAGCTACAATGAGCGAGAGATTAGTCACTGCTGTCCGTGCGGTGGATACCCGGGTTTACCCAAACAAAAAAAAATACTAATAAATTTTATTATTTTTGATAGAAATATTTATCTTTTTCTTAAAATACCCTTAACTATTTATTAATTCATCCTACATATTTCTCTCTTTGTACTAAATAGTTAGGCGTAGTATTGAGAAAATAATAGTTAATATTGCATTGGAAGTTGAAAAGAACAAGTAAAATGAAAAAAAATTATTCTTAAAAAACGTAATGTATTGTGAAACGGAGGTAGTAATATTTAAATAATAATAATAATAATTAATAATAGGTAGAACTATTATGGTGAGGAGGTCACGGGGATTTGTGATCTGATGTGGCAAGAAATTATTTTAATAGCTTGTTTCAACGTTATGAAGGGGAGTATGATGCTGTGATTTCTAATGTGCAACCATGTATTTCCGAAGAGGACAACCAGCAACCTTTGAAGCCTCTTGAAATTGAGGAGTTCAAGCATTCTCTCTTTCAAATGCATTCTGATAAGACTCCTGGCCCGGATGGTCTCAATCCAGCTTTTTTCAAGAAGTTTTGGAATCTTTGTGGTATGGAGCTGTTTCACACTAGTAGGACTTGGTTGTCAAACAGAGAATTTCCGCCAAACCTTAATGATGCGACTATTGTTCTTATTCGAAAAGTTGATAATCCTATGTCTGTGAAAGATCTCCGACCTATATCGTTGTGCAATGTTATTTACAAGATCAACTCAAAGGTACTCGCTAATAAACTCAAACCTTTACTTTCTAAATGCATCTCTTTGGAACAATCTGCTTTTGTTGAAAATCGGTCTATTCATGACAATGTTCTGGTGGCCATTGAGACACTACATCACTTGAAATGTAAGACGAGAGGCAAGGTAGGGGAGATGGCTCTCAAGATTGATATTAGTAAGGCCTATGACCGTGTGGATTGGGGATTTCTTCATTGTATGATGTTGAAGTTGGGCTTTGATGAGCAGTGGGTTAAATGGATGGATATGTGTTTGGAAACAGTTAGCTACTCAGTTTTGGTTAATGGGGAGAACGTAGGACCTATCACACCTAGGAGAGGACTAATTAGGCAGGGTGACCCACTGTCACGTTACGTGTTTATTTTGTGCGCTGAGGGACAAGGAGAGGGATTCACTGGTTGAGTTGGGATAAGCTTACTGTCAGGAAAGAGTTTGGAGGTATGGGTTTCCGTCATTTTCATGGTTTCAATTTGGCAATGCTAGGGGAAGCAGGCGTGGAATATTGCAACTAACGCAGATACTATAGTTAGCAGAGTATTCAAGGCAAAATATTTTCCAAATAGTGATTTCATGGGGACTCGCTTGGGCCATAATCCCAGTTACGTATGGCGTATAATGGTCAATTTGGGAGCTAGGTGGAAGATTGGAAACGGGGAATCTATCTCGGTCTGGCATGATTCGTGGTTGAAGGGTCACAGGGACGGTTTTGTGAGATCTCCTATTGTCCAGGGCACGGAGGGGATTCGCGTGAATGATCTTTGGTATAATAATACCAGGAGCTGGAATTCTAACTACATTGATCAATTGTTTAGTGCAGAGGAGGTGAACTTGATCAAAACTATGCCATGTTTTCAAGTGGATGAAGAGGACAAGTTATGTTGGTGCCGTAGTCGGAATGGCTTCTTTTCCGTTCGGTCAGCATACTGCGCACTCGTGGAAGACTTTATAGATAGCTCAAACTTGCGTGTAGAGGGTGATTGGATGTCTATTTCGAAGTGTCGATTTCAACCGAAGGTTAAATTGTTTTTATGGAGGCTTGCTCGGGGATGCCTTCCAACCCGTAGCAACTTACTACGGCGACATGTTGATTGTCAAGATCACTGTCCAATGTGCGAAGATGAGCCCGAGTCAGAGTGGCACACTTTCTTTAATTACTCTCATATATATAGAACCAATTTGGGATGATTGTGGAGTGCTTACTGAAATCCGATATGTGATGACTAATGCTCTTGATTTTAGGAGCTGTTTCTTTTCTCTTCTGCAGGTACTTAATGAGGATAAAAGGATCAGATTTGTCATGAGACTTGGGCCATATGGCGCAGGCGTAATGATAGAGTCTGGGAGGGGGTCCTACAGCCAGTTGCGCAGGTGGTCAGCAAAGCGATGGATCACTTCCATGAATGAAGCTGGGCGCGAGCGAAGAACGACACAACAAGCAGAACAACTAGGCAGCATCATGTAAATGAAACTCGCTGGCAGTCACCGTGTCATGGTACACTCAAGTGTAATGTAGATGCAACACTTTTTGCATCTGAAAACAAATATGGCATCGGCATGTGCATCCGGTCTTCTACCGGCGGTTTCTACAAAGGCAAGACAATGTGGTTCACAGGTATTCCAACACCACAAGAGGCGGGGGCTATGGGATTATGGCAAACCTTACTCTGGTTGGAGGAATTGGGGCTGACTTCTGTTTCCATAGAACTGGATTGTCATCCAGTTGTAAATGGCTTGATGGGAGACCATTTACCAAATACCGAGTTTGGCACGCTAATATCTAAGTGTAGGACTTTTTTATCTAATTTAATTTACAAGCTTTCAGGTTAGCTTTATTCGAAGGCGGACACATTTTGCAACTCATACTATAGCAAGGGCGTCAAGATTATATGCTAACACTCATATTTTTGATTTGATTTCATCCTGTATTGACACTATTTTGATTAATGAAATGTCATAAGTTTATTATTGTCCAAAAAAAATAGGTAGAACTATTAAATTTTGTTTTTTTTTTGTCTGTAGCCCGACATTTGGAGTGAGAAAGGCTATCTGCCCATGCATGTTTCTATTTCTATACCCCACTTATATTTTAATAATAATTAATTAATATCAATAAATAGGTGCCATAAGTTGCAAGATATGATCTTTTTTACTCCTTCCTATTCTTAAAAGTAACACATTCACGTGCGAAAAGCTTAATTAGCTCCCACTCTCTATTTCCATTCCATTATATTTTCCAATTCCATGGCCCTTTGTATGGCTTCTGAGTCGGCTACAGAAAAAATGGAAGAAGAGTTGGTCGTGGAAGACTACGTGTTCAAAGAAGAGATCCATTATACAGTGCTCAAAACCTCTCTTTTCTTTTCAGGAGATGGGTTCAGCGCGTATGATTGTAACGGTGAACTCATCTTCCGAGTTGACTCATACGGACCTGATTCTCGCGACATGGATGAGCTCGTTCTCATGGATCCCAACGGCCGTTGTCTTTTCACCGTTCGTCGGAAGGTACGCACGCCACCATAACTTCTCTCTTTCTCTCTTCTAAACCGAGTCCACTCACTGAGTCCATTTAGCTTCTTTTTTTTAGAAACTGATATTGTAAATTATTTATTATTAAGGTTTTGATTAATGATTATTGGACTACTTTCTCTGCCTATAATAATAGTTGAATTCTCCTGTTTCTTCCTTTTTTGACTTATCATCCTTGATTTGCATGTTGATATCATATATGCATAAATTTTGTTGAGTAGGGTTTAGTTAATTAATTAATTAATTAGAACATGACATGAGAAATTAATCATTGATTTATTTATGGTTGTGGTGGTGATTGATGATTTGATTTGGGTGGACTCAACAGAGACCAAGTCTGCATCAACGGTGGGAGGGATTTAAAGGGGAAAGAAAGGACGGTGATAAACCAATATTCAGCGTGAAGAGATCATCGATAATCGGAGGGTCAAGTGGGAGCGTGACGGTGGAGGTGTACGATAAGTCCGGTGAGGAGTACCATATCGAAGGATGCTTCTCGCAGCGTTGTTGCACGGTGTTTAACGCGAGGAAGGAAATAGTGGCCGAGATTCGTCGGAAAGTGGACCCTACCACGAGTGTTATGCTTGGGAAGGAAGTCTTCTCTCTTTGCGTTAAACCTGGTTTTGATGCTGCTTTTGCCATGGGATTTGTTCTTGTCCTAGATCAGATCGGCGGTGATAGTTTCGATGATGATGATGATGTAACTGCGGACCCTACGGTGCACCCTGCTACAGAAGATTAGCATTGCATTGCGAGATCCCATCTCATCGCAATCGCATTTCTGTAACTGCACTTAGCGAACTTCTGTTTCTTGATTCTGGGGACTTATTACTATAATTTATATTTAATTTAACCCACTAATCTTTGGAGTTTGGAGTGTCCACCACGAAGGAAACCCCACCCTTTCTCTTCTTGATAGAATAATGTTTTCAATTTCCTATGCATCTTGTAAATTTCATATTATTATTATTCATAAAAATATGCATTTCTAAGTTGACCTTACCTCTTTAAATAAATTACTTTTAATTTAATTCCAGTAAAATATTCAATCACTTTTACTTATGATGAGTCATTGTTAACTTAGATAAGGAATGTTATTCGGCTAAAATGTTCTAACCAAAAATAGCCAAAAATCAAGTTACAATACCAATTAATCAAGTTTTATAAGCTATTAACCAATCTGTTTTTTCACAGTTTTCTAAGCCATTGACTAAAAACAGTGAAAAAGCAAGTTGGTTAATGACTTATAAAACTTGGTTAATTAGTTTTGTAACTTGGTTTTTGGCTATTTTTAGCTGGAATATTTTGGCTAAATGACATTACTCTCAGATATGCATGGTATGTATGAAGAGTAATGTTATTTAGCCAAAATGTTTCAGGCAAAAATAGCCAAAAACCAAGTTACAACATAAATTAACCAAGTTTTATAAGCCATTAACCAACTTGCTTTTTCACAGTTTTCTAGGTCATTGACTAAAACCTGTGAAAAAACAGGTTGGATAATGGCTTATAAAATTTGGTTAATTGGTGTTGTAACTTAGTTTTTGACTATATTTAGTTACAACATTTTGACTAAATAGCAGTACCGATGTATGAATACAATTATTTTTTGAAGTAGCTTTTATTTTTTGGTGGTAAACAGCAGTGTAGGCCATAGCTATTATGACGGAATGATTACTGCTTTTTTTGCTATACATGCATGGGTGGGAAAGCACTTTGCTATGCAGAAAGATTATGCTACTGGAGTATGATATAGAATTTTCCTTCTGTCCTGTCCAAAAATATCCGTGAAAAAGACTGTTAAATGATTTTTTTTCTTTTAGGAAAAAAGACTGTTACATGATGATTGATGAGATGGACAATTAACTCTAGCCACACCATATAATTTGATCAAAACGTGATATTATCTGTGGCCAATTTAGTCCCCTAATCAAAACTTTATAACCGAAATTAAACAGGATTCATTTTAATATTTCATTAGGCCCATTTTACTCACTTGTCATTTCAACCCCATTTATTCTCTTTGTCAAAAGTTTAGATTTAAAACTTGATTTTAAATTCAATTCTTTTCACATCATTTCTTTTTGGACAATCTAAGATTTTAAACCCAGTAGAGAGTTTGAATTTGAGTTCTCTTACCTTGACTGAGATGAAAATAAAGTGAGTGTAGTATATATAGAGAGAGAAATGAATTTTACCCCTTGTTCTTGAATGTGATATAATGAATTCCGGTGACCGATATGATCATGGAGCGGTTTACTCTCGTAGGGTATGTTTGGGATGGGTTTGGAGGGCTTGATCTATATTTTAATATGTATTTGAGATTTTCAAAAATTAAAAAAATAACATGATAGATAATGATAAATCATCGTTAATCACAATTCATTTTTGTTTAAAAATATTGTTACTCTCTTAAGTTTTTGTGTGTGCGTACCGAAGTCTCTTTTGCCTATAGTACCTTATATGTCTGAAAGCCTGTTTGAAAGCCTGTTTAGAAGCCTATTTCACTATTTTTTAGGAAATCCTACGACCTTTATATATGTGGTATATGTTTTTGTAAATAGACTACAAAGCTAATATGTAAATGAAATTTTTTGAGATTCTTACTAATATACTATTCTTTTGCTTGCAGGTAGTATTATCAGATTGAGGGGGGTGCAAAGAGCAAACCCTGATGTGGTAGGCCCAACAAAAACAGCTACTGGTTTACTGGACAAAAAATTTAATTTGCGGAACCCAGTGGATCTCCACTGTTCCTCCCCGCGGGTCCTGCTGACCCGGTTCGCTTGGATCAGTATATAACCTTTTTCCAGAAACCCTAGCTTCAGTTTCTTCAAGAATTTCTCTCTCTCCTTCTTGCTGCTCTGCGGCGATTTCTTTCTTCTCCGTTCAGAACCCAACTAGGGTTCTTGATCTTTGATGATTTCTTTGAGAAATCAACCCAGAATTCGCAAGCGAAGCTTCGATTTTACACAGAAATCAAGTATACATTCTTCTTCTTCTCTAACTCTTTTCTGTTTTCTTTCGGTTTGAAACCCTAGGTTTCAATACTGACTTTGGCTTTATTTCTTGTTGTTTCTGAGGATGATCTTGGTAGATCTTGAGGTTACGCGCAAGGATCTGCACGTAATGAGGTAGAATACTTCCTTTCTCTTAGAGCTCAGTTTCTGTTCAAGGTTCTTCAAACCCTAGCTTTCTGAAACTGTTCTCCTGGTTGTAGATCTGTGAAGATCTGCTACTGAAGATATTCAAACAGGTATAAAATCACTTCTCTGATCTTTACTTGTGTTGTTTGATGCCTCTGATTATGCTAAACACCTTTTGATATCTGTTTTTCTGTGTTTGCATGCTCTGGATCTTCACACCTTGAAGATCACTAACAGTTGTTGTTCTTTCCGTAAGAACAAGGTAGATTTTCACTCTCTCTCTCTATTTTTTTCTTTCCTGTGTTTTTCAGTCACTGAAGCAACACTAAAACTGATTCTTTGCTATATTTCTTTCACTTGTTTGCGAGGTATGAACTTCAACCACTTGTTGAAGTTGCTGGTACACAAACTCTCAGAAGAATGGCAATGAAACTGTATACAGAACAGAAAGGAAGCAGAAGACTTAGAGTAAAATGAAAAATGTAAAACTTTATTGCTTTGTAAACTGTTAGATACTTTTTTTCTGTACAAACTATGGAATATTACATATGTATTTATATACACTAGGCACTCATAGCAAGAGGACATGTCAGTTAAGAGGCTGTTGTAAGAGATAACGGCTACTTAACTGAATAAACCTCCTAAGGCTTAGGATACACAATTAGTTATAACAAACTTAACAAACTTCAACTAATTTAAAACTGATTTTTGTTAAAGTTGTTGAAGTAGTTTAGTTTTCATAACTGCTGGAGCAACTGTCTTCTGTTTGTTTTATAAGACAGTTGCTAAATCCAAGGTTGTTGAATTTGTTTGGGTTAACCAAACTCAACAAAATTAAGTTATAATTTGAGATCAAACAAAACTTTTTAAGGAAACATCTTTATATTAAAGCCTAAGCTTTGTCAATTTAAAAATAACCTAATACGGTCCGGTGAAGATTACCATATCAAAGGATGCTTCTCGCAGCGTTGCTGTACAGTGTTTAAGGCAAAGAAGGAAACAGTGGCCAAGATTCGTCGATGATGATGCTGCTTTTGCCATGGGATTTGTGCTTGTCTAAGATCAGATCAACAGTGACAATTTCATCGATGATGATGATGCAACTGCGGACCCTACGGTGCACCCTGCTACAGAAGATTAGCATTGCATTGCGAGATCCCATCTCATCTCATCATCGCAATCGCATTTCTTTAACTTTGAAGTTTGGAGTTTCGAGTGTCCACTGTCCACCAACGCGAAGGAAACCTCTACCCTTTCTCTTCTTGATAGAATAATGTTTTTCAATTTCATGTGATCTTGTAAATTTTATAATATTATTCATAAAAATATGCATTTCAAAGTTGACCTTACTTATTCTAAATCAATTACTAGCAAAACTGTAAAATAATCAATCACTTTAAATTAAGATGAGTTGTTGAGCCACTGATAACTTAAATCAGATATATATATATATATATATATATATATATATATATATATATATATATATATATATATATATATATATATGCATGGTATGTATGAACACAAATTATTTTTTGAAGTGATTATTATGAACAGTATTTCATAGCTTCATAGCTACGACCTAGGTAAACTGTACGTAGGTCATATCGTAGCTATTATGACTGACTGATTAAAAAATGTACTAGTAGTATTTTATTGTTTGCCACTATACGTGGGTGGGAGTGCTATGAAGAAAGATCACGCTAATTCGTGAATATCTATCTAATTAGCAGAAGTGTCAGTAATCTCTTTGACAAAGTGACACTTTTGCTTCCTCACTCCTCTTGTTTTCACACAATATTTGATAACATTCAAGCTAGGATTTCTCTCCATTTCAAAGATAGTAATAATTAACATGATAAATGTTGATCGCCATCCTATCGCCATCTCTATCTCTATCTCGCAAGAATAAATCCGGATGTAATCTAATGTAAGACTAACTCGGTAAAAGTTTTCAAGTCAAAAATAGTCAAAAATTATAGGGTTAAATATGTTTTTGGTCTCTATAAAATTTGGGTTTTTGTTTTAGTCCTTATATTAATGAAATAGGCGTTTTGGTCCCTACATTTTTTTTCCGTTTTCATTAATAGTCCCTGTCGTTAAATCCATCTGATCAGTCAACAGAAATGTGACGCGGCTGTTAAAAAGATAGGGACCAAAACACCTATTTCGTTAATGTAGGGACTAAACTTAGAATGACCCAATTTTGTAGCGACCAAAAACATATTTTACCCTAAATAAAAAAAGCCTAATCAGATGGATTTAACGACAGGGACTATTAATGAAAACGGAAAAAAAATGTAGGGACCAAAACGCCTATTTCGTTAATGTAGGGACTAAACTTAGAAGGAGCCGATTTTGTAGAGACTAAAAACATATTTAACCCCAAATTATATTATAATATTAATTAATTAAGTTTTTTAAGTCATTAAATAATCTATTTTTTCACAGTATTTTAGTCTATTGATTAAAAACTGTAAAACTATAAGTTGGTTAAAGCCTTAAAAAACTTGGTTAATTGGTATTAAAATGTGATTTTTGGCTATTAACGTTACTCTATTTAAAAAACATCTAATTTGTTCCAGTATGTTACGCACTGATTAAGTAACATGTGGGGGCCTTCGGATATTTTCTTTAATAAACTGACGCCTTTTAGTTTTGTACCCCATACAAGCAACATCAACATGGGATGATCGATCAGGAGGTCAGACTTATCAATTGAAAATGAATAAACGTTTTGCACTATAAAATGATTACTTGAATTTTTTTTGTTGATACAAGTGGAAAAAAATGTTTTTCCAATAGAGGAAACAAATCAAATCTCTCGTGAGTGTATGAATTAAATTCACCGTTAGATATAACATAAAATGTTATGAGTAGTTGATTGATAGAATTTCAGCCACTCGTAGCATTTTATATTATTTCTAACTAACTGTCAATTAAAGTTGTGCATCAGTGAGGATCTCTCACCCTGTAAGCACCAAAAAAAAAAGCAACAGCCAGAATTAATTTAACCCAAATAAAATTGATTTTTAGGATTGACGCTCAAATTGGTCACTTTAGCGACCGAAAAATCCGGAGGAGGGATTCTTCGAAGTTCTTGAATGAAGCCGCCACCAAAGTTTAGTTTAAGGGCAAACATTGGAAAATCCCTATTGAGTGGATAAGGGGGTTTTGCGGACCAGGTTTAGGCTCGGGAGTCGTTTATGCGTAGGGAAGGTATTAGCACCCTACAACATCCTTCCTAAGAAATGTTACCTTTTAACTAAATGTGTAAACGTTTATTAATTCAAAAATAATGGTTTTACCCTAATAATAATAATAATAATAATAATAATAATAATAATAATAATAATAATAAAAGACTCGATAAACAGTTAGTTATTTTTTGTACTTTTTAAGAAAAACGAGAGAAGCGGATTAAAAGAGAGAATAAAAAAAGGTTTTTTATTAATGCAATTGACAGAGGTCGGCCGCCCTCTGCTCCTACCTATCTCCTGGTAGAGAACCAAATCACACGTAGTTCTTGGTAGAAAAAGTTGGTGTGTTGGTGTTTTTTAATTATTTATTTTTGAAATTGGGAGAGGTATTCGTGATGACCAAACAAGTGAAACTCAGAGTGGTCATCGCTCATAGCCCGTTTGAAAACCAAAGCTGCCACTAACGGTCAAACAAACTAAACTCAGAGTGACCATTAGTGACAAACCATTTTTTATGCGAGTTTGATTGTTTGAAAGAAGAAAAAAAATTAATTTGAAAGCATTATGGCGTAATAAAAATGCAATGGGTTATATAAAAAAAAGGTGCAATTACCAACAAGTGCTGCTGTATTAAAAATTGAGGGTGCGTTTAGCAGCCCAGCCCATTTTATTTGCGGATCTGGGTCCTGTGAATAGTGGGCTCCAAGGGGGAGTGCATCGATGAAACAGGGGGGTGTAAAATAGAAAAACAGTTTCTGATATAAAAAGGAATAATAAAAAACAAAAGATTGGGTTTTGAAAACCCTAAACTCTCACTTCACACTTGTTGCGCCGCAGCAGCAACATAGAGGAGAGAGAGGGCGAAAACTTAGCCGGTGAGAGAGGAGAGAAACGAGGGTGAAAGATGCGACGGAAGGCAGTGGTGGTGACGACGCGAGGGGATGACGACAGTTGTGCGACGCGATGGAGGAGAGCTGGGCGGCGATTGCGGCGGTGAGGAGGGAAACTAAAGGGGCTTTCGACGGTGGTGCGACGCGATAGTGGCGAGAGGGAAGACGGATGAGAGAGAGAGAGAGAGAGAGAGAGAGAGAGAGAGAGAGAGAGAGAGAGAGAGAACGCGGAACGATGAGGGGGGGAGATGGCGTTGTGGTGGGGATGGGGAGACGAGGCCGGAGGGAGGCCTTGGTGGGCTCCGGCGACGTTGTGGAGAGACAGAATCGAGGGGGAGGGGGTTTGATTTGTAGGAGGTTTCAGTGGTAGGGTTTCAGGGTGGTGTTGGAGTGATCGAACGGTGAAGACGAGGTGGTGGTTCGCGGTGTGGGTTACGGCGGTGATTTTGAAGGAAACGTGGGTGGCGACGGTGGTTGAGGGGTTGGTCACAGTGGTGAGGCGGTGGTTCTGTGGTGGTGACGTGATGGTTATTGGCCGTAGGAGTGGTGGTTAGGTGGTGACTGACAGTGGAGACGGCGGTGGTTCGCGGTGTGGGTTACGGCGGTGATTTTGAAGGAAACATGGGTGGCGACGGTGCTTGAGGGGTTGGTCACAGTGGTGAGTCGGTGGTTCTGTGGTGGTGACCTGATGGTTATTGGCCGTAGGAGTGGTGGTTAGGTGGTGACTGACAGTGGAGACGGTGGTGGTTCACGGTGGTGACCACCACCTGGTGGCCGGAGCTTCCAACTCCTGTTTTCTTTTTTTTCTGATTTGCTTTCGATCCTCTTTTATTTTTTGATTTCTGATTCTCTGTTTTTCTCCCCCTGTGTTGTTTCGCAGAAATTCCTCCCCCTTACTGTTTATTACTATTTGTATTTATAAGTGAATTTGTGTGGTGTAGGTGAGGGGTTTGAAACAAAGGCAGCAGCGGCTTGCTGGAGGGGTACCTGCAAAGCTGCTTGGTCTGTGCCCCAAAAGGATAGAAGACAAAGGAACCAAAAGAAATGAAACTTGGCTTGAGCCTGAAAACTGAGCCTGAAAATAGATGGACAATAACAGCTTGCAGGGTGGTGTCTGCAAAGCTGTGTTGTTGGAGCTAAAAGGGAAAACAATAAAAGAGCAAGAAGAAAGCACCATTGGAGTGATTCTTCAAATGGCAGCAATGCTGCCCCAACAGCAAGAGGCGCCTCTGCCCTCTCTTTTGTTTTTATTTTACTTTTAATTTTTGTGCTTTTTGTATGTTTTTTTGTCCAGATGTGTAACAAAGTTGACTTCTTTTGGTTGTACCCCTTTTTGTAACAAAGATTGATTGTAAAAATAATAAGAAAACATTTATTCCACATCTGATTTTTATTAGCATTTTTATAACAATGGTAATAAATTAAACTAATAACAATGACGATAAACATAGTTACACGACGAGATGCGAACACACGCGCGCAAAGAGAGTAACGACGCACACACGATTAGGAATGACATGCGTATGTGGTTAGAAATAACATGTGCACGCAACAATGCAAAAACCTTAAGACTAACGCGTGTACGCGACAAGAAACCGATTAAAGTCAAATGTCTACAAGATTATTATTATTTTAGAAAAACAAAATCACATTAATCTAACGGATAAAATTAGGGTATGACAGCTGCCCCTCTTTATTTATATTTTACCAGGAAGTATGAAGAGTTTCCAAATTTCTCGAGTAAAATAGAAATAAAGATAAAACGACACTAATTTTGTCAAGACTATGATTCCTTTTTTTTTATAGAAATTCTTGAAAAATTGGGTTGACATAGAACAAAAATAAATAAGGATCACCGGGGATCTGAAGGAGCACTGGGCTCTGATGGTCTAATTCGCAGTCGATGCTTGGCGTATTGATTGGAGTTAAACTGAAGGACCGATGAGGTCTGAAGGGCATGCCTAAGCCTGATGGACCAATGGGTCTGATGGAGCGCAAACTAGCAACGGTACTAGTAAAACGGTCTGCTTGGGGGGTGGCCTTTTTCGAGCGGCCATGGGTGGCAAGGCCAGGTCGTTGACCTGATTTGCTCACCTTGAAGGACGTCCACTGTGTTTTTTAGGCGGACACAGCTAGTCTGAAGGACCTGGGGTCGGATGATCCGTCGGTTGCTCGATAACGCGACGTGCGATCTGGATTGAAGGACCATTGATGGTCAGAAGGAGCGCTTGGGCTCTGAAGGACCACTGAGGGTCAGCAAGAGTACTGGGACTCTGAATCATGATATGAGACCAGCGCTTGGAGCACTGACTTTGAGGGAACAAAATATTGGGATTGACGCATGGCGTACTTGCCTAGAACATACCTAATGAACGCATTTACCTGAGAAGGGAAAAGCTATCTATATTTGGCATGTCTAAAAATGCAATGAATGATGTATGCGTGTAATATAGGTATGTGAAATGGTAGGTATCCGATGGGATGAATGAAGCGTGGCATATGTGAATGCAGATAAGATGCGAATGTGAATGTGAATGTGAATGTAATTCTTTGATGCAAATGCTATGGTGAATAAAGGAAACACATGAATGCATAGCGAATGATATGATTGGTGATGCAGAAAGCTTTTGGCAACGATGAGACCGGCACGTCTATCGAAGCAAAAAAGTGTTATAGGTATGCAATGTGATGAATGTGCAATGCGAAAGTAAATGGACTACAAAAGGCCCGTGAATGATGGATGCTGAAGTTGGTCGGAAGCAGAAATTGATAAGTTGTGTATGCGAATACAGATAGCATGCGAATGCAAATGTACTGCTGGTTGCATGATGGAATGATTTATGCTTTGGTGGGGGTAACAGGTGCAATGTGGATGATTTTTGCCTTTTTTTTCCCCCTTTTTTGAATGAATGGATGAATGCGCACAGGTAATGCTTAAATGCAATAGTTGTGGTAGATGCATGACTTGTTGTTGAAATACAATGTATGGTGCAATGATTTATGATATGGTATAATAGTAATGCATGCAGATGTTTTTTTTGGAGATGAGAAATGAGACTTTCGATGCGAGGGGTAGAGAGGTGAGTGCTTTGGAACAATCATTCCTTGGAAAGAGGTTTGAATTCAGACATGGCAACCTCAAGGTTGTTATTCAAAGACACTGATGTGCAAAACTATTTGACCTCGCCTATTTTGCTCTTCTATGATGGCGCCCCATGATGGTTGATTTTTAGGTCCGCAAAGTTAGCTGAGTGAGTTTCCGACTTCACATTATTAACTTGTGTTCTCTCTCTTTGAAGCATAAACATGTAGAGTAATGCAAATACAAATGAATGAGTCAGTTGACTTGGTATGACAGATATGACACGTGAGGGGATGAATGGTAGGTTTTTGCCAAAGTCATGAAAGGTGGAACTGCCCCGATTTAGACTACCGGTGAAGGTGAGTGCATAACTTGCCCCTGTCTAGTGGTGACAACAGCCAGGGTTGTAGGGGAAATAATGAATTGGGAATACCATGATTTTGGAATGAAGGGTGGCAAGCAAGAGATTTTGTCTCAACCCATGGCGTTTGGTGTTGCCCCAATCTTGACGAGAGCAAGGTTGCCCCGACTCGAGTTTGCAAAAGGCTATATATAGCATGGTGGATTGAGAAATCGCCCCGGTGTGGTCTTATGGATGTGAATATGGCGAGGGGATGAGATGGGTGTAGGGCGAATTTCCCGATTTTAGGTGGAGTGGGTGGTGACGGGATTGCCCCACTTTGGAATGGTATTTCGAATGGTGCTTTTAGTGGGGTTGTGAAAGGTGACTGAGTTAGGGACATGGGTTTTTGGAATTGGCAGTATGGATTGGATGTGGTATATGAATGGGATGGATGTCGCACATTTTCCCCAAGTTCAATAAGCATGAAAGGTGAAAGGTATGCCCCACTTTGTGATCTTGATGGTCCTAGTCCAAACTTTTGGCCCTTTGAAGGTGACTCCCACAGACTATGATAATCCTGGGTTTTGATACAATGAAAATTTCACTTGGTGATCACTAAACCTTGTCTTAATATCAGTGCAATTTGAATGAATATTGGAGTGCAAGCCCCTTTGATTTTTTTTTTAACTTTCTCTTTTTGATTTTTTTTCAGCACATATATTGTAAATAAATAAACTTACTTGTCCTAAAATTAAATCTTTCAGAAAACGAAAGCAATCAGCCATTGATCCGCATGGACTTATTAGGGTTGTAGCGTGGCCAATGGTTAGGGGTTTATGAAAGAAGGGTTTGTAATGTGGTCAATGGTTATGGGCTTGTGGAGTATAGGCTCAAATGGGCTCAGAGAGTTGTTTGATGGTTTATCGATACGATGACCTTTTAAAAGATAAGTAGGTTCTGAGAAGTGCTGGAGGCCAATGATTTGGGTTTTGTGGAAGAAATGAGAATTCGGCCTAAGGAGGTGTTTGTGGGTTTATTCGGACAATGATATCTTATGTGTTTGGTGATTTTATGTATTAGCTCACAATTTCTACTGCTTTTGCCGTTTTCTCTGAGGATTTCTTTTTCAATCATCTTTTTTGAATTTCACTTTCTTTTTTGCGATCTTTTTTTTTCTCTTTCTTTGAGTAGAGTGAGCTGATAAAAGTGAGACACCATTTTTGATGTGGAATTGATCCTTGTCTAGGGTGACTGAAAGATTTTTTGATTTTTTTGCTTAAAGGGGTAGTAAAGAACCCGCTATTTTAGGGTACGGGAAGGCGACCAAACTTCATTTCAAATCATGATTGCTTGTTTTCTCAAAAATGAATTCAAAGACAAAAATTATTTATTTTTATAAATCCGCTCTTTTTCAATTCTTTTTATGCCCTAATTTTTGCTTAGGCTGCTCTCGCGAGTTTTCAGCTTAACAGGCTTTTTCAAATTGATTTTTTTGATTTGCTTTTGCAAAGGACTTGCACCAGGGGAATACAATGTTGACAAGATATCTAATGATCACAAATTTGCCCCTGCATGAGGCCTAAAGTGTTAGCTCATGAAATTTCATCATTGGGAACAAACCAAATAGTTAACTAGGTTGTGTGGTGAATATGCACTGGGTGGTCGGGGTGGGATTGGACATGAACAAGGGATGATGATAGAAAAGATATGGACACTAACTGACTCAATCAAGGGTAAATGCACATTGCATACAAGTTCACAATACGAATGTTTCAGAGAGAGTTAACATAGTTAGCGACATGATAGAAGAAATTTTTGATAACACATTAGTTGACAAAATGGGCCATTTGGATCATTTATCATGGGACTGATGAGATGCATCATTTTTCTGAAGAAAAATTATGAATGAGCTTCAAACAGTGAATAACTTCTTTTTTGAAAATTGAGTGTCTGAAAACACCTTGAGTTTGTAGCTGAGCTAAACTTTTCAAAGAAGAAATAATCAACTTCGCCTCATCTCTCATCAATCTTTTGAAAAAAATGTGCTCATGTTTTTTTTGTATGGATGAACACATGATAATATATATATATATATATATATATATATATATATATATATATATATATATATATATATACACACACACATGATGAATGCAAATGTGTGAAATGCGTGAATGAATGATTTATGAATGAATGGAAATACATGAAAAATGAGATGTTCACAATTTTTGAAATCGTGCTCATGATTGTTTTCTACTCTTTTCTAGAAAAAAAAATGTAATGTACGTGATGATGAATATGTATGATGAACAAGCAAATGCGTGAAATGCGTGAAGGGAATGATCTCCCGGAAAGACTAGCTATTCTAAATGATTTTTTTTGGAGACAATATAGCAAAACATAATTTTGGAAAAATTAAGTTCTTTTTCATTGAAGTTACTTACTTGGTTGATGATGTTGAAGAACTAGATGATGCAACAGAGGAATTTTGGCACAAAATTCTGATGCTTTGGCCTTGGGTAGCAAAAAAAAAATTGAGTCACCTAGAGAGGGAAGGAGAGAAAACGCGAAGGGGGAAGGTTTGGAGCACTGCGCGACTGGAGCGTGTGTGAGGCGTGGCCTTACATACCAAAGTCGCGCTTGAAGCGTCACTTAAGCGCGAGTGAAGCGCGATTGGACAGAATGGACGCCACACTTTCCTTTGTATTCGCGCTTGAAGCGCGAGTGAGGCGCGAGTGAAGCGCTATTGGACAGAAACGCACGCCACATTTTCCTTTGTGTTCGCGCTTGAAGCGCGAGTGAGGCGCGAGTGGACAGAAACCATTTTTAACATGCAGAAACACTGATTGTGACTAAATGTACCTACTCTACGAAAAATAATGCAAAAATTTAAAAAGTTAAGGGTTAAGAAATGTTGGGTTGCCTCCCAATAAGCGCTTCTTTAACGTCACTAGCTTGACGTTACCTCCGGTTTTAAGGGTCGCTTAAAACCAATGCCCATTGACCTTGAAAGATCTTTTTGACTCGGGCTCCTCTACTTCAATTTCTCCATAAGGAGTCACTTCCTTGACAACAAAAGGCCCTGACCACTTGGATTTCAGTTTTCCTGGGAATAGCTTAAGTCTCGAATTAAACAACAACACTTGCTGTCCAGGATGAAACTCTTTCCTTGAAATATTTTTGTCATGGTATGCCTTCATTCTCTGCTTGTAAATCTTATTATTCTCATATGCCTGCAGACGCATCTCATCCAATCCATGTAGTTGTAAGATTCTCTTTTCCCCACATGCTGAAGTGGTAAAATTCAAAAACTTTAGTGCCCAATATGCTTTGTGCTCAAGTTCAACCGGCAAATGGAAAGCTTTACCATAAACCAATTGGTACGGGGACATGCCTAAAGGTGTCTTATAGGCTGTTCTGTATGCCCAAAGTGCATCATCTACCTTCAACGACCAATCCTTTCTTGAGCTTCCAACTGTCTTTTCCAAGATCCTCTTGATTTCTCTGTTTGAGACTTCTGCTTGACCATTGCTCTGAGGGTGGTAGGGAGTTGTCACTTTATGCGTAACACCATACTTGGAAAGCACATTGTTGAGTTAAGCGTTGCAAAAGTGGCTACCCCCATCACTGATTAGGACTCTTGGCACACCGAATCTAGAGAAGATGTTCTTCTTCACAAATTTTACCACAGTTTGGGAATCGCTCTTGGAAGTAGCAGTAGCTTCAACCCACTTGGAGACATAGTCGACTGCCACCAAGATGTACTCACAATTGTAAGAGGGTGGGAATGGTCCCATAAAATCTATGCCCCAACAATCAAACACTTCTACTTCAAGGATGGGATTCAATGACATCTCCCCCTTACGTGAAATATTGCCAGTCCTCTGGAATTTGTCACAGCTTCTCACGTAGTCATGTGCATCCTTGAAGAGGGATGGCCAGAAAAAACCAGATTGGAGAACCTTAGCAGCTGTGCGTTCCCCATTATAGTGCCCTCCACAGGGAGAGTCATGACAATGCCAGAGAATGCTTTTACTTTCGGTACCAGACACACATCTTCTCAAAAGTCCATCCGCCCCAACCTTGTACAGATAAGGATCATCCCACAGGTAATGTTTGGCATCATGGAGGAACTTTTTCTTTTGTTGCCATGTGAAATCTTCCGGGACCTTTCCGGCTGCCTTGTAATTTGCAATGTCGGCGAACCAAGGTCTTTCTACAATGGCAAGCAACTTTTCATCCGGGAACTCTTCCAGGATTTCTTTTGCTAGAGCAGTCACTCCTTTGTTCTCTAGCCTTGACAAATGATCTGCTACCACGTTCTCGCTCCCTTTTTTGTCCTTGATTTCCAAGTCAAATTCCTGCAAAAGCAAAATCCATCTAAGGAGTCGAGGCTTAGACTCGCCCTTGGTTAGCAGATATTTAATTGCTGCATGGTCAGTAAAAACAATTACTTTCGATCCAACCAAATAGGAACGAAATTTTTCCAGTGCAAATACTATGGCTAGCAATTCTTTTTCGGTTGTTGCATAGTTGACTTGATTCTCATTTAAGACCTTGCTAGCATAATATATGGCATGAAAAAATTTCTCTGATCTCTGCCCCAATACAGCACCCACTGCGTAATCACTAGCATCGCACATGAGCTCAAACGGAGCATCCCAATTTGGGGCTACTATGACTGGAGCAGAGACAAGTTTTTCCTTTAGGATATTAAAAGAACACAAACAATCATTATCAAATACAAACTCAGCCTCCTTAACAAGTAGATTGCATAAAGGTTTTGCAATCTTGGAGAAGTCTTTTATGAAACGTCGATAAAAACCGGCGTGTCCTAAAAAACTTCTCACTCCTTTTACATTTAGAGGAGGAGGTAGCTTTTCTATCACTTCAATTTTTGCTTGGTCAACCTCGATGCCTTTTTCAGAAATTTTATGGCCAAGCACAATACCTTCCTTGACCATAAAGTGGCACTTCTCCCAATTTAAAACTAAATTGGTTTCAGCGCATCGTTTTAAAACCGCATCAAGGTTAGCCAAGCAAGAATCATAAGTAGGACCAAAAACAAAAAAATCATCCATAAATACTTCAATTGCATTTTCCATCATATCAGAGAATATAGAAAGCATGCACCTTTGAAAAGTTGCTGGAGCATTGCACAACCCGAAGGGCATCCTCCGATATGCGAACACACCGAAGGGACACGTGAAAGCTGTCTTCTCTTGATCCTCTGGGTCTACTGCTATTTGGTTATACCCAGAGTATCCATCCAAAAAGCAATAGAAAGCTTGTCCAACTAGCCTCTCCAGCATCTGATCCATGAACGGCAATGGGAAGTGGTCCTTCCTGGTTGCTTGATTCAACCTTCGGTAGTCAATGCACATCCTCCAACCCGTAACAGTCCGAGTCGGAATCAGCTCATTCTTATCATTCTTCACTACTGTCATACCACCCTTCTTAGGAACCACATGGACCGGACTTACCCACGAGCTATCTGAGATAGGATAAATCATGCCGGCCTCTAAAAGCTTTAAGACCTCCTTGCGCACCACCTCTTTCATGGTAGGATTTAGTCTCCGCTGATGTTGGATCACAGGTTTGAATTCTTCTTCCAACTTGATCTTATGCATGCAAAAAGCTGGACTTATCCCCTTAAGATCAGAGATAGTCCAACCCAACGCATTCTTGTTGCTTCTTAGTACCCTCATCAGCTTCTCCTCTTCCAATTTGGTCAAAGAGCTGCTAATGATAGCTGGATGAAGATCATTATCTGAAAGGAACACATACTTCAAATGAGAGGGGAGTTGTTTCAATTCAGGGATCTTTTTCTCGGGACTCTCCCCCCTATCTAGCTCTACCTTTTTCTTGGAGACATTTTCTATTTGAGAAGCTTCAAACTGCCGAATACAGTCTTCTATTTCACTGCCCAGATTCTCCTCTGCTTCTTCAATAGAATTCACAATTACCTTTTCCAATGGAGGAGATGGTACTTCCTGTCTAAAGGTCTCTTTCACAGAGTTATCAATCATATCCACCCTAAAACACTGTCCTTTGTCATCCGGATGGCGCATAGCTTCAAAAACACTAAAAGTAATCTTCTCATCCTGGAACCTCAAGATCAGCTTCCCTTGTTGCACATCAATCAAAGCTCGCCCTGTGGCTAAAAATGGTCTACCCAGGATAAGTGGTACCTCTGCATCCTCCTCCATGTCAAGGATCACAAAATCTACCGGAAACAGGAATTTATCAACTCTGACTAGAACATCTTCCAACACTCCATAAGGATATTTTACTGATCGATCAGCAAGTGTCAGCGACATTCTAGTAGGCTTTACCTCGCCACCACCCAGTCTCTTCAGCATAGACAATGGCATAAGATTAATACTGGCCCCCAGATCACAATGAGCTTTGCCAATGGCTATGTCGCCAATTGCACACGGAATGGTGAAGTTTCCCGGATCTTTCATTTTCTGAGGGAGCTTCCTCTGGATTATAGCACTGCACTCCTCAGTCAAAGCCACTGTTTCGTCCTCTTTGAGTTTCCTCTTCTTTGTCAAAAGCTCCTTCATGAATTTGGCATATATGGGCATCTGTTCTAGAGCTTCTGCGAAGGGTATATTGATTTGTAGCCGCTTGAAAACCTCCATGAACTTAGAAAACTGCTCATCTTTTTGATTTTTCTTGCTAGCATGAGGATACGGTAACTTCATTTGCGGAGGAGGTGCCTTGAGTTTCTCTTGTACCTTGTTTTTATTAGGGCTAGACTTCACACCTTCTTCACTTTCCTTACTCAACTCATTTTTAACTTCTCCATTTTTTCCATTTTCATTCTTTTCACTCAACTCTTTTCTTTCATTTTCAACTGACACCTTCTTTTCACAATTTACCACAGGAATCGGCAACTCCCGACCACTTCTTAGAGAGATAGCCTTAGTAGTTTCATCCCTAGGGTTATCAACTGTATTAGCTGAGAAACCGCTGTTAGATGATCCAACAAGCTGCTTTGATAACTGCCGAATTTGAGTCTCTAAATTCTTTATGGAAGCTTCATGATTCTTTTCCATATTCTTCATAGCTTGGTCTTGAGATTGAAAGGTTGTCTTTGTCATTTGCATAAACTGAGTCAACGCTTCCTCCATAGGAGGTGGCTTTCTTTGTTCTTGACTAGGTTGCTGCTGATGTGACCCTGCGGTATCATTATTCTTCCAAGAGAAGTTGGGATGATTCTTCCACCCAGGATTGTAGGTGTTAGAATAAGGGTTCCCACCTTGCTCCTGAAAGTTGCCCATATAATTAACCTGTTCACTGTTATCTCCATGGGTTGCACAGTCACCTTCATGAGCATTTCTGCCACAATAATTACATGCCCCCGTTTGCACTGCTTGAACGGTTGCAGGAGTTTGAGATCCACTTGGCAAAGCAGCAGCTAACTGTTTAGTGAGAGCCTCAATTTGAAGTGACATTACCTTTTGTTGAGCCAACACAGCACTATTAGCGTCCAACTCTAAAATTCCTGGCCTCTTTGTTGCCCCTCTATCATTTTGAATCTGGTACTCATTAGAAGCCATATGCTCCACTAACTGTCTTGCTTCCTCTTCAGTTTTAGTACCCAAAGACCCTCCAGCTGTGGCATCTAACATCATTCTTGTTTGAGGTCGCAAACCATGACAGAAAGTTTGCAACTGAACAAAGTCATCAATACCATGCCCAGGACATTTTTTTAATAACAGTTTGAACCTTTCCCAAGCATCATAAAGAGACTCAGCATCTCCTTGCTCAAAATTTGATATTTCAGTCCGTTTCTTGATGAACTTAGAAATTGGAAAGAATCTTTCCAAGTACTTGCTCTCTAGATCACCCCAATTGTTTATAGTTCCTGCTGGGATAGTGTTTAGCCAATCTTTAGCCCTCCCAGTCAAAGTATATGGAAAGAGACGCAACTTTTTCTGGTCATCAGTCACTCCCACAGGATTTGTGGACCCACAAATTTCATAGAACTGAAATAAGTGTTGATTTGGATCTTCAGCATCAGACCCAGAGAATTGTTCTGCTTTCAAGGCAGTGAGGATCGAAGACTTGATCTCAAATGCCACAGCTCCCACAGGTTGGAAGGTGTATGCTTGGACGCCTTGATTTCTTCTACCAAAGTCGCCAAGAGTGCGAGCAGGTGGTGGATTTTCTCCCATAATTTCAGTCACAGTTTGTTGCACAGAAGATTCTCCGGTTGTTGCTCCTTGCTTCCTTAACCTTGCTTCCTTTCTATTAGCTCTAGCGGTTTTCTCAATCTCCGGATCGAAAAGTAAATCCTTAGGATTAACAGCTCCGCGCATGCACTGAGAACACAAGAAACTCGGACAAGTGTCAAAGCAAACTGTGTAATATATATACAATAACAAAAATAACAGAAATAAAACTAAAGTGAATGTAAATATGTACGGGTTCGAATTAGCAGTTGCCTTCGAATTACTAGTAAATGTAATTTCGATCCCCGGCAACGGCGCCAAAAACTTGTTGATGATTTTGGCAAGTGTACCAAATCGTTCAAGTAATAAAATCGGTAAGAACCGGATATCGTCCTCAAGGATCGAATTCAATTACTAATTACGCTAACAACAGCTAATGTGAACCAAATTTAAATGGGTTTGATGGATATGGTTGAGCTATGAAGCTCGAAGGTAAAGCAATAAAATATTTTTGAGTTTTTAACGAGAGAAAAGAAGAACACGTTGGAAAAGATACGATGGAGGAAATGCTAGGGACGAATTCCTATTGATTTCACACTATTGCGCTAATCTAATTCGAAGGATAAACTCTCTCTAATTTGCTATCAAACCTACACTATCAACTAATTCTTAATTCCTTAGGTAATTAGTACTTTGTAGATAACTAGAATCCCCAATTCCTTAGATTATTCTAATTAACAACAAGCAGTAAAAACAAAGGTTTGCAATATACAACAATTCATAGATTATTCCTAAACCACAAATTGAAGGTATCGAAATTCAAACATTCAAAATAAAACTTCCATTTCATAATTGAACAAAATATCATTGTATGAGTTTTCCAACCATAAAACGCATTAAGCACAGAATTCCGATACACAAATCCGAGAGAGAAAGATATAAATATGGTTCTAGATCAGCGACAATAGTGGTTACATCAATATTCCTTCATCCCTAACATAAACGGGTTTAGTTACACATGATAAAAGGAGAGAAAAAGGGAGAATTACAAGTTGAAGGTGAAGATGAATGCATTAGAATCCTCAATTCTTGTTCCCAAGTCTTGATTCTTCACTTGCCGTCAGCTGGAAAGAGCTCTCTTCGCGTGCTAGGGTTTCCCAAACGTCCAAAAGTCCATTCAAAACGCGTGCTGGGCCTGTTTTAACGTGTTTTCCGACGTTTCGCGCTTCACTGGCGCTTCCAGCGCAACTTACGCGCCACTCTGCGTGACTGTTCCTGTCAATCCGCGCACGACTCGCGCTCCCAGCGCCACTTAAGCACGGATGGAGGACGCTACAGTGTTGATTTTGCGCCTCACTCGCGCTCCGCGTGCAACTGCGGCGCGATTTGGCAGAAACCTCACTTCCTTGTATTTTTGAGTCTGCTTGCTTGCATTTCTTCGTTCATCTCTTCACCTAGTCCCTGGTCACAAAAACACCACAAAACCCAGCATAAACACTGCAAAGCAATTAAATCCCAAATAGAACAACTTCTTAATTTTCTCCTAACACCTTCCATTCATTCATCAAATTATCAAGTAAAATTCTCCTTTTTTGCAGTGAAAAACATCATGTGATGGGGATTCATCACGCGTCCGCAACGAGAATACGCAAATTCGGGTACCAAAATAAACATTCGCACACAACAAGACGCGAACACGCGTCCGCACCGAGGACAAAAATGTGTACATTATTAACAATAGCACACGCACACCAATGAGAAGTAACACGCCTATACACGACTGGGAACGACACACATAAACGACAAAGACAGTATTTTGGATTTTCTAGTAAGCTTTAAATTAGCCGGACAAAATTAGGGTATGACACTCGTCTACCTTGCCTTCAAGTAGGAAGCCAAAAGAAAGTAAACTATTTGCCAATGGAGGTAAGCTTCTGATTATGTTTGAATCTACTACTCAAATAAGTTTTCAATAAACAGCTCAGGTGAATCTTTTACTAGGCATGTAAGATAGTTGGGGGTCAGAGATATACCAAAGGTCTTAATGAGAAGGAGATAACTTCTCTGCTAAAAGTCTCATGCCAAAGGCCAAGCGAACACGAGAAAGATATTCTACAGGTCATTCTCATAGATTCTTAATACCGCCCTCAATTTCTTTCCTTCTTCTTTTTTTGTTGGTGTCCATGTCTAAGTCTGTGTTGCATAGATCTGGGTTGGTTTAATTAATCTAGAAAACATACTTACAGACAATTCAACAAAATGATTATGAGAAAAATCCATATGCAAAGGAATTCGGTATCAGCATAGACAACAAGCTTGCATCAGTTGAGGCGCGGATTCTTCCAGCTCCATGGGTAATTTACCTATAGTTAGTTGATAAATTGTTGTTGCCTTTTCGCATTATGTTGATAATGCATTGGTTAGTGACACTCCAACAATTATTTTTGGATGCTCTAAGTTGGAGGATTCCATTGGTTAGTGACATTCCAACAATTATTTTTGGAGCTGATGTAACTCATCCGGAATCTGGAGAGGACCCTTGTCCATCCATTGCTGCTGTAAGCATTTCTAAACTTCTATGATTTATAGCTGGTCTAAGCTACAACCTGATTTATTCTGATTATTGTTATTCAGGTTGTAGCTACAATCACAGAGAATCATATTTCCTATAACTAAGAAGCGGCTTTTGCAACAAAAAAAATTGAGAAGCGGCTGATTGATGCTAAAATTATATTTAAAAAAACTGTGTTCGAAGAAGGATTTGGTAGTAGAAAAGTATAGCTATATGCTTTGCAAGTCTTTTAATAATCTGAGAATGTTGATAATTTTACAGCTGTAAAGAATACTGGGAGCAAAGGATTCAGTCAGAGCGGGTAGAGAGGGTTAAGCAAATAAAGGAACTTTGGGATTCACAGTCCTGTAGGGCGTTCATGGGGGTCTAAGTAGAGCATCACATCATGGGGGTCTAAGTAGAGCATCACATTTATTTAGTTTGTTTGGTACGGTACTTTTAGGCTGAAATGTGAATAAGAATTTGTTTGATTGTTGTTTTGTATTTGGATGTAATACCTTGATGAAATACCTTGTTTGAGCCTTCATATTTTGGCATTAGATCTGTTGCTGAATTCTATGTATGTTTGATTGTCTGTTATGTTGCACAATTCTATGTATGTTGATGAATATAAACCACTTTTTTTTTTAAAAAAAAAAACCTCCATTTTTAACATCGGTTCTTAATTCACCAGATGTTAAAAATCAGTAATTCATATCGGTTCTCATAGAAAACCGATGTTAAAAATAAGTATTCATATCGGTTCCCATAAAACCCGATGTCAAATATACACTTATATTTGATAAAAAACAGACTTTTCATAACGGTTCTGCAGGGAACTGATATTAAAACTACTTTTCATATCGGTTTTGCGCCTAATATGAAATGTCCCTATTTTTTATATCTCCTTTTTCGGCATCGGTTCAGGAACCGATATGAAATGTCAATTTTAACCGATATGAAATGTCTTTTTTCCACTAGTGAGGGCAGCATGTCGAATCGGTCGTAAATCACGAGTGACATAAAACAATAGAAGATTTTAATAGAAAATTTTAATAGATTAACGAAGCTAAGTAAGTTATGAACGATCGATAATGACCCTTCTTCCTAAGATAGTTTCAGGTAACCTTGACCGTGGATGATGATTGAGACAATAAGAGTCACAGGAGCCTTAGGAAATATCAAATAACGGATGGAGTTGGAATTAGATGCATTGAATCAAAACGATTACATATGAATATAAGGATGACGTTATTATATAGAATTAGCAGGGACTTGGGTAATAGTTATGACCAGAGATGATGACTATAGTGACCCCCTAGTTGTATGGTGATACCCGAGATGGTGATTAAATGACTCGTAGTTGTTGATGATACCCTCGGACTTAGGAGTTCTTAGGGAAGTTGATGATGATGATGTTTAAGGAACCTTGTCGCGGTATGGGCGAGCCGTACCTTAGTAATTTAAGTTGTAGGGGAACCTTTTGTGCGAAAAGGTGATGTGCAAGTATACACAATCGCAACAAGTAATATAATGATATGTAAAGTTCGTTCCCACAGGGATTGGAATTAATCTAAGGAGTTTAAGTGATTAGAAGCTTAGTGAAAAGAATTAATTAACAAGTAAAAGTAAAGAGTTGTAAACATGATAAGTTGTGATAAAACAGTATTAAGTTGAAGTAATTAAAGGTGAGTTGGATAGCTCAATAGTTGTGTAAATTCCCAAGAGTAATGTTCAAATAATATTTAGACGCTGTAGCGTTAAGCGCTGTAGCGCTTAAGAATCCGTAGACGCTGTAGCGCTTTGGTAGCGTGCCTTTCAGTCACTTTCGTCAGGGTTATGTTACAAGACTCCTATGTCTAGGCTCTAAATAAGTTTTACCCCTGTATATTAAGCTCTTACAACATTTGCCTTATGAACTATTACTCCCCTATGTCTAGAGTTAAGTAGTGATTCCTTTAAATGTCTTTAAAGGGTTTTCATTCATATCATTCCTTGAGTTCTCTTTGTGAACCATGTCTGTATCCACAAAGTTACCTTGTTTTAGTTGATCATTCCCAAACCAAGATTGAAAGCATTATGACACAAGGAATAAAACACAAACATCATAATATTATACAAAAGTTACTCAAGGTTCTTTACACACCAAGAACAATCCAACTACAACAAAGTTAGCTCATCACAAGTTCCATCAACATAATACAACTAAAGAGTATGTATTACCGTATGAAGACAAGAGAAGAGTGGTTGCAAAAGATACACTCCAATGATTCCAAGTAGCATACAAAGGATGAAGTTGAGGCGTGAGCAAAACCTTGGATGAAGACTAGAAAACTATACTAAAAATAAAAGCTTGAAGGTAGTATAACAATGGAGAAAAAGCTACAATGTCATAAGAAGTTCTTCTTTTAAGTTACAACCACTATGTCTACGTATCTTACTTACTAATGAAGCAATCTATTCTAATCTAAAACTAACTAAGTCTTAATAAAATAATATTATCACATGATGATCATAAGACTTAGATATTATCCTTAAAGCACTTTACAAAAAGTTCTAATGATGGAATACACCAACTATCACATGGGTTCCATTTAGGAGGCGCCAAGTGTAATTTAACATCCACTTGGAAGTCAAAATATCCAGCTGAGAGGAAGAGATAAGGGTGATGACTCATCAGGTCCTCAAGTGGTCACACAAATATCTCAATGGTTAGCCGTCATATAACCCTGTAGCGTCTCCTTGATAGCATACCGCTGCAGCGCTAAAGCAAAACATCAAACATATTCACAAAGGCATTGACTATGCCCAAGGTTTAAGGAATTGACTTATAACCTATATTTATTCTAATATTCATATATTCACATATTTAAGCACTAGAATTACTTGAGAAGTAAGCTTTGACTTAAGTATTAGGAGCATAAATAACCTATATAAAATAGAGTTATCAGAACCTTGTCGCAATATGGGCAAGGACTCGTCGCAGTATGAGCGAGTCGTACCTCAAAGGATAGTGATGATGATAAGCGTTGTTGTTGTTGTTAGTAGGGCATTATCGGGCAAGGTATCCCGGTCCTCATAGTCCTCTCTTGGGTGTTCTTCAGGGCATTATTGGGTAAGGTATCCCGTTCGAGTGTCTCGGTCCTGTTGTTCTTGTAGGGCATTAGCGGGCAAGGTATCCCGGTCCTCATAGTCCTCTTCGTGATGTTCTTCGTATGGCGTTATCAAGCAAGGTATCCCATTCGGGCAAGGTATCACGGTCCTATTGTTGTTGTTCTCGTAGGGCGTTATCGGGCAAGGTATCCCGGTCCTGTTGTTGTTGTTGTTGTTGTTGTTGTTGTTGTTGTTGTTGCTGTTGGTAAGGCATTATCGGGTGTCATACCCTAATTTTGTCCGATCAATTAAAAACCAAAAATTCTTATTGCGTCACATATCGTTTTAAACACGCGTGTCTTTGGCACTCTCGTATAACGATTGTTTGATGCTCGTTTCATTTTTCCGTTATTGTTATTATTTAGTCTATTGTTATTGGTGCAAAGAAATACATAAAGAAGTTGAATAGTCAAAAGTTTTTATAGAATATAGTTTTTCTTTACACATATGAACAAAAAAAAAAGCAAACAGCAAAAAATAGTACAAAAAATAATACAAAAAATTAAAAATACAAAACTTCAAAAAGAAAAAAAGAAGAAAAGGGGCACAGCAGCTGGCTGGCTGCCCTAGCTAGGGTTTCTCCTTGGATGTTGTCCTTTTTCCATTGCCAGTTACTGTCCTTTTGATAATGCTGTCCTTTGCGCCCTAAATTGCTCCAGCTGTTGCCCTTTTGATTCCTCCTCAATTGCTGTCCTTTTTCTGCCCTAATTGCTGATTGTCCTTTTTGACTCCTCAGCACCACACCAACCTGCTTATAAATACCAAACAGTGATACACAGAAAGGGGGGAGCGAAGGAAATACACACAGTGAGACCAAAAAATTGACAGAAATCAAAATATTAGGGTTTTACAGTGAAACCCTAATCATCAAACACCTAACACTGAGAAACTCATAAGCATCAATAGCAGTGAAAAGCAGTAACAAAAGAGCAGCAATTAACAGAATAGGTTTCCCTTTTTCTTTCCTTTCATTATATAATCCGAAATCTAAATACATGTAGATGTTTAATTTGTCATGCTTCATTTTCTCTTTTTATATGTTTATATACTGAACAATATGAAGTTTTGTAAGATTAAGTTTGTTTTTTGTCATCTCTGTCCATTAAGTATGTGTTAGATTCAGGGTTAGAAAAATTAGTAGTGTGTCATGAATAAATTGTTCATTGTTTAAAGAAAGACAGAATGTAGAGAGAAGGAGGGGATACTGTGAGAAAAGACAGTGAGAAAAAAGAAAACTTTACCTCCGGCCACTGTTCACGGTGGTCCCCACTGTAGCCTCGCCGTGAACTATATAGTCACCACCAGCCACCACTGATCATCCCTGTCTTCGCGCCGTACGACCTCACCATCACCACCACTGGTTTCCTCCTCTCCGTACCACCTACACTCCATCACCGTCGCCTCCTCCCTCATGGCCACCCACTACCAGACAACCACCGTACCACCACTGTGGACCTCCCTCCACCTCCGCCGCTCTTCTTGCTCACACCACCCCTCCACCACCGTAGCCAACCAACCCCACAACGACCTTTCCCTCTCCTCTCAGCCACCGTAGCCCCATCACACCTAACTCATCACCTTCGCAAGCCGAACCCATCCACCAAATCCACCATCAACAACCTCTCCCGACCATCACGGCCTCACCATCCCTTCGCAACAACCACCTAACGCCAACTGAACCGTACCACCACCCCTCTCCATCGCTGAACCAACGCGTCACCACACACCACCAAACCACCACCCCGTAACCGTCATTCTCGAGCTTTCCCTCCTTCCACGTCCTCTGTCGTTGACACTAGTAAAGGGTAGAGAGAGATTAGGGCGGTGAGCAGAGAAGAGAGATTAGGGCGGTGAAGATAAGAGAGAACGAGGGAGTAAGGCAGTAAGCGAAGAGGGGGGAAGGTTAGCGGCGGTGAGGAAGAAAGAAAGCACTAAGGTTTGGTGAGAAGAGGATCGATTCAGTGAGGGAGGGAGAAGATGAGGTTACGATTGAGAGTGGAGCGCGGCGGGGAAGAGGGAGAGAAATTGAAACTAGGGTTAGGGATGAGAGAGGATGACACTGGGGAAAATGAAATGGAATTAGGGTTTCATCTTTGCAATTTCAACTTTAAATACCTTAGGTTTTTTTTTGGTTTTACCCAGGGTATCCACCGCCGACCGCAGTGACTAATCCCCTCGCTGAAGTGTAGGTGCCTCGAGGGGCAAGACAGCTGGCCCAGAGTTTTAACACTGCTCCGTAGGTTTTGTTCCTTTTAACTTTATTTTTAATTTTTAATCAGATTGCTCTCCGCACCGCCACTTTTAATCCAGTCGCCCCCCAAGCAAGCCTTCTTCAAACACGAGCCAATTCACAAGAAAAACGAACTGGGCCCTACTGTTTACACTCCCGTTCTTACTGAATACAGCGCCCCTGAAAGGCCCAGGTTTCGTGGGCTGATAAATACAGAATAGGAACTGGGCTGCTGCTAAACGAACCCCCTTTTTACTCACACAACCCCTATTTCTAATTACACCTTTTCTTAAAAAAATTCAACCCCCTGCTCCTTTTCACACCCCTTTTTGAAATACGCACCCCTTCTTCTTCCCTTTTTTTAATTTCTTTTCTACAAATAAACATTTTCCCAAACATAAAAGTAGGTTGTTATTAATGGTCACTGTAACGCCCTAAAATAATTTAATTGATTAATTAATTAAGTTATTGGAGGGATTACAATATTTGTTTAAGTGGAATAATTTAAGTATAATTGTTTTATTGTAGGAGGTGAAAAGAATTAAGAAGGGTGGTGTAAATAGGGCCCAAGTCACTTGAGTGACCCAAGCCCATTCCAATTATCCTAAAACCTAAGAATTGTTTTCATTTCCACCAAAGAAAGAAGAACAGCGAAACTGAGAGAGTGAGAGGGAAGTGAGGCGCGACACTTCCAGCAAAGGGGGAGAAGAGAAATTGTCTCATCTTGGCTTAGGTAAGCTTTCCTTGATCCTTTTCCCTTCCATTTATTTTTCTCTTCCAAGTGGTGGTCTCAAACCCTTCCTTTTTCCATTGTTGTGATTTTTCCCCATGGTTTTTATGCTGGATGCGATTTGGCTTAGAAGAGGAGGAGGAGGGCTGCTGCGATTTTTGGTGACCTTGGCTCGTCGTGTTGCGGGGTTTTGTACGTGACGCATTCATCGTGGTTTCGGGCATACAAATTCGAGGTAAGGGTGAGCGTTTTCAATTTAATGTAATTGAGTATAAGAAGGGTTTGTGGGATTCTTGGTAGTGGTTGAATTTCGAAACTTATATGTTAGGAGGAATGATGGATTGAATTATTATGTTGATATGCGAATTACCTTAGGAGGTGAGGAGATGAATTTTGCGAAATTGCCCTATGATAGGAAAAGATGAGCTTCGAATTTTTAGTGAATGGGGTGTGGTTAAATTTGATGTTTGGTGAATTTTTGGTGTTGAAAAACAACTTTGATAAATTGAGTGATGTGAGTATGATTATTTGAATGATACCAAGAAATTGAAATTTCACTATGTTGCTGTCCCCATAATAAAGTGCTGCTGTTTGTCAAAAAATGATGTTGCTGTGTGCAGAAAATTATATTGCTGTTTGTCAAAAAATGATGTTGCTGTGTGCAGAAATTTATGTTGCTGTTTGTCAAATAATAAGGTTGCTGTTTGCAGAATTTTTATGCTGCTGTTTGTCAAACATTAATGTTGCTGTTTTACAGAATTTTATGTTGCTGTTTGTCAAATAGTCATGTTGCTGTTTTGCAGAATTTTATGTTGCTGTTTGTCAAATAGTCATGTTGCTGTTTTGCAGATTTTTTTTTTATGTTGCTGTTTGTCATTTAAAGGCATTGCTGTTGCTGTTTTTATCAAAGAAATTGCTACTGTTTTGCGCATAAAAGGCCACTGTTTTGGTTGCTGTTTTTGGACGAGAAAATGCTACTGTTTTACGCTAAAGGGCCACTGTTTTCCATCTTCGATTTGTTGCCGCTTACTAACCGAATTTTCTGCATTTTGTAAAATAAAGGGGCGTGTAAATGTGACTGTTATCCTAAGCATGAAAATGAAATGTTTATCCAAAATTTTAAATATGTTGTTATTCGAAAATTTTAAATCGGTTGCCCCTTAAACTTTTATGTGTAGCTATTTACATTTAAATGGATGTCCCCTAATTTTTTTTTAAATGTGTTGTTGCTTGAAAAAAATTAGGAGCATTGTTACCTAAGATTTAAAGATGTTGTTACTCAAATGTTTGAATGTGATGTTTATGAATAGTTGTGATATGAATATGGTGACTATGATGAATATACTCTATGAGTGTCTTATGGTGATGATGACGAGTACTCCGGGTGAGTGAATTGGTGATTGCACATGTGTCCATAGAGTCTCATAGCATGTGCATATTATGACGAATAGGCTTCGGCCTCTTATTGACGAAAACCAGTGACGATGTGCCCAAGTGGCTATTTATGACGAGTATGGTACCATCATGCATATGCCCAGGTGTGGGTTGCATTTTCATGCGCATACATTTTTTTTTTTTGACGGGTGATGTGAATTGTAATTTATGGTGTTGTGTGCAATGACGATGAAGTTGATATTAATGATGATGTTGTATGATAGTTGCTCATATTACTCTACTGTATGCTTAATTATATTTTGTTGAAAATTCTCACCCCTTCTGCTTGGAATGTTGCTCCATTGTGGCAACGCTGCAGGTGACTGCGAGTGAAGGACATGCTGCCTTCCTTATAGCTGTTGGGATGTTTTGAGTCGCTCTCTGATATTGTAACACCTAGGGGGCGGGGTTGAAATTGATAAATTATTTAACTAGCTGTTTAATGATTTTATTGATGTTTTGAGACGTGTTTGAGCGACCTTGGTGAGTTATTGCTATTTCCGCTGTGATGAGATTATTTTGAAGTTTAACTTTTGTGACGATTGCGTTGTTGCACAAATTTTAATGGCGCAGGCGATGAGTTTTTATAAATGAAGATGTGACATATCTTTTCTACTAATTAAATATTATTTTCGAAAGTGAAAGTACTCTGATAATGACGTGCGAATTAAGGGGTAGAAAAGGGGTGTTACAGTCACTCTGAGTTTGACTTGTTTGATCGTCAATAACAACCATATTTTTCAAATAGGCTATGAGTAACGACCACTCTGAATTTTACTTGTTTGGTCATTACGAATACCTATCCCAATTTCAAAATACCTAAAAAACACCAACACACAAACTTTTTCTACCCAAGAACTACGTAGCTTTGATTTCCCCATCGCACCTGGGGAAACGTAGGAGCAGGGGCCCACTCCTGTCAAGCACAAAAAACTAAATTTTTTATTAAGTCTTCCTTTTCAATTTTGCAAATAATAAAAAGGGTAAATTAGAGTGTTCTTTGAATTAACTTTCTTTCTACACATTAAATTAAAATGTAACCTTTTTTTGAAAGGATGTTGTGGGGTACTAATACCTTCCCCACACATAATCGATCCCCAAACCCAAAAGTAAAGGTTTTTTCAATGTTTTTCCTATTTAATAAATATTGATGACGGCTTCATTTTCAAAATGATGAAGAATCCCTCCTTCGGATTTTTCGGTCGCTACATCGGGTAACGTATCCCGGTCCTATTGTTGTTGTTGTTGTTGTTGTTGTTGTTGTTGTTGTTGTTGTTGTTGTTGTTGTTGTTGTTGTTGTTGTTGTTGTTGTTGTTGTTATCGTTGTTGTTGTTGATGAGTAACCGAGTATACAGGTTATGTTTGTCGTATATGCTGTAGTGATTTTTTCGGTGTGATGTGACCTCATCACTTTTTTATGTACGAGCCCTTTGTGGCTTCACTTTAATGTTGTGTCTATCACTCTTTTGAGAGTAACTGTTTGATATTGATTTGATGGATTGTGGTCGTCATTGCTGTTTTATGTCGTTGATGCGAGCTTCTACGATTGCGCAGCGGTGGAGATGTGATCACTACGGATCACCTAGCAACTTGCCGAATGATACTATACGTTGATTGATCAGCGATCGTACGCGGGTCAAATTAATTAAAAAAAGGTAAATATAGTATCAAGTTAAGAGACCTTGGTCGTCTCTCGAGGACCTCTAAATAATGAAATTACCAAAATCAAGAACCAAAATAAACAATAAACGGGGGGGTTTTTTAGGAGAGAGTTTGATGTTTAATGAAGAAAAACAATTAAAGATAGACAATCAATCCATTGGTTTCAGGTGCGTTTCTTGGATTTCTCATCAGTTCTAAAATAAAGATTTGTGCAAGGTTTGATAATTCTTGATTGATCATAAACTAAGTGAACAAGGGCCAGTCAGTTTATACGAATTCACAGCGTTTTAAACCAAGCGTCAAAACAGTGTGTTCAATCAATCGTGATAGCGAACAAGTGCCAGTATCACAATTAACATCATAACTGAATTCTATCAATCCTATAAACAAGCGTCATAGACTCTATCAATTCCTATCCAAACTAAATTAAACAAGCGATAAAATAGTTTGTATAATGAAAGTTGCAAAACAGAATCATGATTAATTGATTAAGCAAAACTGAATCATAAAACGAATCACATAAGCAAATCAAAGAGTTTGAGTAATTAAGCAAAACACAAACCGAATTTGCAGCAAGAATTACAGAGATGAAATTGATAGAGAAATAATTAAAACCTTAAAAACAAAATAAACATTAAGCACTGAACCTCAAAATCCTTACAGCAACACCCATCACCAATAGATTGATCTAGGGCCTTAAGCTTCCATGGAGGTTAGGGCACAAAAGGTAAAATTGAAAGTAGGAATGAGTAAGAGAGCCAAGACGGCTCTGAAAGTGTATTTAATAAGACTAAAAACGAAAACCTAAATCCCTAAATGGGTAACTAGATAAAAGGCTGTTAACAAACTAAAATTCGGCCCAAAACCCGTTTTACACATTACTGCTTCGGTATTTCACAGTTTTCATCTTCAAGAATTCAGAATTGGGTTTCGAGCTCAACAGAAGAATTGTAGCTCTGTTCCTTAGCTTTCCAAAACATGCTTGCACATCTCAATCAGATAAGCACAACCAAAGTTATGGCCTACAGAGTAGACAGGGGTCAATATGCAATAAAAACAAGAATTAATCAAGAAATTGCTATATTGCTCAATTAAGACCCAAAGTCTAGAAACGTGCTAAGACTTAAATATTAGGCACAAAGCAAAATTAAAATCACCAAGCGAAAAGCTATAAATAGTGCATTAAAATACACTGATCAAATTCCCCCACACTTAAGCTTTTGCACACCGGGCAAAACACACAAAACAAGACACGAAAACAATGCATGAGTTTCCAATGAACCCAAAGAATGAAAAGTCATAAGAGAAATACTTTTCCTAGGCTTCAAGGAGAATGACAATCAAAGATAGCACTTAATTACAATCAAAGCAAACAAGAGGATAGAGCACTAGACAGTGAATCATAAGTGATGAGTCCTCACAGGATATGTATAAGTAATGCTCTCAATCACTCAAATGTCTAGGCTTGTGTTTACTCTCATATATATAATAACCACATCAATGAAAGTTAGCAATACCATATGCTTGACAAGCTTTTAATATCCACACTTAAGAACACATGCACATAAGATCAAAAGGTCTTCATAAGGGTTGTAATGGGGCCAAGGTCAATGTGGGATAATCCTAAGGGGGAACTAGGCTAAAAAGAATCAAAGAGGGAAAAGAGGCAATGAAAATCAATTGTACAGTGAGCATGAGAATATCCAACTTCAACAATATATGTCTAACTTCTCTATTTTGATACTTCTCCCCATAACTCTCTTCACACAACTTTCATACTCTTCTTGATACGAAGATAAAAAGATATGTACACTTTGCATTTTTTTTTCCTTTCTTTTGACTTTTTTTTTTCTCTTTTTTTTTGGGGGAATATTTTTCTATAAAAATGTACTTGCCAAACTTTTTATTGAGAACCCAAGAACTAACCCAAGTGAGAACCACAATTGCAACAATTTGGACACCCCCACACTTATGGGTTGACAATTTTCAAATCAAAGCTCCTTCACCCTCTAAGATTGGGTAATAACATTGTTTTTCACTTTTTGGCCTGTAATGAGCTATAAAACAAAGAATGGGATAAAAAGGCTCAAATGGGCTTACACAAAGGGATAAATTCTGGGTAGGCTTATTTGGCTAGTAGCTAAAAAAATAACAGAATTGCCTAGATCATTTCAAACATGCATGTGAACAAGTGTTTCAACAAGAATCAAGTCAAGTTCTAGAGTAACTAACAAACATGAGTGAGTCACAAACAAGAAAGGAGAGAATGACAAAATGTAGTTCATCAATTAATTAAAAGGCTTAATTCTCACCAGGGACAATGACTATCATAGATAATGCAGCATTTAATGCTCATATCCAAATTATTATACAAAGAGAAACAAGAAATCAATCAAGTCATGTCAAAACACCTATGGTCCTAGAATAGTAAAATCACTCACAACTTATACAAACCAATGGAAAAACATGCTAAAATAACAAAAAAAATTCTTTTTTTATAGTTAAAAATTAAAAACAAAAAGACACACCCCCACACTTAAATTACACAATGTCCTCAATGTAACCAACAAGTATATCTTAAGAATAAGGAAAGAAAACTCCCTCTTGAATGTGCAGAACTTGAAGCTTGTGGGTGGTTGGTATTTGTTAAAGAAGGCTCTTTTATGGTTATCGCACACATGTTTGGTCACCTTCTTCTTCCACACATCTAGAATCAAGAGGCTGAGTTGTTTAAGCTCTACAACAGGTGACTTCTCAATGGAAGCATCAACTATATTGACAACATCAGCTTTGGAAAGTGTATCAACCTGCAAGGTATTTTCAATCTTAGCACAAACAGAAAGATTATCAGAATGTATAATCAACCAAACCATTAAGAAATTACATTTTACAAAGAGAATACTCTTCCATGGGGTGGCTTTCAGTCATCACTTCTCTTTGAGGGAAAGGGAGTGGCAGTGTGTATTACTCATCATCAACATATTCAGTAGCCTTGTTATTTTTCATAAAAACTGATGTAGGTACCTCTGAAGTTTCAACAGCCTTTCCAGATCTCAAAGTAATAACACATACATTGGGGGTTGGTGCATTTGGATTAACTACTGCCTGGGCAGACAGTTGGTTTAATCTTTGGGTTGTATCTGATTAACTGCAGTGGTTAACTGTCCAACTATTATCTCCAATTCTTAAGTGTGGAATCCGTTGTTTGTCGGAATTGGAGATTTTGAATAGCCATCTATTTAATAAGGTCCTCCAGTGAAGGTTCATAAAAAAAACCATGTTTTAGTCAACAGAATCAGGATTAGAGTTAGAATCAAAGAAGTTATGCTAAAATTAAGGCAAAAAATAAAAAACGAATCAAAGCTAATCTAAAAAATATAAAAACTGCACTAAAAATCTAATAAAATCAAAATAAGATTATGCAATTTTTTTGAATTTTTTTGACAATGCCAAAAATTAAAACAATTAAAACGAAAATGTAAAAGAGGTGATTTCGTATTTTTCGGCCACAGCTCCCAAAAGGGAGTTCAACTCCTTGATTTTTTTCTGATTTACTGACCAATTTTCGTAGCAATATGACAAGGTCACCCGAAAAACCGATTTTTTTCACCTAATTTGAGCCAGAATCGAACGAAGCCGAAATCGACAGAACCTGCAAAGAAGCAAAACTAAAAAAAATAAAGGTTAGTGGTTAGTGGGGTTCTTAAAGTTGGAAATCCCTAGTTAGAGATCCCCAGCAACGACGCCAATTTGATCAGCGGTCGTACGCTGGCCAAAATAATTAGAAAGAGTAAATATAGTATCAAGGTAAGAGACCTTGGTCGTCTCTCGAGGACCTCTAAATAATGAAATTACCAAAATCAAGAACCAAAATAAACAATAAAAGGGGTTTTTAGGAGAGAGTTTGATGTTTAATGAAGAAAAACAATTAAAGATAGACAATCAATCCATTGGTTTCTGGTGCGTTTCTTGGATTTATCATCGGTTCTAAAATAAAAATTTGTGCAAGGTTTGATAATTCTTGATTAATCATAAACTAAGTGAACAAGGGCCAGTCAGTTTATACGAATTCACAGTGTTTTAAACCAAGCGTCAAAACAGTGTGTTCAATCAATCGTGATAGCGAACAAGTGCCAGTATCACAATTAACATCATAACTGAATTCTATCAATCCTATAAACAAGCGTCATAGACTCTATCAATTCCTATCCAAACTAAATTAAACAAGCGATAAAATAGTTTGTATAATGAAAGTTGCAAAACAGAATCATGATTAAGTGATTAAGCAAAACTGAATCATAAAACGAATCACATAAGCAAATCAAAGAGTTTGAGTAATTAAGCAAAACACAAACCGAATTTGCAGCAAGAATTACAGAGATGAAATTGATAGAGAAATAATTAAAACCTTAAAAACAAAATAAACATTAAGCACTGAACCTCAAAATCCTTACAGCAACACCCATCACCAATAGATTGATCTAGGGCCTTAAGCTTCCATGGAGGTTAGGGCACAAAACGTAAAATTGAAAGTAGGAATGAGTAAGAGAGCCAAGACGGCTCTAAAAGTGTATTTAATAAGACTAAAAACGAAAACCTAAATCCCTAAATGGGTAACTAGATAAAAGCCCGTTAACAAACTAAAATTCGGCCCAAAATCTATTTTACACAGTACTGCTTCGGTATTTCAAAGTTTTCACCTTTAAGACTTCAGAATTGGGTTTCGAGCTCAACAGAAGAATTGTAGCTCTGTTCCTTAGCTTTCCAACACATGCTCGCACGCCTCAATCAGATAAGCACAGCAAAGTTATGGCCTACAGAGTAGACAGGGGTCAATATGCAATAAAAACAAGAATTAATTAAGAAATTGCTATATTGCTCATTTAAGACCCAAAGTCTAGAAACGTGCTAAGACTTAAATATTAGGCACAAAGCACAATTAAAATCACCAAGTGAAAAGCTATAAATAGTGCATTAAAATACACTGATCATTGATGTTACTTTCTTTTTATTTAATTGATTAAAGGTTTATTGCTCTGATCATGTGAAATCGGGACTTGGGTTGTATTTTCAGTATTGTATTTAAAGTTACTCGTGTTTACTACACTAGAAGAAAGGTTTTATCACGCCAGCCTTTAATATTATTGTGAACCGTGATTATATGCTTTTGAGGAATTCAACGACATCGTTTACTCGGGAAAAATATTTCAGAAAATGAATTGCAGATTTTATTTGAAAAACAAATTTACTTATTTTTCGCACCTTTTCATTTATAATTACTTTCAGGGTAAATAGTGTCACATTTAGTGGTATCAGAGCAGTTCGGCCCTGACCGGAATTTTTGTGTTGTTTATTGTGTTTTTCGATGTGTGAACTCTGGGTAGTGTTGCATGTATTGTTTGTTTTATCCTTGGTTGTTGTGAGGCTGACCAAATTAGTTGGTTAAGTTCTCAAGATAATAGGATGAGGTATAGGAATTCTTAGGAAATAGTATCAAGGTTAGAAATGATATAAAGATGTTAGAACCCAACTGAGAATCCAAACGACTCTTGTCCTTGAAGTGGAATTTTTTTTCCAAAGCTTATCTAGTTTAGGCCGCACCTTATGTGCCTATTGTGCCTTCTTTTGTGAACTCTGTATTTTTGCCTTGTTTGATAGTTTTGTTGTTCTGTGAACTCTGAATTCATATAATCTAAGCTTTTATTATTCATTTATTTGACTCCGTTGTTGTTATTTGCGTTATGTGGATACGTGATTCAAGAACAATGTCTGTATCGAGTTTGTTTTTGAACTTGTGTTAAACTAATTTTATTGTTGGGTGTTCAAATATATTTTAATATATAGTTAATTTAATTTATTCAATTTAACTCAATTAATTAACACCATGCCTTTTAGATTTTGTTGTTAGATTATAATTTCCTACATGTTGTAGCGTTGGGACATTCCCATGTGGTTTTGCTTGTTACAATTTTGACTTTTGGGCGCATTTATTATGTTTGTTTAATCACAACTAGTCCTTTGACCCGTGCTTCGCACGGGCTTTCCCTATACCTACTACTATTATTATAATTGTTAATATTTTTTGCTAGAAAGTATTTAATAGAATAAATTCGTTCAAAAACAATCGAAGTAATAAGAAAACTTAGAGAGGATAAAAAACAATGGACATTTACACTTTGATTGGATAAACAGTGTGTTGGTTCAGGAAATGTTTTTACTATTATATACTATTATTTTCTTATACATGTAAAATTTGTGAGCTTACTACGACATAAGCATCACCATGTGTGAGCTTACTACTTTTATACATGTTTCTACTATTATATATGGTTTTGTGAGCTTACTATTATAATAGCATCGTAGTTTATTACATAAATATGTTATGAAATTTTTTCTTCACCAAACGGGTTATTGAGGAACAAACTATGCTTATTTGAACAGTTAATTTTTTCCGACTACTTAAGTACTCCAAAATACACTGTCTTGCATGTCTTGGCGCCAAAATGGGAGCCGTAGACTCCCCAAGATTTATAGTTTTGTGAGTTTTGAAAATTTGCATGTGGTTCTTCTGCCACCTGTAACTTCTCTAACCTGTCTCAACAATATTTCATGTAATTGTGACACATTAATAATTGGTATATGGATAGAAATAATTTATGAACACGTAGGCTTAACATTATGTTGGTTAATTTAAGTATGCTTCTAATAATTATTGGTGCGAAATAACCAAAATAAAGAAGACAATATATGGGAGAAATGCTGCAAGTAAAAAAGAAGACGTCGCAGTGATTTCATGATTTCATCCTTCCGAGAAATTCTAGCCTCCCCCCCCCCCCCCTCAATGTTTTTTATAATTCTATCATAAGCTGTACAGAATGATTTAAAATGCACAAATTAGGTAGAACCTAAACATTTCAATGAGAAAATGATTTCAACCTACAATTGATAAATCAACACGCACACATGATAAAAAAAAATTCCATTACACCAATGGGCTGCGTTTTGAACTCAGCATAGTGCTAAGGAAGTCTATTTCAAAATAACAACTACCCAAGTTGTTGGTTGGTTATATGAAACAAAAAAACTGAGTGATTTTTGAAAAAAATATTCTGGCAAATAACAGATATATTTGTATTCCATGTTCAAACATACAACAAAAGATTGTTTCAGTTTCAGTCACATTAGTTGTATATTTAAAAAAAAGGTCACATTAGTTGTAACATACTATTTAACTCCTTGTATCTTTCTTTGAAGACCTTTGCATATCTTTCAACTGCCTCCTCAGTTTTTCCTTCCACCTCAGAAGCAATACTTTCTATATCATTTCGGCCATATTTTTCACAGGCCCTGATGCAAGTATTAAAATCTCTTCGGCTCCATGATGAAAATCCCTATATTAACCAAATAAATAAATGAAGAAGACCCATATGAAAGCCTAGTTTGCAAAGGGTGGGGACAATTGTTCACCTCTTCAAGCAGGCGTTCCTTTTCTTCCAACTCTTCAGAAGTCAACGGATCTCCCACCTCTAAACAATTAACAATCAATGCATCATAATTAAAATAAACAATATACACATAAAAAGGAGTCAAAATAGTAGAGCCTGCAGAGTCCTTGTATACCTTCTGATTCATCAACGTCAATCGAGTTCTTTACCTGATTCTTTTGATGTGTTTGCTGAAAATTTATAAAATAATAAGTACTGAACAGTACCTGTTTGTCAAGCTAAGCTAAACCTAAAGATATAAATAAGCAAACTTGTTTCACAATCACATGCGCCTACCATGAGAAAGCGCACTTCCTTTTCATACAGTTCACTCAGCCTTTGTGTGTTGAAAAATTGGAAATCGGGCCTGGAGGCAGAGGAACCTAGAACTATCAGTAAAAATTATATACAGGAGCAATATTTTAAAAAGAAAAATAAAGTGTAGAAGCTTACAACTGAGGCATTCTAGGAATGTGGGGCTCTTTTGGTTTAGTAGGACCACCTTGGCGCAATGTTTGCTTGAAGTATTCAGACTCTGAGTAACTACGAATAAGAAACCAAAAGCATATCATGTCAATAAAAAAATGCTGAATAAAACTGAGTGTATAAATTAAAATGTAAAGGGCAATCCTTACTTGCGCTTCCGCTCCCTTCTTGGTGGTTCAATCCAGTTTTCACTCACAATTTTTTTTGAAATCCAACTTATCCTCATCCTTTATTGAAAAAAAGAAAATGGATTGTTAGAGTTGATCAAATAGATAAGAATGGGGCAAGGGAGAGTATGTTGATATAAAAAATAGAAAATAGTTGCCAAAGACACAACAAAATGTAACCTTTACCTTCTCATCATCAAAATCATATAACTCAACAGCTACAAGAAAGTAGATGTGTTAGTAACTCTAAACTAATAAAAATAGCTGAAAGCATCCGGTATTTTTTTCAACACTTTAAGTAGTCATAGGATACGTACTGTCGTCCATCTTAAATTTGATTGCATCTTCAGTAAACTTCTTCATCTTGGCATCAAGCTCAGCAGTTGCTTCTTCTCCTTTAGCAATTATTCTGTCAATATCCTCATCTGTGATTGTACTATCCTCGGAACTGAAAACCATTTCGGCCCCAAATCTAACCATTTGAAGCAACTCATCTTTATTCACCGCTGCACATATAAGCCAATGGAACCCATATTATACAATCCATATCCCATGCAGCAAAAAAACAAGAAAAAAACATCCAGCAAATCCTTACCTTCTGCTCAGCCATTCGCCCTTACTGAATCACCAAAGCATCAAGTGCAAGCTTTTTGTAAGTCCTTTCAATGACTTTTTCCTCAATGGTGTACTGTTGTAACTTGTAACATGACCATGACGCAATGAGACACTTGCACATACATAGTGAATCACAAATTGAAGGACAAAATAAGTTTAAAATTAGAGCTGCAGGCAAGAAAATAATGCAGATAACCAAATACTAAATTCAAAACCCCCAATTCCCCTTCAAATCTAACTAATGAAAAGTTAAAGAAAGAAAAGCAAACTCTTACCTCTTTGAACCCGATAATATTTGGATGCCTTAATGATCGGTGATTAATTATCTCCCTCCGGACATTCTCATCAATCTGATATCACATCAATGCAAATGATCGTGGCCTTACTTCTTTTAGTAACGATGCAATACACGATATAACTTTTTGCACATTATGTCAGCTGCAATAACTTAGAGCAGTCAAATTTCTATTTTAGACAAGTTTCAAGCCGTATATGAAATTAGAGCTGCAGGCAAGAAAATATAGTAGGATTTAGGTTACCTTTCATCAACTCTGGTGATGGTGCTAGCATCCGTTTGGCCATTTCATCAACTCTTGCCATGATATGTAGTAGCCTATTCTGGATCCTAATTGTTCACACATCCGTTTTTATTATTATTAGTAGGCTTGAATAAAGTTAAATACTAATGCAACTTTCTGGTACAAAATTACACAATTACACCAAGAAGAAATGAGTCCGGCAAAAGGATCACTTTAGAGACAGGACCAATCCAAGTGAAAACAAATATGATACATTTTCTCTAGGTAAATATTTTGAGGCCAGTGGTAAAGGGAAATTGATAGAAAAACTTCTTCAAGAATGAAACAAACACCAACTGCTTCCCCCAGTCCAATTCCAAATGAAATATGTGCGTGTGTGTATCCTGTTTTGGCAAGTGGAAATCAAAGAATCTACGACTACAAAAAATATAGCCACCATGGAAGTATTTATGTAGTAATCATGGCTTGAATAAACTGATATACATACGAAGTTTTTTAATTTGAAGTTATATTAGAGCACCATGATTCCTTTACAAATTATAGAATGAGCTACAAGTCAGCTTACTACTATGCTTAGGTTGAAGCAACTGAATGACTTCAAAAATAAAAGAGACAGCAAGGTTAAGTGACATGAAACAGTGAAATTAAGTGACATGAAACAGTGAAATTCAATGAATAAGTAATAAAAACCGTTCTAACATTAACAAACACACAAGATCAAACTCAATTACACATTTACAAAACAGAAACTGACACGATCAAATCAAAAACCCTTGAATCAAAGCCCAAAAAGGAATAAACCAACACCGGAAACCGTAACCGCAAAAACCCGTCCTCAAAAAGGAATAAACCAACACCTAGGATATGTCACCCAAAAAGGAGCAGAAGGAAAAATCAGACTGAAACTTCTCATGGGGAAAGATCATTGCCCATGATTTTGCAATTTCGTCATCAGAGTAAGCTGCCAAACTATAATACCACTGCCGGTTTTTAACGATACCTAATAAAATCAACAAATGAGGTATAAGTGAAAGAAAACTAATAGCAGCAAATTCATCACACATATATCAAGCTAATGCAAATAGCCTTAAAAATTTCCCCACAATTCTGCAGATTCAATTCCCATTACCCAAATCCAGAAACAAATGTCAAGTAAACAATCATTTATATCCAGCACAAGTCAAATATTAAAAATGAAGAATGGCGAAATTGAAAGGGAAGAACATACAAATGAAGGAATCCCGCGGTTGATCAAAATTGTGGACGGAACAAATGGAGGATCACTTTTCCGCAATACATGAAAGCAATCAACCTGTATGGAAGACAAAATGTTAATGCGGAGAGAACTTTTTCTATGTATTTATAAAAAATGCTGAGAGAAAATGTAGTAAATGAATTCATATATACTTCATCAAATTATCTAAGGCAGTCTAATTATGTGCGACTCCCAATTCAAATTCATATCAAAATTTATGCTTTTATATCATGACCCTCTCTCTGTCTAAACACAGTGCATCAGATGCTTACTCTAACACGTGTGATGGGTAAGTAATAGCAAGGCCAAAAAAATGAACCGTATGGAAGCCGATAACTACTGAAGATATATTTTATCTGTGGTTAGTGAATCAAAGCTGTTGTTAATTTTAAACCAGTGGAAAATGCTTATTTACCAAAGCTTCCAGATAATATTTGGGGATGTAGATAAACACTGAATCCATATGGCTAAGAACCTGTAGCAACTGGACTATCCACATGCACATTGCATACATTCCTCGCAGCTTCCATCGAGAAAACGGAGAGATGCGATACCTGTAAAGCAAGAAGTAAAAACAAAAAGAAATATAGAATAAGGTAAACAACAAAAATATGCAACTCAAGGTTATCAAGAATAATGATTGCTAGGCTTTTATAAAGGATATTAGTATCTAAGGAGCAGAAGGAAAAAGTAGACTGAAACAAGACATTGAAATATATTCTAGTACAAAGTCCTAAAATTTTGTCATGTTGATTACTTGATTTCAGATGAAAGAGAAGTATCTATAAACAGTGGCACCTGAAAAGTTTAATCAGTAGTAAAATTGTGGAATCCCATTAAATTCTTTCAAAACTATGTACTTTTTCTCAGTATTAGAAATACGTTAGCTCAGTACTCTATGTTGGGCCCAATAAGTTGATCAATTTGGAAATTAAAAGTAAGAAAAGAACACAATCAAACTGTTGCATTATAGTGCATCTCATCAAATTTGGTTAACAACATAATTAGAAGCTGAAAGCATAAAATATATTTTAAGCACTATTGCTGAATTTTATTTTACTTTGACCAGACTACTGCTGAAAGTTATCTAACTTGATTAAGTAGAATGCCTCTTCGATAGTAAAAACCTATTGGGGGAAATTTAAACAGGTAAGACAATATTAGCTCAAGTGCTACTTCATATGGTCATATTACCAAGCGCAATGCCTAACGCAGTCAATGACCTGTTCTCTGTACTCATTGCGAGCTTCTTTTAAAAGCTTCAATTTCTCTCCACAAGCGCGTTCTCTTATTTGTTTATCAGTTTCCTCCAAAAGGGAGATTGATTGTGCCTGATGAATCATGTAGTATGATGCCTGCAAAAACACATAATAACATATTCTTAATTGTGGGGTAAAAGAAAATACCTCTGATATCAAAATTGTGGGGTAAAAGAAATGCAAATAAAATGCTTCAGAAATGCAAATTTCTTGCAAGGGAGAAATTAGAAATTAGGGTTTTCAATGAAATTCAATTCAGCAAATTACATTATCGATTCAATCAATTTCCCCAAATTTCATCAATTTCAGAAATTAGAAATCAGGGTTCAAAGATTTCAATTTAATCCAAATTTTCAGAGATGCGGGCTTACCAGAAAACAGAGAGAAGAGCAGAAGAAGACGACGGCGGCGGCGTGAAGGCGTAGATGCGTGCAACGCGTGTGGGTGGTAATTGTGCGTCGTTTTGGTTCGTTCCTCTTCGTTGGTGATTTCAATTCACAGGAAACATAGGGAAGTGAGATGAGGGCTCGCCGGAGCTCGTGGCTGAAGGGTGGTGGTGAGGCTTGAAGTTGGGCAACAATGGTTTGAGATGAGAGAGAACACAGAAGGTCCAGAAAGAGAGAGAGCCGAGGAAGATGCGAGAGGGGAGAGAGAGATGCGAGAGTTTGAGAGGGAGGGAAGATGGAGCGGAGAAAGCGAAATATGAGAGGGGGAGAGAGATGCGAATGTGGTGGGCAGAGGAAGGGGTTATTGAGTGCGGTAACAGGAAATTTAGGGCGCGAATAACCGACTGCAGAGTGACTGCAGGACGGTATTCGCAGTATATATGAGATATCCTTTACTGATTGAACTGTACTTGTTTAAGCGTTAGAATTGTTCTCAATAGGAGAATAACAATATATTGTTTCTCACTTCAGAAAATAAAAAGTCTAAGGTCATTGTTTGTAACGTGTTTTTAATTGTGTATTGATTGATACTCTTATTTGAGTGTTTTATGAAGTTGTCTTGTAAATTATTTTAAATTTAATTTGCCATCTTAGGTGTTGTAATGATTTGATTACTACAAGTAATAATTTCCTTAGTTTTATGCTATGATTACCGATCTCTTTTATTTCATAAGTGCAATTAGATGTAATGATTTTAAATATCGACTATGTTATCTTATTTGGTTTTGCTCCAGTTGCGTATTTGCCCTCGACGTGCAACGTTGAGAGTTCTGTATTTTTTGTAAATTTTTTTGAAACTTCGATCATGTATAGTCCCTATCTGTGAACTTTGATTGCGTACAATCTTTGAGTTTTTATAATTAAATTTTGATTGTTATTTTATATAATTTGTGTACGTGGTTTTAAAAAAATATATTTAAGAATGACAATTATCAGCATAGACATTTCCGTTAGTAGGAACTAGATCCCACCAAAGAAAACTACTTATACTAGTTCCATTACCATCAATTTTATCAGCATAGACATTTCCGTCTCTATAAATGTGAATACAAACAAAGTTCACCAATCTAGCTAGTCAAATATAAACAATTATTTCATCTATTTCTTAGCTTTTAATGAACTACTTTGCAATTCTTGAAAGCAGAAACTGTAACGCCCAGATATTTAATTAAATTATTTAATTAAATATTTAGGTATTCAATTATTTATTTATTTATTTATTTAATTGGTGTAATTATATTAGCAATTGATCAAGGGGTGTGTAATTAAATATTAGGGGATGGAGTTAGTGATCGGGCTTAAGCTGGAGGAAGCCCGCGATCCAAGCCCAAGATGTAGGCGCATGAGGGTTAGTGAGGGTTGGAGGCAATTCGCATTTTTGGAGAGAAAAAGAAAGAAAGTGGCGAAATAGAGAGAGGAGAAGAGAGAAAGGAGCAAGGCGCGATTTCAAGAGAGGAGGAGAAGGGGGTTCGCAAATTCAAGAGAGGAAGGAGAGAAGCTCGGTTGCTGTGGTTTCTTGGTGTTCCCGTGGAGAGATCGTCATCTTCGGAAAAACCTAAGGTAAGGGTGGGATTGAATTCAATATAAGGGTTTATGAGGGATCTACATGTGGGGTTTTAGGGTGTCTTGATCACCATATTGTTGTCTTGAAAAATCGCATGCCCTATGATTGTGTGCCTTGTTGAGTAATTTGATGTATGCTTGATTTCCACACATTTCTATGCCTAAATGACATGTTGTTATGCTCATAATAATAATTGTTGCCATATGATGATTTGTTGTTGAGAATTTATGATTTTGCATGTCAAGTGTTTGAGCAATGATTTTGATGATGTTTTGATTGATAATGATTGGAGGTGAGGTTACTATGCTTATGTGGTGTTTGACGAAATGCATAAGTATGTGATGTTGAAATTGTTGTTTGGGAATTGATCGTGATGAGTTCTACTCGTTTATGGTTTTTGTGCATTTCTGGACACTGTTTCGGTTTTCTGAAACTGGTACTGTTTGGTTGATCCAAAAATTATGTGGCTGTTTGTTTTTGAAAATAGACTTAAAGCCGGTCGTTTTGGCACTGGGTTCATTCAATTTGGAGTTGTGTAGCTCAAGTTATGAGTCTCCAAAGTTGGGTCAAATTTCTGGAATCAAACTGTGAGTAGGTTCGGTTTTTGTAGGCTTTGTGTTATCAATTGAACTCCTTTTTGAACGATTCTTGTTTCATTATAAATTAGACTTAATTCTCTACGAAATAGGCACTGGTTTCACGAAATTTCATTAAGAAATGAGAAAGAAAATTTGGTTGCAAGCTGGGTAGAGAGTTCTGTCCGATTTTGGTACCTCGGAGTAGTGTTTTGAAAAACTGTACCAACTGGATACTTATTTTGAAAAATAAAAATCATAGGAAGAAACTACACTCAGAGGGCTTTCCAATGAGTGGTCTTTTGTTGAAATCCGATGTCGTTTGCTATTTTAATTAATTCGCCGAAGTAGGTGCACTGCTGTAGGGAATTCTGCACTAGTGCTGTGTTGCGCCCAGATGTGGCGCAGGTTGCCTCTGCGCCAGTTTTTCTGTCTGTGTTGCCGTCTGTGTTGCGCCCAGATGTGGCGCAGGTTGCCTCTGCGCCAGTTTGCTGTGCTGTGTTGCCATTCTGTGTTGTGTTGCTGTTGGTGTCTAAGCTGCGCCAGTTTTTGTGTTGCTGTGTTGCTGTTTCTGTCTAAGTTGCGCCAGTTCTCCTCCGCCAGTTTCCTGCGCCTGGATTCCTGTTGCTGGGCGCCATTTTCAGGATGTCTTAGTTTTTCTCCTAAACTGCTTTCGAAATAACTTTTGACTCGGGAGTCCGATTGAGGCGTTTCAAAATGTTTTGGAAAGCTTATCCAGGTGCCTAACTGGATACTCTAATTTTAAGGCATTCTGAACTATTTTTCTAACATTGTTCCCTGGAGTTGTTTTGGTGTCCCGGGATGCCCTTGAGGCGTCTCCGGTGTCTTTTTCAAAAAGTGGTCGTCAACTCTAAATGTTTTGGAAAAGTGATGTGATTTAGGCCTATGGCCAGTGACGTTGATGTGTGATTGTTGGACTACAGCGTTGTCTATTGTTTTAGGCCATTCGGCCAGTGATGTGATTTAGGCCTATGGCCAGTGACGTTGATGTGTGATTGTTTGACTGTTGTGCATACATCATTGAGTCGCATGCTTACCATGAACATTAGGCCTTGTGCCAGCGACGATATTTTTAGGCCTTGTGCCAGCGACGAGAAAATTAGGCCTTTGGCCAGCGACGATATTTTAGGCCCTTGTGCCAGTGACGAAAATTAGGCCTTTGGCCAGTGACGTAGGTTGGTACCACATGCATGTGCATTGCTTGAGTCTCATATCGCATTCATATTGCGCGACTGATTGAATGAAGTTGTTTGGCCATTGTGATGTGTTGTTAAAGTGATGTGTTGTTGTGAAAGTGACGTGTTAGTGTATACTTAGCTGTTATTAACTGTTAAGAGTGATGTTGCTTGCTGTGATTAATTGATGTCTTGAGCTTTGTATGTGGTCTTTCATACACGTCTTATATTGTATGGAATCTCACCCCTTTTGTGGTTGTTACTTTATAGGTGAGCCCGAGTGAAGATTGTAGTCTTCCTTTTGTCTGGTGTCGTCTGCTCTGATAGGTAGCACTTGGGGAAGGGTCGATTACTGTTTTTAATTATATTTCGGTTGATGTTGAATCTTTTAGTAATTGGTGCACTTTGCACTTTGTTGGTTGTTGATGTTTTTAACGATGTTGAATAGTTCCGCTGCATGTTTTGAGAAAACTACGAGGTTTTGTTTTACGTTGAAAAATGCGACACTCTTTTGGCGCGAAAAACTCTGATAAATTATGAATAAACGATGGGTGAAAAAAGGGTGTTACAGAAACCACTAACTGTGAATCACACTCTAACCACAAAAACTTTCAACTTTTATCAAAAGCAATCTCTAGAGCCAGCGTAGCCCCAATAATTTCAGCATGAAGCGCGTAACTGTTGCCAATAGAGGCGGAAAAATAACCAAGAATAGCAGCACTTCTATCTCTAAAAATACCACCACATGCGGATGGTCCAGGACAACATTTAGCAGCACCACTATTGCAGTTTATCATGTAAGGAGCAGGGGAATCCAAAATAAAATTGATTTTTAGGATTGACGCTCCATCCATGAAAAGTCAATGCTACCATGTTCTGAAAAGAAGATGTATTAATATGGATACTCAGGATACCTCAAGCGAACTCCAAATATGCTGGGCAAAACGGCACGCATGGAAAAATGTTGAGAATCTCTAAAGCATTACCACATAGACTACAAATAGAAACAACACTGCATCCTCTAAACAAAACTTGATCATCTATTGATTGGTATCTTGTTGTGATGAATCCTCAAAAGATAAATGATTTAGAGGGCGGGATAAAATTATTCAAAACTGTCTTGGTCCAAGGCACCACCTGCCCTGCAAGGTTATGGAAGAGAGAAGAATCCTTAAAAGCCAAGTCACATGAAATAGAATAATCCCGCATCAACTGATATTCCCCCCTAAAATAGAGGGAATAACTATCTCATGAATTTCAGAGTGAAGTTAGGAAAAATGAGTGATGAGATCCGAAATGATGGATCATCTACGATTCACTATATAATCACTCTTAGTAGGTTTAAAATATCTATGCAAATTAGAAGGTATGCCAATATTGTCCACAATAGGTCAAAGAGGTCAAGTATCTCTTCAAAAATTTATCCCGACACCATTCCCAAGTTTACAAGTTGAGTGATTAAGAATATAAGAAATATAAGATTTAAACCCAAAACTGTATAAAACATTAAAACTAGTGTTTGATAAAAAAAATTGCTATCGTATCTAAGTTGTAAGTACTTTTGATTTTGTTTTATGAAATTCATTTTGTCTATAAAAAATTACTTTTTATAAAATTACTTTTAATAGTAATTTTTTTAGTAAATCAATGTATCATCCACGATGACTGTGGAGACTAATTCTTCAAGGTATCAGGTGGTTGACCTCTCCCAACAAATGTTTTTCCATACGCACTGGTCAGATTGAACCCAGGACCAAATACAATTAAATGACTCAAATATCTACCACTTCTGTCGCATCATGTTGGTAGCGGGTAAAGTAGGCTAAATCCGCCACCATCATCACCTACAAATGAAATAAAATATTGACGCTTGTTTACATAATATAAAGTTTTAGATTTCACAATATATTTTGTAAAATATTTTTTCTTTGAAATTCTTTATCCTCCTCTCCATTTGTTTCACCGTCATCTTTGCTCTGACTTTCTTTTCTCAAAATTCTCTATCCTCCCACTCATTTAACGGGGAAGGATCCTCTGACTTTTTGGCGAGAACTTCTCCCTAACTTTGTGTTTATCTCTCTCTTTTTATACATTTTCTTTCATCTTATTTTCCTTCATTTCCCTCCATTTTTCTTTTCTCTCTCATCAAAAAAAGACTAAAGTTAGGGAGAAGTTCCCGCCAAAAAGTTAGAGGATCCATTTCCCTCATTTAACACGTGAAGAAGCAATGAAGTGTACTAGGTAGTTTCCTCTTGCAAATGATTACCACGTGGAAGGCTGGAAGCCATATTCAACCAAAGATGATGCAAGAGGTAGTCTCTCATTTTCTGCTTGTCATATTGTAATTCCCATAATTGGATTCTTTGGTTATGGATTCTTTGGTTATAGAACAATTGTATCAGAGGAACATACTAACTTCAGGTCCTCATTTACACCCACCATTTGTTTGTTGAGAGTCCCTTTTAAACCACTTTCTCTTGGAACCTCATTCTCTTTCAAGATATCAAAACAATTTTGTTCAGGCTTCAACATTCTTCTTTACAGATAGTTAAGCTCATTTTTGGAAATGTTTTGCCTGCTTCTGCCACTTTTAAAAATTTGTTGGAGACACACAACCATGCATATATATTGTTCAAGAATATATTGACACAATAGTGGAATGCAAAAGCACTTGTGTATATGGTGATTTCATTGGCTTTGCAATTGAAATTTATATTATTGCTCTTGGCTTAGCTAAGTTTTTTTTTCTTACAAAAAGTTTAGGTGAGATGGTCTCTGGGGACAACTCACCAGGGTGAAGGCAGGCCTTACTACTCTTTGAGCGTTTACAGAGGTACTTACAAATCACTCACCAAAGAGGTTCTCACGCCGACACCTGGAGTTGAACCCAAACTCTTACGAGTTACAGGAAATGAGCCAACTCCTTACCAGTTGAGCCAACCTTTGTTGGCTAAGTTTGTTGATAATGAAATCTTGATGGGTAAGAACCCAATGGAGCCAATCATACCAGCTGCTATTACGCAAGTCCTGAATAACCTCAAAGGTAAGGTTCACTCAGCTTCTTTGGTTTCCAATTCATGGAGCTTTTATGACAAAAGTGGAGCTTTGTTGTGGAAAACTATTTTCTCTGACCATTTGGATCGTAAGTCATTTTGGGCTGCTATTTTGGATCCTAATGGTGCAATCTCTTTCTATGATCTCAACAAGGGAAAGTCTACAAACCCTGAGGTGTTCAAAATACCACAAGACCCTTGTGGAATTCCTGAGCCTTGTGATCCTTATTATGTTTGCTTCTTTGAAAATTGGTGTGAATGTCCTGCACTTCTAAGATCACGTTTCAATTGCAAACCTCCAAACATCTCAGCATGTTCTTCTTCTAGGACTCCAACAGCAGAAGAACTTGTATATGTTGGTGAAGAGCTTGATTATTTTGCACTCAAGGATGATGCACCAGTTTTAAAATCAACACTCAATTCATGCAAAGATGCTTGTTTAACAAATTGCTCATGCCTTGTGCTTTTCTGTGAGAATAGTACTGGTAGATGCTTTAATTTTCATCAGACTGGGAGCTTCCAACGCTTTAAGGGAAGCAAAGGTGGTTATGTTTCATATATGAAGGTCTCCACTGATGGTGATGAGAAGAATAGCAACAAAAGAGTAAGGAAGAACATGCTGCTAGTTGTTCCCATAGTAACTCTTACAGTTCTTGTTTTTGCTGGTCTTATAACAGGATATTGGTATTATCAAAACCACAAGAAGAAGAGTTCTGATGAGTATCCTCAAGATACCTTAGGGGACGATGATTTCTTTGACAGTCTCTCTTCGATGCCTGCTCGTTTTACTTATAGTGCTCTTGCTAGAGCAACTAAGGACTTTTCAACAAAAATTGGTGAAGGAGGTTTTGGCTCAGAGTATCTTGGTGTGCTTGAAGATGGAATCCAATTGGCAGTGAAAAAATTAGAAGGGGTTGGACAAGGAGCAAAAGAGTTCAAAGCAGAAGTATCCATAATTGGAAGTATTCACCATGTTCATTTAGTGAAGCTGAGAGGATTTTGTGCTGGACGTCCTCATCGCCTTCTTGTTTATGAATACATGTCAAGAGGTTCTTTAGACAAATGGATATTCAAAAACAGTGAAAACACTTTGTTGTTGAATTGGGATTCAAGATACAACATTGCAATAGGCACGGCAAAAGGATTGGCCTATATTCATGAGGAGTGTGAAATGAGGATAATTCAGTGTGATATCAAACAACAAAACGTTCTTCTTGATGATAACTTCATGGCCAAGGTATCTGATTTTGGATTGGCTAAGCTAATGAGCAGAGAACAAAGCCATGTGTTTACAACTCTTAGGGGCACAAGAGGGTATTTAGCTCCCGAATGGATTACTAACTATGCAATTTCAGAGAAGAGTGATGTGTTTAGCTATGGTATGGTCTTGCTTGAGATTGTTGGAGGAAGGAAGAACTATGATCAGTGGGAAGGTGCGGAGAAAGTGCATTTTCCTTCTTATGTGTCTCGAATGATGGAGGAAGGGAAACTAAGAGAAGTTCTTGACCAAAAGATAGAGATTGATGAGAAGGATGAGAGGGTTGTGACTGCTCTTAAAGTTGCTCTTTGGTGTATACAAGATGACATGAATTTGAGACCTTCCATGACCAAGGTGGCTCAAATGCTTGAAGGTTTGTGCCTTGTACCCGATCCACCCTCGTTATTACAATCGAGCACTTATTCGTCTCTCTTGAAAATGAGTAGTGGAGAAGCTACTTCATCAGGGCTAGGTAGTTTTTATAGTAATGTTCCCTTGTCATGTGTTGAGTTATCAGGACCAAGATAAGATAATTAGATGCAGATGAAACTAATATTTACTCTCAAATACTCTTTTGTACATATCTTAACCTTATGATATTCTATTTACTAATGTGATCTCTAATTCTCTATGCATGAAACAATAGGCATGGCAACGGGGCGGGAGCGGGTATTACATCCTCCGTCCCTGTCCCTATTTTTATCAGGGTCGGGTTTTGCATCCCCCATCCCCGTCCCAAACAGGGACAGCTTCCACGCGGGTACCCGTTTCGGCCATAAGTTTATAGGAAAAATAAAAAAAAACAATTATGTTAATTAATAAAATAAATCATAATAATTATACAATGATAAAAATAAAATTAAAAGTATTAAAATAGACTTTTCTATAGAAAATGGATCAAAATTAAAAATAAACAAAATTTATGAAACAAAATGAATGAATAAATATGTATAAAATAATATAATTAATTAATGTTTTGTCGAGTGAGTTCAGGGCAGGGACGGGGTGGGTATCGACATTCCCGAACCCCACCCCGTCCGCGGTTAATGCGGGATTTCCTCGTCAAACTCGGGTTGGGATCGGGTGGGTACTCGCAGGTTCGGGTTTCATTACCATGCCTAGAAACAAGTTCAATATTAACCATATGAATTATATCATACGATACGTGTACATATCTTTATTGAGATATGCCTAGTAATTTTTGTTGAACCAAGGGTAAACACTCCTTTATTTTGTATGATAACAAATTACATCATATCTACTAATGTTTCAAGATGAGCAAAGTGCAGGACTTAATTTAAAGAGAGAAGAAGACACAAAAGAAGAGAAGCTTGAAGAAGAAGCAACATATGAAGTTCAAAACCCTAAATTGTGTCTAAGCCTTTTAGGACACTTTGTAAAGGTCCTATCACCTAAAGTGTGTGGCACTTTAGCTATTGAGAGAGATGACTTTTCAAAACATGCATGATGCACAAAAATAGTTTTGAAAAATATTTTACAAAATTGCATGCATGCTTAAGGTGGCAACCAAAACTAAAGAAATATTTTTGAAGCAAAAGAATCGATTTCACTACATTACATATACTAAGAATCGATTCCTTCTTGGTTTCCTTAGCCTAGGAATCGATTCTCAAGTCATTCCTTAGCTTAATGAATCGATTCTCAAGTCATTCCTTAGCTTAATGAATCGATTCTCAAGTCATTCCTTAGCTTAATGAATCGATTCTCAAGTCATTCCTTAGCTTAATGAATCGATTCTCAATATTTCTACATGGATAAGAATCGATTCTCAGGACCTCCATATGGCCTGAAAATCGATTCATGCCTTTCTACATAAGCATTGAAATCGATTCCCTCTTTTTTCAAACATCAATGAATCGATTCCTCTCTTATTTCAACTAAACAAACAATCGATTCTTTTATTTTTTAAAGGCAATGAATCGATTCCTTCACATTTTAACTTGGTCTATGAATCGATTCCTCACTTATATTAATTGTTTTTCAAAAATTTCAACGGTGCCTAAGCCTATAAATACGTGGGTTGAGATTCACTTGAAGATCAACCACTGCTCACAATTTCTCTCTATTCTACTCTCTCTTGCGAAATTCTTAGATCTAATATCGTTCTTCATAATTTTCATATTATTTTGAATGCTCTTCATTTTATTATAGATCTAAGAATATAGTGCTTCATTGTTTTGAATCTTGTTCAAAAGCTGTGTTTTTGAAAATCATATTTATCTTCATAAAAGCTTTTTTGCAAATCTAAGCTCTCATTGTCATATCAATTGTGAAGCTTTTGCAAAAGCAAGATCATATTCCATATCATATTTTTAGAGCATCTAGAATCCTAATATCACTCATCTCTCTCAGTTTCTAAACTGACACATTACTAAGAAGTGATTGGATCCATAGATCTCAACTGTGTAATTCTTATTTTGTTATAGTGGTCATTTTGAAATCCTGGGAAGTTTTACTTGGGTCTCTCAATCAGGGTGATTGAGTTGGTTTTGAAATCCTTAGCGGGTGCTTGGGTTCTCAGTTCGGGGAATTGAGATTCACTATTGTTGAAGTCGACTGTTTGTAATAACTCTCTTCAATATAGTGGTTGCTAAGTCCAAGGGTTGAAAAGCCTAAGGCCGAGGACGTAGGGTTTTATCCCGAACCTCGCTAAATATCTGTGTCCCTCTATCCCTTCTCTCTTTATATTTTGCACTATTATTATAACTGTTTATTATTAATATTACTGTGCTTAAATTATCAATACTCATCAATCATCTTCTACTCCTCTTCTCTAAGATCTAATATATTCAATATCCCGATTATCTCTTATAATATCTTTATTGGAAATATTGAATACAATTTAAACAACTCTTGCTTGTTTTCTTATCTAAAAGTTCAAATCACATTTTCCGCATCCGATTTGAAAAATAATATAATCATCATTTGCGAAAAGAATCCATATTTACTCATAACCTTATTCACCCCCCCCTCTAAGGTTATATAATAAGTCTAACAAGTGGTATCAGAGCTAGGAATTGCATATTAGAGCTTTACATCTCGCAATTCTAAATTTATCCTTTACATATCTGTAATTATGGGTTCTTTCATGAAAGAAGGAATGTCCTCTAATAGGCCTCCTCTATTTGATGGTACTAACTACGATTACTGGAGTAGTCGTATGAAATGTCATGTGCAGGCAATTGACTTCACTCTATGGAGAATCATAGTGGATGGTCCTCTAATCCCGATGAAGATCAAGATCACAAAACCAGGTAATACTGATGGTGACACTTCAAAAATTCAAGCCACCGGCAAAGCTGAAGAAGTACCGGTGGAAGACATCTACACCATCGACCTGAGTGAGTTAAGAAAATCTGAGCTTGACAAGATATCCCTAAATGCAAAGGCCATGAATATCCTTCATCTATCACTCTGTGAAGAAGAATATGGTAGAGTAAAAGGGTGTCAAAGTGCAAAGGAAATCTGGGACTGCCTACAAGCCACTCATGTCGGGACAAGCCAGGTAAAAGATACTAAAATTAGAATTCTCACCTCTGAATATGAAAGTTTTAAAATGAAAGAAGGTGAGTCTGTCGCAGCAATGCATCAGAGATTAAATTTAATTGTAAACAACTTGAGGGCCTTAGGAAAGAAATACACCAACAAGGATTTGAATGGAAAGATCCTTGAATCCTTAACTGGTGATTTCTTCCCTAAGACTTGTGCTATAACCGAAGCCAAAGACATTGGCACTTTACCTCAAGAAGACCTTATTGGATCATTGCTAGCATTTGAGGTAGTTCTGGCTGCCAAAAAGAACCAAGAAAAAGAAACTGTAAAAGAGAAGAAATCTCTTGCCCTTGCTGCTAAAACTTCTAAAGTAGCAAGGAAAGAGGTTGAATCTGAAGAAGATACTGATGATGAAGATATGGCTATGCTTGCCAAGAACTTCAAAAGATTTATGAAATACAACAAACATGGTAAGGGTGATTCTTCAAAGAAGTTTGGATACAACAAAGATGAAAAGTATGAGAAGAGAGATGAACAACCAAGATGTTTCGAATGCAACAAACCCGATCGCATCAAAGCAAACTGTTACAAGCTGAAATCTAAGCAAAAGAAAGCAATGAAAGCAACATGGGACAATACAGACACTGAAAGTGAGACCGAAGAAGAAGAAGTTGCAAATGCTGTCTGCCTCATGGCAAAGAACACACCTGAAGCAACATGGGACAATCTCAGCACTGATGGTGAATCAGAAGAAGATGAGCAGACCGACAATGCTGTCTGCAGCATGGCAAATGATACATCAAAGGTAAGCCTTAACTTTTCTAGTCCCTCTACCTCCTCTATGCATGATGATATGATTGATAATGACTATAGTAGTCACGATCTGAGTGAAGCTTTTGAGGCTCTATATTTCGAACACGAAAAACTTTTGTTAAAATCCAAGAAACTAACAAAGAGCAAGAAAAGCCTATCCACTCAAATCGAGACTCTTGAAAGTGAAGTCACTAGATTAAAGAATGAACTACACAAATCAGTCAACCGTGAATTTCGAGAACTAAAACAAAATTTTGAAAAAGTCAAGGTTGAAAATGAATTTTTGAAAGAATCTTTGAAAAAGTTTGAGGTTGGTGAAAAGACCTTGACTCAGTTGCTTCACTCTCAACATCAATATGTTGATATGAGAGGTATTGGGTACCAAGGAAATTCCACCACCTCCAGCTCAAACAAAAATATCACCTTTGTAGCTTCTACTTCTAGTCATAAACCTACTATCTTCAAATGCACATATTGTCAAAAAGGGAACCATAGCTCTTCTTCATGCCCTATCCGTAAAATATGTGAGCTTGGAACCCTTGTACCTGTTTGGAAGAAACCAAGGTGGATTGTGAAAGCAAACCCCTTGATGACTAACTCCCAAGGACCCAACAAAAAGGGTACCTCGTGCTAGTTGTTAAACAAATCTTTTGCAGGTTGGTCCCTCAGCTAAAAAGAAAAATGTGTGGATGGTTGATAGTGGTTGCTCAAGGCATATGACTGGTGATGCTTCACTGTTTCTAAAACTGAGCAACAAAGCAAGTGGATCTGTAAAGTTTGCCAACAATGAATCTGCTCAAGTAATAGGTAAAGGTTGTGTGGGTAAGGAAAACACAATTAAAATTAAAGATGCTTTATTAGTTGATGGCGTTAAATTTAACTTACTAAGTGTTAGTCAATTATGCGACAATGATTTTGATGTGCACTTTTCTGTTGATAAATGTGTTATCACCCATATGACTTCTAAACTCTACATTACTGGCTTTCGAGAAAACAATGTATACTATGTTGATTTTGATAATGTAAGTGATGAGATAGTATGTATGCCTACCTTGATTGATGATGTGGATTTGTGGCATAGACGCTTAGGACATGCTAGTATAGAACATCTATCTAGGTTAAGTAAGAATGAGCATGTTAGAGGTCTACCTAAATTGAAATATGAAAAAGGCCAATTATGTGATGCATGTCAACTTGGTAAAATGCACAAAACCTCTTTTAAATCAAAACCTGTTATTTCCACCAAAAATGTGCTTGAACTGCTACATCTTGATTTGTTTGGTGAAATTGATGTCGTAAGTCTAGGAGGGTCTAAGTATGTCTTTGTTATTGTTGATGATTATTCTAGATATACTTGGGTTATCCTACTTGCAAATAAAAGTGATGCTTTTAACGAGTTTGCTAAGTTGTGCAGAAAACTACAAAATGAGAAAAACTTAGCCATCAAAGAAATTAGAAGCGATCATGGAGGAGAGTACGAAAATTCATCATTCAAAACTTGGTGTGAAAAGTATGGCATTCATCATAACTTTTCAGCTCCAAGAACTCCTCAACAAAATGGTGTGGTAGAAAGAAAGAACAGAACTATACAAGAGATGAGCAGGACAATGCTGAATGAGCACAACCTTCCCAAGTACTTCTGGGGTCATGCAGTAGATACAGCTTGTCACGTGCTAAATCGAGTATACTTAAGGCCATCTCTCAACAAAACGCCATACGAGCTGTGGAATGGTAGAGCTCCTAATATTTCATACTTCAAAGTGTTTGGAAGTAAGTGCTTCATTCTCAACACAAAGGACAAGTTGGGTAAGTTTGATGCTAAATCAACTGAAGGTATTTTTATGGGTTATTCAAGTCATAGTAGAGCTTATATTGTTTACAATAAGACTGATAAAACTATGCAAGAATCTATACATGTCTCCTTTGATGAAACTAACCCTTTTGATAAGAAAGCTGCTGATGATAAGGATGAAGTGATTGAAGTGATCAAAAATAGATCACCTGAAACTAACAGTGAAAGTGTAGAAGAAGCCGAGGAGGAAGCTGAACCTCAAGAAGAAGTTATAGTGGAACGAGAGCCCCAAGACATTGATGATCATCTCCATGGAAGAACACACGATGATCTGCCCAAAACATGGAAATCAGTTCGAGATCATCCCATGGAGCAAATTATTGGTAGTCCATCAAAGGGGGTAACAACTCGCTCTTCTCTTAATCTTTTATGCTTTCATAGTGCTTACGTCTCTCAAATAGTTCCTAATAATATCAAGGAAGCTTTAATTGATCCAGAGTGGGTTTTGTCAATGCAAAAAGAACTTGAACAATTTGAAAGAAATAAAGTTTGGCACTTAGTTGAAAAACCGGTCGATCGGACCATCATAGGAACTAAATGGGTTTTTCGCAACAAACTTGACGAAAATGGAACAATTTTATTAAACAAAAGTCGTCTAGTAGTTCAAGGTTTTAATCAAATCGAAGGGGTGGATTTTGAAGAAACTTTTGCTCCTGTGGCTAGATTGGAGTCCATTAGGATAATTTTGGCATTTGCCTCCTACATGGATTTCAAACTACACCAAATGGATGTCAAAAGTGCCTTCCTAAATGGTTTCTTAGAAGAAGAAGTTTATGTAAAACAACCCCCTGGTTTTGAAGATTTTAAAAATCCCGATCACGTCTTTAAACTTGACAAAGCCCTCTATGGATTGAAACAAGCCCCTAGAGCTTGGTATGAGAGATTAAGCAAACATTTAACTGCCAATGGTTTCAAAAAGGGTAAGATTGATTCTACCTTATTCCTTAAAACCAAGGGCAAACATATCATAGTAGTTCAAATCTATGTTGATGATATTATCTTTGGATCTACTAATGATGATTTGTGCAAGGAATTTTCTGAGATGATGACTAATGAATTTGAAATGAGTATGATGGGAGAACTTAACTTTTTCTTGGGACTTCAAGTGAAACAATCAAATGAAGGAATCCTCATATCCCAAACAAAGTTCTCAAAGGAATTGCTGAAGAAATATAACATGAATGATGCAAAAGAAATCAGCACTCCTATGGCAACAGCAACTAAACTAGATAAAGATGAACACGGTAAACCTGTAAACGAAACTATGTATCGAGGTATGATAGGTAGTCTCTTATACTTAACTGCCTCCCGTCCTGATATTATGTTTGCTGTATGCTTATGTGCCCGATTTCAAGCATGTCCTAAAGAATCCCATTTAACAGCCGTTAAAAGAATTCTTAGGTATGTTAAAGGGACCATAGACTTTGGTTTGTGGTACCCGAAATCGAGTACTTTTGATTTGATTGGTTATTCTGATGCTGATTTTGCTGGTTGTACTCTTGATAGAAAAAGTACCAGTGGCACTTGTCATTTTCTTGGTCCTTGTCTGACCTCCTGGTCTAGTAAGAAGCAGAACAGTGTTGCTTTATCCACAGCTGAAGCTGAATATGTGGCTGTTGGAAACTGCGTCGCACAAGTTCTGTGGATGAAACAAACTTTGCAAGATTTTGGTCTAATTTTTGAAAATGTGCCTGTTTTGTGTGATAATACAAGTGCCATAAATATTGCTAGGAACCCTATACAACACTCTAGAACTAAACACATTGACATACGACATCACTTTATTAGAGATCATGTGTCTAGGGGGAGCATTGCACTAAAATTTGTAGGCACGGATGACCAACTAGCGGATATCTTCACTAAACCCCTAGCCGAAGCTCCTTTTTGTAAAATCCGTAGAGAGCTAGGGATGCTTGATTATGCTAGTTTATAAAATGTTTTTTCACCCCCCCTCCTTTTTGATGAAAACAAAGGGGGAGAAAATATGCAAGTTACTATTATATGTGGGGAGAAAATAGGAGAAAATATATGCTTATGCTTAGGGGGAGCTTTTTTTAAAGAATTTTCATTATTATCAAACCCTATGCATAATGTAATTTGTTATCATCAAAAAGGGGGAGTTTGTTGAACCAAGGGTAAACACTCCTTTATTTTGTATGATAACAAATTACATCATATCTACTAATGTTTCAAGATGAGCAAAGTGCAGGACTTAATTTAAAGAGAGAAGAAGACACAAAAGAAGAGAAGCTTGAAGAAGAAGCAACATATGAAGTTCAAAACCCTAAATTGTGTCTAAGCCTTTTAGGACACTTTGTAAAGGTCCTATCACCTAAAGTGTGTGGCACTTTAGCTATTGAGAGAGATGACTTTTCAAAACATGCATGATGCACAAAAATAGTTTTGAAAAATATTTTACAAAATTGCATGCATGCTTAAGGTGGCAACCAAAACTAAAGAAATATTTTTGAAGCAAAAGAATCGATTTCACTACATTACATATACTAAGAATCGATTCCTTCTTGGTTTCCTTAGCCTAGGAATCGATTCTCAAGTCATTCCTTAGCTTAACGAATCGATTCTCAAGTCATTCCTTAGCTTAATGAATCGATTCTCAAGTCATTCCTTAGCTTAATGAATCGATTCTCAAGTCATTCCTTAGCTTAATGAATCGATTCTCAATATTTCTACATGGATAAGAATCGATTCTCAGGACCTCCATATGGCCTGAAAATCGATTCATGCCTTTCTACATAAGCATTGAAATCGATTCCCTCTTTTTTCAAACATCAATGAATCGATTCCTCTCTTATTTCAACTAAACAAACAATCGATTCTTTTATTTTTTAAAGGCAATGAATCGATTCCTTCACATTTTAACTTGGTCTATGAATCGATTCCTCACTTATATTAATTGTTTTTCAAAAATTTCAACGGTGCCTAAGCCTATAAATACGTGGGTTGAGATTCACTTGAAGATCAACCACTGCTCACAATTTCTCTCTATTCTACTCTCTCTTGCGAAATTCTTAGATCTAATATCGTTCTTCATAATTTTCATATTATTTTGAATGCTCTTCATTTTATTATAGATCTAAGAATATAGTGCTTCATTGTTTTGAATCTTGTTCAAAAGCTGTGTTTTTGAAAATCATATTTATCTTCATAAAAGCTTTTTTGCAAATCTAAGCTCTCATTGTCATATCAATTGTGAAGCTTTTGCAAAAGCAAGATCATATTCCATATCATATTTTTAGAGCATCTAGAATCCTAATATCACTCATCTCTCTCAGTTTCTAAACTGACACATTACTAAGAAGTGATTGGATCCATAGATCTCAACTGTGTAATTCTTATTTTGTTATAGTGGTCATTTTGAAATCCTGGGAAGTTTTACTTGGGTCTCTCAATCAGGGTGATTGAGTTGGTTTTGAAATCCTTAGCGGGTGCTTGGGTTCTCAGTTCGGGGAATTGAGATTCACTATTGTTGAAGTCGACTGTTTGTAATAACTCTCTTCAATATAGTGGTTGCTAAGTCCAAGGGTTGAAAAGCCTAAGGCCGAGGACGTAGGGTTTTATCCCGAACCTCGCTAAATATCTGTGTCCCTCTATCCCTTCTCTCTTTATATTTTGCACTATTATTATAACTGTTTATTATTAATATTACTGTGCTTAAATTATCAATACTCATCAATCATCTTCTACTCCTCTTCTCTAAGATCTAATATATTCAATATCCCGATTATCTCTTATAATATCATTATTGGAAATATTGAATACAATTTAAACAACTCTTGCTTGTTTTCTTATCTAAAAGTTCAAATCACATTTTCCGCATCCGATTTGAAAAAGAATATAATCATCATTTGCGAAAAGAATCCATATTTACTCATAACCTTATTCACCCCCCCTCTAAGGTTATATAATAAGTCTAACAATTCTATTGCTTGTAATTATAGTAGGTGTAGTTAGAAACCTAGTCGAAATGGGCCAGTCGAATGGGCTAGTCGAAATTATGGGCCTGGGCCTGTTTCATTGTATATATATACTGATGTCAGTAGCATGTAATTCTGACCTACTTTTATGAAATTCAGTGCAGCTTTTACCTAATATAATATTGCCCTACTTATTCCTCTTGTCCTTAGCGCCGCCACTTCCTTTTCTTCTCTATTTTTACGTCTTTATCCCCAACAAACTGGTATCAAGAGCTTGTTAGATCCTTACAAAATCTATCAAGTTTCATGGCAGCGCGAGACAACTCTGGTGGAGGTATTCCGGGGAACCTCCCAATCTTCGACGGAAAGGATTATGAACGCTGGTGTGCGCAGATGAAGGTGCTGTTTCGATATCAAGATGTTCTTGATGTCGTGAATGATGGTGTTCCACCCTTGGCAGCGAACGCCACTGAAGCGGTGAGGAACAACCACCATTCGCTGAGGAAGAAAGATGGAAAAGGGCTGTTTTTGATTCACCAATGCGTTGATTCCAACATCCTGAACCTGATCATCGACTGTGATTCAGCAAAGGCAGCTTGGGACATCCTAAAGAACTCGTATGGAGGAGCAGATAGGCTGAAGAAGATACGTCTACAGTCGCTCAGGAAGCAGTACGAGGGCTTGAAGATGACAGATGGAGAATCGATTGGAGATTTCATTACGAGGTTAGTAGCATTAACTAATCAAATGAAAGGTAATGGTGAAACTGTGACTGAAGTAAATAAAGTCGAAAAGGTGCTCAGATCCTTAACCCTGGAATTCGACTACGTTGTTACTGCTATTGAAGAATCCAAGGACCTAGATACATTGAAGTTAGATGAACTTCAGGGTTCCTTAGAGGCGCATGAATTGAGAATAAGGCAGAGAAGTTCAGAGAAAGAAACTGAACAAGCCTTGCTTTCATACTCCTCTAAGAGAAATTGGAAGGCAGGCAACAAGGAGAAGGGTAGAGAAAAGGGATCAAGCAGTAAGAAGAAAGAACAAGGATCTTTCGACAAGAAGAAGGGAGACCTGTCGAAAATTCAGTGTTATAACTGTCAGCAATTTGGGCATTATAGGAACAAGTGTAAAAACAAGAAAGTTCCTAGGGATAAAGATGCAGAAGCCAAGTTTGCTAATGATGGTGACTCAGACTCTGACTCAGAGGAGTTAATGTTGATGGCTGTCGAAGATGAGATTCGACTCGATGAAGGAATTGCTGAAAGTAGCGAGCAAAATAGTGGGAACACTTGTATAAGTGGATTCACTTGTGATGCTCAAAATACTTGTGCGATGTGTGTGTGGTAGGGCAGTGGAAACACTGGTAATGCCTCCAACATTGCCAGCAATGATAATGAAGAATTGTCGTTCATGACAGCTACTGACCCAGAATTACTGTTGTTGAAGGCTGATACAAATTCGACTGAAGAGAAGTCTGTCGAATGGTATCTCGACACAGGATGCTCAAATCACATGTGTTGTCACAAGGAGTGGTTTGTCAAACTGGAGCAGATAAGTAAGAAGATAAGGTTTGCAGATAACAGTAAAGTTACTGCTGAAGGAGTAGGTACCATAAAGTTCCTATCGAAAGATGGTAAGTGGTGCTACATCCAAGGGGTATTTTATGTACCAGATATGAGGAGCAATCTGCTGAGTATTGGGCAGATGATTGAGAAAAACTTCACCGTCGAAATGGGTGATAACAGTCTCAGCCTGTTTGATTCGACCAAGAAGTTGATCCTGAAGGTGTTAATGCAGAGTAACAGAACCTTCAAGATCAAACTGCAAGTAGTCGAAGAACATTGTCTCCAGACCACTGTCGAAGAGGAGCACTGGAAGTGGCACAGAAGATATGGCCACCTCAACTTCAAGAGCTTGAGTCAACTACATGAAAAGAAGATGGTTCATGGGTTGCCTGCAGTAAAAGTACCTGTCGAAGTTTGCGAGAGTTGTTGCAAGTCGAAGCAACCAAGAAACTCGTTTAAATCAGAAGTACCTAGCAGAGCAGAGAAGAAGCTAGAGGTGATATTTTCTGATGTCTGTGGTCCTTTCGAAGTATGTTCCTTAGGAGGGAATAAGTACTTTGTCACCTTCATTGACGAATACACTAGAATGTCCTGGGTGTATTTGATCAAAAGGAAGAGTGAAGTACTGGAAATATTCAAGAAGTTTAAGGTAATGATTGAAAAGCAGAGTGAATGCAAAATCAAAACCCTTAGAAGCGATGGAGGTGGTGAGTACAATTCTCATGGGTTTGTCGAATTCTGTGAGAAAGAAGGAATTGTGCATGAAGTCACTGCACCTTACACGCCTCAGCATAATGGTACTGCTGAGAGGAAAAACAGGACCATCCTCAACATGGTAAGAAGTATGTTGAAAGAAAAGAAGCTACCTCATAGCTTATGGGGAGAACTTGTAGCCACAGCAGTGTACATTCTGAACAAATGTCCCACAAAGAGATTGGCTGGAAAGACACCTGAAGAGGCTTGGCTAGGAAGAAAGCCAAGTGTTAAGCATCTCAGAATAATTGGCTCAGTATGCTATAGACATGTCCCTGAGCAACTAAGAAGCAAGCTGGATGATAGAGCACAACAGATGATCCTTGTTGGCTATCATTCGACAGGAGCATACAAACTGTATGATCCTGTGCAGAAGAAAATAGTGAAAAGCAGAGATGTCGTAGTAGATGAGTCGAAACATTGGAACTGGGAAGAAGGCTGTGAGAAAACTACAATGATGGACTTCGACGAAGTCTCTGATCGAGATAATCAGAATGAAGAGGTCGAAACTGAAGAGCCAGAAGAACCCACTGCTGTCGAACCTTTAAGGAGGTCGCAAAGGGAAAGGCAGAGATCAGTAAGACTAGATGGATTCGACACTTACCCCGATTCTGCTATTACAGCAGAGGGGGACCTGACACACTTTGCACTAATGGCAGAAGCAGAACCAGTGAGCCTGGAGCAAGCCCTTAGTCACAAGCAGTGGAAGGAAGCAATGGTTGACGAGTTGAAGTCAATCGAAAAGAATGATACTTGGAAGCTAGTCGAACTTCCAAAAGAAAAGAAAGCCATAGGGGTGAAGTGGGTCTTCAAGACCAAGGTCAAGCCAAATGGAGAAGTGGCCAAGTACAAGGCCAGGCTAGTAGCCAAAGGTTTTCTGCAGAAACCTGGTTTGGATTTCAATGAGGTCTTTGCCCCAGTAGCCAGAATCGAAACCATAAGATTGGTAGTAGCATTGGCAAGTCATAGAGGCTGGCCCCTGCATCAACTGGATGTAAAGTCAGCATTTCTGAATGGACCTCTGGAGGAGGAAGTCTATGTTTGTCAACCACCTGGTTTTGAGTCGAAGGGTAAAGAAGACAAAGTCTATAAGCTGGAGAAGGCCCTGTATGGGCTCAAGCAAGCTCCAAGAGCGTGGAACAAGAGAATTGATGGATTTCTCTTGGCTCAGAAGTTTATTAGATGCACTAATGAACATGGAGTGTATGTGAAGAAGAATGGAACCTCGACTCAGTTGTTGTTGTGCCTGTACGTAGATGATCTACTTGTAACTGGCAGCAATGAAGTCGAAGTCGAAGACTTCAAGAAAGTGATGATGTCAGAATTTGAAATGAGTGATTTGGGACATCTATCATATTGGGGATGGAGTTTACCAAGACAAGTAAGGGTATACTCCTGCAAAGATTCGACATGAGCAACTGCAAGGAAGTTTCGACACCATCAGACACTAGCAGCAAGCTGTCGAACGACGACGAAGGGATTGAAGCAGATTCCACCTTGTTCAAACAGATTGTGGGCTCGCTGAGGTACTTGTGCAACACTCGACCTGACATTATGTTTAGTGTCGGAATGATCAGCAGATTCATGGAGAAGCCGAAAAACTCTCATGTGGCAGCTGCAAAAAGAGTACTAAGGTATGTAAAGGGAACACAAAGTTATGGTATTCTGTTCCCTAGCAAGAGTGTGTCGAAGAGTGGTAATGAAGTGTTTGGCTACACTGACTCCGACTGGAGTGGAGACAGGAGTGATCGAAAAAGCACAAGTGGGTATGTCTTTATGTATGGTTCGACACGCATCTCTTGGTGCTCGAAGAAGCAAAGTATTGTTGCGTTGTCCTCCTGTGAAGCAGAGTATGTAGCTGCTTCCTTTGCAGCATGTCAAGCATCATGGCTGAGCATGCTACTGGTCGAAATTGGAGTGCACAGGGTCGAAGCAATGAAATTGTTGATCGACAACAAGTCTGCGATAGATCTCGCAAGGAACCCTGTCGCACATGGAAGGTCGAAGCATATAGAGACCAGATATCACTTCCTGCGTGATCAAGTAAACAATGAGAAGCTGAATCTGGAATATTGCTGTTCGGAACTTCAAGTAGCTGATGCAATGACCAAGCCATTGCAAAAGGGAAGATTCGAAGAACTGAGAACAATGCTTGGAATGATGTCGCTCAGCAATGTGAATTAGGAGGGAATATTGAGATATGCCTAGTAATTCTATTGCTTGTAATTATAGTAGGTGTAGTTAGAAACCTAGTCGAAATGGGCCAGTCGAATGGGCTAGTCGAAATTATGGGTCTGGGCCTGTTTCATTGTATATATATACTGATGTCAGTAGCATGTAATTCTGACCTACTTTTATGAAATTCAGTGCAGCTTTTACCTAATATAATATTGCCCTACTTATTCCTCTTGTCCTTAGCGCCGCCACTTCCTTTTCTTCTCTATTTTCACGTCTTTATCCCCAACAATCTTAACCTAATGGTATTACTACCTTTGTTACCAACTTTTTTTTTACACATATCTTTGTTACCAACCTAAATAAAGATAACCCCGTCAAAAAAAACTTAAACAAAGATAGTAAATATTCTATTTATCTTTGACAGTAATAAAATTATGACCATTATTCTCTTCTAGGGGTAAAAAGGACAAGTTATTCTTAGGGAAGAAAAAAAAGGAGGAGCCGTTTTTGGAATCTAATCTAATCTATTTATGTATTTATCTATTTATACAAACAAACCTCTTATGAAATTACTAATTTGGATCTCTTATTAACAAGACACATATTCAATTTAAGGGTAAAAGTGTCATTATCCTCTCTTTCTTTCTTTTTCTTCTAACACTCTCTTTCTTACTTTTTTCCCCTTTCTTATTACACTCTATTTCCTTCTTTTCACTTTTCTTTTACACTCTCTTTCTTCCATTTTTATTTTTACTTTACTTTTACTTTTCCTATAAACAATTCTACTCTTTCTCTTATCACTTCACTTTAGTTTTTTTAACTAAATTTATACAAACACTACACTACTAAAATTACCAAAGAAAATGTAAATGAGTCACACTAAAAAATAATAAAAAAACTATCACCTTAAAAATTTAATTTTTCTCTCCAAAATCATTTTACACTCTTATTGAAAAGCTACTATCTATCTTTTACTATCTACTATAATCTACTAATCAACTAAAATAATCAATTGAAACTACGAGATAACTGCATTGATATATAAAAAAACACGGGATAACTACACTTATATATAAAAAACACAGGATTACTATTTGCCATTGATAATTAAAAAATTTGAAGACTACTACAAACCTACTATCTAAAAAACAATAAAACTTAATGACTACTTAAACTACTAATTAATATTTAAAACAAATATTTCTTATTGATAATCTACTATCTAACCTTTACTATCTACTATAATCTACCAATCAACTAAAATAATCAATTGAAACTACGAGATAACTGCACTGATATATAAAAAAACACTGGATAACTGCAGTGATATATAAAAAAACACGGGATAACTGCAGTGATATATAAAAAAAATACAGGATTAATATTTGTCATTGATAATTATAATTTTTGAAGACTACTATAAACCTACTATCTAAAAAAACAAGAAGGCTTAATATTTGTCGCTGATATATAAAAAACACAGGATAAATATTTCTTATTGATAATCTACTATCTATCTTTTACTATCTACTATAATCTACTAATCAACTCAAATACTCAATTGAAACTATGAGATAACTGCACTGCACTGATACATAAAAAAACACGGGATAATTGCATTGATATATAAAAAAAATACGGGGATAAATGCAATGATATATATATATATAAACATGAGATAACTGCACTGATATATAAAAAAACACGGGATAACAACACTGATATATAAAAAGACACTGCACTGATATATGAAAAAACACGGGATAAATACATAGATTGTTTTTAAATGATACTTTTACATTTTTAAATAATATTTATCTATTTTAGACTATTTAAATACTGTCTAAGTTCATTCATAAAAAAGATACGACAGCACCCGTGCGTATGCACGAGTATCCTACTACTATAATATCTAATACTAATACTAGCAAATTGACATTTTTAGACATTCCACTAGCGTGCCACGTGTCATTTTTTTAGGGCATTTTAGACATTTTGCCACTAAAAGACAAAAATTCTCAACTTTTTACAATTTTTTACTTTTTCTCTTACACACTTTTCAATCATCTCCCTCCTCTCTTTTTTATTTATTTATTTTATTTTCTCTCTCATTTCTTTCTCTTTTTCTTCTTCTATCTCTATTTATTCTCATTTACTTCAATGTTATTCCACTTCAAACATATATATCTAATACTAATTTAATCTCTAATACTATAATATAATATAATCAATTCATATGCTAGCAAAATGTCAAAAATAGTCCACTTATACAATTGTTAAGTGACCAAAACCAATGATAAAAATGTAATCTATCTAATCTATCTATTACCTAATCTAATACTAATATAATAAAAAAATATGCTACCAAATTGACATTTTTAGACATTCCACTTGCGCACCACGTGCCCATTTTTTTGGGGATTTTAGACATTTTTCCTCTAAAAAACAAAAAATAGCAGCTTTTGGCAGAAAAAGCTGACCAAAAAACTGCACAAAAACTTAGGATAAAAAATGGACAACAGCTGCAAAAAAAAGAGTAGCAAAAACTGTCTGCTTGTTGCGCTGATGACAGCCGTAAAAAATCAGTAATTACATAAAATTAATATTAAATTATGTAGAATCTATTCAAACTAATAAAACCAATTAATTTAACCATTATTAATTGTCAAAAAAGCGATATCGCTAGGAAAAATTCCAAAATTATTTTTTCTAAAAAAATCAATATAATTAATCGCATTTACTTTTTTTATCGTGAGCCGCACAGAGTGCCAACGGAAGCGCCAAAGGGAGCCTCAACGAGAGCGTCAACGGGAGCGCCAACGATGATGCATATTTTATATTAAATTTCATTTTCTTTTTTTCCTCATTTTTCTCCATTATTAATATTATAAGAAGATATCGACTTTTTTTTAACTTTTTGCAACAAAACTATTTTGATAAATTTGAAATATCGCCTTTTATCGTGTTTTTCTTTTGACTTTTATCACATTTTACAACGTTTAACGTATTTATAATTTCATGGCAAATTATAACAAATACGATATCATGCATGCATGCGTATCCACGGGGAAAATGCCCGTGAGTATTGAAAGTTGACAGAGGAGAGTCCGTTGCGCGCGCACTCCGCACTGGCATACACATAGCATAGAGGCACAGAATTTGTCGCTTGTCATGCAATGCAACCACGCTGAACCAAAATCACTCTCCCTTCTCCATTCTCTCTCTTGCTTTCTCTCTCTTTACCCTAACAAACTTTTGGTTGAGTCGCACCGTTTTCATTTTCGCCAGAGTCGATTCATTTTCAAAAAAATAAAATCTGAATAGCTCATTTTCGTATGAGTGCTTAGGGTTTCTGTTTTAACCTTCTTCTTCGAAATTCTTTCTCTCATTACACATCTTCATTTGATTTTCTCCTCCGTTCTTCAGCTTTGACATCAACGCTGTCAGAGAATTCTTCCTGCGCAAGGTAACACTATAATTATTACTGTACATTCTACTCTAAATAAATTGACATCGCTTTAGGTTTATTTTCCAAAAATTTTCCTTCACGCACCGTGAGAAGGCTTCCTTTCTCTAATTTTCCCTCTCCGTCGCAGAAGTGGAACCAGACTCCGCAGTGTGCAGTGTTCAACCCCGGCGCCACCACCAGCCTGCACATTTGTTCCTGCACAGCACCACCTCTGTTCTTGCATAACACTTCCCTCTTCTCTCTGTTCCTGCACCGTGCTGTGCCTCCGCGTTTTCCTCCGAGGTAACGTAACGTCGAACACTGCTCCGTTCGTTCTAGCTTTGTGCTTAAAATCTATTGTTGAATTGCAATTGCGTTCTTGCCGATTGAGTAAACATTGTGAGTTGCCACTGTTATTTCATCTTGATTCTGGAACGAGAAACCTCTGCCACTAACTGCTGGGATTTTGTTTCCGTTGTTGATTTTGTTTCGAACTACTACGATCACCTGCAATTTATTTTCAATCGTTGATAATACGAGACGAATTTATTTTCAATATCGACACTTGTATAGATAAATAGTTGATTTGCTTATTGAAAAACACTTTATTATAGGTATATCTCTCCTTTTATAATCTGATATTTTTGTTTTGTGCAGTTAGGAATCACCTCCCTCTAATCTTTTAAGCAAGCTCCGCCACTGAAGGTAATGCTATAATTGCTACCGCTTATTGTATTTAAATTCTGATATGCTTAATCGCTTTATTCCGTAGCGAAACTTCGACCGAGTGAAATTTTGTTATGAGAAAATGTACTAGGACAAAATGTTACCATTGTGTTGAGCATAATATTCAACTTGTTTTTACTTTTTTGGCTTCTAGTCTCTGTATGCATTATAGCTATTGTTGTGTAGTGACAGTGTGTGAATGTGATGTTGGACTCATCTTACGATTCTGATTTGCAGATGTCTCGTCAACAAGAACGGGAACACGAGTCTGATTTTGAGTACTACTTTCGTAGATATTACGAAGACTTGAGGGATGAATACTATAAACATAAAATCAAATACTCTGATTCAACATATAGGTGTCCGTTCTGCTCGGACAAGAAGTATAGCTCCTCTGGTGAGCTTTTGAAGCATGCTTCAAGATTGGTTAGTTCACAGAATGAGCGGGTGAAAGACATTGCAAAGCATTCTGCACTAGAAAGGTACATAGAAAGATATCTTGATGTGAATTTTGCAAAGGATGATTCATCAAACAAAATTATTACAAAGGATCAAAGTTTTGTCTGGCCTTGGAAGGGAATTGTTGCTAACATTGCTACTGAATTTAAAAATGGGAAGCACGTGGGTGACAGTGGAAGCAAACTGAGGGATGAGTTTACATTAAAAGGGTTTCAGCCCTCCAAAGTTATTCCACTATGGAACTTTAATGGACATACGGGTTTTGCCATAGTTGAGTTCAATGGCGATTGGGATGGTTTCACCAGTGCTATGAAGTTTGAAAGAAGCTTTCTAGCAGAGCATTGTGGCAAGAAGGATTACATTGGTTCAAGGGAGCGAGGTAATAGACTCTATGGATGGGTGGCACGCGATGATGACTACAATTTCAGGGATGTAATTGGTCATCATCTCCGCAAAAAAGGGGGTTTGAAAACTGTTTCTGGAAAAGAAGCAGAGGACAACATGAAAACGTTGAAGCTTGTCTCTAGCTTGGCTAATACCTTAAAATTGAAAAATAAGGAATTAGAGCAGACAGCAGGCATGTATCACGATGTTAACGCGTCCTTGAAGACAGCCATGGATCAAAAAGAGAAGATGATTGAGTTTTATAACGAGGGTATGTTGATACTTTATGCGAAAATTTCTAATCAATATTGATATTCTTTTCTTTCTGTTTTTTTCATCATACCTGCCTTACTGTGTCTTTCACTGAGTTCAAAGCTGAAATGGTTTCTGGCTTTTATAATTATTTCTATCCTTTCATGGTAGCTTACGGTATTTGGCACTTTGTTGTGAATTTTTGTAGTTTGTAAATGATTTTTTTATTCTCTCATGGTTGCTGGCTGTTTTGTTCTTGTTCAATTAGAAATAAAAAAAATGCAGCAGGATGCCCGAGATTATATGGAGGGAATTTCTAAAAATCATGAAGAGACCAGATTGGGTTTGGAAGCTAAGAGGAAACAACTTGAGCGCCATGAGAATTGGCTGTGTGAGCGTGAAGCACTTAATGGTGATGAGATAAAGAAGCTAGAGCTCGAGAAGAAAAATGTAAGATATTTTGTCTGTTTATATTTTTGGGACGAATGCCAGCAATACTGTCTTTTAACATACATTTAAATCCACTTTTTTTGTGATTGGTCTATTTCTTACAATGCAATATCTTTTTTTTTATTAGTGATCAATTTGCAAGGCAGCTTGATTGACATTTTAAAAAATGGAGCAATCATGAAAAGTGTTGTTAGCATTCTTCAATTTATGGATAAGCTAGTCTTTTGTGTCAAATTCCTACTCTTATTTTAATAACTAAATTTGTTTTTCATCTTGTTGTTTGCAGAATGAGAGGGCAATAGCAGAACAAAAAAAGGCTGATGAGAAAATGATGCTTTTGGCTGAAGAACAGAAGGTACAAATTTCATTTTCCTTCATTATTTAATTCAGTTACGTGCATTCCCATTGGTTTTTTGAGGAGTGTTCTTTTTTGGGTTGAAAATTGCAGAAAGAAAAAGAGAAGCTGCACAGAGAAATTCATGAATTAGAAAGGAGACTTGATGCTAAACAAGCATTAGAATTAGAAATTGAACACTTGAGAGGAGCTCTACAGGTGAAGAAACATATGGGAGAAGATGATGTGGAGGAGAAAAAGAAAATTGATGCAATCAAAATGGAACTACAGGAAAAAGAGGAGGAATTGGAAGACGTGGAAGATCTTCAGCAAACTCTTGTTGTGAAAGAGCGTAAAACTAATGACGAGTTGCAAGATGCTCGCAAAAAATTAATAGAGGTATGCATATTTCTCTCATAAATGTTAATATTATGATGTTAATATGTCTTTAGGCTTTCAAGTATGAACTCATCTTTGGAAGGTCTTGTCTAACTAATCTTTTATAAAGCCATGATAGGTGATATTTGTATAAAATACCGTGTAAATTTAAGCAGAAATGTAGAGTTGTTAATGTTTTTTCATTGACATACTTTTAACTGATTTCTATATTCTAGGAATTAGTTTTTCAACGGTGTCATTCTATTCTCTGAATCATGGGGTTGCTTGATTCAATTGTCTACTTGCTATTCAGTTGTTAGTGTCCAAAGATCATAATTTTAATCCATAAGGTTTCACGATATAGGTAAAAACTGGTAGAATTAGACCAGGTCTATAGAACACATTATTATCCAGGATTGCAAAGCTCTTATGAACAGGCTAGATGTAGTTTGTGTTTCCCATATTGGCAGTGACTCAAACACTGCGGCTCATAATCTAGATGGAATTGTTGTAAAAGTAGTAGGCTCAAGGTCATGATTGGGGAATGCCCTGTCCGTTGATGCTCTCACTAGTTGTAATGACTCTGATGTATTTCAAGGAAAGTTGTTGACTTCAAATAGAAAATACATAACAAACCAGATTTTCTTTTTACATTTCTAGTTAATTTCCCATATTGTTTCATACTTGTTTGTCATTGGGGATCTGATGCTTAAACTTAAAGCAAATTAAGCTCTATAAGTTCGAGTAGTTTGTTGATGTGTTACTTTGCTGCCATGATTTCTTTGTTTTGTTTAAGAAATCTGGTTTCCTTGTTCACAGTGGCTGAAGAGTAGAAACTCCACTCGAGCCTTTATTTCTGTTAAAAGGATGGGAGAGCTTGATGGTAAGCCATTTTTGGAAGCAGCTAAGAGAAAATTTCCTGACGAAGTGAATGTGAAGGGAGCCAAAAGAAAACTTTCACATGAAGTGAACGTGAAAGCGTTGGAGTTGTGCTCACAGTGGGAGGACTATCTTAGAGATCCAGAGTGGCATCCATTCAAAGTTTTAACTGATACAGAAGGGAACGTCATCGAGGTACAATGACTTCCAAAATCATGTGTTTTTTTTATTAGGTCTTTCCCTGATGATTGCATTATGGACCATGATCTAATACGTGTTGTGTAATACTATTCAGGAAATTTTTGACGAAAAAGATGAAAAACTGAGACAATTAAAGGATGAGCTAGGCGATGAGGCCTATGATGCAGTGACTACCGCTCTGAAGGAGTTGAATGAGTATAATCCCAGTGGTAGATACCCTGTACCCGAACTTTGGAATGTGAAGGAAGGAAGGAAGGCTACGCTAAAGGAAGGTGCTGCGCATTTAATCAGGCAGTGGAAATTGTCAAAAGACACAAAACGAAAAAAAGCTTATGTTATGGGTATTTAATAATAATAGGTATATAAATTTCGTAAGACTTTATATAGGAACCATATGAGCTCTAATACTAAAGTTTTGAAATCATTAATTTGTCTCACCTTTGTGCTTATTAATCTAATAATCTAATTACCATTTTCTGTTTTTAGGGGCACAAGAGGGTATTTAGCTCCAGAATGGATTACTAACTATGCAATTTCAGAGAAGAGTGATATGTTCAGCTATGGTATGGTCTTGCTTGAGATTGTTGGAGGAAGGAAGAACTATGATCAGTGGGAAGGCGCAGAGAAAGCACATTTTCCTTCTTATGTGTCTCGAATGATGGAGGAAGGGAAACGAAGATAAGTTCTTGATCAAAAGATAGAGATTAATGAGAGGGATGAAAGAGTTGTGACTGCTCTTAAAGTTGCTCTTTGGTGTATACAGGAGGATGACATGAATTTGAGACCTTCTATGACCAAGGTGGCTCAAATGCTTGAAGGTCTGTGCCTTGTACCTGATCCACCCTCATTATTACAATCAAGTACTTATTCATATTTCTTGAAAATGAGTAGTGGAGAAGCTACTTCATCAGGACTAGGTAGTTTTTATAGTAATGTTCCCTTGTCATGTGTTGAGTTATCAGGACCAAGATGGGATAATTAGATGCAGATGAATTTTGCATGTGTACTTTTTATGTTTTATTTCTAATAATATGTATGTATACTTCCAATTTTGCACTTTTCTTCGTTTATATATCTACCAAAATTCCATATTCTCGAGAGGTAAATATTTATTGGATAGCATACTAAACATTAGCTATTCACAGCTAGACAGCCATCTATCTCTACTAATTCAAACCAAACCCAAACTACTCTCTTCAAAGAGGAGAAAAAGGACACTAGTAAGTGATTATATTCGTATGTTTAATTTGTCTTGCAAGATATCCAACTTCGCTCAGAAACAGAGGTTAGATTGAGAAACTAATTTAACATGAGGGTGGCCATTAGTTCCCTAAAAGTGATTAGGTGAATATGTATGACTCTGTTCATTTTTATCTTGGCAGTCTTTGTCTTCATCTTCTTCAACATCCCAGAGGAATTTTGTATATGAAGCCAAGACATAGCTGAAACGTGACAATAATCAAGGTTAATGAATAAATAAGTTAGGAGAATGTATACAAAGAAGAAACTTGTAGATTTATCTTACCAATCATCCGGATCACTTTTAATAGCTCGAGCAAAATAGACCTCAGCTCGATCAATATTCTTCTCTGTTTGCCATATTAAATCCGCATAAAGTGACAATGCATCAGCATCGCCAGGGTTAGCCAAAATGGCTCTCTCGACATACTCCTTTGCCTTAGCATAATCTCTGCAAATCTATTTTACAAAACCAAATTACCACCATTTAATTCATTTTAAGAATTTTCCAATTTTTAAAGAGAAAGAGCATGATGATGCTCCAAACCAAATTACCTCCTTCAAAAACTTAGCATAGTTTGCAAGCAAAAGAGCATTATTGGGATTTATTTCAATCATGTTCTTGTAATAAGCATCGGTCTCATCCTTTCCATGTCCACCACCAGTGTCTCTTCCACCATATATTTTACCACCATTACTTCCCATCCCATCACCCATTACCAAAGTCTCCTCTTGATGATCCAAAAATTGTTTATTTAAACCAGAAGCTGAAAACAATTTCCAAACTGAAGGTGTTTTGTTGTAAACTTTTTGTTGTTGTTCTTCTACTATAATCTGTTGTTGACTACTTGCAAGTGTTCTAGGGAGATGAAGAGTGACCTCTGGATCAGGTGAAGAGTACTCCCTGGAATTGGGAAGCAGTGAATTTGGAATTGGTGCGCTAGAGCTTCTTAGTAACATGTTTTTGGTATTCAGATACTCAACTAAAAGGCCATAAAAGAGAGAGTGAAAATGAAAGAATATCAATCTAATAATGAGTAGGAAAGAAGGGGAGTCTGATTTTTATATATACACATGAAGCAGTGTATGAGTATGGCGGCATTAGAATAGAAGTGGAAAATACAAATAGAAGATTAAGACCTCAGCGGCACAAATATGTTTGACATATATGATTGAAATTGAATTGAATGTCCATGCCATGCGCCGCACTTCTTTGTTACTATGCCTGTTGTTACACTAATCTGTTAGTGCAATGTTAGCATAGATATTTTAGTCAAGATATGCATAAATCTTTTTTTGATTGTAGATAGATATGCATAAATCTTTTGCTGTCTTTGTCACTAGGCGTAAATTAGTCGTTGCAATCATATACGCTCTCCTATATGAATTATAACTAAACTTTAGATAATGTGAATGAGATGTGTAAGTAAAATTTATTTTTTTTATTCTATTTAATTATAAGATTTTATATACCGTTCGCACATCAAAGGAGATGAACGGGCTAATTCCATTCCAAAAGAAGAGTATGCAGCAGGTTTTAGCGGTGTTCACGGGTTGGTTTGGATGGATTTTGACTAAATTCGTTATCCAAACCAATCATATTTAATTAGTTTGAGTTGGTTTGGATTTTGTGTTTTTTTCTATAAAATCCGAACCAAACCGACCCGATATTAGATGGGTTGGTTCGGATTGGGCTCGCGGGTCATGTGTTATATTATCAAACTTTTAAAACATAGTATTGCTCTTTGGTAGTTTAGTCTAATTCATAAAAAAAATGAAGAAGAAAGTAAAGTAAGGCAAGAGTTTAATCGTGCATGAGTAATTAATTGATGTTTCTGTTGGTTTTGTAATGGAGTTGAATAAAGAAGGATGGGCACTCAACATGTAGAACTAAGGCAAACGCATATGTTGAAGTTTTTGTTGTTTAAGTCTTCTTATGTTATCTGTATTATGATGGCCTTTAACGCTAGAATATTTGACTTGAACTCCAAAACTATGGACCAAACTTTTAGGCCTGATCAGAATTGGAAATATAACATATACTCGTATGTTGCGTGCTTGAATTTTTGCCTAGAAAACATGCGCTTTGGATTTTGAAGAAATGAATGGTTTATGGGTGTGAGAATTTAGTGGGAAACATTGAAGAAGAGTAAAATTGTAGAAGGGTAACGGACATACATACGGGTTCACGGGTTGGATTGGATTTAATTTTTAAAATCTGTTATCCGAACCAAACTAGTACGGGTCTTTACGGGTTGGTTCAGTTTTGATCTGATCACGAAAATTGTCCAAACCAAATGCTTCGGTTTGGATTGGGCAACGGGTTGGTTCGGATTTATCCAAACCACTGAACACCCTAGCAGGTTTATAGGGATGCAAACACATCTTCATGGTTGATTTTTACTCTCAAAGGGTAATACACCAATCAAGATTGAAGCTGTGAAATTCAATTTTCTGGATCTTTGGCAACCGTGAGTGAGGTAAGTGGCGTTTGATCTCGTTGAGAAACGGTTATTATGAATTTTCTTTTTCCTCTATTAAAGATTTACGTAGAATACAATTGCAATCTCTCCGAAATCGCAAATCAAGTTTGCTTCGGTTGTTCGTTTGACAGCCTTATTTTAATCCTTTAACTATAAAACATACGAATGCACAATGTTGGATTAAGCTTACTGGGTTTGCTCAAGAATATTGGCGTCACGAAATTCTCTTAGCAATTGCTAGTAGTGTTGGCACATCAATTTGTCTTGATGATATGACAAGTAAAAAGTTCGTTTGACAGATCATTTGGTCACTTTGTAAGCATATTGATTGATATATAAATTTCAGATCAAAGCTTAGAAATCAAATTCTATTTGAGCGTTCGATTTTGTTTTCTTTGTGGGCATTGAGTATGAAAATTTGTATTCCTTTTGTATGAATGCCATAATATTGGTCATACTTCAAGCAATTGTAAAAATCATTTGTAGTCTGGGGAGAGATGTACTAAAGAAAAAGAGCCTATTGTTAAGCTTAAAATTGTTTTCTTTGTATATCCTTAAGGAGAAGAACATGAATCAAGATCGGGATAAAAGAAAAATAATTGATATGAATGTTGGTTTGTCAAAAGATAATGTTCGGTACTGTGCTTCCGATCTTAGTGATTGGTATTACGCAGTTAGTAGATGTTTTATCCTTGATTCTGTTTATGTCCTTTGGTCTTGAGATAGTCGATCTTGAGGAGATCGGACTTGTTCAAGCTTGCAGTGGTCTATCTTGAAGAGAATGGTCTTGTTCGAGCTTGAGGTGTCGATCTTGAGATGGCGAGGTTCTACCTGCAATAACACTCCGACACTCAAGTCAGTATTTGAGTGAATAAGTTTAAGTTGTAAAGCTTGCTTACCATTAATGAGCATTGAATGCTGTATTTATAGAGTTTTAGTGGTGTTTGTCTTGATGACTTTGGGCCGTTCGATCTTGTCGTGTGATCTTGACCATTGATGATTTGGACCCTGATTTCATGTAATGAGCCTTAAATTGGTTGGGCTTTGCGAAGGGGGGTGTAACTAGCAGATATTACTATTACCATAACAGATAATATTGCGAAATTCAACTGGGATAGCGGTAGCTCATCAGATGTTGATAAAGAATTGGCTCAGAAGAATCTCATCAGCCAAAAAAATGTTGAGACTTTTACTATTCAGGATGGAGCTATGGTGGATATTGGGGATGAAATTTTACATACAAAAAATTGGCATATCACTAGTTTTGAACAAGAGTTACATTGCCCGTATATAAGTAGGGACAAATGTTATTTGATCCCCCTGTGAAATACTCAAACAAGAATGCAAAAAATATTAAATTGATAATAACAAACACTACATTTGATCTAAACCAAAAGGTCAAGAAAGGTAAATGCTTCCCTCACGGTCCGTTTAAGCAACATGAGAATGTCGACTATTAAATATGTGTGGTGTTTAATTGTCATTAGTATAAAATATAAAAAAAATACACTTTTAATCTTTGACTAGTAGTGTTCTACCTATGTCTAGCTTGACTTCCAAATTGGTCTCCTATATATGAATCCAGACCCCACTTCCACTTCATTGTTACCGACACAACTCTGCCTACTTTGCCAAACTAGCACTGTATCTCGAAGCGACAAGATGATCATGCTTAAATATTAGTGAGGTTATTAAAATAAATAATAATTTGAGTGATTGTAAAATGGAGTTGTAATGTTAGTACATACAAACAATTTCTCTCATGGCTTGTCTTGCATATCTGTAAGTTATTTATGAATAATTTATTAGTTAGGCTGAAATATTGATGAAATTTGCTCAATACATCTGTTCACAATACATTAGCTAGAAAACACATGAACTAAATTAGATTAAGGCATATTTAAATGGCTAACACCTAGCTAGTATCTATATGAAGACACAAGTTAAGTGAGAAAGAGATAGAATACAATAGTTAAAAAGTGATGATATCTCATATATATATCATGGTTGAAACAACTTATCCCCACATCTGCATTTCCATGAAAGGAGGTAATAGCTATCATTCTCATCATCAGACACTTTGAAACCCTTCTTCTTCCGGTGATCAGGAACGACCACAGTAGCCATGCAAGGCCTACAGTTCATGCACTTGTTCACACAAACAGGTGGCTTTGACCCTATCATCACTTTGCTATCCTTCCTTCCCATGTCAGATAACATCAATCCACCTGCATGCTCAACCGCACACAACAGTATAAGAAATACAACAAAAATAGAGTGAGTGAAAGCTGCAGATTATGGATTTTTAACCTAAATTTAAACAAAAGCATGATACAGTAACAGTATAGCTAGTTAGGTTGCTATATATAAAAGTGAGATGGGAAAGTTTTTTAACCTGATATGGGAAATAGAAGGATGAGGGAAAAAATGAAGGTCACAGTGACTGGAACTTTGACTCCATGTGAAGAGAATGTTGAGATTTTAGCAGAAGGAGCCATATTTGTTACTGTACGGACGGGTTTATGAAGGAGCTAGTTGATTTTGATTGGATACTACTGATGTAAGTAACGTACAGTGAAGAAGGTTTGAGAGAGAATGATCTTCAAATGTTAAGAAGAAGCTAGGCTTAAATTATATTCATTCAAATGTTAGATCATAAAGTTGAGAGATGTTTCCTTTGGGAGAGACAATGTTCTGGTTTCCATGGTTTGTAGTTTGTACTAACCAATGAGAATAGGATTCAAACAGTGTTGTTCGGTCATTTTTGGGAAATTGGGGAACTGACTTTGAACTTTGAAGTGTTGGTGACTGACTGAGTGAGGAGAAGGAGACCAGTGCGTGTGTGTGATCCCTCCCTACCCTTCCTTGGAAACATCGTAATTTTTCTGTTTTCTTCAAATTACTTTCTTGCCCTTCATTTATTGTCGGGTTCTCAGAAAATTATACTGCGTTGACCAAGGCAATGTCATAGATAATCTATCCACCAGTATCCATCCCTCTCATTTTTTATGAAGTTAGTTGCAATTAGTTATAACTTATAAGTTGTAACGGGTGAGTCAGCATCTGAGGTGGCAGTTGGGCAAGCCACGGGCACTAGGCGCCAAAGTACACGAGTGAGGCAGAGAAGCACACGCTTGAATGACTATAGTGTGGGAATATAATGCCTAACGGTATGCAAGACGGGGTGTGAATGATTTTGGAGTATCTTGCCTTCTCTCTCCTCTAACCGTCTCTTCCATTCACCGCACGAGAGTGTTCTGGCCCGAACTCTCATTCTATCTCTGGTTCATTTCAATTTCATCACATATTGCAATTGAACTCATTATATACTATTTGAAGAGATCAATTCAATTCATAGTTGATTCCACTCCATTATTGTGATTACTGTGTTATTGCGTATAATTCCCTCTTACATTGGTGCTTTCATCCTCTGAACCATGGCGGAAGGAAGTAGAATCAAGGAGCTGAGTTTGGAATTGAAGCGTGTCACAGAACAAATGGAGAAAAACAATGCTGAAGCTCACACTGACATTAAACGACTGGAAGTGCAGAATGGTGCTCGATTTGAGAAGATCGAGAGCAATATGCAAGCGCAGCACGAACTATTGCAGAAGATCTTGACTGCAATGAACGCAAAAAGTAGTGAAGACATATCAGAAATACTCATCGAGGACGGTAGTAACTCCAAATTGAAGCCACCGTTGGGTTCCAAACAGAGTGGAAATCCTCCACGAACATCTCTATAGGTAAGACCAGTGAAATTAGATTTTCCTCGTTTTGATGGGAAGAATGTTATTAGCTGGATCTTTAAGGCACAACAATTCTTTGAATATTATGACACACCTGATGCTGAGAGGTTGCTTATTGCCTCAGTTAATTTGGATCAAGAAATTGTGCCTTGCAGTTTCAAATGATGCAAAGGGTTAATCCTTTTCAATCTTGGAACCAATTCACTCGTGCTATTGAACTAGATTTTGGTCCATCTCCGTATGAATGCCCTAGAGCTAATTTGTTTAAATTGCATCAAACTGGATCTGTTTCGGATTACTACCTTGAATTTACTGCATTAGCTAATAGATCTGAGGGATTGAGCAATGAGGCTCTCCTAGATTGTTTTATCAGTGGATTACAGGATGAGATTAAGCGGGATGTTAAGTCTCTAACACCCAATTCTATGCTAAAAGCAGTCTCTCTAGCCAAATTGTTTGAAGAAAAATACATACATACACCAAAAGCCAAACAGTATACCAATACACAGAAAACCTATACAAACCAAAACACAAGCTACCAAAAACCTTCCACCACTACACCCAAACCAGAAAATAGTCAGAGCCAAATTAAGCCAAATTCACCACCTCTGCTACCTACACCAGGAAGCAGGACAAACACACCAAATAACAGAACATTAGCCATTAAAAATATGTCAGCTGCTGAAATTCAATTGAGAAGAGACAAAGGTCTTTGTTACTTTTGTGATGACAAGTTCTCTTATACTCATAAGTGTCCCAACAAGCATTTGATGATGCTGCAAATTGAAGATGAGGAAGATGATTCTAATTCTGAGAAAGATACTGAGACTGCAAGTCCTACAGAGGCTGCATCAGATAGTGCACACCATTTGTCTTTGAATGCCATGAATGGGGGCACAGGAATAGGCACAATTCGTTTCACTGGATTTATTGGCCAAATTCCTGTACAAATATTGGTCGATGGTGGCAGCTCTGAGAACTTCTTACAACCTAGAATTGCAAAATTTCTGAAACTACCTGTACAACCTAAGTCAAGTTTCAAGGTACTTATTGGTAATGGAGAGACAATGCAAACTGAAGGGTGGATTGAAGCTCTTAAAGTTCAAGTCCAGCAAAATGAGCTTGAAGTACCAGTGTATTTACTGCCTGTAGCTGGGGCTGATTTAATTTTGGGATCTGCTTGGTTGGCAACATTGGGGCCACATGTAGCTGATTATGCAACTGCAGTTTTGAAATTTTATGTGCAGGGCAAATTCATCACCTTGCAAGGTGAGAAGGATATGCAACCAAGACAAGCTCAATTCCATCAGTTGAAGAGATTGCAAGATACTCATGCTATTGGTGAATGTTTCACTATTCAACATATACCTCAACACTGCCTGGAGGATGATTTATTAGACTTACCTGACACAATGGAACCTGAACTAGCTTTGTTGCTGCATACTTATAAAGAAGTTTTCAAAACACCAGAAGGGTTGCCGCCTCAAAGACAACACAATCATGCTATCACCTTGCTACCTGATGCTAAGCCGGTGAAGGTAAGGCCTTACAGATATCCACACAGTCAGAAGCAACAGATTGAGATAATGGTTAAAGAAATGTTGGAGCAAGGCATCTTACAGAATAGCACTAGTCCATTCTCTTCTCCAATTGTTTTGGTCAAGAAGAAGGATGGGAAATGGAGGTTTTGCACGGACTATAGGGCCCTGAATGCTATTACAGTTAAGGATAGCTTTCCTATGCCAACTGTTGATGAACTGCTTGATGAATTATTTGGTGCCAAGTACTTTTCTAAGTTGGACTTACGATCTGGTTATCATCAGATTCTGTTGCAACCAGAAGATAGATACAAGTCTGCATTTCGAACACATCATGGTCACTATGAATGGCTTGTTATGCCATTTGGCTTGACAAATGCGCCTGCAACATTTCAAAGTTTGATGAATGATATTTTTCAAGAAGAACTTAGGAAATTTTTCCTAGTCTTCTTTGATGACATACTGGTGTATAGTGAGACCTGGACTACTCACTTAATCCATCTGGAGTTGGTATTACAAAGACTCCATCAGAATCAGTTATTTGCAAGACTGTCCAAATGCTCCTTTGGCTTGCAACAAGTAGATTACTTGGGCCATCAAGTCTCTGGACAAGGCGTTGCAATGAATACTGAGAAATTACAAGCAGTTAAAGAATGGCCTGTACCTAGAAATGTGAAAGAACTTCATGGATTTCTGGGTCTAACTGGGTATTACAGACACTTTATCAAGTCATATGCTGCTATTGCAGGGCCTCTAACTGATTTGTTGAAAAAGGAAGGCTTCGTATGGTCTGCAGAAGCAGAACATGCGTTTATTAAACTCAAGGAAGCAATGACAACAGCTCCTGTGTTGAATCTGCCCAACTTTGCCTTGCCTTTTACATTAGAAACTGATGCATCTGGTGTGGCAGTAGGAGTTGTTTTAAGCCAAGAAGGCCATCCAATTGCTTATTTTTCAAAGAAAATGGTGCCTAGGATGCAGAGACAGACTGCTTATACTCGTGAACTGTTTGCAATCACTGAGGCTATTGCTAAGTTTCGACATTACTTGCTTGGCCACAAATTTGTTATCAGGACAGACCAGAAGAGTTTGAGAAGTCTGCTTGATCAAGCTTTACAGACACCAGAACAACAAGCTTGGCTACATAAATTCATTGGCTATGATTGTACAATTGAGTATAAGCCTGGTAAAGAAAATATTCCTGCTGATGCTTTGTCAAGAATCTTGATGATGACTTGGTCTGAACCTCATTGTGATTTCTTAACACAATTGAGGGCTGCCGTGTTGACTGATGGAAAGTTACAGCAAGTTATACAGACCTGTCAACAAGGCACTGCTGATGCTAGATACACTGTCAAAGATGGCTTACTGTATTGGCAACAGAGGCTAGTAATTCCTGAAGCAAGTGCACTGATACAGGACATTTTGAGGGAATTTCATAGTTCTCCTATTGGTGGTCATGCAGGCATCACTAGAACCATTGCTAGAATAGAAGCTCAGTTTTATTGGGCCACTTTGAAGCAAGATGTGAAGAGTTTTGTACAAACTTGTGTTATCTGCCAACAAGCCAAGTCTCTTACTTCTGCACCAGCTGGACTTCTCCAACCATTACCCATTCCCAATGCTGTATGGGAAGAAATAGCTATGGATTTTATCACTGGACTACCTAGTTCACATGGATACACAGTCATCATGGTGGTTATAGATCGATTGTCAAAATATGCTCATTTCATCCCTATGAAGGCTGACTACAGTAGCAAATCGGTTGCAGAAGCATTCATGAATAATGTTGTTAAATTACATGGAATTCCCAAGTCAATTGTATCTGACAGGGATAAAGTTTTCACTAGTGGCTTTTGGCAACACCTGTTTAAATTGCAAGGAACAACTTTGGCAATGACATCAGCTTATCATCCACAATCTGATGGCCAAACTGAGAACTTGAACAAGTCCCTGGAGATGTATTTGAGGTGTGTTGCAGGTGAAAATCCTAAGACTTGGTGCAAAATTTTAACATTAGCTGAATACTGGTACAATTCTTCTTTTCACAATAGTCTTGGTATGACCCCTTTCAAGGCTTTATATGGCAGGGACCCTCCTACTCTGGTTAGACCTAATGTGACCAATGATGATCCTGCTGATGTAGTGAGTTATTTTGCTAAGAGGGAGCTGGTGTTACAGCAACTCAAGAGCAATTTACTGAAGGCACAACAAAAGATGAAGAAACAAGCTGATAAGAGGAGGATAGACATGCAGTTCAACATTGGACAGCTTGTTTTGGTCAAATTGCAGCCTTATAGACAGCATTCAGTAACACTAAGAAGGAATCAGAAATTAAGTATGCGCTATTTTGGACCATTTGAAATAGTGGGCAGAGTTGGTGCTGTAGCTTACAAACTCAAACTTCCTGACACAGCAAAAATTCATAATGTTTTCCACATTTCACATTTGAAATTGTTCAAAGGTGATAGACCTGATCCTTATTTGCCATTGCCCTTGACTTGCACTGAGTTAGGTCCAATATTGTCACCTGTGGCTGTGTTGAAAACCAGAACCATTTTGCGAGGAAATGTGTCTGTGGATCAAGCTTTGGTTCTCTGGGAAGACAAGGATGCTGCTAATGCTACGTGGGAAGACTTAGACGAACTCAAGGAGCATTATCCTTCTTTTGATCTTGAGGTCAAGATCCCTTTTAAAGGGGAAGGTATTGTAACGGGTGAGTCAGCATCTGAGGTGGCAGTTGGGCAAGCCACGGGCACTAGGCGCCAAAGTACACGAGTGAGGCAGAGAAGCACACGCTTGAATGACTATAATGTGGGAATATAATGCCTAACGGTATGCAAGACGGGGTGTGAATGATTTTGGAGTATCTTGCCTTCTCTCTCCTCTAACCGTCTCTTCCATTCACCGCACGAGAGTGTTCTGGCCCGAACTCTCATTCTATCTCTGGTTCATTTCAATTTCATCACATATTGTAATTGAACTCATTATATACTATTTGAAGAGATCAATTCAATTCATAGTTGATTCCACTCCATTATTGTGATTACCGTGTTATTGCGTATAATTCCCTCTTACATAAGTTAAGTTAGTTTAATTAGGATCATTATATAAATGTATCCTACACTCATTGTTAAGGTTGTCAAAATCAAATCGGATTGGGGTTCGACCGGTTGAAATGGCTACTGAACTACTATTCGGTTCAAGTAAGACTGAGAACCGTCTTGAATTAAACCAGTAGTTGAATCGGATAACTGGACAGAAAACCGATCAAAAATCCTGAATCGGACCAAAAACCGAATTTCAATTTTTTTTTAAAAAAATGATATATTATGTTGATTTTTGAAAAAAAAAACGATAAATGATTTTCTTAAATATGCACGGTAATAGTATTATGAAAGTATTTTTTTGACAAAGTATTATGAAAGTATTTATGTTGTAATATTAATGACTATTAAATATTATAATGTTTTTATGTCATATTTATATTTTAATATGTTATTTTGCCTGTTATATCTTGACACATTTTAAATGAAGTTTCATTTTTTCTAGAAAATAATACATATTTTGAGAGTACTTCATTGAAGTCATATATAAAATTTTTTGCAAGAACTTATGTGTTATGCTCACGTTTTTTATTTGATTTTATGTGTTACTTTAAGTAATTGCTTGGATCTATTGTTGAGTTGTTCAACTTAATTTAAGTCTAATTTAATTTTTGTAGTGTAAAATTATGAATATTATGATTTTTTGTGTTTTTTATCCTTTATATATTGTAATAAAAATATTAAATATTCTATTTAATTAATTCTAGTTCGACCTCAATTCGACCGGTTCGACTCCAAGAACCTTGAACCTCTACCTCTGCAGGTTCGATGTTTGGTCTGGTTTTAATTGCCTTGTTCATTGTAATTACATCTCTTTTCTTTCAATTAATTTCAATATTCAAGATTTCTCTTCTCTCTTTGTTGGCTTCAACCATACTTCTCAACAGAGTAGTTCCACTATAATGGAATAAGGTTACGGTCTCAAAAATGTGCATAAATTAGATACTTCGTTTCCCTGCTCAGACCTCATTTCTACGATCCGGCTATGAAAAGCGAAGAACTATATCTCACGAACCTGCTGTCCAAATTTCAACACGATCCAACATACTCTCATTTCTATCTTATGTTCTCTCTTTGGTGTCTATTCTCCTCACCAAAAATATTCTGTTATTTTAACCATAATTTAACTATCTCCACTTATAAATACGTGAGACTATAGACTAAAATATTTGGACTTTTTTTACATAAGAAGGTAACCCAATCCCCTGACAATTTTTTCATCCCTACACTCGTATCGTATATAATTAGATAATATTTTATTCTTAATAATACAAACAAAAGCATGCAATTTTTTGAAGTTTCTGATTTCTGAAAACAGTTTCAAATAGTTTGTAAAAAAAAAACAGTATCAAATAAAGTAATAAGTGTAACCAAACAAAAAATAAAGTAATAAGTACAGTATAGGTATATGTAATGGCAGTGCTTGTGCTTAACTAACCTAATAATTTCATAATACAACCTTCTTCTTAAGCTGACAGACACTATTGATCCTGACAGGGAAAGCTTTTCAGACAATTTAAAGAGTGCTCAATAGTCAATACTCAATACAGGGTGCAGAAGCTGTGGAGAGACATTGAGGGGAGAGAGCTAAATCCATTCTTAGGCACTTGTCGTTTACCCCACCACCCAGACACATGAAGCTCCTCTCTTTCCTCTCTCTCTCCCTCTCTCTCTCTCTCTCTCTCTCTCGTTTTCTGGTTTTTTCTGATAATCCAAGGAAAAAATCAACAATTTTTTTGGAAACAAAAACCTCTTTTTATTACCCCAATAAAGACTTATGTAATAGTATATGTTACTTACACCCTAATGCCCAATTACTTAGAGGCTCATTCAAGAAAGTAAAAATCTATTCATGAATGGGCAAGATCATTACGCAAGATCAGACGAACCAAATTCATCAGGCCAAGCACACATTCAATCTATATAAATACCACACTCAATACTCATAAAGGTAATCAATTTCTAATACAAAACACTGACTCACTCAAATACTGATGGCGGTGTTGACTCAAATACTGACATTGAGGGGAGAATATCATTGCAGGTACAACACCGCCATCTCAAAGATCGAACATCGACATCTCAACGCCGAACATCACAGATCAAAGATAACTACTACCAACTATTTCAGACAACCCAATGAGCTCGGAATCACGTTACAGAACAATTTAGAATAAATTTATCCATTATAAACTATCCTCCGTAGACTAGTGAATTGCCCTTGCCGTCTTGCGGAACATAGCCATAAAATAACGTGTATGGTGGATGAAGATGTACGGTTAAATTAAATCAAAGGAGGGAGCGATGATAAATTGATAAGACAGTTGCCTCACTCATGCCCCTTACACAAGTAACTGTTGAGATGAATACGGTAACGTCATCTTCGTACACTTCACACATTGTCACTGGTCTTCTCATTGTCTCGTCTTTGTCCCCTCTCAATCTCATTGTAGACTTCCCAAACGCTCCAATTTCTATTCTTTTGGCAAAATACTGCCACACTCATTCTATGTAATTACTGATTCTCATCTCATCCCTTTTTTTCTTTTTGTCTTTTGTTGGTTTTTTCTCTTTTTTTAGTTTGTCACCTTTCTCTTATGTTATCCCAACAAGTAGCTAAGTTACTGAGTTAAGAAATATCACTACACCAAATGAGTGTAAGAAAGAGGTCCCGAGTAAAACTCGAAAAACTAACATTTCACCCGCCCCACTAATATTCCCTATAAAAAAAAACCTTTCTCTTCTGTTTTTTTAGGCTGCATCTCTCTCTCTCTCTCTCTCGTTTAATTTTAAAAAAGATAAATGGGCCCAAATCTAATATTGTGGACCTCAAAGGGCATAGGCCATGGTCTTAAAGGATTGGCCCATCGTTTGTAAAGTTTGTTAAAGGTCGGAACATGTATGGATTTTTCTTTTTACACATCCGTTTCCCCGCTTTTTTTCACTTCTCTCGCTCCGTATCTTGACGTCGAGCGATGATTCATCAGTTATTCAATAACCTTAGAAATGATTTTTCTTATAAACTAGTAGTAGACATATGTATCCGCACGGGTCGTGTCATGTGGGTACTGATATTTTTGATAGTTTGATGACTAAGTAAATAGTTATACTTTTGATTTAAAAGTGTTAATTGAAAAGTTCAAATATCGAAAATTGAAAAATTAGAAAGATATTTTTATTAATTGTTGCAAAAGACTAATCCAATAAATTATTTTGATTAATTATTTCCCTTTGAGATTTAAAAGTAAGAAAATTTAACAACATCTAATGTTTCCACATTAGAACTCAAAAGCAAAATATAAAAATAATTAGTTTGTCAACATCTAATGTTTATACCGATGTATTACGTTTCCTATAAGAAATAAAAAGTAATGTACATTTGTTTAAAATATTTACTCATTGAAACTCAAGGAAGATAGAAAATTAATTAATTTGGCAGCAGTTAATATTTTCTCGTCTTACTTCAGAAGCAAAACAAAGATTTATAAAAAAAAGGCTTAATTATAGTTTTGGTCCTCCTGTTTTCACCAATTCACGATTTTGGTCCCCCAAGTTTTAATTTGACGATTTTGGTCCTCATATTTTCCAAATTTGACGAATTTGATCCCCCTCTTAATTTAGTCAAAATTAAGACTCAATTTTGACTGACTCATCCTACGTGGCAGTCCACGTAGACTGCCACGTAGGCACACCCCCACCCCACCCCCTTGTGATCCTTCTTCTTCCTCGTGATCCTCCCACCCCCCACCCCCTTCGCACCACCCACCACCCACCTCACAATCTCCCTCTCTCCTTTCTCTCTCACCGTCAGTCTCTCTCTCTCTCTCTCTCTCTCTCTCTCTCTCTCTCCTTTCTCTCTCACCCACCTCGTTTTCCTTTCCCTCCGACTGCGAACTCCGTGAACCCCTCCCCCCCTCCTCTGTGATCTGGATCTGAACGGCGAGAGAGGGAGAGCGACGAGCGAGAGAACGGTGAGAGAGGGAGAGCGACGAGCGAACCAGAGAGGGGGAGATGCGAAGAGAGAGATGGAAAACGAGGGGGAAGAGAGGGACGGTGGTGAGAGGGAAAGGGGGATCAGTGATTGAGAGAGGAGGGAGAGCGATGGTGATTGAGAGAGGAGGGAGAGCGACAGTGAGCGACGGAGGATCGGTGGGGGGGGGGGGGGGGCAGGGTGAGATGTGAAGGAGAGAGAGAGGGTGTGGTTGTGGGGGGGGGGGGGGGTTCACGGAGGTGGGGGGGTGGGAGGGGGAGGGGGAGGGGAAGAGGAATAGTGGAGGGGGGGTTCACGGTGGGGAAGAGGAACAGTGGAGGGGGGTGGGGTGGGTGGGGGGTTCACGGTGGGGAAGAGGAACAGTGGAGGGGGTGGGGTGGGGTGGGTGCCACGTAGACTGCCATGTAGGATAATAAGTCAAAATTGAGTTTCAATTTTGACTTATTTAAGAGGAGGACTATGATTTTTCAAATTGAAAATATAGGGGGACCAAAATCGTCAAATTAAAACTTGGGGGACCAAAATCGTGAATTGGGGAAAACAGGGGGACCAAAACTGTAATTAAGCCAAAAAACAATAAGAGAAGGAGGTGTCATAAGAATTTCCCAACATGTATTAAATGTATCAAACTATTTGGATCCAGGATTGCAAAAAAAAAAAATCACACACGTAGATACTAGCATAATTACCTGCAATAAAAGTGTATGCCACACATGATATTATTAGTGTCAAGCATATGAGATTTTGTGTGCCATGTGTGAAGTCTGAAATTGATGCCCTCTTTTCATATGTCACTAACATATATTTAAATCAATTCTTTTAATACAACCTCAAGTAAAATAAAAATCTATAGAAGAAAAGTTAAAGGTTACATCAATATGAAAAATTCAAACCAAAATAACAATAAAATTATAGTAAAACTAGCTATACATGTATCTATCAAATCTTATATATTAAGGCAATATCTACTTTTTGCAAAAGTAGCGCCAAAACCAATACCCCACCCCCCACCCCCCACCCCCCCCACCCCCCCACCCCCCCCCCCCCCCCCCACATCCCCCCCCCCCCACATCCCCCACCCCCCACCCCCCCCACCCCCCACCCCCCCCCCCCCCCCACCCACCCCCACCCCCCCCCACATCCCCCACCCCCCCCACCCCCCGCGGGCTAAACACTGTGTCGGGCCAAACCGCCCGTTAGCACTTTTTTTTTTTAAAATTCAGTGTAAATTGACGGGCCAGCCCGCTAGCCCGTTGTTCTGCCTGCCCGGCCTGCTTCGCCCGCCAGCCCGCGGGCTAAACGGGCCTGTGTCGGGCCAAACCGCCCGTTAGCACTTTTTTTTTAAATTCAGTGTAAATTGATGGGCCAGGCCGCTAGCCCGTTGTTCCGCCTGCCCACCACCCACCCCCTCCCCCCCACCCCCCACCCCAGCTAGGGATGTCAAAATGGGCTTCGCCCGCCGGGCCAGCCCGTTTGTTTAACCAAAAAAAGGCGGGCAGAGCTAAGGTATTGTTGCCCGCCAGACCGCATTGCCCGGCCCGCTTCGCCCGGCAACCCGCGGGCTAAACATTATGGTGGGCCAAACGGCCATTTCGGACACACATTTGATTAGCTATTGGTTTATATTTGGGACACACATTTCATTAGCTATTTGGGACACACAGGTCATTAGCTATTGGTTTACATTTAGTCCTCTATAACAAGCCACATTTATTGATGTTTCATTAGAGCAAAATACGTATTATATATTATAACTTAAGACCTGTGCATAGCACAGGCGCAAGGTCTAGTGAATATGTAATAGAACATTTCACACTAGCAACAACATCCACCAATTAATCTTTGAATATTACCCTCATTGCATTTTTCCTATAAAATTGTTAATAATGTGTTCATAATCAATATATTTTCAATTGAAATCAATGTAAAATTATTTAATCTACTTTGCAATATTCACTATTAGAATAAGTAAAAATAGATAGGGGAATTAGACAATTAGTCATGGAAAATGTGAACTTCGTGTCTAATTCTGTCGCTAAATTTTGTGACGCCAGAAATAGTGACGAAATTTAACTTTTTCGTCACCTATTTTGGTCAATAATTTAGTTTCTTCTACTAGTGATTATAGAACATAAACAAGATTTCAACAATTTTAATTTCAAAAAACTCCTCTCAGTATAACAACAGAGATGGTTAATATTATTTTATAAGTTATGCATACTTTAGGGAAACAATAAAATGTCCTAAGAGAGATCACAATGTCATAAAACATGATTTTTATTCAATTGTTAAAAGCTCTTTTCCTAAGCCTTGCTTAAAAATGAGTATGCTAATTATGTGATTTTTTTTATTTTAATATATATATATACACTAAAAAAATATTGTTTGGTGCCCACTAAATTTGTGGCCCTGTGCGACCGCACCTTCTGCTTGCCCTCAGGGCTCCCACTGAAGTCAAGTGCCCCACTGATGTCAAGTGTTCAGAAGGTATTCCAACTCACCTCCATAACCACTTTCTTATGTCTCTTCCTCTCCCTCCCTCGTGAACAACTCAGAGTGTCTACTTATAGCTATCTTATGTTAACCATATTATGAATTGTGATTGATTGTAAGTGTAAAGAGTTTACACTGACGATGTGTAGTAATTAAACTCATTAAAACTATGAGTAAAACCATATTTAAGTGTTATTGTTGAGTGCAAGTGTAATTTTTGTACACTTATTACTAAACTTAATCTATGGTATGAGTGATGTATAAGGTAATTATAAATAGACTCAATTTTTTAATAACATAATAATTTGTAATTTGTCTATATTGTACAATATTTGTACACCTACCTGCATAAATTAAATCTTTTTGTTATTAGATAAATGGGTGCTTCTAGGGTGAGGGAGCAAATCAAATCTCTCACCGGTGAAACATTAAATATGACCGTAAGATGTACTATAAAAATTCATCAATGGTTGTGATTTAATACTGGTTGATTCAATCCTAACCACTCATAGCATTTTACACAATATCCTACTGTCAATTTTGGTGGTTTCACCGGTGAGGGATTTGATTTGCTCCCTCACCCTAGAATCAACCTAGATAAAGCAATATCGAAACTCAAATAATTAGTGGCGAATTGGATAAACTTGAGTTTTTGTCAACATGTCTCTACAACTACAACCACAACAATCATAGGGATTTGTTTCTTTCCGTTTTTATTTTTGATAATACGCTCACCACAAAATTAAATTAGTTTAGGATGTAATTTATATACATGATATCTGTATAGATGTTTTATACTATCTATGAATTACAGGTTGACACACCACTAAAAATAAATTAGTCAAATAATAACCATTGACAAATTCTCTAAAATGTGATTGTGTTCTGTTCTAAAAGCCTATACAGTGTGTATATAAATTAAACTCATTTAAGGATTTAATTTAGGCTAAAGTGCTTCCGGGGTCTCTTATATTTAATTAAAGTAACGATTTGGTCCTTTATCTTTTTTTTGTCCCAAATCAGTCCTCTATGTTTTAAATTTTTGACACATAAACCCTTTTCTGTCCCAAATCAGTCCTTTATGTTTCAAATTTTTAACACATAAATCCTTTTTTTTGACACATAAATCAGTACTGTTAACGGAAAAGGATTTATGTGTCAAAAATTTGAAAGATAAAGGACTTATTTGGGACAAAAAATACATAAAGGACTAATTCGTTACTTTAAATAAAGATAAGGGACCCCGAGAGCACTTTAGCCTATAATTTATATACAATGTTGATGTACAAAGTTTTTTACGATGTCGGCCAATCATAAAACATGTTATAAAAATGGTTTGATATAATCTCAACTACTTTAAAAATCACTCGTATCATAAGTTTTTATTAGTTAATGGTGTAAAAAAATTTACAACCACGATATACACGAATTAAACCCTATTAACAAAAACTTAACACCTCATTTTCGTTCACTATTTTTCTATCATATCAGTCACCCCATTTCATCCACCTATCATTTTCTCTATCTCAAAAAGAAAAATTAAAGGTAAATTCTTCCATACCCATATTAAAATAGAAGGGTATCATACCTTAGTTATTTGTCCTATTTTAATTGGTCCATGTGTCACCTACATTCCGCATCATCTTTGAAATATATTATTTTAAATATACCCAAATCTTTAGAGTAATTATGTTACTAACCTAACTAAAGCTTCATACAAATCACACAAAAATCCTATTTGTTTCAAAATCAGTTTTCTCACTTTGAACTAAACTCTTTCAAAAAACAGAGTCTTGTCTCTTTGATTAGGGTTTTGCCGCCGCCACTGCCACGCCGCCACGCCTCCACCTCTCTGTTATGGTCACATCGAGTTCTATGCTCCCTGGTAAATAAAGACCAATCCCAATTCTCTCATCTCATTGCGTATGAGCAGAGTCTTTGGTAGAAACACGGAAGGTGTTTGAACTTCGAAGCACAACCAAACAGTGGTCACTACCTCTTAAAACCCATCAATAATTAAATCGGCTAATGCTTGGTTCCATACTTTGATTCCAATATACGATGGAAATAACTTTCTTATAACATCTCCTTTCTTTAATTTAGATTCCAGGGATGCTCTCCCATCATTTAATTATTTTTGTCATTCCTTTTGCCTACAAATTTTCCAGACATTTTGTGTGTATATTCTTTTTTCCCTAACTATTGCATATGTTTTATTTATGAACAAAAAAGCATAGAATTTAGTTTCGGCTTTGACTCTGTTAGGTTCATTACCATCAAAATAGCTTTTTAGAAAAATGAAAGAAACTGATTTTGTTCACATAAACAAAATGGTTGTTTTTTGACTTGAAAATTTACATTTAGAAAATTGATCTGAACCATGAAGTGAGTGAGGTTGAGAAGAAGAATAATGCATTATTATACAGTAAAGAATGTGAGGAGAAAGGTGCTTGTGCTTGTTGTGTTTCCTCTTCAACATGTTCATGTTCTCGTTAAACTTCACTACTTGTGTCTTCTTCTTATCTTCAATAGGAACTAGTTTTCTTGCTCATTTGAGTAATTTTGATTATATTTGAGAATTCTTATTTCAGCAGTATATTTTGATGAATAGAAACCCAAAACATCACTCATATGCATATTTCTTTATTTTGCAGAAAGAAAAAAAACTATGAAATTGCCCTTTTTCGCTAAGAAACTCAATTTTTAAGGCATGAATTTGCAATGCAAGTTTTTTAGTATGTGTTGTTAATTTTTTGCAATTTTTTTCAATTTATTACTAATGGGTGTTATTGAAACAATTTCAGGGGTGCAGGAAGTAGAAGTGAGCCCACTTGGCCCAGCCCAAACCACAGAGACACTCAACCACACTGTGGAACCAGTGGGTATGTTGATGGATATACAGACCCGTTGAATTTGACCCGGTTCAGAAAACAAAACACCACGTGTTTCTTCACTTCTCTCTCACCTCGTCTTCTTTCTTCTCTCACTCTCTGAAGCAACCACTTCTTCTCTACGAGCTCTGCTAGGGTTTTCTGGAAAACCTAGCAAATCACCTCCGATCCACAAACGAACATCAGCAATGGAAAGATCACAGCTCCGCGATCAAAACCCCTCCTTCAGTTTCCAGAACTGAGCACTTTTCACAGAGCCCTAATTTCACCACTTTGGTGAAATTGCTAGATCTGTGACTCAGAAGTGAAAGCGAGAAGTAAACGAAGGTAACGAAGATTCTTTGAACTCTTAATCTCTGTACTTTCTGGTTTCAACGTTTAGAAACCTAATTGTGATACTATTTTGCAGGAAGCCAAAGGCACTACGCAGATACACGAAGACAAAAGGTATAATCTCTTTCTAGTCACCTTCTTTTGTGATTTATCACTGAAACAACAACAAATCCTAATTTGTGTTGTTTCTTTTGTCACATGAACCCTCACGCACTTGAGAGGGAAACTGAAACCTCACTTCTTTGAAGAATCAGAAACACACAGAACAGAAACAAGGTATATCTCCTCCTTTCTCACCCTTTATTCCCTTTGAGTTTCACTTTCTTCTTTACAACTCAAACAAACCCTAACTCAGTTTATTTGTTGTGCGAGGTACACCTTTACCATGCAAGTTGCGAGGAATCTTGAACAAACAAAAGGAACAGAATGTGATCTTGAAGAGAAAGGACAAGGATTTTGAAACCCTAGAAGATGGAACACCAAATCAGAAAGTAAAAGTACTTTTTTATTTCTGTAAATATGTAATGTATGTTATTGTACAAATTGTAAAGGTCATAAGACCTTATATAAGCACTAATAGGTTGGGTATGAGGTTGTTAAGTTGGTTACAAATTGTAACTAACTTTCTAACTTGATAACAACTTGTTAGTTAGAGAATCGGCTGGTAAACAGTTTGTGTCTAACTGTTTACACACTCCTGAGGGTATTTTTAGGTTTTTATTACTAAAACCAATACCCTCCTTTAATACAAAACCTTAAAATACATAGGGCTAAAACATAGACCTAAAAAGACTAGGAGAGGAAAATAAAAAATCCAGGACATGCCCCTGGTATTAGCAGATCTTAGAAAAAACTCCTAGGACAGGCCCCTAGGAAAGCCTTTAGGACTTAGCTGCATTTAGTTGAATGCAACTAAGCCAATTTCCCTCCTTAGTCTTGTGAACACTTCTCCCTTTAGTGGTTTTGTAAACATGTCTGCCAGTTGTTCCTTTGTAGAGCAGTATTCTACCTTTAGCTTCCCTTTAGAGACTTGTTCTCTAAGGTAATGAAACCTAGTTTCTATATGTTTTGTCCTGCTATGTCCCAATTGATTTTTAGCAAGACAAATAGTGGACTTATTATCAATCCATAGAGTAGTAGCATCTTCTAGGTTGACTTGAAGTTCCTTCAATAGGGCTTCTAACCATGCTGCCTGTGTTGCAGCACTACAAGCAGATACATATTCTGCTTCACAGCTAGATAGAGCAACTATTTGTTGCTTTTTAGAACTCCAACAGATAGGGGCACCCAGAAACTTGAATAAATAACCTGATGTACTTCTTCTATCAAGCTGATCCCCACACCAGTCAGAATCAGAATAAGCAACTAGAGTAGAGAATGGCTTTTCTGTTCCTTTTCTCTTAGGGAAGAAAATACCATAGCTAAGGGTTCCTTTAATATACCTTAGGACCCTTTTTGCAGCATTCAGGTGAAGCTGCAATGGTTCATTCATGAACCTACTTAGCATTCCTGTAGCAAAAAGGATATCAGGCCTAGTGTGGCACAGATACCTTAGGCTTCCAATAACTTGCCTATAGTATGTAGGGTCAACTGTAGATCCTTTTTCCCCTTCCTTTTTGCTTAAGATTCCTTCAGCAGGATTTAAAGCATAGTTGCAGTCAGCCATAGCAAACCTTGATAAGATTTCCTTAGCATATTTCCTCTGGTGCAGTATTAGTCCTTCAGGTATTCTCAGAAATTCAAGTCCCAAAAAGTAGGACAGCACTCCCAAATCTGTCATTTCGAACTCAAGCTTCATAGTCTCCTTAAACTTGTTGATTTGCTCCAAATTGTTTCCTGTGAGCAGCAAATCATCTACATATAAACAAATTAGAACTAAGTCAGTGTCCATAGATCCTTTTGAATAGACTCCATATTCATTGATACACTTAGTGAACCCTAGATTCACAAAGAATGTATCAATCCTTTTATTCCAGGCTCTAGGAGCCTGTTTCAAACCATATAGTGCCTTGTGTAGGAGGCACACTTGGTCTTCCTTTCCTTTTTTCTCAAAACCAGGGGGTTGTGAGATGTAAACAGTCTTCTCTAGAGGACCATTTAGGAAAGCAGACTTAACATCTAGGTGATGCAAGTCCCAATTATTGTAACAAGCTAAGGCAGTCACCATTCTTATGGTTTCATGCCTAGCAACAGGGGAGAAGACTTCTTCAAAGTCTATTCCCTGTTTCTGTTGGAAACCCCTAGCAACAAGCCTAGCCTTGTGTTTGACCACCTTGCCACTAGGGTCCAATTTCAATTTAAAAACCCATTTAACACTGATTGCCTTTTTTCCTTTAGGCAAAATTGTTAAAGTCCAGGTTCCATTTTTTTCAATGGAGGCAAGTTCCTCCAACATAGCCCTTTTCCATTCCTTAGTTTTTAGAGCCTCCACATAATCAAGTGGCTCAACATCAGCTAGCATAGCCATATGTACCAAGTCACCATCATCATTCACTTGATTATCCATTACAACATCACAGTCCAGTAGCCTCCTAGGTGGTATTCTCACTCTTTGAGTCCTAGGAGGAAACTGTACAGCTTGGTTAAGTCCCTGTTCAGCCTCCCCATTCACCTCTTCATGTGGATTTTGGTCCTCATTAGGTAACATAGGTTCAGCAGTAGGTAGAACAGGTTCCTCATCATCAATACTTTCACTGCTAGGATTTGGTTCAATGTTGAAGACTTCCTCAATGGTAGTGGAGTCCACTGAACCACTCTGTTCAGCCCTAGTCCAGTCCCATTGCTTGTCTTCAAGCACAACCACATCCCTAGACACTTCAGTCTTGTTAGAGTTAGGGTCTAGTAGCCTGTAAGCTCCTGTAGGATGATATCCCACAAGAATTAGAGGTCTACTTTTGTCCTCAAGTTTAGTTCTCTTACTATCAGGTATATGGCTATAGACAATAGAGCCAATACCTTCAAGTGAGACACATAAGGTATATCACCACTCCACACACATTCTGGCACTTTAGCTTCCAACCCTTTGGTAGGACATCTGTTAAGGATATAGACTGCAGTTGTAACTGCCTCTGCCCATAGCCTTTTAGGTAGCCCTTTAGCTTTTACCATACTTCTGGCCATTTCCAGAATAGTTCTGTTTCTTCTTTCAGCAATCCCATTATGTTGGGGAGTATAGGGTGAGGTAACTTCATGTATGATACCACTGGAGGTGCAGTATTCCTCAAACTCTTTTGAGGTATACTCACCCCCACCATCAGTCCTTAGTACTTTCAATTTTTTTCCACTTTGAGTCTCCACTAAGGCTTTAAACCTTTTGAAAATATTGAAAGTGTCACTTTTTACCTTTAGTAGATATACCCAGATTTTTCTTGAGTATTCATCTACAAAGATAACAAAGTATCTGTTTCCACCAATGGATGGTGTGTCCATAGGTCCACATAAATCAGAATATATCACATGTAATAGATCTTTAGATTTATGCTCCATTTGATTTTTAAACCTCTTCCTAGATTGTTTGCTTATTAAACAAGTAGTACAAGCCTCTTTAGTTTCATTTATGCTAGGTAGTCCCTTAACTAGTTTGTTAGTGCTTAGATTACCTAGTGCTTTATAGTGAAGGTGACCAAACCTGTTGTGCCACAGACTACTTTCACAGTCAGTAGTGGTACTTAGACACACAACCTCAGTTTTGCTTATGCTTGTTTTAAAAGTCCTATTATTTGCTAGGAGGGTAGTTAAAACTAGTTTGTCACTTGTGTCAAAAAGCTTTAACTTTGCATTCTTCATAAGCACTGAGAAACCCTTCTCAACAAGCTGCCCTAGACTTAAAAGATTACAACTAATCTCTGGTACAAATAACACATCATGGATTATTACTTTTTCCCCATCCAGCCTAGTTAGTTCTATATCTCCTTTCCCTTTAGAAATTATAGATCTTCCATTAGCACACTTAATAGAAATTCTAACAGTAGGATCAAAATTAATAAGCCATTGCTTGTTTCCAGTCATGTGATTTGAACAAGCAGAGTCTAGATACCAGATTTCAGTAATAGTTTTACCATTTTTAGTGGTTACAACTAAGACAACACAGTCGTCACTTTTCTGTTTAGTAGTAACCTTATTCATACTAGGTTTAGGCAAGTGAGAATTTTCAAAAATCATAGTTTAGGCAAGTGAGAATTTTCAAAAATCATACTAAAAGCAACAGTATCAGATTCATCAGAGTCTGACCCAGAGTCTTCCTTAGCCACATTGGCTTCAGACACTGGTTCAGTAGGCTTAGAGCCTTTTCTAGTGGGACATTCTGTAGCATAGTGTCCCATCCTATCACACCTATAACACTGCACCTTAGATTTATCTTTCTTTTTGTGTGCATTGTTAGGTTTAGATGAATTTGATTTAGGGTTAGAGCTACCTGTCTTACCCTTAGACCCATTGGCCTTTTTGTTGTTGCTTCCTTTGCTGCCCTTCTTGGATTTAGACTTGGCAGCATACATAGCTTGGTCCTCTTCATCAGATTCTTCTTCAAGGATCTCCAACCTGATTTCCTTGGCTTCTAGTTTCCCTTGAAGCTCTTCCAGCTTCAAGCCTACATTCTTTGTAGTTTCTTCAATGGTATTAGTTACCACATACCATTTCTTAGGCATTGACCTCAGAATTTTTCTGCAGATACTGTTCTCTTCAAGCTTCTCTCCTTGAAGAGCCATATCATTTTTAATTTTCTTCACTCTGTTGAAGAAATCAGTAATTTTCTCATCTTTCCTCATCTTTAAACTTTCATATTGGGCCCTTAAGGCTTGTAATTTCTCTTCTTTGATAGGAGCTGACCCACAGTAGTAATGGTTCAAAGCATCCCATGCAGCCTTAGAGGTTTCACATTCTCTTATCCTTTCAAAATCTGCCTCTCCACAAGCTCTGTGGATTAGAGACAGTCCCTTGAAGTCTTTCTGCTCATTTTCAGTGAACTCTTTCCTCTGAGCAGGTGTAGCATTTGCTTCTAGGGGTGTAAGACCATCTCTCACAACATAGAGACAGCCATTAGCACCCAGAACTGCTCTCATTTGTATGGCCCAGGTTTCATAATCTTTCCCATTCAGTTTGGGAACATAGCTATCATGTCCTCCACTGCTAGTCATTCTGCTAACACTTAAGACACAACAAGAATTAGTAATAACAGAAACCTGTACAGTTTCACACTGTGCAGGTATCAAGAAAATTTAAAGAACACTAAAGAATTGAAAAAGATAGAGATTTTCCCTGGATTGTCACCAGCTCTTAGAGACCATGTTAATTTTTTGCAATTTTTTTCAATTTATTACTAATGGGTGTTATTGAAACAATTTCAGGGGTGCAGGAAGTAGAAGTGAGCCCACTTGGCCCAGCCCAAACCACAGAGACACTCAACCACACTGTGGAACCAGTGGGTATGTTGATGGATATACAGACCCGTTGAATTTGACCCGGTTCAGAAAACAAAACACCATGTGTTTCTTCACTTCTCTCTCACCTCGTCTTCTTTCTTCTCTCACTCTCTGAAGCAACCACTTCTTCTTCTCTACGAGCTCTGCTAGGGTTTTCTGGAAAACCTAGCAAATCACCTCCGATCCACAAACGAACATCAGCAATGGAAAGATCACAGCTCCGCGATCAAAACCCCGCCTTCAGTTTCCAGAACTGAGCACTTTTCACAGAGCCCTAATTTCACCACTTTGGTGAAATTGCTAGATCTGTGACTCAGAAGTGAAAGCGAGAAGTAAACGAAGGTAACGAAGATTCTTTGAACTCTTAATCTCTGTACTTTCTGGTTTCAACGTTTAGAAACCTAATTGTGATACTATTTTGCAGGAAGCCGAAGGCACTACGCAGATACACGAAGACAAAAGGTATAATCTCTTTCTAGTCACCTTCTTTTGTGATTTTTCACTAAAACAACAACAAATCCTAATTTGTGTTGTTTCTTTTGTCACATGAACCCTCACGCACTTGAGAGGGAAACTGAAACCTCACTTCTTTGAAGAATCAGAAACACACAGAACAAAAACAAGGTATATCTCCTCCTTTCTCACCCTTTATTCCCTTTGAGTTTCACTTTCTTCTTTACAACTCAAACAAACCCTAACTCAGTTTATTTGTTGTGCGAGGTACACCTTTACCATGCAAGTTGCGAGGAATCTTGAACAAACAAAAGGAACAGAATGTGATCTTGAAGAGAAAGGACAAGGATTTTGAAACCCTAGAAGATGGAACACCAAATCAAAAAGTAAAAGTACTTTTTTATTTCTGTAAATCTGTAATGTATGTTATTGTACAAATTGTAAAGGTCATAAGACCTTATATAAGCACTAATAGGTTGGGTATGAGGTTGTTAAGTTGGTTACAAGTTGTAACTAACTTTCTAACTTCATAACAACTTGTTAGTTAGAGAATCGGCTGGTAAACAGTTTGTGTCTAACTGTTTACACACTCCTGAGGGTATTTTTAGGTTTTTATTACTAAAACCAATGTGTGTCGTTCTATTACATGAATCATATTATGAATTGAGGACAAGAAACCTTCAATTGAAATGGGCAATGTGCTGCATTGCTATTTCCAGTAGAGTATTAAACAATGAAACCTTTAATAAACATCCATTGAATTGATATTATTACTTACTTTTGCAACTCTACAAACGGTTGCAACCTGGTGGTATTCTACAACTTAACTTAGTATCTATTTTCTTCTATTCTAGGTTTTTTTTGTGATTCCCAAATTGCATGTGATATTCAGTTTTAAAAGAGTTTTAGCCTATGATTGTCTTTTGTTATTCATTCGTCTGTGAAGATAATTGTTGTCAAGATACTTGAAAGGTTTGTCATGTCCTGCATTGCATTATGGTTAATCTGCTATTTTTTGTATTTCTTTATATGGGGTCATCATGTGTTCTGTTTTCCTAAAGGCTTCGCTGTGGATGTCCTATTTATATTTTCTTTACATTTGGTTCTCATAGGAAAGTGAATAAATGAATTGGCACTTTTAATCGAAAAGAATGATGTAATTTACCTTTGCAAAGGCAAAGGGGTCTAACAATTTCTTTTCTTACTATATTGGTGTGACCTCTTTCTTTTCCTATTATATTTAAGTTTGATTTAGTTTCGTTGTGCATTTCACAGATAGTGTCAAAATGGGTTCAAATAGTGAAACAAAAAAGACTAACTTGGACAATGATATTGATGATACTGAGAGACCTATGTGTCTTCATGAGATTTCCTCCATTCAAATTATAAAGACAAAATATACACGCTCAGATCAAGTTTGAAGAAGCATAATAGACAGATCAGTAAGAGCATTCAAGCCTTCGCACTCGATCACTCAATATTCCTTTGTACAAAGCGACTCTGTTCGCTGGCATTTCCAGAATTTCATGTCTGCAGTTTCTACTTTTCGATACTCTGTTTTGCTTCCTCTGTTTCTCTTTCCTTGCCACATACTTATTTCTCTCACTTCCTTCACACTATCTGCGAATTGAACTTTCTTCTTTTTCTCCGTCATCATCTTTCTCTCCCTTTTCTTTTTCTCTGAGAAAAAGCAAAAGAAAAAACACAGCACAGAGTAAGAACTAAAAAAACTGTTTTGGACAAAGCAAAAGGTGAAACAATAGAAAGGGTAATGATTTACCAGAATACAAGCAAGAGCGTAAGATTTGTGGGTTAGAGTCCTGAGAATTGTGATTCCCGTGAATTTGGAATGTTGGGGCAATGCTTCGTTTTGAAAAAACAAGATAAAGCACGGTGCTTGAGACAAGCATGGTTGTGGACAAAACAAGAGCTTTTGAGAAAGAAGCCATGTGTTTCAAAACAGAGGAATCAAAGAACTCGAAAGCAAAGAGTGTGTGTGTGTGTGTTGACTGTTGACTTGACCAGAGAAGATGAAGAGGAGAGTGATTATATATTATATAAATAGAGAGGTTGGTGAGATGGTGATGTGTGATGTTTCTGAAACTTCACGAGTAGTAAATGGGATATATAAAATAAGAAAAGAATGAATTGTGGAATGTTGTAAGGCGATGGAAGAAAGTTAATTGGTGGTTGATGATGTCATGCCATGCCCGCAAGTATCTTCTAGATTTCTCGAACTCGGATGGTGTATTGGAAATGAAAGCAAAAGAAAAGAGAGTGTGGGTGGGGGCGGTGGAAGCAATGCTCGGTTTGGCTTTTGCTTATAGTTATGATAATAATAAGTTGGAAAGGAAAGAACAAAGGATACGATCAATGCGGTAGTAGCAATTTGTGTTTGAAGTGCCTTGTTGGGTTTGGTGGAATCCACCAATATTTTCAAAATAGAATCGGCTCAATTCATGATTTAACTGATTGAACCATTTGATAGGTTCAGTTTCAAACAAAAAACACAAGAATCGACTTTATTGTTAGGCGCCCTAAAGATACCTCAATCCCTCCTCGAAATAAAGATGTCATAATGCCTCCAAAAAAAGGTAAGGGATCCACCCTGAATAAAGTCATAGTGGCTTTCACGCCCTAAATTTAGATAATATGCCAGCGAGTATCTTCTAGATTTCTCGGACTCGGCTGGTGTTTTGGAAATGAAAGTGTTCCTAACTATTTTCTTGAGTAGGATTTAGCTAGAACACAAGAGTATGATGACTATTAGATAATCGTGGAATAGTATGAAAATGAGTGTAAAGTATGTGAATCACGAAATGTGTGTCCTTTCATTAGTATCTAAGAGCACTATATATAGTACATTGGGTGTTTAATGACAATAAATACATTTATAGCCGTTCTGGCTGTTACAAGACATAGGGAGCAATTATAGGAATTTCCATAAATACTTGTCTGCAGTTAGGCCGAACCGAACATTGTAGATGGCCAAACGGACGGGCCGAACCGAATGTTGTAGGTGGCTGAACGGATGGGCCGAACCGAACGATGTAGGTGGCCGAATGGATGGGCCGAACCGAACAATATAGGTGGCCGCCATTCGGCCAAATCGAACGATGTAAGTGGCCAAACGGATGGGCCGAACCGAACGATGTAGGTGGCCGAACGGATAAGCCGAACCGATGATCGAATGGTTGTAGGAGGCAGTCGAATGAGGAATGTGAGCCGACCGTTTGAGGAATGTGGCTGCCCGTAGGAAATATCAAGTTGTGTTCTTCTTCCTTTGAGTGCAGTATATCCGTCCGAGCCTTCTAGATACCGGTCAGTCCGGTTGTGAACAGAAAGCAAAAAAAGAGAGTGTGGGTGGGGGCGGTGGAAGCAATGTTGGCTTTTGCTTATAGTTATGATAATAACTTGGAAAGGAAAGAACCAAAGGATAGGATCAATGCGGTAGTAGCGGTTTGTGTTTGTGTTTGTGTTTGAAGTGCCTTTTCGGGTTTGGTGGAATCCACCAATATTTTGAAAATCGAACCGGCGAGACTTTAAAGTCCCTGTTCAATGCTTTAAATTGTTTGAACTCATGAAATTGTGACTGAATCGTTGAAATATCAAATCATGAACGGAGTCAATTGATGATTTAACCGATTGAACCATTCGATAGGTTCAGTTTCACAAAAAAACACAAGAATCGACTTTATTGATTGCTTAGTCCTACAGATGTAGGCATCAAATTGATGCTGAACTGTGTGATCATTTCGTGATTGTGCTTTGATTCGAGTTTTTAGGTTTTACGTGTTATTGCGCGATTCAACAATATCGTGTTCAATCACTTTATTGATTCGTCTTTCGATCCTTGAACTTTAATACTTGAATTGCATTCTTCATCGCTTTCGTTTCTTTGCTCTCTGCAATTGACGAATTCTTCGTTTTCGCGTTCATCCCTGGCTTCTGTGTTCCTGCACGAGTGGATTGTGTCACGCTTCGATCCTTAACTCAACCTCAACAATTATTGTTTTATCTATAGTACTCTTGAAACATCTCAAACAACCATATTTTTCTAACAATTGTAGGTATTTATTTGGACAATTCTCTCCCCTTTACAATTAGCCCAATATAGAGTTAGGGTTTTTGTTGATCAAACTACTTTTAGCCTAAGTTCTCTTACGAATCAACACCGACTATTTGGGTTAAATAGGCAACTTCCAAGTGTCAGTTTTCTCCTTAAATCGATTTTATTCTCTATTTGGGGTAAATTGATGTTGTGAGATGTTATTTGTGTGTACATACATCCTTTGGGGGCTAGAATGATTACAACAGTATGTGCCTTGGTTTACTATCATCTAACTACTTTCCTATTGTGAGATCTGTGTAATGCTGCTTATGCAGTGGTTTTTCTACTGACTTTTTCTCATTTCTTCATCAGCATATCTAATGTTGTCATCGGGGTGTCATTTCGATAGAACTCTTTTGGCCTTTCGAAACAAAAAATATCGGTAATGCATAATTCATGTGAAGTTATATTGAGTTCTTGGCATGTGACGTCAAAAGAGCGAAGTGATTGACTGAAAGCTGGACTTATACTTTCATACTTTAGCTCAGGTACACCTCCAATTCAAAGCTGAAGTAAACCAGCTAAAAATAGATAGCTCTACAACAGAAAATCACATCATAGTATATAATATAGCTTAAGTCATATTCATACAAGCCGACACAGTTACATCATCAGATTACTAAAATCTGGCAGGCCAATGGCCATTTCTCAGGAAAAGAAAAACAACAACATCTTCACAGGACCATTGAGCTAATATAGTTATTGCTCACTCTAGCTCAAGTACTAGATTGTCTGAACAAAGTATTACACGAAACTAAGTAGTAAGAATGGGTGGCATGTAGTCAACTTTTCCACCAAGAACACGAGCCTTGGTGTCAGGGAAGAATTCAAATCCTGGCAGCTCTGTAACATCTCCTTCGCTGGAAATCCCAATAGGATAGCGGAGAAGATGACCAGGGAGGTCCTGTTCAAGTGACTCGCTTGAATAGAGATCCCAATACTTGTCAGCAATTTGGTTCACCCTCTTAATACATTCTTCACTTTCTGGGTGGAGGAATGAGTCATGAAGCATGCCAAGGTGCTCATACCATAATGACATGCGGAAACCATGGATCTGACCCCTTGCAGGTTGCCTGGTAGCTAAATGGTAGGGTTGATAACCACCCATTGCAATTTCAGAGTCTCTTGCACCATTCATTGATCTCTCGTTGATGTTAGCCGATCCAATGATTGTGTATTCATCATCAACTGCACAAAAATAAAAGAGAAGTGCTATCACATTATGAACTTCTATCATCAGAGAGTATTTTCTTTGTGATAGTAAAAGGGATACTGTAATATTTACCTATCATCATCTTTGCATGAACATATATCATGAAGCGTCTGGCCTCTTGAGCTCTCACATAATCTGAATCAGGTTCTGGTCTTTCAGAAGGCTGATATTCTCCTTGCTTCTTCACCTCTCGATTGCCAAGGCAGAAGAATGTTAAATAGTTTCGAGGATCTTCCTCAATCCCTTTGGCCTTGAGTGCCTGAATAACATCTTTGTACATCATATCCATTGTTCTCCTCTGCCAATCCAATATTGCCTGAACTGAACCACTTTCCGGGACACCTTCTGGCCACATTGGAACCACAACATAAACACTAAACCTTTCTCCAGCTTCAATCTTGCTGACAATTTTAAGTGAAAGCTCCTTTGGTATCAGATGCAATGCACCAATGTCTTCAGGTTTAATACCATCGGCGCTCCACGCATAAGAACTTCCAAGGAAATACTGATTTTCAATATAGATGAAATTCTTTGCACGTCGAATAGCATTGATATAAGCATCTTGAATACTGCGGTCGATTATATTATCCTTTCCACTAACAAGTCCAGCTTTAGCAGCATCTTCGGGATTCTCTGGGAACCCAAAAGCAGCTCCACCATCAATAGATCTAAATAACTGAACATGCCAAGTTTCCTGATCATCAGGGAAAGTCACCGGGGATGGAGTAATAATGACATCTTCAAGTTCTCTCAGTGGAATAAGCAAGTCCTTTCCACCTTGCTTCCTCCATCTCTGCTCAAAGTTAAACAAAACATCCCAAGCAATAGGGCCTTCAAGTTTTGAGTGGATATCATGCCAAGGTTCTCTAGGACCACCTTTTTGTACAGCAGCACCAGGAAAGTTAGGCTGGTGAAAATCATCATGATGAGCTGTGTCTAAGGTTCTGAAAAGTGAATGAAATTGAGTATCATATCTTCCATCACAGAGATCAATCCCTCCTACAAAACTTACAATTCTTCGCTTATCTACACCTCCTCCACTAGGCAACTCACTATCCACCACTACAATTTTTTGGTGATGGGTAAACATGGTGCCGATTTCGATATTCTGGATAATGCTTCCACCATCATCTGGATTGCGAGGGCATAAAACACAGTGTACTTCAGTTCCTCGGAAGTACTCATCGGTTTCTTGATCATGAGTAGCCATCAACCCATCTCTTTTTAACAAACCAACTGATGTTCTGTCATCCCAAACAAGCATTAAAACCCTGACACCTTCATTTGCCTTTTTCTTGAGAAGCTCTCCAAGTGTTATGTCTCCTCCAGGTTTTGGCCTCCTTGAATCTCTTATCAAGGTGATCTCAGTATAAACAGACCACCCAGTAATATATATTAAGTGCCTTGCATTAGTGATTGCATCAAAAATATCCTCCCAACATCTATGTGGCTTGTAAGTTTGGCCTCCAGCAAGTGGTATATTAGGGACAAAATTGTCTGGGACATGAGAATCTTGGTACAGAGAAACCTTACAACCTTGTCTTTGTGTGAAGAAGGTATAAGGAACTCCAGGAAATTTAGGACTTCTAATGCCAAGACTCCAGTTGCGGTCTTTTGAAATATCAAAAAATTGCAGCTTCACATGAATCTTTGAATTTCCATGAATTGGATTTTTTTGCACATCCAATATCTCAACCCATCTATCTATTTCCTCACCACTTAGGACTTCTTGAACAGACACATATGCTCTTCCAATTAAGGTTGCCCCAATAGGATTGGCATCTTTCACAGTGAATATGATATTTGAAGCCATATGGGCACAGTAAATGTGAAAGGACTCATACCATTTAGGATTAGTGTGGTCCTTTTCTATGGTTCTGGTCCTTCCAACACGTGCCTTCTCTAGATCAATGGTTGCATAAAGTTTGGTAACCCCTTTTCCAAATCCAACTGTCTCCTCGATGTTATGTACTATCTGTATTAGAATGAGTATAGGATTAGCAACACGAGTGAACAATATGTACATGGGAAATAAAATAGTAAAACAATTGAATACGATTCCATCAGGCATCATGTCATGTGTGGAAGTATTTATCTTGAATGAATAATCTAAAGTGAGAATTTGCATGCAATGTTGGATCTTAATCCAACATTGGCCTTATATGTAAATAATTATGTGTTGTGGACTGTCACTTAAGATAAAGCCCAATTAAAATGATCTAATAAGGTTAGGCTAATAAGGGCTTATGAGTATCTAATAGGATGTGGTCATTTAATGTGTAGAGACAAAATGGTATTTCTAATTTTGTAATGGGCTAAATTAGAAACACCAATAAATAACCCTAATTAGGGTTCTATAAATAAGGAGGTCATGGTCCCCAAGTACACTACAACACTTTTCAGAGCCGTTCAGAGCCGTTCTTACCTGACATCCCATTATCAGGAAGATATGGAGTGAAAACTAAAGGGTTCTCTTGGAGAGAGTACGTGTTGACCTCGAAGGCCAAACCACATATCGAATCAACATCATGAGTTCAGGTACGCTTCCGCTTCGGTATTTTCTATTGATTAGCATGATTGATTCTGGCTTTATAAGGAACTATTTAAGATCTAACATGCAATGATCGAGAAATGAGGGGAGATGATGGCAAAGGTCTACCATTTTAAAAAGTCAACCATTCAGCATACTAGGCCTCTTAAAAGTCAACCATGCGGTCTGGGTTTTGGTCATGCGGTTCAACCGAGTCACGCCGGTTTTCACTGGGTGGCTGCATTTCCGATCCATAAGACTGACTGGCTCGGTTACCCCTCCAGTTCCCGATTCGCCCGGCCCAACCAGCCGGGCCGAACCGATTTTTAAAACTACGGTTATAACTAAGAATTTTAAATGAATACTAGGCCTCAAACATAATCAAAAGCTCTACAACACCTGCACTGCACAAGTCGTATCCTATTAGAATTAACAAGGGATGTTATGATTTTTCATAGCATTTCACCAAGGCATTTGAAGACAGAGAGATTAAAAACCACTGGAGGGTGTGTTTATTAACACCCTTTTTTTTGACGGATATTAACACCCTTTTTGAATACATTGAATTGGGCTAAAATTTGGTCTGGCTGTTAATTTACTAGTATAGACTAACTCGTTAACAAATCCAGTGGTTTCTTTTTGAACAAACGAGAACCGGTTTCCATTTGGAGGATGTTATGATTTTTAGTATATATAATAATATATTTGCTTAAAAAAAACTATATATAATATATGGGCGCATCTTCTTGTAAAAAAAAATATATAGGCGCATTTAATATAGACCTTTCAAAAAAGTCCACCGGTGGACATTTACTATTTTTAATAAAAAATAAATCTTATAATAATAAAAAATGAAAAATAAAAATAATAGTTTATTAAAACTTACAAAAAATGGTAAAGGTCCGGTGGACCATTTTTTAGGGGTTCCATATTAGATGCACACCTATAATATATATACTAAATTAGAGATTTCAGTATCAAATAGTTTTTTTTTTATAAAAAAAGGTCTTTAAAGTTTTTTTGAAGTTTTTTATTTAACTACACGATTATGCATTTAACTGTACGCAGGGCCGACCCAACACCTACGGAGGCCTAAAGCAAACTTTGAAGTGAGGCCCATGAGATAATAAAATAACACAAACTCTTAGAGTGTGTTTGAATGAAGAATTTTTTGGAGTAATGTAACTTTTGGGGGGGAATTGAAATATTTTAAACTAAATTATTTCAATTCCTCCCAAAAAATTACATTACCCCAAAAAATATTTCATTCAAACATAGGGTTAATGTCTGATTCAATATAACTTTAACTCTATTTTCATATATTTTAATGAAAACAATAGTTGGACATCATAATCGCAACAAAATAATGCAAACGAAAAATCCAAACTCCATTAAATATACTATTTTTTGACAAGTACTAAATATACTATTTGAATAGCTTAAATGAATAATTTAAGTTGGAAAAAATAAATAAACAAATAATTTAAGACTTTTTATTAATCTACATTTGGCTTGTCAAAAAAAATTAATGTACAACCAACTCTCTAAGGAGTCTTTTTTTATTGGGCCTTCACTATTTATTGGGCCTACACGAACTTATTGTAAGCTAACAAAATTGACAATTAATATTACTTAACAGCAAAATTTTGAGGCCCCTTTTTTTATTAAAAAATTGGGTATTGCTTTTCCCACACCCCCTCCTACTCGAAACACACCCCATAAGGGTGTGAAAAGACCAAAAGGCCAGGCCAAACCTCTTTTTTTTCACGAATTTTCACCTGTTCGAACACGGGCATTCGAACCTCGAATGACATCGTTCGAGTGTGTTAAATTTTGACTTCACACCCTTTTGGGCGTTTTTCACCTGTTCGCATGAGGTCATGCGAACCTGTTCGCATGAGGTCATGCGAACCTGTTCGCATGACCTCGTTCGAACACATTCGAACGACATCGTTCGAGTGTGTTAAATTTTGACTTCACACCCTTTTGGGCGTTTTTAAACTGTTCGCATGAGATCATGCGAACCTGTTCGAACACGTTTGTTCGAACAGTCATAAAACACGTCCTCGTAGCGTCTCACGCGAGGTTATTTTTGAAATAAAATTTGTTAAGGGGTGTGAAAGAGTAGGAAGGGGTGTGGGAAAAGCAAAACCCAAAAAATTTGAGCCCAAAGCCCTTGTTTTAGTAGCTTGGGCCTTGGGCCGACCCTGATTGTACGAGAATTGATGTTAGGGAGTATTTTTTTTGTTGCTATTCTAGGGTTCCTGAACTCGTGTGGTCTGACGACCATGTTGGTAACAGTTTTCCTGGTGAAAATAGAAAATAGTAGACCACATTTCCTAACCATGACCAATAAGGTAAGAGATAGATATCATCTATTTTTTTTTAGATAAGCAGATATCATCTCTATATATAATTACAACATCTACTTTACCAAAAAATAGGCGCCAAAGCCAAATCCCCCCTACCCCCCCCCCCCCCCCACCCCCACCCCCCCCTCTCCCCTACCCCCCCCCACCCCACCCCACCCCCCACCCCCTACCCCTCTCTTCTTTTTTTTTTCATTTTTTTTTAATACATAAAAATTTGGAAAAAAATTTGGTCTATAAATATATTAGGTTTGTTCCTCGATAATCGAATAGGTGAAAAATGAAAATAAATTTCGTGATGAATTATGTAATGTTGTTCCTCAGTAACCTGTTTGGTGAAACAAAATCTTAACGAAATAAGTAAAGTATAATCCTAACCCTAAGGATGTCAAAATGGGGTTGGCCCAGCGGGCCGGGCTGTTCGCCCACCAAAAAAAGGCTGCCCGCCAGCCGGTGTTGCCCGGCCCGCTTCGCCTGCCAGCCCGCGGGCTAAACACTGTGGCGGGCCAAACCACCCGTTAGCGTTTTTTTAAATTCAGTGTAAATTGACGGGCCAGCCCGCCACTTCGCGGGCAGGGCATGAATTTTGCGCCCGCGTTCTGTTAACGGGCCGGGCCGAGCCGCCCGATTTTTCGCGGGCATAACGCTTAACGGGCTGGGCTGGGCAGCCCGTTTTGGCATCCCTACCTATTATCGGGTTTATCCGAAGCCCATCGTGCCGACCCGGCCAGGCCCAATACTATCATCGGGCCCATCGGACTGGGCCAATAAAGATATCATTGATTTTGGGTTACTAATTTTAGGGCCCAGACCCTATTAAAACTGCGAAGAACTAATGTCCGAAATATTAGATGACAGGTTTGACTGGTGTTGTGCATGTGACTCGGCCCCGGGGTTAACAAAGTAACTTCCGTACAATCAGCTAATGTACCAAATAGTAGCGCTGTTTTCCTAAGAATAATACTTAAACGTAAGAAGACAAAATGTCATAAACATTACATGACAAGCCCGACTGGTGTTGTGTGATTCAGGCCCAACGTTAATAAATTAACTTTCGCTAGATTCTTATCATGGCAGGTAGTAGCTCTTTTGCTTAAGGATAATACTTAAAAGTGTGAAGACAAAATGTTACGAACGTTAAATGACAGGCCCGACTGGTGTTGTGTGATTCAGACCTGAGGTTAACAAAGTAACTTTCGTACAGTTCGTATCGTAGCAAATAGTTGCGTTGTTTTCTTAAGGGTAATACTTAAAAGTATGAAGGCGAAATGTAGAAATATTAAATGACAAGTCCCACTGGTGTTGTGTGATTCAGGCCCGACGTTAATTGCAAGTGCTAAAATAAATTGTCTACGCCGAAATTTTTGGAATGTAAACCTTATCACCAATATTATTTCCTGATGTCTCTTAGCCGCATCATTTAAACCACCTCGTGCATAGCACGCCAATATTATTTCCTGATATGACTTTACGTTAACCTTACTGTTTCATAGTTGCCACGCGTGTCTCTTAGCCGCATCATTTAAACCACCCCGTGCATAGTACGGGTGTACGGCCCTAGTCTAGTTAATAGGGCAATGATCTCCTATAGATATCTTGGCCATGATATAACCCATCTAACGATGATGGCAATCGCTTTTCTTGCTGGAGTAATTGATTGCATTCTTTTTAAGTTATTATTTTTTAGAAATAACTTTTGGAGTACTTAAAAAAATATCTTTTTTAAAAAAATAATTTTGTATACCGTAAATTGCCTATTGACGATATACATATTTTTTAAAAAATATATATACCATAAATAGCTAGTATACCGTACGCATTTTTATAAAACAGTGTACCGTAAATAGTTATTTTACAATATATAGTTTTTTTTATAAGCAATGTTAGTGGGGTGGGGGAATGTTAGTTTCCGGGGTTTGAACCCGAGACCTTCTTGCACTCTTTTGGTGCACTCCTTCGATATCTCTTAACTCGCCAACTGAACTACCTCCTTCAATATATAGTTAGTTTTTCAAACTCATTACCGTAAATTAACTATTTAAAGTCTAAAGTTCTTATAATTTATATATCGTAAATATATAATTAACAGAAAAAAGAATATATATATATATATATATATATATATATATACACCATAATTATATAATTTAACATACTAATTTGACAACAACTCTATGTGTCTACCTTAAATTATATAATTATGGTATATGTTTTATTTAATTATGTATTTACCTTAAATTAAGAGAATCTAATTTATCTAAATTAGAATGAACTTTATTTTATTTGAAGATGTAATAATTATACTTTAAGTAGGAATATGTTTTTTTTAATGGAATATGTTTTAGTTTATGTTGCCATTTTGAGGATTTTTGTGTTTATGTGTATGCACTTTTGGCATAGGCAATCTGGTGTCCAAGGGTTACCAGTCAGAGCCCGGTTACCAGTCAGATTAACTCTAAGATTAGAGAATGGTTCTTTGTACCAACAAGGGTTAATCTGACTGGTAACCGGGCTCGGATCCCACCCAAAACCAGTGAATATTGCGCACCAATAACGCAATTAAAAAAATACTTCTTTGTAAGAATACTTATAAGTTATATCATTGAAAAACAAAAAACTTTTATCTTTTCTGGGTGCCCCCTCGAAATTGAGAGGGTGCCTTAAATAAGAGCCAGAAAAAATTGTCGTGGGCCCAAATAGACCAGACCTACCAGAATTGATATCTTTAAGTCCAACTAACTCGGTTGGTTTTAAAATAAATCCCCCAAAAATCCTTACTTACTATTCAAGATATTTTGAGAACGCGTGAAAAGTCAAAAATGCTAACGGTCGGAGACCCCAGCACCCTGATAAGTCACACTTCAATTATTTATTTAATTCCATTTTACTAATTGTATTTAGTTAGTTAAGTATTTTGTTTTTAGAGTTTGTTTAGAAGATAAATAATAGTTAGAGAAGATAAAAGGTATATTAGTATTATTTAAACTGAGCTGTACTAAGCTACATTCAATTTCACCATCAATTCACTCTCAGTTTTCGGTTTGATATATAATTGACAGCACAATTTTAATACACACGAGAAAAGTCGATGATCTTGTTTGTTTGAAAGGAAAGGAAAGGAAAGGAAAGGAATAGAGGGAGTCAATTCGCCATTGATGAAAATTTGTTTGAAGGTTAGGGACGTACGTAGCATAAATCTATTACAATACAAAATACAACGGAGATGCTCTGATAAGTGATACTGATACGGATACCCTAACGAAAGGATGGAATTTTTTATTATGAAATCTGAATTCTGAATTACAATTGGTATGACCTAATCTACTAATTTTATTAGAGTATATTTAATCTACTAGTGACGAGGAACTAATTAGCACAGGAAATTTAACAAATAAGAGAAGTTTGATAGTTAAGTTGAGTTGATAAAAGAAAGAAAGAAACCTTGGTAAGAAGATTGCGTCCTCCGGATTTGAGCTTATCGACCTCAAACACAGTAGCGTGGAGAACTCCATGGAGCAGAATTTGCGCCATAACTTTCTTCAAGAGGGGGAGACTGAGAAGAAGAAAAAGAAGAAGATGAAAGAGACCAAGTCGTGCAGACTGCAGAGTGCTTGCTGAAATGACGAGTAGAGAGAGAGAGAGTGAGAGAAGATATAGATAATGAAGAAAGTAAAGCAGCCAGCGACTCTCTCTTTTTGCTGTACATACATGATAGGCCACTTTTTCAACGATTGAATTTATTTATGAGACTAATCAATTTTTTTGCTTTTGAGTTGTCATTCTCTCATTGTTTACAACCAATTTTATCACATTAATAATCAACTTCTAGAATCTAGACGATACGATTTGGCGTGATCGCCACCTAAGAGATCCATGAAATGAACCGTTCATTCGGGTTTATTTAACTATTAATTAGTATTAATCAACACTGTTTATTCAGGTATCTCAACGATTTGATCATTGTTTTTTTCTTCTAAAAATAGTATGTGTAGGCATAAATGAGGTAAACTCAACTGGGGATGGCAAAAAAAAAACCATATCCGCGTATAATATCTGCAACAAGGACAAGGTGGATAGTTTAATAAAAATTAATGGATATTTCAATTGCTCGTTAGTTAGTTAATAGATATAAAGGTGAACATGTATTTGTACCCGTAAATATCCGTAGTCATTATTAAATTAATAAAATTATTAAAATATCCATTACTTAAATATAAAACCCCACATTTCCACGATAAGAAACTCTAATCTATATACATTTTTTCTCTCATTCTCCTTTACATTCTGTGGAAATTCTCTTTTCTATAAGACTACTTACTATTAGTGGAAAACTATTGATTTTATGTTTTTTGTTTATTATTAGAGACCAAAATGTTATATAACAAGAGAAAGACTATTTAGTTTCTTCTCGTAGAGATTGTTTTGTTGTTAAAAAATGAATAAATTCTATGTTTGATGAATATTTGTATTCAAATTATTAATTCAGCAATTAGTATTTTGTATTCCTGACTAAAAAAATTTACTATTGTCTTTACGATTACTTTTTATATTTTGTCTTCATGAGCATCTTTATTTTTTATAAATGGTTATTTTATTTTCAAGTCACTGCGAGCAAAAAATACATGTTATTGGTATTATTATTTTTAAGTGTAATTTGCTAGAGACAAACAAATTAATATTACTATTCAAATTCGGATTTATAAGCATTCATAATAAGTAAGGCGACACCGACTCATGTGTTGATGGAGACCTAATGGGCCTTGGACCCAATGATGTACTACAAAGTCTAGGGGCTCAAGGACAAGCTCCAAGTATACCAAAGGCTAAACAAGCATGAGACAAGAAGTTAAGAATATCCACCACACTTTCAGGGAAGCAAACAAGGTTGGAGATGGTCTTGCAAATTTGGGTTGTACTCTAGCAAATGATAATTTGTTTGAAACTTTGTTCACCTCCAAGTTGTATTAGGGATGTTGTCCCCTATGATGTTCTTGGAGTCTTTACTCCTCGATGACTCCTGTGTAATCTCTTTTTGGGCTTTTTGCCCCTTCTATATTTAAAAAAAAAGTTAATTATCCTCTCACACTCAAAGCCCATTTCAGAAGAATCAAACTCTAAATTGATGCAACTTCTCCAAGTTGTTGAAGAGTCTATTGGGGCATGAAATAATTGTTTTTCATTTTAGTATTCTAATTTACTTATGACTTTGTTTTATTTCAATTGGTTTAATCTTGTAATAAGAGTCAATTTAATTGGGCATGTTAGGTGCAAATAATATTTGGTGGGGGTGCAACTAGTAGCACGTACTTAGCCATTAACCATAGACTAGAAAGGGAAATGTTAGGAGCCTTTGATGACCATTATGGCTATAAGAAATACTCTTTTGTGAATTTTGAAAGATGACTCTTTTCGATTATTGGTGAACCTTCTTGGTTGTTATCAAAGGTATCCCTAGTTAGGTGACAATTCTCACTTGACTTATCACTCTATAGGAGTGTGGCCTCTTCCTCCCTTTTCTATTCTTTTCCATCTCTTCTAGTTTTATTCATTACTCTGCTCCATTATTTTTATCTAATGCACTTATCTTAAATTCTTTTTCTTCTATAATTCTTTAAAACAAGACCTCAACTCTAGGACGATCCATGCATGGATCATAATCACACTAGCTAACTTAGCTGCACAATAACAAAATGGTTAATTGACATAAACTTAACTCAATTAACCAACAGAATGGTTAGTCTAATACAGTTTGCTACATATTAACTCAGAGAAGTATCCTCTCCTGAACTCGGGAAATATTATATTATATACCAAATTTATCAGATACACTTCACGAATCTGGACATTGAACATCCTCTGCACTTGTTCTTTTCATTTTATAGCAAGTGGCAACAAGGGCCCAAGTATAAAAGGGGTATTCGTATACCAAAAGATTCTAGAAATTAAAGTTGTCTTTAATTTGCAGTCTTAAGTTGGAATACCTGAGAATTATAAGTGGTACAAATACAGAACGGTGGTTTTGTCTGTGAAATTTCCATGAGAATTATTGATTACCAATCTAGTGTATAGAACAAAGCGTCTTTCGAAGTTGGAAGCTAACGGCTGCCTATTTCGTGTAATTGACTAACATTCCCAAATAGGACAACTCGTTACCAATAATCTAAGGTTGGAACTTGGATTTGTTCTATGCAGATTAATTTTACAGCTCGAGTGTATATTGTATAGTAAGCTAGTAAATTTTATTAACCGAATACTCTACGTACTTCCTAAATTATGACAGGATGAACGACCTGGATCCTCTCTGCTGCTGCACGGTGCAGCAAACAGCAGAACCGTAACATTTAGAGTGATAAATTTTCTCTCTCTAAATCTAACGACCCTGCTGCTTGCTACACTAGCAGAGGATCCAAAATCTATGACATGCTTAATTTTAAGGGGTGAAGTTGTTACTTAGTAATAGCAATATTAGGGACTAGGGAGCAAAGCATATTTCTCAGAGCTTAAAAAGTAATGCTAGTGTCATAATTATTATGCGGTCACAGAGAATGAACATTGGCATGGATATTATTCATGTGACTTAGTGTGCTTAACTTAAGTCTGCTAGTCTAGTGATTAGATATAAGTTGAGGTTGTAAATGAAATCTTCTAACCAATAAGAAATAGCCAAGTGTTAGTCTAAGCATTAATCTATCCCAACCAAACATTCTACGGATAGCATAGCAGCTTGTGTTTTTTTAACATTCTACTGTCAATATATATTTAGGCCATTTCATGGGATGTCAACCTCACAAGTACAGAGAAGGGAGGGTATTATAATTTGTTCATTTTTTGGACACCTTATCAAAAGGTCACAAGTTCAGGAAATTAATAGCCTTAAATTGCAGTATAATCACGCCATGCATGTGCCATTTCCACATTTCAACTCACAAACACAAACTCCTTACATTTCTCTCTCTCTCTCTCTCTCTCTAAAGATACTCAGTTGTGAACAACATGGTCCAATCAAAGAAGTTCAGAGGTGTCAGGCAACGCCACTGGGGCTCCTGGGTTTCTGAGATTCGTCATCCATTATTGTAACTTAATTTCATTTATTTCTTTGCTTGCCTTATATGTAGTAAATATAAATATTTTTTCTAGACTTTATTTGATATGTTACATGCATGAGTTTATATATTTTGAATATATAGGAAAAGGAGAGTGTGGCTTGGAACATTTGAAACAGCTGAAGAAGCAGCTAGAGCATATGATGAAGCAGCAATTATGATGAGTGGAAGAAACGCCAAAACCAACTTTCCAATTACTGATAATCAAACTTGTACTACTTCATCATCGTCTTCTTCTTCTTCAACAGCATTTTCTGCAGTTATAAGTGCAAAGCTAAGAAAGTGTTGTAAGTCCCCTTCACCTTCTCTCACTTGTCTGAGATTGGATGCAGAGAATTCAAATTTGGGAGTATGGCAAAAGCGAGCTGGACCTCGTTCTGAATCAAACTGGATTATGATGGTTGAGTTGGAAAGGGAGGAGAAAAAAAACATTATTGTTCATGATCATTCAGAATTGTCAGTGGATGCAGCTGAAGAGGTAATAGTAAAGCCAGATGAAAGCAATGATAATGATAATAATAATAATAATAATAATAATGAGTTGGATGAGGAACAGAAGATTGCTTTGCAGATGATAGAAGAACTTCTCAATAAGAACTAAATGCTACCTTTCATTTTCACGTGGGGCTTATTCAAGGAGTTTTAATTTCTTTTATTTGTTTGTTTGTCCTAAGTAGGAGTGTGCTATATTTATATCTTGCTATGATTGTGTTTATCATATCTCAAGTGTAGTACTAGTACTGCCTTTACCCTTGTTAATTTCTCTATGTAAAATATCCAGTAATTATAACTATTTTGGAACTACCCTATGGTTGTTCCATCCCATGCATAATTTCTACTGATGATAATTTCAATGGTTAGAAAAAAGAAATATAATAAATAAAGTGGATTTTGGTTTTTAAGTCTCTTGAAAAATCCAATCTTTTAAAAATTGAAACCAAAGATCACTATTGTCAAATCTCCAAGTTATGGTTCAGTTGGTTATTCAATTAAATTTAAGGTTGAACAAGATGACAAATGAATAAATAAATAACTAAAATTTGAGGACAAAGTAGAAAAAACAAAAACTATTTTCTAAACGATTCAACCTAGCTAATTAAATTAACAAGAGTTTAACTATGGTTCAATCTGATTTTTGACGGTTCAACCAAGACGTTGGTCTAAATAAGGTGAACCAAACAATCGAACTTATTGGTTCACGATTGAGCTAGTTGGCTCGATCTGGTTTTGAAAACACTAAATAATAATCTTGGTTCAACCTGAAGGGGGGTTTGGATCATCTCCTTCAATCTATCTCTCCATCCTCTCTATCTTTTCATTATCTTCTATATTTTAAGTATCTTTTCTCTCTTCTCACTATTATATTTTGGGAAGGAGAGGATCCATACATGTTTGGATGCATGCGGTTGGGGCCCACGTTCCAAAGGTGCATTTTATGAGAAATTATAGCTTCAACTTCAACTCTTGCTCGAGTCCTTTCCACCATATAAAAAACAAAGTCATAGGTTATTAACAAAGTTTATTGAATTAAGTTGAAAATAGTTGATAATCATGTCATAAGTTATTTTTAGAAGTTCTCAAACATCGACACAAGTGTTTATGCTTATGTCGTTAGATAAAATCAAATGAACATCGAACAACCTCTTCTTAACACACTCTTAGTAAAGATCAACTTTCGACCTCTCAACCTTATACTTCAAAAAACAAAAGGTGATGCACATATAGACACAATAATGACTAATCCTCATTTAGTCCCAACGAGGGTGTGAACATTTTACTAGCAACTCTTCCCATACATTGTAAAAGTAGGCAGACGACAAGATAGTTTATGACTTCATCATACATGCATGTCAGCTTCTTTATATATATATATATATATATATATATATATATATATATATATATATATATATATATATATATATATATATATATAGGGTGGCACCTACAGCTTATGTTTGTGACGAATTTAGAGATGAAAAATATTCCTCACTAAAAATTTCGTAACTTTGTGACGAATTTAGAGATGAAAAATATCCCTCATTAAAAATTTCGTAACTAAATTCGTCACAAAATGTTGAAAAGGAATTTAGAGACGCAGTTTGTGAGGAAAAGTGTTCCTCACTAATAGTGAAGAACTCCAAATTCGTCGTTAACTCACTCTGTGCAATTTTTTTTGTCACTTAATTAAGTAAAAAAAACTCTCGCTCTCGCTCTCAGAAACCCACACCCTCTCGCTGAATCCCTAAATCCCTTCCCCTCTTGCTCTCTTCTCTCCCCCACCGTATTCTTCATCCCTAAATCCCACCGTGAAACCGTAGCCTTCTCATCACACTCTCGCTCTCTTCTCATCACACTCTCGCTCTCTTCTCATCCCACCGTATTTCGATGACACACTCTCGCTCTCTTCTCTCGCTCTCTTCTCTCCCCCACAACTTCATACTCGCTGAAACCCACCCTCGCTAAATCCCTAAATCCCACCGTGAAACCGTAGCCTTCCCCTCTTGCTCTCTTCTCTCCCCCACCGTATTCTTCAACTTCTCAACCTCCTCGTGAAACCCTCCCATTCACGCCCTCCGAATCACCCTCCTCATCCCATCAAGCCTCCATTCGCGTTTCTCTTCCAATCAGGCTCTGAATCAAAGGTTCTATCTCGCGAAACTTGCAAAGCTAAAGGTAAATCATCCCTTCCATTCGCGTTTTGTTCTCTCTGTTCCCTCTGTTCTTTTTTTTTGTTCTGCAACTGATTTCTTATTAGATGTTTAGGGTGATGAGAAGATGTTCTGCAACTGATTTTTTTTGTTCCCTCTGTTCCCTCTGTTCTTTTTTTTTTGTTCTGCAACTGATTTCTTATTAGATGTTTAAGGTTTTATCATTTTTGGATGGATGAATAAGATTAAAATGTATATGCACATGGCCGGTTGAACTCTTAGGATGCTTATTCTGGTGTCTATGAAGAAAATTTCACTTGCAATATTATTATATAAATAAATTAACTGATTCTGATGTTGTGTTACTTTCTTACTACACAGAAGTTTGGTCTGGCTGAGATTGAAGGATCTGCATATTTAGGAGCAAGTGATTTGGCTCAATGTAGTAAGTACCTTTTACATGCAATGTGCAATATTCAGTTTTGATGTTGTTGTTAAACTAATTCGAGGTTATGTGTCATGATGTTGTTGTGCAGACCAAGAGAACCAAGAAGTTCAATATTGTTGGCAAATACGGTACGTTTTGTTGTTGCTTTTGAATACTTTTGTGTGTCTATATTTATTTCTTTTGTGTGTTTATCTTGATTCTAATGATTGTATGTGTGTTAGTTTTGTTATAACTATTCACATGTGAGTTGAGTAAATACCATGAATTTGAGTAAATCCTTTTACTACTAATCTTTCATTGTATCTCTCCACATCCTTGCATTTCACTGTAAAGTATCTTAGGACAATTGAACCTATAGTATCTTTGTGAAACCTTTTCCAGACATACACTTTAAATTTTCATTCTTAGGACGATCATCTAGATTTCATTCTCCTAAGTTTCATCTTCAACCTGTGGGCCCTTCAAATGTATTAAATTTTCATGCTTTGTGTTTCTTCACACTTCCATCAGCCTTGCATTTCACTGTAAAGACCCACAAAATGATACTTGGTAGATGTCTTTACTAACTTGAAGTACTCAATGATGACTTTCCTTTCTTTTCATTGTTTCTTCATATAGTTTTAAAGACTAATAGTTGCTCGTGTAAATGATACATTAGCAATGGAAGTACCCGAAAATAGAAAGTGGATGGATAGAAGACTGGATCAGGACAAGAATATTACAGAAGAATTTAAAGAAGAATATTACACGTAAGTATTAGTATCTAGTTTTCATGGAATAGTCTACAATAACTTATATGCGTATGACTTACAACTTGTTTAATGTTATTTTACAGTTTTGACCCTCCTATTCAGCCAACCCGTGAAATCACAAAGATAATAAAAAAGAAGTTTGAAGTGTCTTGGATGAATTATGGAGAGGTCAAGAAAGAGGACGAGGAGTTGGCAAAAATGTGGTTTAATGAGTTTAAGGTATGAAAACATGTCTATACATTAGCCCTACATTAATATCACTCACTAATTAGACTATTACATAATTAGCCCTACATTAATATTACATTCCCTCATGTGCTGATTGGTATTGCAGAGGAAGTATAAGTGGCTTCCGGAGCATGATGCAGCAATTAAAAAGACATATGACCATAAAGCCTCTGATGGGTACACAAATGCAATGTATAGAGTACGACGTAAGCTTGATGCGGGGACTTGGATTCCTAAGAAATATCGTGATGAATTGGAGCAAAAGTGGGCTGATGATGATTGGAAAAAAAGAGCAATAATTAACAGCAACAACAGAATATCCTCTGATGGCTCTCTACATACAGGAGGGTCTATTCCGACAACTGAGCATTACAAGAGATTAGTAAGCAAATGAACTATATATAACTTCCTATTTGCTAAGAGTATATTTTAATCGAAACTAATCCAATTATTTTTCAGAAAAATTCCTTGGGTGAGACTCCAACTTGTTGGGACCTGTTTGAGAAGACTCACAAAATGAAAGGTGAGACGCCAAAGTGGGTCTCCTCCAAGTCAGAGAAGATTGCTGTAAGTTAAAATTTCTACATTAACGTCCAAATTTAGTTGTTTTATTTGTTGTGAGTTTCTGCATTTATTTGGCCTGATAGTTGCCAATCTGTTGTCAATTACATATTTAAGGTCTGATAGTTTCAGTTTGCTAAAATAAGTATGTGATGAGTAGCCTTCAACTGATCACTGTTTCAGTTTGCTAGTGCAGCTGTAATCTGGTGCAGAATTTAGGTGTTTAGGTGTTTAGTTCTTGCTAGTGCAGGTGTTTCAGTTTGCTAAAATAAGTATGTGATGAGTTGTTTATGTACACTAAAGCATGTTTGTGAAGATATATATTTCAACGTTGGAATTTTTTTAAACTGTATTTGTATATCTTCTGTTAAAATTTCTACATTAACGTCCAAATTTAGTTGTTTTATTTGTTGTGAGTTTCTGCATTTATTTGGTCTGATAGTTTCCAATCTGTTGTCAATTACATATTTAAGGTCTGATAGTTTCAGTTTGCTAAAATAAGTATGTGATGAGTAGCCTTCAACTGATCACTGTTTAAGTTTGCTAGTGCAGCTGTAATCTGGTGCAGAATTTAGGTGTTTAGGTGTTTAGTTCTTGCTAGTGCAGCTGTTTCAGTTTGCTAAAATAAGCATGTGATGAGTTGTTTATGTACACTAAAGCATGTTTGTGAAGATATATATTTCAACGTTGGAATTTTTTTAAACTGTATCTGTATATCTTCTGTTAAAATTTCTACATTAACGTCCAAATTTAGTTGTTTTATTTGTTGTGAGTTTCTGCATTTATTTGGTCTGATAGTTTCCAATCTGTTGTCAATTACATATTTAAGGTCTGATAGTTTCAGTTTGCTAAAATAAGTATGTGATGAGTAGCCTTCAACTGATCACTGTTTCAGTTTGCTAGTGCAGCTGTAATCTGGTGCAGAATTTAGGTGTTTAGGTGTTTAGTTCTTGCTAGTGCAGCTGTTTCAGTTTGCTAAAATAAGTATGTGATGAGTTGTTTATGTACACTAAAGTTTATATTCTGTAGTTTATATTACTACTACTACTAAGTGCAACTAAAGTTTATATTACTACTACTACTAAGTTGATGAGCTGTTTATATTCTGTAGTTCTTGCTAGTGCAGCTAAAGTTTATATTACTACTACTACTACTAAGTTGACGTCTTTGAACACGTATTCATGCCATGCCTTCATTCTTTTCCAGCGTGTTTTATGAATCAATGTCTAATGATCTAGTATTATTTTAGGGAAAATGTCATCTATTTTTCCTTTTTGTAGATTGATCTGCCTGGAAGTTTATATTCTGTAGTTTATGTAATACTACTGAATGTGTGATCACAAAATGAGTGAATAATGATTTTCCTGTATATTATTTTGCTAAGCCATGTCAACAAAATGTGTGAAAGGTAATGGTGAAATTTTGGTCAATGAGTTTATATCTATAGGTAATTCGGATCCCATTAAACTATAGGCTTTATATCTATCTAGATATAGCATTGATCAATGAGTTTGTGAGTTTTATGCCATTGCATAAGATATTGTAATTCGTAGAATAAAATTAAATGGTTTATGTAGAGTAGCAAAGTCGTCGGATCAAGAACCACCCTTGACTGATTATATAACTTGCTAGTGTTTCCTTAAAGGTTCATTCTTAATGATTGTAGGCTTGACTTATAGGTCTTTTGGTGTTTTTTTTGGTTGAAAATTATGTTTCAATTGGTATTCCATGTCAGTCATTTGTGTAAATATTTGCAGTTGCCTCACTTTACATCTTCATTGTATCTTCTGCTTTGACCTTACTTGTGTGTGTGGCTGAAAGGATTGATGCTTGGGAGTTTTCTTTCTAAAACTACTGATCTTGCAGTCTATAAGTTGCAGAAGTTAGGTGTTTAGTTTCTAAACTATTGATCTTACAAATGATCTTTTGGATTGTAGCGTATATGAAGTTTTCATTATGCACGTTTATGATTAGTTAATTTCCATGAAAACTTATATTCTTGGAAAAATATTGTTGAGTCCTAGCAAGCTCAGATAAATATTAAGGAAATATTAAGGAGACAAATATGATAAGTATTAATTTGGTCTGATATATTAATTTGGTCTGATAGCTTCTATACTTTGCTAATTTTGATTATTATTTGCTAAGTTGATGGTTTTGTTGACTTACTTTCCCCTGACTTCTATGATGAGTATTAATTTGGTCTGATATATTTGGTCTGATAGCTTCTATACTTTACTAATTTTGATTATTATTTTGAAATGCTCATGTTTGATTATTATTTTTTCAGAATGAGTATGAAAGTCGTATTGAAAGAGACTCACAAGAGGCACTAGGAGATAGCGTGTCTAGCGAGCAATCTGGCAACAATATCTTCTTAGAGATTGTTGGAGGTGTAGATAAGAAGAAAAGAATATTTGGTTTGGGTCCTGAAGGAGAAAACTACATTCCTTCTTCCAAACGATCTACTGGAATCTCTGAGTCTGAATATGTGCAAATAAAGTCTGAATATATGCAAATGAAGGCTGACTTTTCTAACTTGACTGTTGAAAATCAAAGTCTTAAGGAGCAAATGAGTGGCCTTTGTGCAACACAGGAGAAGATGCTTAAGTTTATGGAGACTTTTTCTCAAACTCATCCACGTCTGCCTTCACCTCCACCTCCACCTCCACCTACAAACGAGGATGACCAACAAAATGATGATGAGTATTATGATGAACTAAATGGTTGATGTGTTTTTTGTTTTTTTCAAACAATGATGTGTAAGGGTTATGTATTTTTTTGATTAACATTACTTTTGGTTTGTATGAACTATGCTTATTAGCTTTATTAGTAATATGAAATGTGTACTTTTAAAAAAAATTGTAACCTATGTTTTCAAGCACCACTCCTTTAATCCTTTAATTTGATTAAAGGTTTCACACAATTACAGGTTGGAATGGATATATTAAAAAAAACTGGTGTTGGATAAATTTAAAAAAATTGGTTTTAAAATTGGTTACTAACTGGGAGGAATAATTTCCCTAACTGTTAGTGAGGAAGTTGTTTCCTCGCTGTTAGTGACGAAAATCGTTCCTCACAATTAGCGACGAAATATGTTCCTCACTATTAGCGACGACAATGGTTCCTCACAATTAGCGACGAAACTTGTTCCTCGCTATTAGCGACGAAAAATGTTCCTCACAATTAGCGACGAAACGTATTCCTCACTATTAGCGACGAAAAGCGTCTTTTTTATCTGATTTGGTGTTATTGTTTAGCGACGAAACTTTAGGCTTTTGTGAGGAATTTATTCCTCGCTAATAGCGACGAAATTTATTATTCCTCGCAAATGATTTAGTGACGCCAGATTTCGCTACGGATCTGGTTTCGTCACAAATTTCGTCGCTAAAAGATTTAGTGACGAATTTCCATTGTTTAGTGACGAAAATATGGCGTCACTAATTTTTGTTTTTCTAGCTGTGACGATTGAGCTAGTTGGCTCGATCTGGTTTTGAAAACACTAAATAATAATCTTGGTTCAACCTGAAGGGGGATTTGGATCATCTCCTTCAATCTATCTCTCCATCCTCTCTATCTTTTCATTATCTTCTATATTTTAAGTATCTTTTCTCTCTTCTCATTATTATATTTTGGGAAGGAGAGGATCCATACATGTTTGGATGCATGCGGTTGGGGCCCACGTTCCAAAGGTGCATTTTATGAGAAATTATAGCTTCAACTTCAACTCTTGCTCGAGTCCTTTCCACCATATAAAAAACAAAGTCATAGGTTATTAACAAAGTTTATTGAATTAAGTTGAAAATAGTTGATAATCATGTCATAAGTTATTTTTAGAAGTTCTCAAACATCGACACAAGTGTTTATGCTTATGTCGTTAGATAAAATCAAATGAACATCGAACAACCTCTTCTTAACACACTCTTAGTAAAGATCAACTTTCGACCTCTCAACCTTATACTTCAAAAAACAAAAGGTGATGCACATATAGACACAATAATGACTAATCCTCATTTAGTCCCAACGAGGGTGTGAACATTTTACTAGCAACTCTTCCCATACATTGTAAAAGTAGGCAGACGACAAGATAGTTTATGACTTCATCATACATGCATGTCAGCTTCTTTATATATATATATATATATATATATATATATATATATATATATATATATATAATCTTCAGGTTTCCATAAAGATAAGTAATTTCCCTTCTTCACTCTATTATGTTGTGGGAGCTGAATTCGGCTTATGAGAAAACTACTCAATTGGTGTATACAAAGCCCTGTTAAAAAATCACTAAGATGCATGCATATAAGCAAAAGGAACATTTCAATATTGTTTTCAATGCCCAAGATTTGTAACTTGGTGTTGCTGATGTAGGCGTGTGTGTACGTAGCATTGATTTTAATATACAAGGCAATACGATTCCCACATTTTTCAACTTCTATAGAACTTGGTCACACGTTGAATTTATGGGATAATCAATGACGTACAAGGTTAGAAAAGGAAAATGGAAAACAATTCATCTGTATTCTATAAAGGATATAATACTGAAATGTTCCATTCCTGAAAGGAAATTAATGAATTTTGGAGTGACAAACCCCATGTGGTAGAGATTTGTAGGTTCTTTAGGCCATTGCATTTGTGTCTCTAACAATAACATGTAAGTTTAAAATTGACTTCAAGTGGTGGGGACTGTATTGTAAGCATTGAAGTAGTTCCTAGTTGGCTGGCTTGTCACATTCATTGTATGAGCTGTTATCCATATGATCAAGTGCAAATTTATTTGAAGTTAATGGGAGGGAGTGAAAGCAATTTATCTTTAGTAGTTTACTGCTTAAATGATACCTAGATAATAAGCCTATATAGCCTTAGAATACTCGCTTGGTAGTGTACAATGATTTCTAATTTCTCATGTAACTCATGTGACATACTCCCTGTGCAATATATATATGTTATGGCATCACATAAGCTCCAAATGCTAGGTTACCTATGGAGGGTATTTTTTGTTCGGACCATTGCTCGCTACTATATGTTATGGTTTTTTTATTAGTTTTAAAAAGACTGGACACGTGGCAGATTTACAACCACAAAATTTATCCAATGGTTATTAATAAAAGAAAGGCACCAAGGCATGGTATACTCAAGTCACCTAATCCATTCCCGGGAAAATCTAGGAGGATTAGACTTCTAAAAGAATCATTTGTTTTTTGTTATTGGGAACTGTATTTTTCAAGTTTGTGGTGAAAAAATTTAAGCTAAACAAGCTCTAAAGTGGACATACATATATGTTATGTAAATAGTGAAATTTAATCAAAAGTTTATTTGGTTAGCAAACCAATCATGCATTTATGTATTTTAATAGTTCCAAAAGAATAACATGTTCATCTTTTTTATGTTAAAAATAGAGGCCTATACCACTACTCTAAAAATTACATATATATATATATATATATATATATATATATATATATATATATATATATATATATATATATATATGTAGAAACTTTATTCATCCAAAAGGCTCTCAAAGAGACTATGACACGCTTACAGGTGTAGAGTAACATATCTCATTTGTTTAAGAGTGTGAGAGATGTTTGTTATTTTACCGAAGTAACGAATAAATGGATAAGATTTCACTAGTAGTTTTAAACGACTAAATTCTCTTTGGCACTTTTACAAATAAAAGGGTTAAAAAGAATTCAGTCGTTTAAAATTACAATAGTTTTTTTGACAACCAAAAAAATATTGCGTTACTTACATGTTTCATCTTTCATACAAAGAATGTACAATAACCATGCGAAAGATATTGCGTTCCAACTTCCAACTATGACTGTGTATGGATGGATTGCCGATTATTGGATCGTGTTTTACCAGGAAGAATTATGTATTAAGTGTGGTTCAACAAACTTCTTCCATTCTCCCGCCTAAAGCAACATACATGCTCATAGTATTGTGCACATTTTACACTAGATTAAGGGCTCTTGATGCCTAACAAATTAAGTTATGGTTCACCTTGTGTCTATACATTTATTGGTAGATCTCCAATGTGTTGGACACTACAATTAGGGTTCAACACATTTTAAATCTATAGAGAAATGTGTTGCGCAATATCACCAACTGAATGTGCGATAGGGTGGATGTGCACTATTGTTACAATCTTCGGCATGGTACCACATGTCGTTCATTTCACTATGGTTGTTGTGGCCCAAACTGAGAGACAAAGTGAATATGATGAAGAAGAGCCCAGCTATGAAGAGGAGGATCACCCAGCTTTCATTGGATGCTGAGTTTGTGGTGAAAAAATTTAAGCTAAACAAGCATCCAATAAAAAAAATTCAATGATGTCAAATAATCAATTACATACGTACCTGACATATGCTCTAATAGCAGTACTGGTTGCCCAGTTCATTTTACATACATCAGTGATATCCTCACGTCTGATCGACAGTGTTTGACCTAAAGTCCCAAAAATTTGGTCATCCATCTCTAATTCAAGCGGGATTGCCTCATCCATCCTGAATTCCGCGTGCATTTCAGCATAACCAATAATCTTGTAATCATTAATTGAAGAGGCCGAGGGCTGAGACTGAGACACAATTAGAGAAGGGGAGGGCTGAGTCACTTTTGGAGGAGGGGTGGGCTGGGTCACTTTTGGAGGAGGGGCGGGCTGAGAATTTTGTGTAGAAGGGCCGGACCGAGACACATTCAACTATTTTCAGCTAAAAAAATCAAAGACTTTAATGTCTTCCATAATGTCATTCTTCATATAATAAATATAAGAAAACAACAAAAGTACCTGAACACGTGGAAGCAACAATGAACTCGAATGAACTAGAACGAACACTCGAACCAGGACGAACTCGAACAATGAACGCGAAGCTCCGGCAAACCAAACTCGCAAAACCTAACAAACAATTCGCATTAAATTCGCATTAAACAACAAATCATCAACATCAATCCTAAATTTTTCAAATTTATAAATACAACACAAGAATCCATTAACCTAGAGCAACATTAAATTAACAAGCATTTATTTGGACATTTCAACAAATACTACACCTACATTTCCCCTTAAGTTTAGAAACACTACACCTACACCTACTTTCAAAGAACCAATCACAAGCATCAAAATTGAATCATCTAACCTAAGGTTCCAATGCCATTAAAAGAACTAGAACAAAATGCAATGCCATTAAATTCGCATTAAACAACAAATCATCAACATCAATCCTAAATTTTTCAAATTTATAAATACAACACAAGAATCCCTTAACCTAGAGCAACATTAAATTAACAAGCATTTCATTTGGACATTTCAACAAATACTACACCTACATTTCATTTGGACATTTCAACAAATACTACATCTACACATTTCAACAAGCATCAACAATGAATCATCTAACCTAAGGTTCCAATATGCCATTAAAATAACTAGAACAAAATGCAATGATATATATACATTACCTTTGGTGAAAGTGGAACGAAAATGCAAGCTTCACGACCCAACGAAAATGGAAAAGCTCCGTACGGACCCAACAAAAAAAATGGTGAGAGTGAGAGGTAGTGGGCAACGAAAATGAGAGAGGGAAGAAAGTGTGAGGGAACGAAAATGAGAGTGAGAGAGAACAAAAATGTAAATGGAGTGTGAGAGTGAGAGGGATAGGGACGTGAGTGAGAGAGTGAGAGTGAGAGTGAGAGTCGTGCGTAGTATGAGAGAGCTAGCTACTGGAAGTGTGAGTGAGAGTGAGAGGGAGGAAGCTAGACGCGAAAATAATTAAAGGAATAGGCAGCGCTCCACCAGAAAAGCGCTGCTTATTCGTATAGCATGTTAAGGAATGGGCAGCGCTCAGCCAAAAGCGCTGTTCATTAGTCTGCGCGTTTCATCAATTGGCAGCGCTCCATCCAAAAAGCGCTGCCTATTCGTATAGCGAGAATCAGCAATAGGCAGCGCTCACCCCAAGCGCTGTCCATCACTCAGCGCATTTCATCTATAGGCAGCGCTCACCCCATAAAGCGCTGCCAATTGATTTAGCCCGTACATGAATGAGTAGCGCTCCCAACCAAGCGCTGCCCATTGTTAAATTTTTTGCAGATTGAGTAGCGCTTTTATGGCAAGCGCTGCTTATGTGTGCGACTAATTTCGACAATTCTGGCGTAGTGACTGCGGGAATTGAACTCGGAAACACCGGATCGACCTCCGTATCCATGGTAGATTAAGCCACTGAACCAACGGTTTGTTAGCTACGGAAGGTATGTTTGTTTAAGATTGTGATGCACAAATTTCTGTTGAAAACCTCAGTTGGGGAAAATCAGGAATGGATTAGGTGACTTGAGTATACCATGCCTTGGTGCCTTTCTTTTATTAACTACCATTAGATAAATCTTGTGTTCCTTATTGTGCCATGTGTCTCTTTGATTAAAAACTAATTAAACAAAACAACTTTCCCACCAAACAGTGAGGTGTCTTTCCTTTTTTCAGTGTCCTTTTAGTTCCACTGCTCTGGCCACACGCCCCACCGCCTGGCTGCCATCCAGCACCGTCGCGCCGCCGCCTCACTGCACCACAGCGCCGCCGCACTGTCAGCCCCACTACTCCGGTCGAAATTCTACTCTCACACCAACATCTCTCATCACAGCACCTCTGTTAAGTTGAGGTATGTACCCAAATTTTGAGTAAAGTTGAATATAGATGAAATGAACAAAGGAATAGAAATGAAATGGCAAATGAAATACATACAACAACTATTATGTATCATTTTGATTCTAAAGATATGAAAAAGATGTACCTATTGTCGTTAGAGCAAATGAATAGAAATGCAATAGAAAGGAATAGATGTACCTGTTGTATTGATAGAAATGAAATAGAAATGCAAAGGCTTTTAGAAATGCAATGCAACAGATTTTTGAAATGAAATAGAAATGAAATGAAATGAAATAAATGTATTAGTTTTAATATTATTTCATATAACATGTTGTTTATTTGGGAATTGATCAAACATGACTTCTTCAAATATTGATTGGAAGCCGAGGATTGGTATGGAATTTAACGATATGGAGGAAGCTTATCAATTTTGGCTCATGTATAGTGCCCGTGTTGGATTTGGTGTTAGAAAACGCTATGCGAACAAGAGTAAAAAAGACGGTACTATATTGTCGTGTAGATTTGTTTGTTGCAAGGAAGGGTTACAAGAGGACCGAATTAGTTACACGGAACTTTTGATGGTAATTTCATATATTTTTAAAAAATGAGAATATCTTTACTTGTGCATTTGTCACGATCTTAATTAGTGTGTGTAATTTTGTAGGCACCTCTTAATGATACAGACACTACAATGTTATATTTGGATTGATTCATGATCTACACTGAAGAGTTGAAGCTGTTATTTATAATGTAGAAGTTATTGGGCGTCTTTTGCATTTTCGATGTACATTTTTTGGGATGTTATTTGCAACCATGTTCACTTGGTTTAGTAATTTGGGCAAATTATATTTTGATGTGCCTTGTAATTTTCCTTTTGGAACCTCAAAAACAGAATGTTACTACACAATTGGATACTGAGCAAGTGCATAACTACATTACATTCCAAAGGATAATTACATTACATTCAACACAATTTTGCATCTGACAAAAAGAATCTGCACTAAAATCTACCCCTTTGCACTAAATCTGCACTAAAACAATTACATTCTGGTGTTCTGTATATAAAAAAACAATAATAACAATTACATTCCACACTTATTTCACACAATCACAATCCATGACAATTACATTCCAGTTGGAGGTTCTGGTGTTATTTATACTCGTGCTGGCAGTAATGACAGTTACATTCCACACTTATTTTACACAATCACAATCCATGAAGATGATGGCTTGAAACTTGGAAGAGCATCAACTGCAAAAGGCCCTTCACACTCAATTTCATTTGCTGCAAAATAAATGATAACAAAACACAAATTGACTTTACAAATCACCAGTGAAAAGACCCCTTCACACTCAACTTGGACCCTTCACACTTGACCTTGCAAAAGGACCCTTCACACTCAAGTTGACTTTGCTGCAAATTGCCACCAGAAATCACACATCTTGTAGCAGAAAACCCTCAAACGCAGAGACCAGAGAAGCAGCACGGCAGCTGCGGCGGTGGGTCGGAGGCAATATTTGTTTCAGTGTCACTGGGCGATCAGAGTAGATGGACGGAATGGTGGTTGGAGCGGTGACGTGGGGTGGCGCGACGGAAAGTGCGGTGGGGCGGCGACGGTGGGGCAGCGACGGTGGTAGTTGGTGCGGTGGTAGTTAGTCCGGTGTTGTGGGTATCGTCGGAGGTCTTTTATGAGAGAGAGCAAGTTAGAAGTTTGATGGTTTTTTTATTAGTTTTAAAAAGACTGGACACGTGGCAGATTTACAACCACAAAATTTATCCAATGGTTATTAATAAAAGAAAGGCACCAAGGCATGGTATACTCAAGTCACCTAATCCATTCCCGGGAAAATCTAGGAGGATTAGACTTCTAAAAGAATCATTTGTTTTTTGTTATTGGGAACTGTATTTTTCAAGTTTGTGGTGAAAAAATTTAAGCTAAACAAGCTCTAAAGTGGACATACATATATGTTATGTAAATAGTGAAATTTAATCAAAAGTTTATTTGGTTAGCAAACCAATCATGCATTTATGTATTTTAATAGTTCCAAAAGAATAACATGTTCATCTTTTTTATGTTAAAAATAGAGGCCTATACCACTACTCTAAAAATTACATATATATATATATATATATATATATATATATATATATATATATGTAGAAACTTTATTCATCCAAAAGGCTCTCAAAGAGACTATGACACGCTTACAGGTGTAGAGTAACATATCTCATTTGTTTAAGAGTGTGAGAGATGTTTGTTATTTTACCGAAGTAACGAATAAATGGATAAGATTTCACTAGTAGTTTTAAACGACTAAATTCTCTTTGGCACTTTTACAAATAAAAGGGTTAAAAAGAATTCAGTCGTTTAAAATTACAATAGTTTTTTTGACAACCAAAAAAATATTGCGTTACTTACATGTTTCATCTTTCATACAAAGAATGTACAATAACCATGCGAAAGATATTGCGTTCCAACTTCCAACTATGACTGTGTATGGATGGATTGCCGATTATTGGATCGTGTTTTACCAGGAAGAATTATGTATTAAGTGTGGTTCAACAAACTTCTTCCATTCTCCCGCCTAAAGCAACATACATGCTCATAGTATTGTGCACATTTTACACTAGATTAAGGGCTCTTGATGCCTAACAAATTAAGTTATGGTTCACCTTGTGTCTATACATTTATTGGTAGATCTCCAATGTGTTGGACACTACAATTAGGGTTCAACACATTTTAAATCTATAGAGAAATGTGTTGCGCAATATCACCAACTGAATGTGCGATAGGGTGGATGTGCACTATTGTTACAATCTTCGGCATGGTACCACATGTCGTTCATTTCACTATGGTTGTTGTGGCCCAAACTGAGAGACAAAGTGAATATGATGAAGAAGAGCCCAGCTATGAAGAGGAGGATCACCCAGCTTTCATTGGATGCTGAGGGTAAGAATGACTACTGTCCCTAGCTAGCTACAATTGCCACTAGGTTGCTATTTATGTCTTGTGTAATCAAGGGAATAGGGCACCGAATGAATGAGAAGAGTATTTGTTCTGTTTTAGCATAGTGAAATTGTCTCCGTATTTTGTGCTGACTGTGTTTTCCCTTTCAATTCCTTTTCTTTCCTCTTTAACCTAAACCTAAAATTCCTCTGCCGCAACCACACTCTAACATTGGTGTTTTCATTGCCTCCACTCATCTCCCTTACTCATCATGAGCGATTCCCCACCACCCAGCCCTACCACTCAACTCCATGCCACCCTTCAACAGTTACTCGAAAACCAACAAAGCTTTGAAAATCACCTCACCCTCCTAGCCAACGAGTTCACTACCCTACGAGCTTGTTTACCACCACCAGGTTTTCCACTTCCTAACGCTACGACCCAGCAACCATATCGCACTTCATCCATTAAATTAGAACTTCTACGCTTCGATGGCTCCAATCCACTTGGGTGGATTTTTAAGGTGAACCAGATTTTTAACTTCCACCAAACACTAGAAGATCAATGCCTCCGCTTGGCGCTGTTTTACATGGAGGGCGACGCTCTGACATGGTTCCAGTGGATGTACTCGAACGGCCAGATCCTCACTTGGGCTACTTTCCTCCGCGCCGTAGAGCTCTGATTCGCTCCTTCACAATACGAGGATCCCAAAGGTGCGTTATTTAAACTATGTCAAACTGGTTCTGTTACTTAAGATCAAACAGCTTTTGAGTCCCTTGCAAATCGTATCACTAGCCTTCAACCCCAATTTTACTTTAGCTGTTTTATTTCGGGTCTCAAACCAGAGATTCGCAGAGAAGTCCTTGCCTTTCAACCTATTACAATGACCCAAGCCCTCAACTTAGCTAAGCTACAAGAAGAAAAACTTAATGACAAAACCCTAACCTCACGTCTTCAACCCTTTAACCACAACCACCAAAACCCAAAACCCACTGCTTTAAAACCCAATACATCCACCGCTACAACTAAGGCCCCTTCTCAAACTGCCAAAACCACTCCTATCAAACGTCTGTCCCCAGCTGAGTTGCAAAGCCGTCGTGAACAAGGCCTTTGCTACAACTGTGATGAAAAATTTGTGTCAGGCCATAAATGTAAACGCCATTTTCACCTACTCATTGAGCACCAGATGACCTCAACATTTCCAATGAAGCCCTAACTACCATAATGACCACCACCTCGACTACCCCAGCCAAAGAAAGTGAACCTAACCCAATCCAACCAATGACTCACCACAAGTTAGCTTCCATGCTCTCATGGGTCATACTATCCCGCAAACCTTGCGTGTTCTAGGCTAGATTAAGAACTCTCCCATTAATGTACTAATTGATAGTGGTAGTACCCAAAACTTTATACAAGAAAGGGTGGCTAAACAACTTCACCTTCCCTTCCAGCAATCTAAACCCTTTCAAGTATTAATAGGTAATGGTGAAGAACTCCCGTGTTCATTTATTTGCCCTAATGTTACTCTCATTTTAGATTCTCATGAGTTTATAGTAGATCTATTTGTTTTACCCATTAGTGAAATTGATATGGTCTTGGGAGTACAATGGTTAAAATCTTTGGGTCCAATTCTCACAGACTACTCACAGCTCACCCTAAAATTTGTCAAAGAGGGTAACATCATTGAAATTTTTTCCATGCCTAAATCACACCCTGAGGCAGCTTCCCTTCACCAGCTTAGACGTTTAATAGCCACTGACTCCATAGACACCTACTGCCAATTTCAAATCCTACACCCTACCCCACCACTGTCCCCTAATCCACACAACAATGAAGCTTTAAACACCCTGCTCCAACAGTTTAAACTTTAAACCACTGTTTGACCCACCCAATGCCATTCCACCTTCCAGAACCATAAATCACCATATTCCCCTAGTTGAAGGAGCCAACCCTATTAACATACGACCCTATCATTACCCACAATTTCAGAAGCACGAAATTGAGAGCCAAATTCATGACATGCTTCAACAGGGACTCATACATCACAACTCCAGTGCCTTCTCATCTCCGGTTTTGTTGGTAAGAAAAAAGGATGGTAATTGGCATTTTTGTGTAGATTATAGGGCACTCAATGCCATTACTATCAAAGATCGTTTTCCTATTCCTTCCATAGACGAGCTTCTTGATGAACTCTATGGCACAAATTATTTTTCTAAACTGGAGTTACGATTTGGCTACCATCAAATTCGTATGGCCCCTAATGACATTCACAAAACTACTTTTTGCACTCACCATGGCCATTACGAATTTTCTGGTTATGCCCTTCGGGCTGTGTAATGCCCCTTCATCGTTTCAGGCTACTATGAATTTGATATTTTCTCCCTACTTACGAAAATTTGTCACCGTTTTCTTTGATGATATTTTAGTTTATAGCAGGACAATAGAAGAGCACTTATCACATTTGCAGCTTGTGTTTGAATGTTTATTGCGGCATCAGTTCTTCTTAAAACAGTCCAAGTGCCTTTTTGCTCAATCTTCAATCAATTATCTAGGGCATATAGTGTCCTCCAAGGGTGTTGAACCGGACCCAAAAAATATTGAAGCCATGACTGCCTGGCCTGTTCCCAAAACCATCAAACAGCTTCGAGGTTTCCTTGGATTGACCGATTTTTACAGAAAAATCATCCATCATTATGCCACCATTGCCCAACCACTCAGTGGCGGAGGATTATAAGGGGCAGGGGGAGCCGTGGTACCACCCAGGAAAAAAAGAATTGTTTTTTACTATACTCCTACCCCAAAACGACGTCGTTTTGGGTATTTGTTTTTCTAACCTATTCCCAAACTTCACACGAGAAATCAGAAACTCTGCTCCGTGACGCGCCACTTCGTCTTCGTCACTCACTCCGCAACAACACCTTGAAACTCATTCCGCAACAAGCCAACAACACTCTGAAACTCTGCTCCGTTCTTGCACTTCGCTAAAGTAGGGGCTATTATTGTTGAAAGGCAAATTCGCCACCACTAAAAGCAATAGAAGATGATGAATTTTTGCTTTGTGTGAGTGTGAGTTGGTTCCATGAAATATTGGTTTTGTTTTTGATGAGTATGATTGATTTTAAAGTAGGGGCTATTATTGTTGAAAGGCAAATTCGCCACTGTAGCACAAAAAAATAAATAAATACCAAAATAGCACACTTTTTAGATTATTTACCAAACTAGCACACATCCAATTTTTAGTGTAGAAGTCGCCCCCCACCAAAACGACTTCTAAACTAAAAATTTTAATTTTTTTTTTCATTTCTAGTTCAGAAGTCTCCCCCCCCCCCCGAGGGTTACTTATGAACTGTGTTTTTTTATTTTTTTTGTTTTATTATATATTAGAATATAAATACCTAAATAAACTATAAATAAATTTATAAAAATGATTATACCTATTTATAATTTAATTACGTTAATATTTACGAAAAAAATTAAGAGATTAAAAATTGGAACATAATATAATATAGAAAAAAGACTGAAATAAACAACAAAATTTGCAGAAATACAAGAATAGAAAATAAAAAACGAAACGAGAGGAAAACATGATTGAAACTAATTCCACCAAACATTTTACGCTGGAGGGAAAACCCGACGGATGATCTCATCGGCGGAAATTTTGGTTTCGACGCACAATTCAATAGGACTCCGAGTATGAGGTTAAAACATCTCTCGAACGTCGTCGTCGTTCTTGATAGTCATTTCTCCCCATCGAATATGATTACGTTCGCCGATCCGGGGGAAGTGATAAACGATACGAGTGATTGTTTGCTCCTCACCCTTCAGCTGCGCCTTTTCCGTTAGTTTTTCATTCAGTTCGGCGAAGGTGATGTTGTTCTTAAGTCTGGAATAAATGGTGTTTGGACCACTAAAATACACACCATCTTCTTCCCTGTACATAACATGGGCCTGACAGTGAAGTGTATAGTAGTGGTTGATGACTCTTTTCGGTATGATTTGTTGTGGTGGGGGTGGTCGCAGAAGATGAGTTTCTTCCGGAGTGTGTATTGTGTCCACATACAGCTCCAAGATACTACGTCCCATTGGAATGTTAGCATGAGCTTCCATCATTGCACGAACGTCGTCGTCGCTTCGGATCTCCATGACAGAATACCCGTATGTCCCGTCATCTCCACAATTGTACTTTCTGTAACGGATACGCTCAACGTCTTTACGCCACCCTCCCTCTGGCCGTATCTTCCTCTCAGCCTTCACCTTGAGTTGGGCGAATGTGATGTCCTTATTCATCCTACAGAAGATATGATTAGGACAACGAAAGACACCACCATGTTCATCGGTGGTTACAATTCCACTGTGATGAAGGGCGGTTAAGAATTTGTCATTTGAGTACTGGGTTGGGCACAACTGCCATTCCATTTCAGCGGGTTGGGCGACGGTGTTTGGGAAGAACCAAAGAAGAGAAGATGAATCAGAAATATAGGTTAAGGGTAAACTGTTGGTGTGAATTTGAGTGTAATGTGAGAATGTATTTATAATAGGGGTGATCGTATATTGTAAGCCGTTGATTTTGGAATATCTTAACTGTTGATTTTAGGGTTTAGTGTCGGCAAAATCTAGGCCGTTAAATAGTGTCGGCAAAATCTAGACCATTAAAGAAATTAAGACCTCTGCACTCTGCACAATGCACATTTTACAATGTGCAATCTGCACAAAGCACTATTAAAGACAAAAGAGTAAATTATTGATCCAAATATAATAAATGTCACATAAGATTAAAACCTTAAAATTAATAACTTAGTTAATTTAAAATTACAATAATTGATAAATTAAACTAAAGACAGTTCCACATTGATAATATAAAAAGACAGTACAGAAAAAAATTAACGAAGAAGATGAGACCCAGTTCCACACTGTCAAGGTTTGGGGACATGCCGTGGACGTTGATGCCGATGTAGTGGTTGTTGTTCTTCCTCATTAGGGGAAGGGGGCGGTGGCTCTGGAAAATATTGGGGAACTGATGAAGAACTAGCACCGCCGGCCTGCTCTTGAATTTGACGAAGCAACGCCACAGATTGCGCAGAGCTGGGTTGGACCCCAAAGCACTCATAGAACATATCGGGGTCCCTTTCGGTCGTAGAATGTCGATATGTATCTTGAAAAGGAGTATGTTCTACTGACTGGTTGTATAGTTCGTTAAATGGATGTTGGTGAGTGGGAGATAGAGTGGCGGTGAGGCACATCTTCTTGGAATGTTGGTGTGTGGGAGATAGAGTGGCGGTGAGACACATCTTCTTGGGTCCTCTGTTGATTTGGTGGTGCACGTCGATGTCGATTACGGTTACGTTCTCGACGTTCGGTTTGAGTAGTTGGGGGAGCTGGCACGTCTTGTTCATCTTCTTCATCCACATCACCAACATTTGCAAGACCACGTGGATCCCTTAGATGTTGGTCGGCTGAAATGTATGGCCTTGATTTTTTTAGACACCAGCACATGTATTTATCTGACTACGTCGGTTTAGCAAAGCACGGTCGACCCACAACACATCGATTTTGTCTATCATTCCATAAATCAATTGACTTTCTGTGATATACAGCCCAATTGACATCAGTCTGTCCCTGCATGGTGATGTTGTGCATGTGGCTGATATCTTTTGGTGCTAATGGTATGTCTTGGACGAGGCCAAATTGCAAGGTCACTCTATCCGCATGGTGCCATTCTACCATATGGAAACAGACCATAGCCGTGTTTGTAGTCCATATGTCGTAGTGCCGAAATGCTATTTCTGGCAAATTGAATTCCCGATATGGCAACCACTCAAATTCTTCATGTGTCATGTGGTCTATTGTTGATCTGTACAAAACAATGCTTGATGGACACTTAGTGTGGCTAAGTGGCGTGCGAACTCATCTAGTAAAAAAAATAATTTGTTAACATAAAGAAGAAATATAATTGTTAGTATTCATAAGTTGTGTCAAATTTTTACCTCTTTGCTAGTGGTCATTCATAAGGACTGTTGCAGTCTGGTGCTAGGAACGGCATGCGGTACCAGACCCAAGACTGTAACAAAAGAGTACATCCACCCATTGTGTGTGAGGAGCATGTAGCTGTCTTACACAACATTCTGTATAAGTTCGTTAGACATGCTGACTCCCAGCTGTAACTTGAAATTTCATCGAAATTTTTCAATAGGGGTAGGTATTTTATGTTGACTCTGTTTGATGATTTGTCTGGGAGTATGTATCCCCCGATCAACTACAATAGGTATGCCCTACAATATTGTCTTCGCAATTTGTCGGAAGCGCCCTCTGGAACATTATTAAATTCACGTTGTAGCCAAGTGAACTTAATTTGGTTGCCTACAATGCCATTTACTGGGATAGGCTTTCTATCAATGGTAATATAGAGGCATCTGGTTCGGGAAGCTTGAATGCGTGATGAACTTCCATTGGGTCATCATTGAAAAGCATGGAAATGTGAGGTTCTTCTTTTAGTAAGGAAGACATTTTTAAGTAAGTCTGAATGAAGAAATTGGCCTGGAGGAGCTGATGAATGAAGAGAATGTTGATGAGTGGAGAAGGCTGATGAATGAAGAGGAGCTGATGAATGAAGAGAAGGGTTGTGTCTTAAGAAAGAAAGAAATGATGGGGAAAAAGAAAGAAAAACAAAAAAGAAAGAAAGCCAGAAATCATGGGAAGGAATGATGGGAAGGAAATGAAGGGAATACTCTACTTTCGGTGCCATTATGTCTTCTTTCTTTTTAAAAATGATGGGAAGGAAATGATGGGTGCCATTTTGTCTTCTTTTAATACTCTGACCAATGCACACTGCACAATACACTCTGCACAGTACTGGACACTGCACTCTGCACTAAGCACGCTGCACAATGCACTCTGCACAGTTCACGATACTGCACTCTGTACTAAGCACACTGCACAATGCACATTGAATAATCACGCTGCACTATTCACTATTCACTAGCTTGACCGTTAATTAGTGTCGACACTATTCACTATTTAGTATCGGCAAGATCTTGACCGTTTATTAGTGTCGGCAAAATCTTGACCGTTTATTAGTATCGGTACTATTCACTATTTAGTCTCGGCAAGATCTTGACCGTTAATTTAGTGTCGGCAAGATCTTGACCGTTAATTAGTGTCGACACTATTCACTATTCAATAATCACGCTGCACTATTCACTATTCACTAGCTTGACCGTTAATTAGTGTCGACACTATTCACTATTTAGTGTCGGCAAGCTCTTGACCGTTTATTAGTATCGGTACTATTCACTATTCACTATTTAGTGTCGGCAAGATCTTGACCGTTAATTTAGTTTCGGCAAGATCTTGACTGTTAATTAGTGTCGACACTATTCACTATTCACGCTTCACTATTTACTATTCACTATGCATGGTGCAATCTGGGCCATTGAAATTTGTCGGCAAGAACTGGGCCGTCCATTTTTTTCCCACTGGAAACACCCCACCTTCTATAAATAGGGACTCTTAGTCTTGTAACTCACCACACCAACACCCCCAATCCTCTTCTGACTCTCTTGCCCCCCTTGCAAACAAAAATGGCTCCAGTGTTTATCACAGTTTTTTACAACGGTGTCGTTGAAAACACAAACACAGAGGGTGTTTTGTTAGGTACGATAACACATGTCTTCTCAAACTAAAGTCTAAATTCACATTAGATCAACTTAGACAAGCCATTGGGAGAAAAATCTCTTCTGACCATTCAAAAATGGTTTCTAGTCTTATCTACTGTTACCCCATAACTCTCACAACTGGCCACAAATTTTACGGCGATTTGCATCTAACTTATATTGATGATGTCGATCTTATGTTAGAACAATTCAAGACATGTAAACACTTGGGTGTATCTACACCAGAAGTATATGCAGATTTGGTTGATGCTCCTTCAAACTATACACAAACCCAGCCAACTCAGGCGATTCCATCTTCTTCACAATTCACCATACCTTATTCTCAACAAACATAAACCCCATACCCTGACTTCACTCCCTCTGCTTACCATCAATTCAATCCTTCATCATCCCAGAGTCACATGCCTTATGAAGAACCAGCTCAAACACTTCACCATGAATCCATTCCATTAGCCTCACAAACCCATTTTGACCTAAACACCACCCCACCTATTAGTATACTTCATGGTGTGCATAACGAAGAAGTTGGCGACTTTAGCGAAAATGAGGATGATATTCTTCAGCGTGAAGACGCTGAGGAACCAATTGTAACAACTCCCAACAATACCATTGCATTCCATGAGGCTGTCCCACATTTTGTAAACATCACAGCTAATAACACGGAAGCTGATGATGCTGAGTATGGCTATTCCATGGACAGGAACCGCGAGTTAGCCAATGAAGACCCCAACCAACTCCAGAAGGGAATGAAATTTGCCACAAAAGAATTAGCCCAACACTTCATCCAGACATATCACCTCCACAAATCACTTGATTTTAGAGTCGATGCATCTAATACAACTAGATGGATTGTTTGTTGTGTGCACGAAAACTGTTTGTGGAGGTGTGTCATCAGACTCGGTAAAAGGTATGGCATATGGGAGATTACACAGTTGGAAGAGCCACATACATGTACAACAGGGACTCTTTCTCAAGATCACCGCCAGCTGACCGCAGCCCTCATGTGTGACAGCATGCTTCAACTGGTAAAGTCGGATCCGACAATATCTGTGTCTGTGTTGATAGCACACATAAGGGAGAGGTACACGTAACAAAGTTCCTACAGAAAGGCTTGGATTGCAAAACAAAAAGCAATCGAGAGGATCTATGGTAATTGGGAGGAGTCTTACAATAAAGTAACAAGGTGGCTCCGTACTTTTTCTCACTACATTCCAAACAGTGTGTACGACTGGGAGTACAAACCAGTCTATGAGAATGGCCAAGAAGTTGATGGCAAGGGTGTCTTCCACCGCATCTTCTGGAGTTTTGGGCCGTGCATCAAAGGCTTCAATTTTTGCAAGCCAGTTGCTCTGTCGATGGAACATGGTTGTACGATAGGTACAAAGGATGTCTTCTGTTGGCAATTGCACAAGATGGAAGAAGCAACTGCTTCCCAATAGCATATGCAGTTGTGGAGGGTGAGACAGCTGATGCTTGGTACTTCTTTCTATCCCGTTTAAGAGCGTGTGTGACACCCCAGGAGGGTCTCTGTTTGATATCGGATAGACACGAGTCTATCAAAAGTGTTGTTGGGCGGGTAGACAGCAGTTGGAAGCACGTGTTTTGTATTCGCCACATAGCACAGAACTTCATGAGACACTTCAAGAAGACTTCTGCCAGGAAAGCTGTGGTCAATATGGGTGAGTATTATTTTATTATAAAAAAAAAAAACCCTAATATTTTTTTCATAACTTCTTTACCAACATTATGTTTTTGTGCTTCAGCGTACTCAATGACACAAAAATCCGCCAATCACTACAGAGTCAAGATTGGTGATGAAGTGGGTCCTGATGGGGTGGCTTGGGTTGAGGACATAAACCCCGAACAATAGATGCAGTGGTGCGATGGAGGTTACCGTTGGGGGCACATGACAACAAACCTTGTCGAGTGCATCAACAAAGTGATCAAGGGCCTGCGAAATCTCCCTATACATTCTTTGATAGCGGCCTCATATTTTAGGCTGAACGAGACTTTTGTCAAAAGGGGAACCCAGACACAGACAATGTTGGAGTCAGGAACTATGAACTCTGAAAAATTGATGGAAAAAATAGATCACAACCGAGCTGTCTCGAACACGCACAACGTGGCAATTCACGATCGTGCCCAAAAATTGTTCAGAGTGGAAGAAATTATACGACCACAAAGTGGGAGACCTGTGGGCACATTCGTGGTTAACTTCAGAGACAGGACGTGTGAGTGTGGGGAATTTCAGGCACTGCACTATCCTTGCTCCCATGTGATCGCGGCATGTTCAAAAGTTAATTACGATCACATGGAATTCGTGCAACCACAGTACAAAATGCAGTATGTTTTCAATACATACTTTGAGGAGTTCCCACCATTGCCTTCTGAGTTGTCATGACCTGATTTCAATGGCCCAGAACTGCAGCATGATCCATCTAAACGGAGAGATAAAAAGGGTCGTCCACAGTCTACCCGTATTGGTACAAAGATGGATCAAAGAGAAAGGGGTAGTCGCACCAAGAGATGTGGTATTTGTAGAAATGAGGGTCACAACAAAAATAACTGTTCAAACCGCAATCTAGACTAGTTCAACGTTGTTGTAATCCACTTTTCAATCAATGTAATCGCGTTTTTTTAGTGTTCTTTACGATTATAATACATGTTCAAATTAAATTTGTATGTCATATTTCATAACTCAACACGATAGTTTTATACCTCTTTTACACGGTAGATATTTTTTTAAAATAATTAAAAGTGGTCAAAACATAGTAAAAAACTAATTTTTTGCACTACAAAACAAACAGTTCTTTTAGTGTTCTTTACGATTATAATACATGTTCAAAGTAAATCTGTATGTCATATTTCATAACTCAACACGTTAGTTTTATACCTCTTCTACACGGTAGATATTTTTTTTTAAATAAAAAAATACAAATATATGATTAAAAGTGGTCAAAAAATAGTAAAAAACTAATTTTTTGCACTACAAAACAAACTGTTTTTTTAGTGTTCTTTACGATTATAATACATGTTCAAATTAAACAGGTAATAATACCAACGGATACTTTTTTAACGGGTCAATTTTTTTTTAACTTTTTCCGACGAATGCTTTTTTGAAAAAACTGAAATTAAAGAAGTAAATATGTTGTAACTTTATTCATTACTAAATACAATAATGTTGTCGACACTTTTGGCCGCACGAGATCTTGGCGACACTTTTAAATACATTAATGTGTTCAAACTTTTTTTTTCACAAAAATATTTATAATTAATTTAGAATTAACAATATTAATTTTCTAAATTAATTAAATTAAATTTATTTAAATTAATATAGAAGAAAAAGAAAAAATAAAAAAACGCAGTTCAGAAATCGCAATGAAAAAAAAATTAACATTTTTAGTTCAGAAGTCGTTTTGGTGGGGGTGGGGACTTCTACACTAAAAATTGGATGTGTACTAATTTGGTAAATAATCTAAAAAGTTTGCTATTTTAGTATTTTTTTTTTGCTACAGTGGTGAATTTGCCTTGTTGAAAGCACTGCACAAGCCACGTGCTCTTGCTATAAAATTCATTTAATTTAAAATGTGCTGAGCTTGAACCCACTACCCACGTGGTGCTTCATTCCATTCAATGTTTAACAATGTTGGTCAAATAGTGTGGTCCAACGAGCAACAAGTGTGCTGCATTACTGCATAGCACTGCATTCAGTAAAAAAAATTGATTTAAAAATGTTAGTTACTATCATATTTTGCTTGTTTAAAGTAGTATATTAATAATTGGTAGTAAAAAAAATTAATAATTGATACAAGAGGAAAGCTTCCAACAAAGATGAAAATTGTATAGTTTCAACATCGACACTTGAAAAGTATCCTTTCGGTGATCAAACGATTCAACTGGATGAGCAACCTTGTAAGATTCAAAAAGTCACCATTGGTGAATTTGTTGTCAATGTTGTATGTTCCTCTAGTAAACGTCATGATGAGTTACAAGCTGCCAAACTATAGGAGATATCACTTTTGCTAGAGATTGGTGAACTTGATACTGGTAAAGGACAAAATCAGATTGGCACTTTGAAGCGAGCTGGAGATACTCGTTGGAGCTCACATTTTTCTTCTGTTTGTAGTATGCTAAATATGCATGATGCAACTTGTGTGGTTCTTCAAGTTATTCGAAAAAATGGATCGTCTTATTCTCAACGTGGGGATGCTAATGGTGCTTATAAGATTATAAATTCATTTGAGTTCATATTGATTTTGCACACGATGACAGAGATTATGGGAATTACAGATTGTCTTTGTCAGGCTTTACAACATAAATCCCAAGATATACTTAATGCTATACATATAGTCGGCACTACAAAAGAATTAATTCAGAAGTTGAGAGATGAAGGCTAGGATAAATTATTGAAAAATGTGACATTGTTTTGTGAGAAACATAATATTGATTCTCCTGATTTTAATGATGTTTATATAGAGCGTGAAGGGCGTGCTCGTCATCAGAAGGATCACATCACAGTGGGTCAACATTTAAAAGTGAATCTCTTTTGTGTTACAATTGCAACAATTACAAGAATTGAATCACATGTTTAGTGAGCAAACAATGGAGCTTTTAAGTCTAAGCAATAGTCTAGTTCCTAAGGATATTTACAAAGCATTTGATATTGATGATATATGTGCTCTTGTAGACAAATTTTATCCCGTGGATTTTAGTGAATTAGAGAAAACAAATTTGAGATTTCAACTTCAACACTTTATTCTTGAAGCTGTTAGTCATCCAGATTTGAGTAACTTGTCAACTATTTCTGAATTGTGTGAAGCTTTGAGGAAAACAGGGAAGGCGAATAGATATTACTTGATTGATCGGATAATTCGGCTTATCTTAACTCTTCCAGTTTCTACGGCTACTACAGAAAGATCATTTTCAGCAATGAAGATAATCAAGACAAGGTTGCGTAATAAGATGGGGGATGAATTTCTTGCTGATAGTATGACCGTTTATATTGAAAAAGAAATAGTTGAAGAATTTAGCTCTGATTCAATTATTAATGATTTCAAGTCTAGAAAGAACGAAGGGCGGCACTTTAATTCTAGGTACATCTCTCTTTTTATAAATTAAATTTTTGTTATGTTGATGTTATTTTGAGTATTTGATAGAATTATATTTTGATCTTATGAATTTCAATTATAATATTTTAGTTAGTAGTTACGGCTCCCCCCAATATTTTGGGCAAGCTCCGCCACTGCAACCACTCACTGACCTGCTAAAAAAGGATGCCTTCCAGTGGACAAAAGCAGCCACTTTAGCCTTTCAGCAACTCAAAAAAGCCATGACTGAAGCTCCTATTTTTGCCTTACCTGATTTTTCCCATGACTTTATCCTTGAAACAGATGCCTCTCGCATTGGCATGAGCGCAATCCTCATTCAAAATGGCCCATCCCATTTGCTTTTTCAGTAAAAAAAACTCTGCCCAAAACTACTAAATTCCTCAACCTATGTACGTGAACTGTGTGCCATTACCTCTGCTGTCAAAAAATGGAGAACATACCTCTTAGGCAGAAAATTTTTGGTCTACACTGATCAACGCAGCCTCCATGAACTCATGACCCAAATCATTCAAACACCTGAACAACAACTTTACCTCTCCAAACTCCTTGGTTATACATATAAAATCATTTACAAACCTAGAGCTCAAAACCGGGTAGCTGATGCTCTTTCTAGGCTCCATGACAATCCTGCAACTTGTTTGGTAATCATTGTCCCTCAATGGACCTTTCTGGACAAACTACAACAGCTGCTTACTACTGATCAGACCTCCAAAATCCTGCTACAACAAGTCCAGCAGAATCCTGCTCTGCACCCTGATTTCCAGATCAAAGGTAACCTCCTGTTTCATAAGAACAAACTTTTTATTCCCGACTCTGCTGAGATCAAACATATGTTATTAGAGGAATTCCATGCTTCACAATTAGGAGGGCATAGTGGTATCAGTAAAACTTATGGTCGTTTGAAAAAAAAATGTCTTTTGGGTAGGAATGAAAAATGATATCACCACTTTTGTGAATGCCTGCTCGGTGTGTCAACAGATTAAAACACCAAACCACCTCCCAAATGGCCTATTACAACCCTTACCCGTACCCCAAGCTGTTTGGGAAGACATTTCCCTTGACTTTATCACTGGACTCCCTTCATTCCAAAATTACACCACTATACTTATTGTAGTTGATAGATTCTCTAAAGCTGCACATTTTGGCAAATTGTCCACCCATTTTATTGCTGCTAATGTTGCTGAGTTGTTTGCTAATATGGTGTGTAAGCTACATGGTATGCCTAAAAGCATGGTGTCCGATAGAGACCCTATTTTTCTGAGTCATTTCTGGCTGGAACTCTTTTGTTTAAGTGGCATAAAATTGCGTATGTCATCTGCCTATCACCCTCAAAGTGATGGTCAGACAGAAATTGTGAACAAAGCTCTTCAACAATATCTCCGCTGTTTTGTGTTTGATCACCCAAGTAGTGTGGAAAGATTCTTCATTGGGCTGAATGGCATTACAAAACTACCATCCATTCCACTACAGGACACACACTATTTGAAGTTGTTTATGGCCACAATATATTCTGGGTTCAACTCATATAGAAGCTGTAGAATCTGTACTTACTGATAGAACAGAAATTCTGGAAACACTCAAGGCCAAATTGATCACCCAATTCCAAAAGTGAGAGCCAAGAGAAATCAAGTCAAGCCCAAATGGATGGGGGACTATGAGATAACTGTTAAATAGGCCCAAAGTTGTTTGATGTGCTCAACAATTATATTCCACTGTTATTGTATCTTTTTCTTTTATTTTGTAATGACTCAGCTTTCATTGGATGCTGAGGGTAAGAATGACAGTTGTCCCAAGCTAGCTACAGTTGTCACTAGGTTGCTATTTATGTCTTGTGTAATCAAGGGAATAGGGCACCGAATGAATGAGAAGAGTATTTGTTCTGTTTTAGCATAGTGAAATTGTCTCCGTATTTTGTGCTCTGGCTGTGTTTGCCCTTTCAATTCCTTTTCTTTCCTCTTTAGCCTAAACCTAAAATTCCTCCACCGCAACCACACTCGAAACAATGGTGCAACCACGAATCAATATTTTCACTAGTACAAGCGACAAACAAAAAATTTCACACTCAAATCAGATATACTCACCTATCGATTAATTACACTCACTTAAAATGCCTTTTACTAGAATGGAACAACCAGAGCTACAATATACCAGAACTCCTCTAAATGATCTTATTCGAGTAGAGATCACAAATGGATCATATGATAAACATGGAAAAATGTTAGGGTTTAGCTTTTACTTTTTGCATTATGTATTGTCAATTTATTAATCATGCTTAATTTTATGGTTTGTGTGTATTTTTGTCACACTCAAGTTTCGAATCCGAGAACTCGAGATGGAGTCCAAACTTAGTTACCACTCGGCAGGGCCGGCCATTCTCACGTACACCCTGTGCTGTAGCACAGGGCCCCGCCCCAAAAACAATTTTTTAGGGCCCCAAAAAATATCCATCCTACCCCAGCCCAAATCCAATCTAGCGTTGCATCTGCTTCAACGTTCTTCTGCGTTAGTACCTCCCAGCCAGCTTGCAAATCCCTTTTGCTGCGTGCGTGATTTCTTCTGTGGGAATTACGGAAAATTAGAAGATACGTTCTCTCTTATTTCCGAAATTCTCTCTAATTACCGCTTTCTTATCCTTCACTCTGTTGAATGCGTTAATTGATTTGTGACAATCTTTGAAAACCCTATTTACATAAATCAAAATCAATTTTCGGTAAGACTGTAAGAGTTTGAATTGATTTGAGACACTAATTTGTTCAATTGTTCTGTTCGTGTTTAGCTTTCGTACGCCACTACTTTCGCCGCCATCACTCAACTGAGTACCGACCACCACTGTTGCAGGTACATATTCGACTTCTTTCTTCTTTTTTCTTATAGTATTACAAACCGTCGTTATCAGTATTATTACAGATAAGAAGGAAAAAGGTATTACAGGGTAATTTGTGAAGAAAGATATTTGTCAAGTCAACAGTCCGAGTTACTACTGAATTGGTTTGTACTGTATAGTTAATTGATAGTTTTGTGTAATCATGTAATTCCCCCACGAGAGTGTATTAGAAATTCTGCAGACAGCAGATACAAGGGGTTATGTAATTATGCAATTGCAATTTTGCTAAAAGATAAAGATTTAATTCCATGTCAACCAGAACAGAACAATGAATCATATTGTTATCTCATTATCGTAATTCTGATTTCTGAAACATTAATTGGTTTCGTTTTTTCTGAAATTCTGATTTGAGTTTTAGGTTTTCAACACTTGGAGATTGATTTTGTAATTGGAGAGTCGTGAAGAATTGCTGCCGATCGATTGTTGTTGCCGAACTCATCAGGACCTGCAGTTTGCTGACTGCTGCTATTGAGGTTAGCTCGTGTGTCAGAGTTCGACTATGATTTATGTTCTGCGTTGGTTTGTGTTACTGCTTAATTAAACTTCCTGATTTAATTGCATAAGTTGTTGTGAAACAATTTATTGTATGTGCTTGTTGCTGCTATGAAACAATTCATTATCTTGGGCATAAGATCCAAAACGAGTTAATACTTTTGCTTGCTTCTGCAATAAAAACTGAAATCAATAGAAAAATCAAAGAAGCGAAGTATTTCTCAGTGATACTTGATTGTACTCCTGATGTTAGTCATCAAGAGCAAATGTCTTTGATAATAAGATATGTGGATGTTTCTTCAAATTCAGTTAGTATTGAGGAATCATTTTTAGGATTTTTGAATGTGAATGATACAACTGGCCAAGGGCTTTTTGATGTTCTACAAGATGAATTGAAAAATCTTGATCTTGATCTATTTGATGTACGAGGACAAGGTTATGATAATGGGTCAAATATGAAAGGAAAACATCAAGGTGTACAAAAGAAATTTTTAGACATAAATCCGAGAGCCTTTTATACTCCGTGTGGTTGTCATTGTCTTAATTTAGCATTGATAGCGGTTGAGAATGCTCTTTTTGAGACAATACAATATCAAGACTTGGTTGATATAGTCTTAAGTAGCTCGAAGGTTGATATTAGTTTCAAGTTGTATCGAGATATAATTTACAATTTAAATAACGAAGTTTGAGTTTTGGTGATTTATTTGATAAACTTATAATTAGGGCCCAATTTAAAAAAATTGAACAGGGCCTCCAAATTATTTGGGACGGTCCTGCCACTCGGACCAACCCTTATCGGTTTTAATTAACCTTTAACACAATCAATAACTTACTTTAAAAATTGATTGACTAAAATTATTAACCATTTGCCGTAAAAAAAACTAAAATTATTAACCATTAAAATAAATAGAAAATATTAAAAATTAAAAAAAGCACGCCGAGAAAAAACCCTTTTACCTGTATAAAAAGTAAGAGTAAAGACCAATTTTAGTCCTTGACAATTACTTAATAGGACAAATAAGTCCCTGACATTTTCGAAAGGGGGACAAATTAGTCCATGTGTCATGGACTAATTTGTCTCCGCTTTGAAAATGTCAGGGACTTATTTGTCTCAAAACATTGTCAGGACCAATTTATCTGATCAAAAAATTGTCAGGACTAAAATGGGTCTTTACTCAAAAAAGTAAATAAAATAAAGGCTTAAATAGTTATTACCCCCCCTGCAAATATCCTCATTATCCAGTTACCCCCTGCAAAAAAAAGGTTTAAAAAACACATTGTAAAATGTAACGTTATCCAGTTACCCCCAGCTGTTAACTTTTCTGTTAAAAAAATGTAAAATATAACTTTATCCAGTTACCCCCTGACGTCAGTGCCACGTGTCACCATATTATTGGGCCTCTGTGACACGTGGCACTGACAAGCCACGTCAGCATCTATGTCACCTGGACCACGTGGCACTGACATGTGCCACGTCAGCAACCAATTGATGGATGCCACGTGGCACTGACTTGGCTAAGTGGAGGTAAAATCTTACTTTAAAAATAAAGATTTTAGTGGCCAAGGGGTGTTGAACTCGTGACCACTTAGACATACCCACACCTCCTAACCACTGAGTCATATTAGTATTTGAGATTAGGCTTAATTACAGTTTTGGTCCCCCTATTTTCTCCAATCCACGATTTTGGTCCCTCAAGTTTTAATTTGACGATTTTGATCCCCCTATTTTTCCAATTTGTAAAATCAAGGTCTCCCTCTTAATTGGTCAAAATTGAAAGTGAATTTTGACTGACTTATCCTACGTGGCAGTCCACGTAGACTGCCACGTAGGCGCACTGTTCATCTCCTCTCTCACAGCCCTCTCCTCTCTCTCACTCACTGTTCATCTCTCTCTCTCACATCCCTCTCCACTCTCTCACAGCCCCTTCCTGTAACACCCAAAATAATTTAATTAATTATTTGATTAAATTATTTAAGTGTTGCAATATTATTATTATTATCGGTAATATTATTAGTATAAATTATTAATATATTATTCTTATTTAAATTTGAGTCAGGGAGTGGTGTTGGTAATTCCGAGACGGTGAGACTGGCCCATGAAGCCCAAGCCCGTTAGCTTAGGCTCCAAAGGCGCTAGGGTCTTAGGAATCGCATCACTTGAGGAGAAAAGAAGGAAAAAGCTTGCGAAGGGAGGGAGAGGAAAGAAGAGTGCGACGACGCTGAGAAGAGGAGGAAAAAGAGGAGCTTTCGTGTTGCGGTGTTTTCGTGCGTGATCATCTTCTTCGTGCTAGGGGCTTACGCATTCGAGGTAAGGGTGGGTTTTAACGTTTATAATGGGTTATGATGGTGGCTTATGGGTAGTTAGGGCGATATGTTGTCATTGTGTAGGCCTTAGGATGATTTCTTGAAGATTGATGTGTTGTCATTGTGTTCTATATCATGTTGAAACTTAAAATTAGTGAATCTATGTGAATTGGCGTGACTATAGGTAGCTAGATGTTGAATGATTATGAGACTAGGTACGTACGTGATATGTTTGATGTGTTGACCCTATGAAAATTGAGAATGAAATTTTGATGATGGATATGTGCTTGTGATATTGTATGAGTGAATTGAGGTGTGTGTCAAAGGGGTTGTGTGTGGTGGTGTCAGTGTGAGGGGCGCCAAATGTGGTTGCCCCAAGGTGTGTGGTGTTGTTTGGTGTGCCTTGTGCAAGGGCGCCAAATTGGCATGCCCATGTTGCATTTTGTGTTTCGGTGTGTGCTGGGCGCTGGGCGCCAAGGGCGCTGTGTGTGCTGGGCGCTGGGCGCCAAGGGCGCTGTGTTTGCGTGTGTGCGTGTGTTGCTGGGCGCTGGGCGCCAAGGGCGCTGTGTGTGCGTGTTGCGTGTGTGCTGGGCGTTGGGCGCCAAGGGCGCTGTGTGTTGCGTGTGTGCGTGTGTTGCTGGGCACTGGGCGCCAGGTGCCAGGCGCTGGGCGCCAAGGGCGCTGTGTTGTGTGCGTGTGTGTGTGTTGTCTTCTAAAATTTAAGTGTGCTGTTTTTCTCCAATTTAAATGTGTTGCTTCATAAGTGTAAAATGTGGCAGCTATGATGCTGTGAACAGGTGAGAATTACGAGGTAGCTGTGATGCTACAACACGTGGTATTTTTATGAGATGATTTGTAACGAGACGTGATGGTATAGTATTTATTAATTAAATACTTTGAGTTTGTGTAACTGGTGCATGAGTCATGAGTCGCATTATCATATGCATTTCTTGGTGGTATAGGCTTCGGCCTCTTGCCCGTCGTGGCTTATTTTACGAGATCGATACCGCATGCATATGCCCAGAGGGGTTGCATTGTTGCATAATCTATATATATACATGTAATGTGTTTTGGTTTCCGTTCTGATGGAATTTGTGTCTTGTGTGGTGCTATGATGTACTGATTTTCGAGGTAGCTGTGATGCTACAACATGTGGTGTGTTTATGAAATGATTTGTAACGAGATATGATGGTATAGCTATGATGTGTTGACTTCTGTGTTCCCGTGATTTACCGCTGCTTATATACTCCTATCATTAACTTATTATTTTCTGTTAAGCTCACCCCTTCTGCTTGGAATGTTGCTCTTATGTGGCAACGCTGCAGGTGATCGTTAGCACTCGTGGAGGATTGCTAGGTGTAGTTTCCTTCTCGTTGGGTCTGTGTCAGCTCTGATGCGTAGCACCGGGGAGGGTCTTAGTTACCGTTGTCGAACTATTGTTATTTATTTTTGGAGTTTTGGTTTAATGTTTAATTATTTTTGAAGATGTTAAATGAGTTTATTATTCCGCTGCTTAGAGATTAATTAATTATATTTTTGAGGATTTAATTTAAATCAATTTGGAGTTTTTATGTGGTGAAAAATGTAGCGCCCTCGTGGTGACTATGATAATTGCGTGTTTATTTATAATTAGTAAAAGGGGGTGTTACACTTCCCACCGTGACCCCCTCCCCCACCGCGACCCCCTCCCCCACCGTGACCCCCTCCCCCACCGCGACCCCCTCCCCCCACCGTGACCCTCCCCCCTTCACATCTCCCCCCCCCCCTCATTTTCCCCTTCCCCCTCGTTTCCTCCCCCCCTTTCGTTTCTCCCCCACCGTGACCCCTCCCCCCCCACCTGAACCCCTCCTTCTACGTTTCTACGTTCTTCAAATAACAAACACCACCACTGTTTTTTTAGTTTGCAATGGAAACTATCATACACAGAAAATCAAACTATTTTTTTTAGTTTGAAGCCCTGTTTCAGACAGCAGCTTCTCTTCGTGTTGTTGTTCATTTTTCAGATCTGGTGGTGAAATTAACGTCGTCGCTACTCAGTGGCTTACGAAGAGAAAAGAAAGAACAGCGAAACGAAGAGAAAACGAAGAGCAGCGAACAACGAAAAGAGAGAACGAAGAAGAGGAATGAAGCGATTTTGGGTTTTCCCGATTTGTCAGCGAACAACGGAAAAGACAAACGAAACGCAAAGAAAGAAGAGAACGAAGAAGAGGAATGGAACGAAGAAGAGGAACAGCGAACAACGGAGAAGAGAAACAAAACGCAAAGAAAGAAGAGAACGAATAAGAGGAACAACACTGCGTTTCTTATGACTTTGTTAATGATGAAGATGATTTGTTTCTAGATCTGATATTATTTTGTTGTTAATTTGAGAGTAATATGATTCTGTTTCCAGATCTAAATTTGAGAGTAATTTGAGAGGGATGTGAGAGAGAGAGAGAGAGAGATGAACAGTGAGTGAGAGAGAGGAGAGGGCTGTGAGAGAGGAGATGAACAGTGCGCCTACGTGGCAGTCTACGTGGACTGTCACGTAGGATAAGTCAGTCAAAATTGACTTTCAATTTTGACCAATTAAGAGGGGGACCTTGATTTTACAAATTGGGAAAATAGGGGGATCAAAATCGTCAAATTAAAACATGAGGGACCAAAATCGTGGATTGGGGAAAATAGGGGGACTAAAACTGTAATTAAGCCTTGAGATTATTAACTCACCTACAAATATATAATACATAATTGCCACTTAATTTTAAAAAAAAAAATCTGGAAGAGATTCATCATTCATCATCTTCGTTCATGCATCTTCCATCTTCAACCAATCAAACAAACAACAACCTTCAATCTTCAAAAACGAAATATGGAACAGATTCATCATTCATCATCTTTGTTCATCTTCAACAATCATCAATATAGACAAGAATCAAATCGAAAATCGAAAATCAAATCGAAAATCAAACCGAAAACAGATCTAGAAAACGAAAACAGAATCGATTAAAAACGCACAGCACGCAAATCTAGAAAATGAAAACAGAATCTGGAAAACGCAGAGAAGATCTGGAAAACGCAGCAATGGAATCGTTTCTAGAATCAAAACGCAGATCTGGAATCGTTTGTTGGAAAACGCAGAAATCAAAACGAATTGAAGATGATGAATCGTTTGAGGATGATGATGAAAACACAGAAATCGTTTGCTGGAATCGTTTGAATCAAAACGAATTGAAGATGATGAATCGTTTGCTAAGTCATTCCGAAAATTGAAAACGAAAATCATGATGATGATGATGTTGAGGAATGATGATGATGAGGAAAAATTGAAAACGAAAATCATGTTGATGTTGACGAAAACGAAAATATGTTGATGTTGATGATCAGAAAACGTTGTTGTTGATGATGAGGAATGATGATGATGAATTTGGCAGAAAGAAGAAGAAAAAAATAATAATGTAATATATATTTGTAGTTGTGTTTAGTAACACACAATATTCCACTTAGCCAAGTCAGTGTCACGTGGCAGCTATCCATTGGTTGCTGACGTGTCACATGTCAGTGTCACGTGGTCCAGATGACATAGATGCTGACGTGGCATGTCAGTGCCACGTGTCATAGAGGCCCAATAATATGATGACATGTGGCACTGACGTCAGAGGGTAACTGGATAAAGTTACATTTTACATTTTTTAACAGAAAAGTTAACAGTCGGGGGATAACTGGATAACGTTACATTTTGCATGATGTTTTTTAAACCTTTTTTTTTTGCAGGAGAGTTATAGGAGGATAATAACTATTTATGCCTAAAATAAACAAGTAAAGTTAAAAAAATACAAAGAGAAAGTAATTTTGACAAGTGAGATTTAACGACGCTGGGCAGCGAAGCAAGGTTGGGTTTGATTTGAGAGAAGGAGAAGATGTTGCTTGCGGTCCTGTTTGCCAACGTTGAGGGCAGCATCCTAATCGAACGGTGCGCTTTGATCTCTTTCTTCTCATTTCCATCGTCTTTCTCTGTTTCGGCTCTATATATGATTTCCCCGTTTTCCTATGCCGTTATTTATAATTTTCTCAAATCTTGATTTATATTTTTCTTTGATCCGACACTGTTGGAAATTCTGCTACTGATATTTTATTGGGTTAGACTAACAACATACTTGTTATTTCCTGAAACAATTTGAAAATCCAACCATTCGTTAGTGCATGTTGAACCTCTTTAATGCAGTGGCAATTAACTGATTTCTAGATCTTATATGCAGCTTGATAATCTCTTTTGATTTTATCTTGCTAACATAAAGAGGGTTTAGTTAGTTTCATACCTAGAAGTAATATAACACCTATTTGGGAAATTAGACAACGAAATTAGATAACCACACAACACATGATATCTCATTTTCTACTTTACATTACACGATTGAATTGAAATATCACTCAAACGTTCTTTTCTAATTCAAGAAGCATTCAGACATAAACGGATTGATCTTATTAATGCCATAGATCGTTCTTGTGTGGTTTTTCTATTGTCAACTTGGATAAGAAACAGACAATTGGTTTCCAACTTTTTGATTATCGGAACTCATTGAATTTATGATTGCAGTTTCCATGGAGTTCCTGCAGAGGAGCGACTACACTGGCGTTCTTTCTTGGTCAAACTAGGAGCTGATAATCTCAAGGGTGCAAAAAATGAAGAGCTCCTAGTTGCTTGCCACAAGTGAGTATACTGCAGTGCTCTCTCATCTATATGTGATGTGTGTAATGTATTATGTTTCTATGTATACTCACACCTGGATAAATTACCTTATCTAAGTATTCTGTAACTTTATCTGATTCTGAACAAGTGGGTAAGACTGAACTTTGGTTACTAGGAAAGTAGCAGGAAAGGTATATAGGCTGTTGAACCTGTTTATCCAAATCATTATCAAAAATTAAATTACGATAGACTTTGCACAGTTTGCATTTTCTAAGTTTTTCGGTGCAAGAAGATGAGAACAAATTGAATAACATTAATTGCTTACTAGAATATTTCAGATAGTGTGTAGTCATTACTGAATAATTGGAAATAAGCTGTAGAATTGCAAGCTAAATAACTGGCCTCCAAACTTATTCCTTCTAAGTTAGGAGTTACACAATCTTCTGTGAGTTTTTCTGTTTTGCTTCACCTCACCTCCAATTATTGTTCATTCATATTCCTTTTTTTTCTCGATAAATATTCACATTCCTTTATATTAGAAATTATTTGTCTCATTCATATGGGCTTATACAGTTTGTTTTTTTGGTACATGTTGATACAATATTTTACTTATACTTCTTTTCTCTATCAGGTCAGTTTATATTGTATACACAATACTTGGAGATGTCAGTATATACGCTGTGGGGAAGGATGAATACGATGAACTTGCTTGTATGTATTCCATGAACCAATATTTTATATTTGATGATGGTAAAATAAAAGTAAACAAATAACTCATCTCAGTTGTCGATGCTTGAAAGTGGATATGCTCACTTGTTTTGTGATTGAAGTGTGATAAAAACCTGACATCTTATTAGAAAAATAGTGATAAACCCCAATTACAAAGACAGAATATTCCAGATATCAGGGGGTCTTCATCTCCTTATACCAAAAGGCCCCAATTCTCAAGTAAAAGACAAGAAATCAGTCCCTATCAACTGATCCTTTTATTTATGGGAAACTTGCTTTATTTCTTTTAACCATCTCAACCCCACCAACTTAACAGACTAATAATACCCTAACAATACCTAACAATACCCTCCTAAATATTCACTTTGTCCTCTCACCAACAATCCTAACTGAATCCTAACAATACCCTCCTAAATATTCACTTTGTCCTCAAGGTGAGCGGCTTGTAGTTACTGAAACATTATTCCGCTAGGGTCCAAAAATATAGATACGAGTGCAAAGGGGATCTTGTGTCCCATGGACCTTCTTCAGTGCTCCCAGCAATTGATAGCTGAGTGGCATCTATTCGGCCATTGACGTGTCAAAAGAATTCTAGCTGTTGGCTCTGTCTTTTTTCCCCAGCCATAGCTGCAATAACAGTGGCATATGTTTCAGCAAGAGGAAGAGTGGATCACTCCCCACAGGAACCTCAATCAGCCGGCATTCTAGTTGAAACTATGATCTCCAAGATGAGATGAGTATCTAAATGAGTCGTGGCCTTACATAAATTAGGTGATCTGATAGACTTGGGATCTGGAGAAGGAAAATGGGGTTCAGTATTTGGAAACTGTTAATTTCAATTGCTATCATTTGAGTTGTATATTTTTGTGTGTACCTTTTATTCTGGCTTTACTTTTTAAAGAATGAAATAGTAAGAAAAGCTAGTAGCAATCAAGTGAACTGCTCAGGATGATCTTAGAAACTAGACCTAGTGAAAAAAATTCTGACTGGAAAACAAATACGTTCATTCATAATGACATTTGATGGCATCAGCATTTACAACAATGTCAAACATATTGTTCTTTCACAAAGTGTTGGAAAAATGTATGTGTTTAAAATCTGTCAGAGAACTTTAGCAACTTCGCATTGATATTTGAATTTGATAATTGATAGTACTATTTGCCAATGCTCTGTTTTTCTCCAGTGTCAGAGGTGATATTTACAATAACCTCAGCTGTAAAGGATGTATGCGGGAAGCCCCCGACTGAGCGCCGTTTCCTTGATAAGTATGGAAGAATTTGCTTGTGTTTGGATGAAATTGTATGGAAGGTGAGCAGACATGCTCGACAATCTTTTACTGAAAGTATTTTCAGAAAATTTTAAAATCGCAAGTTTTTTTGTTGTTTCCAAAAAAGCATTCTACGTAGCTTCTTATCTTCTCTCTATCACAATTGTTCACTACAAGAGTAATTTTTGAAAATGGCCCATTTATTTTTGAAAATGTTCTCTTCGGTCATTCATTCTGCTTGCCTCAAAGATGCATCAGTTGATGACGTTCATGTGGTGTGAGTAATCATGTGTATCTAGTTACTATAAATGTTGTTGTTATTTGATGTTGTTCGTTTTGGATGAGACCCAACAGATCAGACATTATCTTCTGCCATGCATGTGAAATAATACTCCATCTTATATAAGAATGTATGTGAACTGAAGCTATAAAAGAATTCACAATACTAATGAAAATTGAAGGGTTCCCCCCTATATTTTGCTGCAAAACTTGTAACTTTTGTCTCAGTTCACTTCAGACACGACTGATCCGAACTTCGTCCTTTTGCAACTTCGTTATGCATTCCCTTGTTGCAAAGACAAGTTTCTTCTTGATGTTTTTCTTACATTTTCCACGTGTCTTTTGAAGGGATATTTGGAAAATACAGAAAAAGACAGAATCAAGAGATTGATAAGGCTGAAGCCTCCAACTGACTTCTGAATGAGAAATTCTGAGGCAGTCATTATAAAATCAGCAATAGGAGTCGTGTGTTGAGTATCTTGTAACCAAGACGGTAAGACACCAAAATCTGGCAAACCTCTGGATATGAGCTTTTCTTCTCTAGTCTGGTGCAGGTGAGGATTTTGCTGGGCCAAAAAATATTTGTATTCACCTTCTCAATTTTAAACTTGTTTTATATTGTAGCGTCTATGTTGTTGATTAATTGATTTTATTCTACCTTTACCTCTTGTACAATATGATTCTTATATCCTTTCTTGGATGAGACTTGCTTTTTGTAATTTTGTTCCTACTATACTAATACGATACCTGGAGTTGTGTGCTTGCTGCTAATAGACGCTTTTTTGATACATTAAGACAAGAAGGCGGGTGATCTCTTACAATATGAAACTCTAAATTCTCGAAGAGGGAGCCCCAAAAAAGGATTAATTTCTTTCCGTCATTAAAGAAAAAAGGATTAAACATGAACATAACAAATACACCAAAACCAACATAATACGACATAAGTGGTAGATCTTTGGGTCCCTTAACCATTTGGTCTTGGGTTCGATCTCTGGCCGGTGCGTATGGAAGGATACATTGGTTTAAAAAAAAAAAATACGTCAAATTTTTTGAATAAAAGTTGAAGTCTGTTAGTTGCCTTGCCTTGAGGCCATGATTATGCAAATTCAACCTATGTATTAATTGCACGGGTCCATAAAAATAAAACAAAAAATTGACAGTACTTTTTTTCTGTAATTATAAAATTGTAACATTGTTTTCACTATTCTCAAATGTTTTTAAAGAAAGCAGTGAAAACAAACGAAAAACATTATTTTCTGACAAAAATTTTAATACATTAAATAAAGTAAAAACAATATGGCAATTTTGCAATTAAAAAGTTAACGAACATTTTGTGAAACCATACTATACAGACCCTAATGTTTTGATTATGTTATAATTTTTTCTTAACTTAGCATGACATTTCTAAATTTTTAATTGTATTATTAGAAATTATAACATGGTGTGACATCATGATTGATCGATAAACATGTCTCTTAAGTACGTGGTTAGGGATTTGATCTCAATGTTGTGTGTATAGGAGAGTATCTATTGAATGTGATAGAGATCAGCTCCAAAATAAATCTTAGTACTTTGAGAGATTATTACCTCCTAGTACCGGGTGAGATACTGAGTTCACCCAAAAAGTGAAACAAATTCTAAGATCAGGTAAAACTACGAACTTGGAAACCAACACGGTTGGTTTAGTGGCTTAATCTACCGTAGGATACGGGGGTTGACCCAGTGCTCCTGGTTCAATTTCTGCAGTGGACAAACTCGGTGTTAGCCAGTGCAAAATTTGATCTTAAGCACGAGCCGAAATTAATCTTTCGTTGAAATTATTAGGACACTCCGTGGGGATAGTCGGTGGTGTTAAAAAAAAGGCTAAATAGCACTTTTAGTCCTTTATGTTTACTCCAGATTTCATTTTGGTCCTTTATCTTTTTTTTGGTCCGTTTTGGTCCCTCATGTTTCGTTTTTGTTTCATTTTGGTCCCTAACGTTAGTTTTGACTAACGGACGCCACGCTGGCAGTTAACTGCCGACGTGGCGTCCTCAAATCATTAAATGACGTGGCAGTTATAGGTGACATGTAAATTCCACATCAGCAAAATTGTTTTTTAATTTAAATAAAACATAAAATAAAACAATATTCAACAATATTCATCTGCATCATCATCTTCCCCAATCCACTCTTCTCCAAAAAAACCCAGATTTGGATTTTGTTCATCTTTCTCAAAACAGCCACCACATCGCCTCCCCCTTTCTCATGAACCACTGACCTCCACCACCACTGTTTCTCTCTCTCCGTCGCGTCTCCCTCTCCGTCGCGTCTCCCACTCCGTCGCGTCTCCCTCTCCGTCACATCTCTTCCCCCACCGTCGCGTCTCCCTCTCCGTCGCGCCTCTTCCCCCACCGTCGCATCTCCCTCAGTCTTCTTTCTTTTCCTCTCTCTCTCACCGAAAATTTCTTTCTCTCTCTCCTCTAGGAATGGAAACGGCGCTGGAAGGTAAGCAAAAACGAACCAGATCTTGCACTTTTGAAACGAACCAGATCTTTTCCTCTCTCTCGTACCAGATCTGGAAAAACGAATGTTGAAGATACATTTTTGTAAATCTGGAAAAACGAAGGTTGAAGTGAGATTGTTTTTCCAGAAGGTTGGGTTCCTGATACACTTTAGTTTTTAGTTTGATTTGTAATTGTTAGTTTGATTTGTTAGTTTGATTTGTTTGATTTGTAATTTTTAGTTGATTTGTAATTTCCAAATTGAAACACGTTTGTTAGTTTGATTTTTAGTTGATTTGTTTTTCCAGATTGTTTTAGTTTAATTTATGTTTTGTGTTTTTAATTTTAAAAACATAAAAACTGAGGACGCCACGTCAGCAGTTAACTGCCAGCGTGGCGTCCGTTAGTCAAAACTAACGTGAGGGACCAAAATGAAACATGAGGGACCAAAACGGACCAAAAAAAAGATAAAAGACCAAAGTGAAATCTAGAGCAAACATAAAGGACCAAAAGTGCTATTTAGCCAAAAAAAAACTACGAACCTGGGAGATGCACGGAAAATTAAACTGATGCAATATTCATTCAAGTTTTACTTGAAAAACATCAATAATAGGAGCAAAGCAACAAATGCTTTGCAAGTGGCAATGTTTAAGTGGAGTGAAGTTTGTTGATTGCGAAGAGAGCAGTTGGATGTAATTAAATCAGATTAATACCCACGAGTTTGGCGAGGGGAAATGAAATATCTTAGCCAACAAGAAAAGAAAGAAAAATCAGCTTTGTCAACACGAAATTCGTTTTTTCTTTCAGGTGACAGGATAACTAACATTAATACAGTACAATTAACCGATTTCAATAGATTTACTTTTTTGAAGGGCTAAATATGTTTTTAGTCTACGTAAATATAACGATTTTTTATTTTAGTCACTGTAAAATATTTTTTTAAAGTACTCCCTGCTAAATGAAAGTTTTTTATAAACACCCTTTTGTTAATATCCCTGTTAATTAATTGGTGATGTATCAAATAAAAGTCTGTGTGACTTTTTCATATCATTATTTTTATTTTATTTTATTTTATATTAGTGATTTGGATCCCAAATTAAATTAGGTTTATTTTCATTTTCTGTCTTTCCTATTTCCAGAATTTCATTCCTTTTCATCTTCACCACCGATGGAAACAAGCTTTTGTCATCGACCATCTCACCTCTATTGGTGAATGTTAGTTTCCGGGGTTTGAACCCGGAACCTCCTTCTTGCACTCTTTTGGTGCACTCCTTTAATATCCCTTAGCTCGCCAACTGAGCTGCCTACTTGGGATCATCGATAACTATGAATGCCCGTGGTTTAGTGTCAATATTACTTAAACAGCTTCGGTGATGATAAGCAATTTTGAGTGTTAAAAAACATGTACAATGTATTGAGTGTTAAAAAACACGTACAATGTAAATGCTGTAATTGACTGAAGGTAAAGTCCACCTTAATTGTGAAGTAAATAAATATTACAGCGGCAAGACAAGCACCATAATAACTGACATAAAGGTATTTTTCAAATTATAAATTGAGGAAACTATAAAATATCTCTAAACACAAATCAAGTGTAATTAAAAATGTTATATTGATATCTATCAACTTGTTCTTTTAATTTTTTAAAATCTTAAATACATATTAAATTATAGACTAATCTTTTTGAAGCTCTCACCTCTCTTCCCCCTCCCAAAACCATCTCCCAGTCATACCTTAAAGACGAAGGAAAGCAAGAGGGTAAATTAAATGAAGTTGAAATTGACTTACCTACCACCACCCTTGTTGTCGTCGCTACAATAATAAAACCAAACGAAACCAATCCAGTCCATTCCGTGAGAGTGAGTGAGTGAGGCGCGTCTCTCATTCTCTAAAATCTCTTCTCTTGATTCAACCGAAACATTGCAGGTGATGTCGGCAACAAAAACCATGAAAGCTGTAACCCTAATCCTCACGTTTTTCATCATCGCTGTCTTCTCACAAGCAACCACTGATGATCAGCGTCAACCTAAACCCAACCTATCTTTCAAGCCCAACCAAACCCTACAGGCACAGCAGCAGGTAATTTACTTCTTTTAATTTCACTTCACACACGATACCCTCTCTACTTTTTCAATTATCAACCAAATGTTGGAGTTGCAGAGAAACTGTTTGAAGAAAGGTCTGAGTGTAACGAACTCACTCAGATATTCTGTTATTATCACGATGTGTAACTGAAACTAAATTCTAACTCAAGTATGTATATATGTAAACTAACTAACCATGATTAACAACAACTAACCAATTTGGGTTAACTCGGAACTTAAACAAATATTTCTAGATCTTGTTGTTGCATCTGAAATTAGATACATGTTGCAGAATGCAGCTAGTAGCTGTCGTTACACGGTGACCATAAAAACAAGCTGCAATTCTCCCAAATACACCAGAGATCGCATTAGTCTATCATTTGGCGATGCTTATGGCTATCAGGTAGGTCACCTACCTAAAATATCTTATTTATCTCAAATTGAAATTAACCAAGTAAAAAATAATTACTTGTTGCTGATTAATGTATTCATTCAGGTTTATGTTCCAAGACTAGATGACCCTTCTTCGAGGACATTTGAGAGGTGCTCTACGGACACATTTGATGTATACGGACCATGTACCTACCAAATTTGCTACTTGTATCTATACAGGACTGGATACGATGGTTGGAAACCAGAGAGTGTCACCGTATATACCTATAATTACCCCGCTGCTTCGTTTTACTACAACGCTTTTATTCCTAGTGGAATTTGGTATGGTTTTGATTTTTGCCGTGGTTATTTACCATCCTCTGCTTCAGCTTAGTGAGTCAAATACAAGTTGAAATAAAAACATAGAGGTCCAATTTCCAAACGGTTCTTATACGTGGGCTTTCACTTTTTTGGTGTAGTGGACTTTCTATGAACCCTTTATCTATATGTGGGGTTTTCTATATATATGTCTCTATGTATTCCACACGTTACTATGTGATATTTTGAGAGATTGATTGGTGGATTTGTCTATATATCAAGTCTAGCTGGTTTTTATTATGTTTTCTATATTCTCTGCCTTTTATTATTATGTAAAGTCCTCTTTGTATGAAAGTTACCTAGAGGAAGATTAAAAGGATGTTTAGGCTCACTTTTGGGGGAGTCAAAAGTGATTTTAGAGACATAACATGAACACATGTTTTGGGGTTTTGAGTAAAATTGACTCTAACTTTAAACTGAAATATGGAGCTTTTGCTCCAAAAGTGATTTTTGCTTTCAAATCTATCGATGAACTCATTTTTACTTTAGAATAGATTATTAATCTTATAAGTGCTCATGACCTTACAATATGAGTCATCCAAAAAAACATGATATTCAAAGTGAGCACAATGTAGATAATTTTAGCTCTTAACATTTTGTAAACCACAGTATTTAGGTCCTAACGCCCTCCTAATTGCACATTGTGGTATTCCCATTGCTTTAGCACTTTGGGCCAACTATAAAACTAATCATCAATTTGGGGCTTAATCACAGTTAAAGCTTCATGCTCTATTGACCAAAAACACTCATCTCCCCTCCCAAGAATGGTTTATTTTTGGGGGATCAAACCTTAGCTTTCCCACCCACAAACTCGTTTGCGTTTCTAACTTGGTCACACTCATTGGATTCACAAAATAATTTACAAAGAGTTGCCTCAAAACATTAAAAACTAATTGATATTACACATGAAGAATATAAGGAAACCCATTATCACCTAGCCACAAATTTGAGCTTTTAACCAAATTGACACTGAATGAAGTGCTAAACCAAATTGAGATATACCGTGCCCAAATTTTTTGTGTTCAAAAAACTTCAATTGTATCATTTGAACACAAAAATTTAAGCAGAGTATATCTCTATTTGTATCTTTTTTTCGATAAGTAGAAATTTTACCTTGCTAAAACATCACTAAGTGCAAACTCCACCCACCCTTTAGAAAAGATTGCAAAGAACACCCATTATCATTCGCTAAAAACTACAGTAAAAGTAAGTACAAGTACACACATTCAGTTCGTTTCCACAGCAGGAAAATATACACATGTAGCAAGTAAAAAAACCAACAAACAAAAGTTCTAATTAGCCATTTCCTCAACAAAGTTTTGTTGTAGCAATATAATTTAAAGACTCACTGCAGTGATATGATAAAATCAGCTCAGAAATGGATTTAGAAATATTAAATAGCAATTCTCAAATAAAAAAAGAGAACCCTTTGCGGAATATAGCAGTTCTCAAATAACAATTTTTCATCTTCTACTAGTTATTAAAAACTACATCCACATCATTCGTGGAATCCACGAAGAAAACCCTTTGTGGTATATAGCAGTTCTCAAATAAAAAAAGAGGGGGCGACAGCCCTGCTCCCTCTAAATCCGTCCCTAAGCACCTTACTTGGACAAAAGATTTGGGTACGTATACAAGTGTCATGGTTTGATCATCCTACTAATTTTTAATTAGCTGTTATTATAAGTCCAGAATCCCGGCCATAACGCGACTCACATGGTCACATGCCAGAACTGAAGTCTTGGACAAAATTCATACCATCTCAAGTTCTCAACCCCGCTAATATGGCAAAGGGTAATGGACAATCTTCTTCTCTCCTTACTTTGTTATTGTGGTAAGCAACACCCAACCCATGATCCACAACACTTGACTAATTAAAGTTTGATATTCAAATACTTTTTTAACTTTTTAAGTTTATATAGTCTAAAATTAAAATATAAACCTGAAATAATGGCTTTACTTCATATCAAGTAAAATAAAGAAAACTCGTATTCACAAAGAATGATGCAACAAATGTAGTCGTAAGTTTTATAATTATGCATGCAGTAACCAATAAAGCAAGGGTGTTCTTAACATCCATATCGATTAATACTTATGTTTGTATCTTTTTTATTGTTTGTAATTTTTTAAATAAAAAAAGAAACAGAAGAAGTTGACAAATGCTCTATAATGTTTATTAATATAAGTGAATAGAGATTAAGAACTTTTCTTATGTTAGAAGAAAGTGAGGACAATTAGTCGTCCGTACATGGCTTGGATATCTTGTATAAGCAAAAACATTTTCTTTCCCTAAACAAACGTGCTTTGATATCAAAGTAGAGGAACTTTATCAACTCACATAAATGAAGAAGCAAATTATGATCCATCCATACAGAAGATAGCGTAGGGATGTACATTTTCTTCATGTGCTTATTGTGAAAATAAGGTCTTATAGTTTCCATAAGCCATGTGTTTCCCAACTAGATTGTGTCCAGTTTAATTTTCCACGACCCCTTAATATCTCTCAATTTATGTACTCAACCAACATTAGCATCTAGCTAGTATCTTTTTGACAATTAACTTGTAACGTACGTAAGTTGCTTTATTTTATCAATAAAGTGAACCCAATTTAACTTCTAAACTCTGCTTCCTATAATAATACACTGCTTCTATCACCCTTATATATATAGAAGCAAAAAGTAGGGTACATAACATATTCTTTGAGGGTGTGAAAAACTTGTTAAGTGGTATAAGAGCACTACATTGTTAGAAATAATGGTTAGGATCTCATATTCCCATTCTATCAATTTCACATTATATGTCAAGACTCTCTTTGAATCGGCTTATCTGTGTTTATCTACTTGCATAAATGCTTCTGACACTGTTTGAGAAAGCTTATCGAAACAACTTATTACATGTTCATAAAAAATTTTTCCGCTAACTTCCTTGAGCTCTCCAGGGATAGCTTATGAAAACAGCTTATTACCTATAGAAAAATAATTTAATTAACATTTTTTATCTTTTATTATAGAAACATCTTATCCATAAGCTCGTACATGATAAGCGTTTATGCTATATGCGCTTAATTAAGCTGTCGATCCAAACAATGACACTTATTTAGTCAAGTGTGATTTGTTTGCTTGAAAGTTCTTACAAGTCTTTCTTTAATTAAATCCCCTATTAATCAAGACTTACTATATGTTTAAAATGCAAATTTCATGCAGGAGTATTTCTTAACAGTGTTAATGATCCTGAGTATGCTGACACCAGGACTAAGCAGCACAGCAATTTTCAATGTGTTGCAATATGGAGCAGTAGGAGATGGAAAAACCAACGATTCCCCAGTAATTTAATTATCATATATCTCTCACTAAATTTTTACTATATGCTTCATAAATATGTAACACTAATCTGAATTAAAATATGCTTCATAGAATAAGTTCCTTAATGTGTAAATGTGCATTCAACAGGCTTTTTTGAAGGCATGGAAAGATGTATGCCAAAAGAGCAAATCAGGCACAACTCGTCTTATCATACCAGCAAAGAAGACATTCTTACTGAGGCCAATAACCTTCAATGGTCCATGCAAATCTAATTATATCTACATTGAGGTACTTTATCAATAGTTAAAAAACATAGTAGTAACTAGTAATTAACATTAACTTTACTGTGTGTTACATTTATGTATACTGGATTGATTCAGCTTTCTGGAAACATTGTTGCACCTCAAACAAAAGGAGAATATTCTGGATCCCACCTAAACACATGGCTTGGCTTCTCATTCATCAATGGTTTAATTATAAGTGGAAAAGGAACAATTGATGGTCGAGGCCCTACCTGGTGGCAACAACCTTGCATAGGAAAACCAATACCCGTAAGTAAATATATATATATATATATATATATATAGTCATTCACTGTTCTATACCTTTACAATATTGGCCAAATTTCTATGATTTTTTTTTCTTTGCAGGGGACAACTTGTCGTCCACCAACAGTACGTATCATCAGCTAGCTCTTGATCTTGTACCATATGCAGATTTAATCATATAAAAGGATGAGCATAAACACTAAATGCAAATTAAAAAGCAAAGAAACTTATATATAATGTGTGTGGATGTGTAGGCAATAACACTGAATAGATGCTATCGATTTCAAATAAAAGGATATACAAGTGTTAATCCAGCAAGAAGCCATATAACTCTAACAGGCTGCAAGAAGGGAATTATCTCTAATATCCGTCTAATTGCTCCTGGAGAAAGTCCTAACACTGATGGCATTGATATCTCTAGCTCAAGAGACATTCAAGTACTCAACTCTCTCATTGCAACAGGTAATAATTAGCTTTTGGTCAATGTTCTGAAAACCGATCAGAACAACGTACCGATGAGACCACTAGGTTATGGTTTAACTACTTTAAACCGTTGAAACCTGGATGAAACCGCGGTCAAATCGCTGAAATAAGTGAACTACAGACAGTGCTTGTTCATGGTTTAACCAATTGAACCGTTCGGTTGGTTCAGTTTTTAGAACACTGCTTTCACGATAAGATAATTAAGCTTTTAGAAAAATCTTTCGATTTCTCTTATACAATCCTGACTTTAATATAGGTGATGATTGTGTTGCTATTAGTGCTGGATCATCCATAATCAAAGTTTTTGGTGTAACATGTGGTCCAGGTCATGGTATCAGGTTAGTATACTTAAGTAATCAGATTAGATACATGTAATTTTTGCTTATATTTTGTTACAGAAGGTGTATATCAAATTATCCGTCCATTAATCACATATTTTTCTTATATACGTTCCCTCCCTGGCTGCTTAACATTAATTAATAAGAAGAAACTTTGCGTTTCACTGATTCCAAAATTCTCCCTCCCCACTAGGTCTTTCCTATTTATTTTTTTCTATTTTGGGGCATAAAGTCTTCTTTGATATAAGAAGAGAATAATCATATAAAATTATTTTTGTAGCATTGGATCATTGGGAGCACGTGGAGAGAGCGATATTGTAGAGGATGTGCATGTGAAGAATTGTACATTGACCGAAACATTGACTGGAGTAAGAATCAAGACAAAGCAGGTAAATAACAATAACAATCGTTACAAAATCAATTATTATATATAATAAGATATTTATTTACTTGTAAATTAAATATTTTAATTTGAATTGTATTTTGCAATACAGGGTGGAGGTGGATTTGCAAGGAGGATAATATTTGAACAAATCAAGTTTGTGAGAGCTAATAATCCGATTATGATTGACCAGTTTTATTGCGTTGGTGGAATGGTATGCCAAAACAAGACAGAAGCAATAAAAGTGAGTGATGTAACATACAGAGGAATTGTTGGAACATCATTGATGGACAAAGCTATTAATTTGAATTGTGATCAAAATGTGGGGTGCTCCAACATTGTATTTGATCGTGTTTATATAGCACATGCAGATCCTAAGAGAAAGGTTTTCTCTTACTGCCATAATGCCCATGGAAGAGCTACTCACACCAAACCAGCTCTTAAGTGCTTGCTTAAGTAGCTAAGCTAGCTACATCAAGCTCTTCCCTATGAATAGAAAGCCTTCCATTTGTTTTCATTATTTATACTTGTCCTAAGTTCCATACCGGTTGCATTGACAATTTTAGCGATATGGGACACCGGCTCCTGAGTTCGAACTCGAGTATGACCGTGTGATAGTGTGTGTGGTGATTATTTTGTCCTAAGTTCCATACCGGTATTAATTTGTCATCTAAGCTGGAAAAAAACTTGTACTTGTCTTCAGATTGGAAATTTCTTTCCTTTTTCTTTTGTTAGATCAGTTGTTGGTGGGTGATTATTATCGAATAATCGGTGTACAATTAGTGTGTGTTTTTCTTTAATAAATTACAATTGAGAAATTTTTTTGTTATATTCATTTTCTTTTGAGCATTTGTTATATTTAATTTTTTTTGGTTCGGATCATTGTTGGCTACCCACAGAGTGTGCCACTGACCAACACCGGGTTTGTCCAGTGGAGGAACCAAACTCGGGAACACCAGGTCGACCCCATGTCCCAGGGTAGATTAAGTCACTGGGCCAAAAGTGTTGTTGGTTATTTGTTATATTTAATTTGACAATATATTGACAATATTATAGAAAGTAATTTTGTGGAAATAATGAAATGTCATGTATAATATTAACGGTTAATTACTCTAATGAATGTATATATATATATATATACACATATTTTCTAACCAATTTATACAGTAAAAAAAAACAATTTATCATTACTGAAATAGATATAGAGATCCCGTAAAAAAAAATAGATATAGAGATGCAAATGGGAGTAAGCCACATAAAAAAGGGGGAAAAATGTATAGAAGCTAATATATGGTGTGTATTAGTTACTTCGTGTAATGCGATGTATACTATATAATAATGTAATGTAACAAATTCTATAAGGAGGAAATGTGAGTTAGCTAATTTAACTGCTAGGCTAGCCAAATTCTATAATAATGTAATGTAACAAATTCTATAATAATGTAATGTAACAAATTCTATAAGGAGGGAAGAAGACTCATTCCTATGCATTGCCATTTGCTAACGCGACATCCTATTTTTTCTGTGTCTGTGTATGTTTGTTGCAAAAATCAAAACCATACACTCATCGTCGAGAGCGTATGGGGAAGAGGCCGCCCTACTCCTCCGACATTGAGGCGGCACGCTACCCTCCGCCGCCACAACCTACATTTCACGTACATCAACCTAGGCAGTGGTTCCCATGGCTTGTGCCACTCATATTTGTCGCCAACATTGCAATGTTTGTGTATGCAATGTATGTTAATGATTGCCCTGCTTATTTGAACGAAGGTGTTTGCCTTTACTCTGAACATCTGGGTAGATTCTCTTTCCAACCCTTCAGTGAAAACCCTCTCCTTGGCCCTTCAATCCGCACGTGAGAAAAATATCTCCCTCTCAATATCTTTCACATAATCATTATTAATCAAGAATGATATCGTGTAGCTTTATCATTAAATGCCAACGAAAATTGGTCCAATTGGTAAGGATTCAACTCACATCCGATAAGGACGTGAATTTGAATTCCGCTGCCAACATGAGGACTGCGTTTGTCGGTAATATGTAAGTAATTCTGGAAGCGTTCAAAGAACATTCAAGCTTTCTCTAACCCTAGAGAGCCTCTGAGACCTAACTAATTATTTTTCATTCTCTAATTTACAATATATGCATGCATGGGGAAAAAACAAAGAAAAACAACAATGTGAAGTTTCATCTTCTTTTATTCATTGGTTTTTTTGTGGTTATATTGTAATTACATTTTGCAGGTTGAGGGAATTAGGAGCCCTAGAAAGGGACCTTGTGGTGGGAGACAATGAATCATGGCGATTCTTTTCTTGCATGTTTCTTCATGCAGGAGTTGTACATTTACTTGCCAATATGTTTAGTCTCTTATTCATTGGAGTTCGCCTTGAGAAGGAATCTGGATTTGGTGAGCACATTTTTTCTACTGATTATTTTATTTGCACCTTGAATTGAAACTCTTCATGATATTTCTTTAGTTGATTTATATGATATTTTCAACTTGGCAGTGAGAATTGGAGTCTTATACATGCTTTCTGGGTTTGGTGGAAGTATATTATCTCTTTTGGATTTGAGACAATCTGGATCATCACATACCATATCAGTTGGTGCATCAGGTGCACTTTTTGGACTTCTTGGAGCCATGCTTTCTGAGCTTCTAACCAACTGGACTATCTATGCAAACAAGGTATTTTTATACTCCTTTTGGTCTCATTTATAAGCAAGTTACATTTTCTAAGTTCATTGAATAACAGATGCATCTGGTCTATTATAGATTAGATACGGTTAGGAGTCTCATGTTGGATGCGATATGGCGTAAAAAAGAGTTTATAAGTGGGGGACATCCCTCACTCTGCAAGTAGGGTTTTGTAGGGTTGAGTTAGGCATGAGGGAGGTGTGTTAAGAGTCTCACATTGGATGTGATATGACCTAAAAATGAGTTTATAAGTAGGAGGAATCTGTCACCCTACAAACTGGTTTTGTAGGGTTGAGTTACTCAACCGTAGGACTCAACCCAAATTCTAAGAGATACATCAATTATTCTAATGACACGAAGGAAGTAACAGTTACTCCCTTTATATTATAATCTGCTACTATTATAAAACATTGAATGTTTAAGAACATAATTTTAAAACATGTTTACTTCAGTGTGCAGCTCTGACAAGTCTTCTGATTATTATTGGCTTAAATTTGGCTGTTGGATTTCTACCTCATGTGGACAATTCAGCTCATATAGGAGGGTTCCTCTCAGGATTTTTCCTTGGTTTTGTTCTTCTAATGCGCCCTCAATATGGATATGTAAATCGCAAATATATACCTCCAGGATATGATGCGAAACATAAATCCAAGTACAGATGTTATCAATATGTCTTCTTAGCCTTGGCAGTGGTCATTTTACTTATTGGGTAAGTAATTATATGGTCAGGGGAAGGGGAAGTAATCTTTTTCCTTCTTAAAAATAAAATAAAATAAAATTGTTTTACCCTGATACTAACCTTTCTTAACTTGATTAAATGGCTCATTTGACAGATATGCAGTTGGCCTAGCTAAGCTGTACATAGAAACACCAGAGTATAAACTCCCTTTCCTAGAGAGAAATCCAAGTTGAATGGTTTCTAAATTTCACAGCATGTTGTTCAAGCCTGTGCTCTATGCAGAAGAAAAAGAGCCAAATTTCACTACATGAGATGAAATGACTTGCTAAAAATGCATCTAATTGGCTGTTTATATGGATAGAGGAAATTCTTGAATGGTGTCCTCCTAAATCATTTATTCAATGTTCTGTTTTTTATTTCCAGAATCAATTGTATGTAGGATGTCATCACACAATTAGAACCATCAACAATGAATAGTTCTTCATTTCTTTTGTGGAACAAATAGTTCATCTAATAGGAACAAAAGTTGAGGCTTTGATTCAATTTATTTCTTTGTTAAAGTAGAAAATACAGATATTTACTGGCATATTTTCTTGTATAGTTGTACTACTGCATGGATTTTGTTTCTTATGTGCACTTAGGAATTAAAAGAATTGTTTCAATGATGGTTACTATTGGATGGATTGAATTTTTTTCCATCCATTTTTAATGGATTGTTTTCCAATATAATTCGGTCCAAATTTTATCTGATTCCATTTGACACCCCTAAAGTCAACTAACAATGTTGCTTGAGTGTAATGGTTCCTTGATGACCTGTGAGAATTTTCTGAAAAATAATCAATCTCAAATGTCTTTGTTTGGCCTGACAGAATCTAAATAGAAGGGCAAGTCTCTTGATACATGAGCAATCTACAGTACTTATTTAATAAGAGAAAAATATGAACCAAGGTTAAGAGAATTCAGGTTTTCATAGAAACAGTTAATTAAAAATGGCCAAAAACAAAGAGAGATAAATAACTAATTTAATAGATTCCCTAATGAAGCTAAGAAATTGGGAGTGTCTACTGATAGAATTAAATATAAAAATGCAAACCATTGGGGACAGAAAATTTTATTATGAATTGCTGTTCTCTCCTTCCATCAAAATAAACAATTTTATCAAGGTAAAGCTATCTTCTATACACAATACATATGGAGATTTCAACTCAAAAGAGTTGAGGATAACATTGGACACCAAAAAAGAAAAAACTATAGTTTTCAATCTCAACACATTACTATTATTATCATACACCAGCATTCATGTCTTATAGGCCAGGATGGTTCTATATTTCACAGGATTCAGAGCGACCAAAAATCATGTAACGGTTGTTTGCAACATTGTCATACACAAAATCTCTGACAAACCTGCACTCAGTCATGGCATATATATCACCAAGCCTGTTGTTCCCTTTCATTCAGCAATAAAATAACATGATAAAATAACAGTACTACTTACAGAGGCACAAATTGAAGAAGAATGGCTAGCTGGGGAAAGGGCAAATCTATGTATTCCATTATCTTCAGCACAGCTTCTGATTTTATGTATGATCTATAGAATAAATAAACCACCAAGTCATACATTTCAGTGCTAATTCTTCATTTTGATAATTAGCAATCACAAATTCCCTCTTTCCTCACAAATATTATATAAGAGAGTAATCCATTGAGTTGAGTAGATAAAATTTAACTGAAAGATCATAATAACCTGAAAAATGTTGAGTACATAATGGAAATTGTTGAGCAAAGAAAAACTTTATCTCCTAGGCCTTAAAGAAATATACTAATCAATGTTTTAAAACCGAATCAACCAAGCGGTTGAACGATTTAAACCATAAATAGACAACATCTACGATTCGAGTGGTTAAAACATTACTCGGAGGTCTCACAAGTTCAATATCCGATCATGATTTCAAAACATTGATACTAAAGTACTAATAACCTGAAATTTTTTGGCCTAAGAGGAATAATTTTGAAGAAAGAAATTGAAGAGTTAGTTACCTGTCATTTTCAACAAGGACAACACTTGAGATATCATCAGGAGCTCTTCCTGATCTCCTAAGTAACATCTTACCTGCTTCACTCTGAAGAGCTTCATATCTAATTGTCCTATCAAACCAAGTAACTATTGAAGTTATTCATTTCATTTAATCAAATTTAAAATTTACTGAGAAAAATAAACAAATAGAATGAAAAGGAGATAGATATTTGATTACTTGTTTCTATCGTTATCACGAACGAATTTTACACCTCCATTACACAAGTTGCATACCCCTGAAGTGTGAGTCACAAGTCAGAAGACAATTAAGAATTTTATCAAACACTTGCATCGTTTGTTATGATGGAAATTGGAAGGAAAGAATAAAAAGGGTGGGAATTTGATTACCATCAAATAACATGATGGGTCGTTTGTCTTGCTGGAAGAAACTTGAAGTTGCTTCAACCCACTTCATTTCATCGCTTCGGGGCTGTGATAGAGTAGCAAAGGTGTTAACTTTTCGTGCACGCAGGGAGATAGTGTTCGAGTTGACGCGCCCAACACAGCCAGGAACCGGAAGCAGAAGAAGAGCCATTGAAACAGGTAGCCTGCGAGCTGCCAGAAAGACAACAGCAGAACCACAAAGGCAAAAAGGGAGTTTTTTTTTGGTAAATTAGCTTGCTTTATTAATATAATATTGGCTAAAATACTTATTGGTAGTTTATCTTTCATTTTTTGTTTTCATGTCTAGGCCCTTTATTTTTTAAAAGGTTCATTTATGCTATTTATCTATTCATTTACGAAGGAGTTGATCGTGCTATTAGATCATTATACGTTTTTTCGTTTTCGTCATTTTTTTTAAATATTCGTTTACGCTATTTATCTTTTATAAATTATATTTTTGAGATAAAATAGAAAATATGTTGTTTAAGAATAAAATTTAAAGATACATATTTTTTTATTTACGGAAATATCTTAAGATATGTTGTTTTTGATTCAAATAGAAAAATAAATATCTCAAAATAAATTTTGAGAAAATAGCCAACAGAAATAAATGAGAGGGAGAAGAGAAGAAAACGCGTATACAAAAATATATTACACCCACAGCCGAAGCTCGAACGGATGACGACTTAGTGGTCGATTTGAGTGTGTTCTCTCGTGTTCACAAAATGAAAATTCCTCGGGGCATACCCAATGTATTTATCTCCACATTTACAAACACTATTAATGTATATATTGTCTCCAATGTTGGGACTTCCCATTTTTTCAATTCACACACTTAGACAAAAATAAACTCCACAAGTTACAATAATTCCCTACTTGAATTTAAAAAATGGTTTCTTAAATAGTGTCTAACACTTCTATAAGATTGTGCATAATCTTTTGACTTGAACATTTGCATTTATTTAACAAGAATGGTGTATAACGTGTTTATATATTCTCACACCATATTGTTTATGCATTTATTTAATTTATATACATGTTGGTGTATAAATATTTTACACATTCAACTAATTACAAGTTGATATGTCATTAAAAAAAGTGAATCGCGATATTTTTTATATTGTGTTAGAAACTTAATCATTTTTTTGCGCTTATTGCATCACCATCTTTTTTATATTGTGTTAGAAGTAATATACTCGCGTCTTTCATTTCGTACAACATAGTAACACTTTGTTGTTAAATAATTTAGAGATTGGTTTTTAGAGATTTTTAAGAAAATGAGAAGTTGTTTTGTGTTTGTGTAACATACTGAAAATCACTTATTTTAAAAAAAATCATTTCAAAAAACTGATTTTCATGAGAAGCTATTCAAAACAGCTTCACATATGAAGCAGTTTTTAGATTATTTTCAGCTTTTCATTTTTTTAAAAATCTGTAACAAACGGACAACATATCATCATAAGTGATTATTTTTTAAAAAAAAATAAGCCGCAAGAAACAGGTTCTAATACATAAAGTTACTGACCACCACTTTGCCTATAAAAGAAAAAAAAAAGCATAGCTCCGCTTTTAAAAAATTTAGATGACATGGGATACGCAATGACGAGTGACCACGTGTCTTAACCAATAAGATGCCACATTTAGGGTGTGTTTGAGAGTTTGGAGGGGAGGGGAGGGGAGGGGTTGGGACTAATAGTGTAAATTCTTTAGTGATGAGAAGAAAAATTATCCCGCTAAACCCCCCCCCAAACCCCTCTCCTAGTTTATTTTTGGAGCCCCTCCAAAACCCTCCATATTTGGGGGAGTTTGGAGGGGCTCCAAAAATAAACTAGGAGAGGGGTTTGGGGGGTTTAGGGGGATACTTTTTCTCCGAATTACTAAAGAATTTACACTATTAGTCTCAACCCCTCCCTTCCCCTCCCCTCCAAACTCCCAAACACACCCTTAGTAAATGACACATCATGTCAAGTAACGGACTCACAAAAGTTTTAAAATGCACATAATTTTTTTGAGAAAATTAGCAGACTAAAATCTGAATAATTATTGTAAAAAAATATAATATTAATAATAATAATAATGTTTAAATACGTTTTTACTCCCTGCAAATATGGGGTGTTTTGCTTTTACCCCCTGCAATTTTTTTTTTTTAAAAACACCTTGCAAATTTTTTTTGTTTGATATTAGTCCTTCTGCCAAGTCTCCGTTAGTGGTTTGTTGACGTGTCTAACGGAACTGCCAGCTGGCTTTGCTGACGTTTTGGCTTTGCTTTTACCCCCTGCAAATAGAGGGTGTTTTGATTTTACCCCCTACAATTTTTTTATCTAAACCCATCTTTCCTCATCTTCATCTCTCTCTGTGTTGTTGTTGTTCCCTCAACATCTCAGCTTCATCTTCTCTCTCTCACCCACACCACAACTACCAACACCACCACCACTCACACACCACCACTCACACACCACCGCTAACACCCCCAACCACTCTCTTCATCATCTCCAACCTCACTCTCTCAAAAACGAAATCGCCGTGAAGAGGAAACGAAATCGATGTTGTTGTTGTTGTTGGAAACAAAATCGTTGTTGTTCAAGAGGAAACAAAATCAAAATCGTTGTCATTTCATTTCAATTTGTTCTATTTCGATTTTGGGGGTTTTTTGGAAACAAAATCGTTGTGTGTTTTGTGGTGTGGGTGAGAGAGAGAGAGAAGAGAGTGGTTGTGGTGTGGGTGAGAGAGAGAAGAGAGTGGTAGTGGTGGTGGTGGTGTGGTGGTTGCGGTGTGGGTGAGAGAGAGAAGAGAGTGGTTGTGGTGGTGGTGGTGTAGTGGTTGCGGTGTGGGTGAGAGAGAGAAGAGAGTGGTTGTGGTGGGGGTGAGAGAGAGAAGAGAGTGGTGGTGGTGGTGGTGGTGTGGTGGTTGTGTTGGTGAGAGAGGGAGAGAAGAGAGAAGAGAGTGGTTGTGGTGGTTGTGGTGTGGGTGAGAGAGAGAGAAGAGAGTGGTTGTGGTGGTGGTGGTGGTGTTTTGGTTGCGGTGTGGGTGAGAGAGAGAAGAGAGTGGTGGTGGTGGTAGTGGTGTGGTGGTTGTGTTGGTGAGAGAGGGAGAGAAGAGAGAAGAGAGTGGAGAAGAAAGAGAATAATAAGGGGTAAAATCAAAAACCCAAATCAAGAAATAAAATAAAAAATAAACTAAATATAAATGTCAAATGTGTGACACGTAGGATTTTTTGTAACAGAGGAACTAACAGAAGGGCTAACGCAAAAATGGTGACATTTGCAAGGTGTTTTTTTTAAAAAAAAATTTGCAGGGGGTAAAAGCAAAACACCCCCTATTTGCAGGGGGTAAAAACGTATTTAAACCTAATAATAATAATAATAATAATAATAATAATAATAATAATAATAATAGCTTGGCTCTTTGTGTATTTGCTAATCGCGAAAAGGAAAGCAGAGAAGAGAGGAGAAGGGGGCTGCTCAAGTGTTAGGAAAGTCGTGAAATTGGGAGCAGCAACCATCAGTAGCACACAGAGAGAGTAAAGAGAGAAGAGAAACAATGGGTTTCATCGGTGAGAGTGTTGAGTCTATCAAATCTCTTCAGATCCGCCAGGTCCTCACCCAAGCCGTTAGTCTTGGTTCGTTCCATTTCTCTCTCACTATTTAATCAATCAAAAGAAAATTCTGTCTTTTTACGTCATCTGGTAGCTTCAGTAATGTGTCTCGATTATGAAATCATAGAAAATTTGAGGGTTTTGAAATTGCATTTTCACTTTGTTTTCTTTAGGGTTTATATCAATAATTCGTATTATAATGATGCATGAAATAGGGCATAAGTTTGTTTAATAGAGGGATTATATGTGAAACTAGTAACATTACAGAGGCTGAATTTGCTGACATTCTCCCTATTTTTTGTTGCTGCTCAAATCAAGATTCTGGTGAGGGAAAATTGTGAGAAACACGTGAAGTTAAGTGAAATAGATTATATGAACACCGTAGAGTTGCTTCCAGATCATTGAACCATAGTCTGTCATTCTTTATATGGTTTATTAACTAGCCTAGATCATGTATGCATATACTGGAAAGTGGAAACAGTACTTCAGTGTTTTTCTTGGTTGATATATATATATATATATATATATATATATATATATATATATATATATATATATATATATATATGCTGATTTTACCACAAATAGTGTGTCAACATCCTGGATTTCTGGTCTATCTATATAACTTATATTTAGTGAGGTGGTCTGTATTTTGCCTCAGGCATGATTGTTACGTCTGCACTGATAATATGGAAAGCGTTGATGTGCATCACTGGCAGCGAATCTCCTGTTGTCGTCGTTCTTTCTGGAAGCATGGAACCGGGATTCAAGCGGGTTAGTCAATCTCTTGCATGCATGCTTCAGTAATTCTGTATCAAATATTTTTTACATTGAATAGTATTTTGCTTGTCTTAATTATTTTCTACTATAGATAATATTTTTTTAGTAAATATTTTATACAAATAACTAGTATATTTCTAATTCTGGATTCATGTTGGTTATCTACTAAATACTTCAGCAACAAGAGGAAGCTGCATATATACTCAAAGTCAAAACCGTTTGGCAATGTGATTTGTTTGTTTCATTTCTGTAGTTAACAAATGTTGGCTTTCATGCTATACACAGGGGGACATCTTGTTCTTGCACATGAGTAAGGATCCAATTCGTGCAGGGGAGATTGTTGTATTTAATGTGGATGTAAGTTCACCTTTTGGTTTTATTCTTTGTGACTTGCATACTTTGTAGAGAAATTGTATCAGCATCATTTTGTATGTCTTCTTTCCAGAACAAAAGATTTGCTTATTCTGTTTTTGCTACTTTCTCTTGAGAAGTTGCTGTTGTTCTTGTTAGTTACATTAATTTTTTGACTCTGCTCAATACTTTCCCGTCCTTACTGACATAATCTATTGGCATGTACCCTTTTTTCTTTTAGGGACGAGAGATTCCAATTGTTCATCGTGTAATCAAGGTAAGCACAATATTTTGGTTGCATTTAGTACATTCATTCCAGCAGTTGCATCATTACTAATACTCAATACAACTCTGAGACGAAGTGTGTTGTATCTTTTCACGTGAGAGCCTCAAATGAGAGGATCCAAATCCACTTGGACACATAGTTGTCTTCTAGCTGGAAACTTAGGGAAATTTGGTTCACAGTGCTGGATGGGGGTGGATACATCTCATTTCATGAATATGTAGGAATACCTATTCAAATATCAAACTGTAACTACATAATTTACATAACAAATTGAGCTTACCCAGTTTGAAGTGTGTGGGTAAGAAACCATTTATATGTCTGGTTCTTATCAATTTAGCCACTACCTGCTTTTAGCTCTTATTTACCATAACTTAACTGCAAGGGATAAGGATCAGCACATTGTGGTGCCATTGGAATTTCCTCCTTTGCTTTCTCTCCACCTGATGTTGCTTGGACTACAGTCATCTATATACTGTCATTGACAAGTGACAACTTGTAGAAACTGGAGTATCAAGAATTTAAGGATAATGGATAAGAATGACATTACCTCTATTAGTCTTTTGTTCCTAAGAGAAATTTCCTGAATCCCCCAAACATGATTTTTTCATTGGTTTTACGGAAACAGATTCCTTGCCTTTTCCACGAAATGCATGGTGCCTTGGCTATAGAGGAGAGAGAAGGGTGACTCCCTAGTTTAGCGTTCTTTATGCTTTCAGAAATATCCACAGTCCACACCTATTAATTGTTAATTTTATGATGCAGTAAATGATAATTTATGTTGTCCTGTTTGAGAGTCTTAATGCTTGATCATTTTGTAGGTACATGAAAGGGAAGATACTGGGGAGGTTGATGTTCTCACAAAAGGTAGTGACTAGCACAGAAATAGTAATAATACTGATTTTAGGTCCTACATTGTACAAAACAGCGATTTTGGAATTCACTCTTTGCTCCAATATTCTATTTAATTTGAAAGTCACTCTTTGCTCCAATATTCTATTTCATGTCATTTGCTTAGGTGGTCAATTTTATTTGGTAGTTATCTGTTAATTGCATACTCTTCCTTCATGTATTTTGGTGTCATTGGCAGGAGATAACAATTATGGGGATGACAGGCTACTGTATGCTCATGGTCAGCTTTGGCTGCAAAGGCACCATATAATGGGCAGAGCTGTCGGGTATAGCATTTTCTTTAGTGACACTTACTCCCGTTATTGTAGACTTGTTTTAATTGTAGACTTGTTTTATAAACTTATCTGAAATGGCCATTACTCATTGTGGCAACCTATATTGTTAAATTGCAAAATAAAGGTTATATGCAAGTCTTGAACTAAGAAAGGGCTCTCCGTGACTTTAGGGCATTATGCATGCTAGGTTAATGCCACTAGATACGTATTTGTGGAATATGAAACGCTTGTTGGGCCTTTGAACATGATATATGCCAGGGTTTATCCTACAGGGATTACTACAGTTTGCGTTCCCTGTTTCTATGTTTCGCAGCATGTTCAGCTGAAAATTATTTCATGATATTCTGCTATCATTGCTTGTATTTGTTGATGGCAGGTTCTTACCTTATGTTGGCTGGGTGACAATTATCATGACTGAAAAGCCTATCATCAAGGTTTGTTTGCTCTGCCAATTATTGTGCTAGTATCATTTAGCTGAAGCTGGTTGCCTGTCTTATCACTTATGTATGTTTGTGGTGAATCTTAACAATAATCATTATGTTTTATTGAGATTAATAATGAAAAGTTTAAAGGTGCATGACATAAATTTTGCCATTTGGCTGCTCTAAAGTGAGGGATACACATTAGACAGAAACGTGAGGAGTTATATCTGTTGATGAGAAAACTAAGGAAATGTATTTAAGAATTTAATTTATAGTTTCATATGCAAGGTCGATGTGAAAATATTTGACATGGGTCGAAATGATCCAATGATGTGTTGTCACATCATTTAACGAGTATAATAGGTTTAGACCAAAAAAAACGAGTATAACAGGTCATGTGTTTTTAGACTCGATAAGTGAGGCGGCAATAATATTGAATGACCGTAAAATATTTTTACACAGATGGTGTATCAAAACTAAACTCTATATTTAAATAGCTTCATAGTTTGTTATATGCGTGCATGTATTTTATCACAATCTTCGCTATTGACGATTAAATCAATGGCTATTATTTTTGACTTTTCCCTTTAAAGCAAACTTTTTCCTTTAAGTAAATCCTATATTTTGAATTCCAAACAAGTATGAAGTGTGCTAAACTTGTCTCTTCTTTGCAGTATATCCTCATTGGTGCTTTGGGGTTGCTCGTGATAACTTCGAAAGATTAAACAATGAATGAATCTATATCAAACTACGGTCCGGTCCAATCTCCCTCCAAGAGTACTGTGAACAGATGTCATACTTTTATCGTACTTGAAAGTCTCATTTTGTACCATTAACAACATAATATTAAGAATTAATGCAGAGTAGTTGAATTTTATAGTTTGTTGACTCTTCTTAGGCCTTAATTAATCGTTGGTTGATTGAAACCCCTTTTCCTCTATAGTATCTCGGTGCAGCTTAAGAGCCTGTTTGTTACCGAAGGGGAAAACCACATTTGTTTCAATTTAAAAAATTATTTAGTAGTTTCATTGTGTTTGTTTAGGTTTTTTATACTAATGAGAATGAGAATTTAAAAAAGTGATTCTTATGATTAAAATGAGTTGTTTTTCGTAGCTTCCAAAAAAAGAGTTTGAATGAGGGTGCTGAATGAAAGAGAAGATTAAAAAAGTAATTTTCACTATTTTAAACAAATCAACTTTGTATCACTAATAATTACTTTTATTTTAATCTTAAACAAATCAACTCTAATGGGATATATAAGCTTCCAAGTCCTACTACTCACTTGTTAGGCGAGCTAACCTTGGGGGAAAAGCCTCGTTCATTCTCTCTTTCACTGGGGAGACAAATTGTGCCTTCAATTGCCCAAAAAATTTGTGCCATTAAGAGTGCAACGTCGTCTTTTTATTTTCTGGTCCAAAAGAATACAACGTGTTAGAAAAGGAATTTGCCCTTAATCAACCATGTGTATGAACCTTGAGCACCAACCCAAATATGGCGCGCAAGCAAGTTACGAATTCATTTAATCCGAATAAGAAAACTGTTCTGTACCGTGCTTCCGATCGTGAGGATCGATATTATGCAGTTGGTATATATTTTGTCCTTGATTCTATCTTTGTCCTCAGGCTTTGAGAGGAAGGTTTTGTTCGACCTGGAGATGTTCGACCTTGAGAGGCGATGTTGAGGTGTTCGATCTTGAGATGTTCGATCTTGAGGGGCGACGTTGTACCTGCAATGATACTCCGACGCTCAAGTCAGTATTTGAGAGAATGAGTGTTTGGTTAGAAAAGTGCTTACCATTAATGAGCATTGAATGAGGTATTTATAGAGTTTGGATGTGTTTGTGTTGGCGTTTTTGGGCCGTCCGATCTTGCGGGCTGATCTTGGCCATTGAAGATTGGACTCTCTTGATTATGATTGGGCTTCTCATCAATTGGGCTTTTGGAGAGGGGGTGTAAATAGAGAACAGTATAATCACCATAACAGTGGTCCCCCAAGTCTGGTCGCTATGAGGAGCGATCTTGACTTTGATGGGCGACGTAGCTATTATATTTTTGTTTTTGTTTGAGTGGAGATCTTATCCGGTCTCGAGCTTATGTCGAGGCTGGGGTTCTCGAGCGATGTTAACTGTCCGTCGAGCTTTCGAGCGAGGTGGATGGTTTTTCCGAACTCAGTGCTGCTTTGGAATCAGTGTAATCTTGGAATCAGTGCCATTTTTACTGTTTCTGACAAGGTGTCTCTTCGTAGTGGCGGCGCATGATGGTGACGTTTATTCTTCAGCGTGCGGATTTTAATGGACCATGGCTTGGACGTGACGCTTCGACTTCCAGGCCCAGGCCCATTAGATTCGCCTTGCTATAAATAAAGGGTCTCACCTCCTCATTCGTTGCTTGTTGTTCATTCGTTTTTGATTTGCCGATCTTCGAGAGCTCCCGAGCTTCTTTAAAGTGAACGAGCTTGAAGAAATTTCGAAGTACTTTTAAGGTCGATTTCTGAGGATCGACAACCGTTTATTTCCTGATATAATCAACTTGCGACATAGTTCCGAGGTTAGTCTATTTTTGTTTTTTCTTTACTTTTCTTTTCATTTGTGCCTGGACCTCCCCCCGTCCCCTTTGATCTCAGAATGGGGGTCGTCAGGTCGGGTTCCGACTTGCTCGCGAACCCATTTTCGATCTTTAATCCTGACATTTCGTCCCCCATTCTTGTAGATTCGACCTGGCGAGGACGAAACAAACTCGGAGAGACGTCACTCAGTACCGGAAAGAGTTTACGAACGCGATGGCTTCTGGTGGTGAAGTCCCTGAGGTTCGTACCGAGCCTCTTGAAGTCGCCGCCCCGGACGTGCAAGAGCATTCTGCTTCCGCCCCTATGAGTGATAAGGCGGAAGATAATTTTGAGAGTGAAAGTTCTTCTCCTGCGACCGATGCTAATGAGCCGAATGACGATACTCCCGAAGATGCGGAGGAGGATTGCTTGGTGGATGTGATGGCCATCACTTCCGAGTCCGATGAGGAAATCCCAGTGGAGGAATCAGAGGATTCCGAGGTCGATCTTGGGACAGGCTCCGAGGTCGATCTTGGGTCGAGTTCCGAGTCTGCCGATGAGTCCGATAGAGAGGGTGTTGGAAAACAAGTCGAATCTCGCCCTTCGAGTCAACCGGCTTCCAGCCGAGCTTCCGCTGCTTCTCTGGATGGGTACTCTAGTACTGGTTGTGGGGACCTTGACGTACCGGTGCGAGAGGTCTCTCAATATGATTGGGTTTCCAGAAATATTTTGGAGATCGAATCGTTGTACCAGCACGGGTTTAATTTGGAGAGGGTCGGGAGGAAAGCTTTGGGTCGCTCGAAGCAAATTTGGAGAGTTGAGGGAATGAAAAAGGGAGAGCATGTGGCTTTGTGGCCTGGAGAGCTCAAGTTCACTTTGTATCATATGCTGATAAACGAGATGAATATCCGGCCCCCTTTCACTTGGTTCGAGCAGACGGTTTTGGCGACTTTGGATGTTGCGCCTTCTCAGTTGCATCCAAACGCGTGGGCTTTTGTTCGAGCCTACGAACTAATGTGTCTTCACCTGGAGAGGCCGGTCTCGCCGTTGCTCTTTTTCCATTTGTTTGAGATCAATCGGAACAGCAGTGAAAATAAGTCCGGTCGTGAGCATGTCAGTCTTCGCTCGAGGCGAGGGGCCAAGGTTTTTAAAGCCTATGCGGACTCATTGAAGGGGAATTGGAAGGAGTTATTTTACTGGGTCGAACCGGTGACCGACGAAGCGATCGAGAGAGTGGGAAAGTTTTCAGAGGATGGTCGGACTTTGGTGTCCACCAAGTTTCCCATTGGTTGGAGTCAGGCCCATTTTGAACGATCCACCAATTCCTTTTCTGTTAGTCAGAATCGATTGAACGCTGCCGATCTTCTTACCAAGAGGATCCTGATGTTTATTTCTGAGAACATTCCGTTTTCAAAACATAAGTATCGGGGTATCCCTGCGGCTAAGATAGTTCAGGCTGGGAAGCGAAGACGAGTGCAACTTGTCTTAGGTAGTTCGTTTTTCTTGCTTTTGATTTTTGCACATCTTTGACTGTAGTTTGTATGACCAATTTTTGTTTCTTTTCCAGATACCATGGCCCCAAAGAAACTCGCCGTAATGAAGGCGCTGGCGATGAGGAGTGTCGACATATCTGGAGATGCTGAGGAGGTGGGTGCTCCGCTTCCGACGTCTCCCCAGGTTGAGACTGTTGTTGGGACGGTTACTGCTGCTTCCCCGATCAACACTGTTACCCAGGAGGACCTTGCTTATGAGGCTCTGGTCGATCTTGTTTCCAGTTCTCCTCCCCCGGCTGCTCCCGACGTTGGTGCAGGGACCTCGGCGAAAAGGGTGCGCACCGAGGCAAGTGGCGAGCAAAGGCCGGAAAAAAGGAGTAAGACCTCGAGGAGACCGAAGCATAAGAACAAGGTCGTACCTTTAGAGGAGGGCTTTTTGGAGCAAAACTATGCCCAGTGGCGGGAGGATCCTGTCGGGGAGTCTGTTAAATTGTTGGCGAATTTGGCCGACGTTCATAGGATCGAAAAAGAGAAATACGAGCAACGGGCTAAGGGTAAATAACATCACTTTCTTACATTCATAAAAACATCTCTTTCTTCATAACCTGATTTTACTTATTTTCGTGCTTGCAGTTTTGTTGGAGCTCGAGAAGTCAAAAAGAGTGAAGCTTGTGGAAGATGTGGCTTCGAAATCGAAAGAGCTCGCTCGAACAAAGCAAGAACTTCAGGCTCTGAAGGAAAGCCAGGGGGAGGTTGTACGTCGGGCGGAGTTCGCGGAGAATCGCGTAAAGGAGCTGGAAGAAAAGGAAAAAGTTTTGGAGGGGCAACTGGTCGAGGCTAATGAGAAGATTAAAGGTTTGGAGTTTCGTGTAGTTGGTTTGGAAGATGATTTGAAGAAAGCATCCGAGGCAAGGGTCGGTACAAGCGGCGATGCGGAGGCTCGAATTGCAGAGCTTGAAGCAGCCCTTCAGCAGAGCAGAAAAAATGCTAAAGAGGCTACGAAGCTTGCAAACGAGGCTAGGAGGGAGGCTCGTGAAGCTGCTAACTTTGCAATTGAGCTGTATAAGGAGGGTTTTGAGTGTGCCCAGGAGCAAATTGCTTTGGTCAATCCTTCCGTTAATTTGGATCGGTCGATTATCGATGCCGATCATGAGGTTGAAGGGGGTATGATCGTTAAGATCGATGCTCAGACGGAGAAGAAAACTGTGATTTTTCCGACCTCTACTGCCTGATGTTTTAACAGTGTTTCTTTTTGTAGAAGTTCCTGGTGTATGCTTTTACCTATTTAGTTTTTTGTATAGATCCGGAACTTCTTTCGATCCAGCTGGAGATATTTGTAATCTTTTTTGGGATATGTATATCAGACCTTTACGAGCTTTAATGAATGCTTTTTGAATTTCGCATGTCATGTATGTCGATTTTACGAGTTTTAACGAGTGCTTTTTTAATTCTGCACGTTGCGTATGATGTAAGAACGTCGGTAAAGAGGAACTCGATTTACCGGTTCGAACCTATAGGACAGTTTACTAGGACTCGGCCCAGATTTAACTCGCCCTATAGGGGTATCGGCAGCTGTGGCCGATGGTCGTTCTTAGGACGTTTCGATCCTTGAAGACCCGGTCTCTTTGAGATAGTTTGCCAAGACTCGGCTCGGATTTAACTGTTTTCTCAAAGAGTTTGCGACCTTGGGTGGTTGCTTTTGGGGAGATCATTTAAGATCGGTCCCAGTTGATTCCCGGTGGGGGGAATTGGGTCCCTTCATTCTGTTTGATGAAAATCAAGAATGTGTGGAGACCTGGTAAAAACTTTTGAGAAGCATCGAAAGCGTTTGAAAGAAATGTCAAGTTTTTCTTTTTTGATTAATAACTTGTTTCGAGTTTACATAAGATCGGTGTAAATGATTTCTTTCTAAGGATAATAACTTTTCAGTTTTGTTGCGTTCCAAGTCCTCTCAATCTTTCTTTCTTGGAGGGTCTCCAATTTAAAGGCTCCCGTACCGGTTTTAGATAAAATTCGGTAGGGGCCTTCCCAGTTTGGGGCGAGCTTTCCTTGGGAGGCGTTTTTCTGACCGACGTCAGCTCTTCTGAGTACCAGATCGCCAGGATCGAAATCTCTGTGAACGACCTTGGTGTTGTATCTGGTTGCAACCTTTTGTTTGATGATCGCTTCTCGGAGCGAGGCCCGACCTCGGATTTCATCGATGAGGTCGAGTTCTTCTCTTAAGGCTTGATCGTTATTGCTTTGTGTTTTGGGATTTGCCGTTCTCCAACTAAGTTCGCCGATCTCGACGGGGATGACTGCCTCACTGCCGTAGGACAGCCTAAAAGGTGTTTCCCCAGTGGAGCTTTGGGGGGTCGTCCGGTATCCCCAGAGGACGTAAGGCAATTCTTCTACCCAATTTCCTTTAGCATCGTCCAAACGTCGTTTCAGCCCGTTCAGTATTACTTTGTTTGCAGCCTCTGCTTGACCGTTGGTTTGAGGGTGCTCTACTGAAGTGAAATGGTGCTTAATTTTAAGCTCGAACATTAGTTTGCGAAATCCCGTGTCTGTGAATTGCGTCCCGTTGTCCGTTACTACTACCTCGGGGATCCCGAACCTGCTCATAATGCTTTTTTTGAAGAATTTTATGCAGTTTTTTGCAGTGATGGTCGCCAGGGGTTCCGCTTCTATCCATTTGCTGAAGTAGTCTACGGCGACGATCAAGAATTTGACTTGTCCTGGTGCCTTTGTGAAAGGTTCGAGTAAGTCCATTCCCCACCATGCGAAGGGCCATGTGGAGGATAAACTCGTGAGGTCTGTGGGGGGAGCTATGTGCACATTGGCGTGGATTTGACATTTTTTGCACTTCTTCACATGATTACTAGCATCGCCGATCATGCTCGGCCAGTAGTAGCCGGCTCGAAGGGTTTTACGTGCTAAAGATCGAGCTCCCATGTGCTGGCCGCAGATTCCCTCATGAATTTCTGTTAATACATAGGCCGCTTCCTCTCCCTCGATGCATTTTATTAACGGGGAAGAGAGGCTTCTTTTATAGAGCGTTCCGTTGATGGCTGAAAAAGCCGAGGCTCTTCTCCTGATATATTTGGCGTCGTTTCTGTCTGGGGGTTCCGTTCCTGAGACGATGTACTCTAAAATTGGGTTTATCCAGCTGTCTGTTTCTTCGAGCATGCAGATGGTCGGGTTAAACAGAGGCTCGAGAGATACACTGGGTTTGTGTAGTGTTTCTTGGATGGTCGTCCTCTGGTTACCTGGGGTTTTTGTGCTTGCGAGTTTGGCGAGGATATCAGCTCGTTGGTTTTCCGTTCTTGGGACATGAACTATCTCGCTCCCTTCAAATTTAGCTATTAGTGACTGTACCTGAAGTATGTATTTTTGCAGGATCGGTTCTTTGGTCTCGTATTTGCTTCCGATCTGGGAGACCACCAAGAGAGAGTCGGTATGGAGTTTAATTTTTTGGACTTGGAGGTCAATTGCCAGGCGAAGTCCGGCGATGCAAGCCTCGTATTCTGCTTGGTTGTTCGAGGTGGGAAAACCGAATGTAAGGGAAACTTCGATGATGACCCCAGTCGGGCTTTCTAGCATAATCCCAGCGCCACTCCCTTTTGGATTCGAGGACCCATCGACGTATAGGATCCATATGTCAGATTCGGTGTTAGCAGGTGTCATCTCGGCGATGAAGTCCACCAAAACTTGCGCTTTAAGCGTAGTTCGAGCTTCATATTTGATACCAAACTCTGAGAGTTCCACGGCCCATTTGATCATTCTTCCAGCTAGATCGGGTCTGTGGAGTATCTGTCTGATTGGGTAGTTAGTTCGGACGACTACCTGGTGAGCGACAAAATAGGCTCGAAAACGTCGAGCTGCGACAATGAGAGCTAGGGCGATTTTCTCGATTTTCTGATAACGACTTTCAGCCCCGTGCAGAGCTTTGCTTGCGAAGTAGATGGGACTTTGCCCGGTTTCGAGCTCGCGTACTAGAACGGCAGCTAACGCCTCTTCCGAGATTGCTAGATATAAGTATAATGTTTCCCCTTCATTTGGTCGAGTTAAAATTGGAGGCTCGGAGAGAGATTTTTTCAGTTGTTTCAAAGCTTCGTCTTGCTCGGGCGTCCATTCGAAATCTCTTTCTTCTTTTTTGAGGATTTTGAAAAGTGGAAGAGATTTGAATGCTGCATTCGATATGAAACGAGATAGAGCAGCTATCATTCCATTGAGTTTTTGCACTTCTCTCTTGGACGTCGGAGTTCGCATTTCTGTGACGGATCGACATTTATCCGGGTTCGCCTCGATTCCTCGTTCTGTTAAGAAGAAACCTAAGAATTTCCCGGCTCGAACTCCGAAAGTGCATTTCTCTGGGTTTAATCTCATTCTATTCTTTCGTACCTCAGAAAAAATCGCTCTTAGATCGCTTATATGGTCGTCATCACTTTTGCTTTTGGCGATCATATCGTCGAGGTAAACCTCTACGCTTTTACCGATCTGGTTTTGGAACACTTTGTTCATCATTCTTTGATAAGTTGCTCCAGTGTTTTTTAAACCAAAGGGCATAACACGGTACGCGAAGTTTCCTCGGTCAGTGATGAAGGCGGTTTTTGCTTGATCTGGGGGAAACATGGCGATTTGGTTGTATCCGGAGTATCTGTCCATGAAAGATAACAATCGGAAACCGGAAGCGCTGTCGACCAAACGATCGATGCTGGGGACCGGAAAAGCGTCTTTTGGGCAAGCTTTATTAAGATCGGTGTAGTCGACACACATACGCCATTTTCCGTTAGATTTCTTTACCAGGACTGGGTTTGATAACCAAGTTGTGTATTTAACCTCAGAGATAAAGTTGGCTCGGATGAGGTCGTCTACTGCTAAGGCGGCAGCAATGGCTTTCTCTTTGCTTTGGGCCCGCTTTCTTTGGGCGATCCATTTTGCTTATGGGTTTATTGCGAGTCGATGGCAGGCAACCTCTGGCGGGATCCCAGGCATGTCTTCGGCCGACCAAGCGAAGATGTCTTTGAAATCTTTAAGACATTGGGTTAAATCGATCTTGATCTTTTCTGGAAGGTCGATCCCTATTTTGACTTTTTGGGAGGGGTCTGAACCGAGCTGTATTTCGACGAACTTTCCATCAGGCTTTGGTCTTTTGATTTTTTGTTTGAGCTCTTTGGTTAGCTCGTCGACGTCTATCTGTTTTTCGACCTTCGGATCGCAGTTGGTTTCTACGTTAGTGGCGGTGTTAACTTCAGTTGATCTTCCTTTTGGTATTTTGGGAGTCGACAGTTCTTCCGAAGGGGGAACCCCTTCATGCTCCGAAGCTTTTCGTTCGTTCTTAGTCCATAGGAAAAAACACCTGGAGGCCGACTCTAAGTCAGAGTTTAAAGTGATAACTCTGTCGCAAAGAGAGTGGAACTTCATCTTTAAGTGCGTGGTGGATGTAACCGCCCCGAGCCTGCCGAGGGTCGGTCTTCCTATAATGCCGTTGTATATGGATTCACAAGGCAAGACGAGGAATTTGGTTCTGACGGTTCGAACCATTGGTTCGGTTCCGTAGGTAACCATTAGCTCCAGATGCCCAAGGGGTTTCGTTCGAGATCCGTTAAAGCCGGACAAAGCCGTCCCTCTATAAGGGGTGAGTTCCTCTTTATCGATCCCCATTTTGCTCAGAAGATCGATAAAGATGATGTCTGATGAGCTCCCCTGATCGACCAGGATTCTACGTACCTCCTTGTTGGCTATGATTGCCGATATCAAGAGAGGTACGTGTTTGTTAGCTTTTCCGTCAATAAGGTCGTTGTCACTAAAAGATAATGGAGGTCGATTAGTCTTGACCGGGGTTGTTGACGTTGAAGCCACGCATAACAATTCCTTCCATTTTCTCTTCATGGATTTTCCCGATCCTTCATGATCGAATCCCCCAGTTATCATCATGATAACCGAGCGTTTTTTATCCAGCTCTTCGCGGTCTGGGTCGATCACTTCTTTTCCTTTTGCCCTGAGATTTTCATTTCTTTCTCTTCCGACGTTGTCAGATCGTTCTCCCTCCCTTTTAACATAAGAAGATAGTTTTCCCCGTTTAATTAAATCTTCTATGTCATCCTTTAGGGCGTTGCAATGGTTTGTGTCATGGCCATTGCTTCTGTGGTATCGGCAGTATTTGTTGGCCTTCTGCCCAGGTCGGATAGGTAAGGACCTGGGAGGCTTGACGTCCCTGAATTCGACGTTCCAACATTCCCCTAGTAACTGGGCGTTGGAGACGTTGAGTTCGGTGTATACCTGGTGACGATTTTTCCTACCGATGTTCCACGAGTTTTTACGAGGGTCGATCTCGATGTGGCGTTTCGACGGTTCTGCATGTGACGACGTTTTGTCGACCTTGGAATTTTCTTCTTCGTTAATAAAGCACTGGGATAGTTCGAGGAATTCTTGAAGGGTGTTAGGTTCCCAGGTGTTGATGTGCTTTCGGAACGAGCTTCCAGGGAGCAGACCTTGGGCCATGAAGAAAATTCGAAAAGCGTCGTCTAACTGCCGAACCTGAAGAGCTTCGATGTTGAATCGCTCTATATATTCCCTCAGGGGTTCATTTACTTTCTGGACAATAGATGCTAGAACATTTTTGTTTTTGGGTTTGCTCTTGGAATGGGCAAAGTGCACCGAGAAGTGTTTTGCTAACTGGTCCCATGAGGAAATGGTATTCGACCTTAACGTCCGAAACCATTCGGAAGCCATTTTGTCTAGGGTCAAAGGGAATATTCGGCATTTCATTTCCATGGGTACATTTCGATACTGCATGGTCGTGTCAAATTGGTCTAGATGCCTGTCGGGGTCGCCCGTCCCGTCGTAAGTCTTCAATCCTCCAGGTGGTTTTTCGAGATACCGGGGGACCCGGAAGTTGTCGATCGATTTTGTGAAAGGACCTTTTCGCCCAGGTCGATTTGCTCGTGACAGTGGTTGGCGTCTGTGATGGGGTTCAGGATGTCCGTATCGTCGTGTTTGATTGTTTTGAATGATGTCATGGCTTCTCGATCGTCTCCTTGACGAGGTCGAGCCTTCAATTTGGCGAGCCAGAGGAGAACGGGAACCATTCCCTCGGTGGCGGCGTGGAGGAGAATGAGGATCATCAAGATCGTCGTATTGTCGAGCTGATGGAGAACGGGAATGAGCCTCATGTTGTCGAGCCAGAGGAGAACGGGAATGAGCCTCATGTTGTCGAGCCAGAGGAGAACGGGAACCATTCCCTCGTTGACGGCGTGCGGGGGAGCGATGAGTGAGCTTTCTCCGTGGGGGTGATCGATGAAAAAGTCTTCTTCGAGTTGGGCGTCGTTCCTCCAGTGAGCTCTGCCCGGATGATTGTTGGTCCAGGACGTTCCGACCTTGCAGTCTCGCTACTTCGGATTCGAGGTTGGCGAAGCGGTTGTTTCTTTCTTCATTTACCGCTTCTTGCCGAGCCAATAGCTGAACGAGCTGTTGAACCGCGTCCGTCAAGGCCGGGAGTAATTGAGGGGGAGATGGTAAGCTCGTCTCATCTGCGCCCGATTGTGCTCGGGAAGGTCCCGTGTTGGGATGTCGGCTTCGTGTTTGCGACGAATTCGTGAGTTCCTGGACGTGGCCTTCAGGGGTTTGCTGAGGGCCGAGGTCAGGTTCGGCCATGAGACTAGTCGGTATTGAGCGGTGTGTTGGTGCCATTCAATAAGTTCAAGGAGATGGTGAGAAAAATCGGGTATTGGTTTCTCCCACTGTGGTCGCCAATGTTCTGTACCGTGCTTCCGATCGTGAGGATCGATATTATGCAGTTGGTTCTATCTTTGTCTTCAGGCTTTGAGAGGAAGGTTTTGTTCGACCTGGAGATGTTCGACCTTGAGAGGCGATGTTGAGGTGTTCGATCTTGAGATGTTCGATCTTGAGGGGCGACGTTGTACCTGCAATGATACTCCGACGCTCAAGTCAGTATTTGAGAGAATGAGTGTTTGGTTAGAAAAGTGCTTACCATTAATGAGCATTGAATGGGGTATTTATAGAGTTTGGATGTGTTTGTGTTGGCGTTTTTGGGCCGTCCGATCTTGCGGGCTGATCTTGGCCATTGAAGATTGGACTCTCTTGATTATGATTGGGCTTCTCATCAATTGGGCTTTTGGAGAGGGGGTGTAAATAGAGAACAGTATAATCACCATAACAAAAACCATAGAATAGTAATTTGGTTTGGTGCTTATAGAGACTAAGTGCTTGCTTTAGCACTATCTCTCCCTTACTTTATGTGGGCCTCGATTAAAAATAATGAGAGTTATTTGTTGATAATGTTATGACTTGCATAGAAACGTTACTTTGAAATCTCATTAATCTAAAATCAATTAAAAATATAGATGATGACTTGCATACGGACAGGTGCTGTCGTGTTCTTTTTATGAATGAATTTAGACAGTATTTAAATAGTCTGAACATTACCTCGTGAAAATAAAGAAAAATTTAAAGTAGATAAAAAATGAATTTCAAATAAAAAATTGATAAATATTAAAACTAAAAATGTAAAAGTATCATTTAAAAACAATATGTGCATTTATCCCGTGTGTTTTTATATATAAGTGCAGTGTTTTTTTATATATCAGTGTTGTTATCCCATGTTTTTTATATATTAGTGCAACTATCACGTGTTTTTATATATATCATTGTCGTTATCCCTGTATTTTTTTATATATCAGTGCAGTTGTCCAGTGTTTTTTTATGTATCAGTGCAGTTATCTCATAGTTTCAATTGATTATTTGAATTGATTAGTAGATTATTGTAGATAGTAAAAGATAGATAGTAGATTATCAATAACAAATATTTATCCCGTGTTTTTTTATAGGTTTAAGTATGTTTTAGGCCCCTGCAAATATAGAGTGTTTTGGTTTAAGCCCCTGCAAAAAAAAATTTAGAAAAAAACCCTTGCAAAATACACTTTTTTGAAATAGGCCCTTTTGTTCGTCAAACGTTACAAAAAAACACAGTTGACTAACAGAAATCCTACGTGGCTTTTATATTTATTTCTATTTTTTTAAAATCCTAATTATTTGGCCTCCACATCATCATCATCTTTCTCAATCTCCCCTCAAAACCATCGCCCTCCCTTCCCCACCCCAAATTCCGGTGACCCTTCGCCGGCAACCATCAACCTTCTGCTGCGTTTTAAACATTCTGATGTATTTGTTCTTCTTCTCACCATCAACCTTCAATTTTGATTAACCTTTTCTTCTTCTCAGACCCATCGTTCTTCTTCTTCTTCACCCAACAATATAAATTTCGATTTGTTCTTGTTTATTAAAAACGAAATTAACCTGGATCTGAAATGAAATTAATCTGGATCAGAAGAGAAATCGAAACCCATAAACAAAGAATCTGCTGCGTTGTTCATTGTTCATCAGATTGAAACCCAAAATCGTTTCTGCGTTGATTTTTTCCTGGGTTTCTGCGTTGTTCATTTGCGTTTAAACTCCGATCTGTTTCTGCGTTTAAGCTCCGATATGTTTCTGCTAATGGATTCAGGTTGGGATGGTTGGGGTTGGAAATCGCCCGAGAGAGAGAGAGAGAGAGAGAAGAGAGTGGTTGTGGTGGTGGTGGTGTGGTGGTTGTGGTGTCGGTGAGAGAGAGAGAGAGAGAGAGAGAGAGAGAGAGAGAGAGAAGAGAGTGGCTGTGGTGGTGGTGGTGTGGTGGCTGTGGTGGTACAGTCAGCATTTTTAAGACACATTGGCAGACACGTAGGTTTTTTTTAACGTCAATGTTGTTGAGTTTTAACAGAAGGGCTTATACCAAAATAGTGTATTTTGCAAAGGCTTTTTTCTAAAAAAAATTGCAGAGGCTTAAACCAAAACACGCTATATTTGCAGGGGCCTAAAACATATTTAAGCCTTTTTTATATATGAGTAACAATTATTTGTCCTTTTTTAGGTATTAGTGACAAATATTTGTCGCGTGTGTTTTAAATATTAATCAGTTTAAATAGTCATTAAGCCTTCTTGTTTTTTTAGATAGTAGTTTTCAAAAATTATAATTATAAATGGCAAATATTAATCCCGTGTTTTTTTATATATCACTGCAGTTATCCCCGTTTTTTTTATATACCAGTGTAGTTATCTGGTAGTTTCAATTGATTATTTTAGTTGATAGTAGATTATAGTAGATAGTAAATTTGTTAGATAGTAGATTATCAATAAAAAATAATTGTTTTAAATATTAATTAGTAATTTAAATAGTCATTAAGTCTACTTATTTTTTAGATAGTAGGTTTGTAGTAGTAGGCTTCAAAAATTTTAATTATCAATGACAAATATTAATCTCGTATTTTTTTATATATCAGTGCAGTTATCTCATAGTTTCAATTGATTATTTTAGTTGATTAGTATATTATATATAGTAGATAGTAAAAGATAGATAGTAGATTATGAAATATATCAGTATAGTTATCCCGTGTTTTTTTATATATATGTACAATTATACCGTGTTTTTTATATATCAGTGCAGTTATCTCATAGTTTCAATTGATTATTTTAATTGATTAGTAGATTATAGTAGATAGTAAAAGATAGACAGTAGATTATCAATAAAAAAGTTTTATCCCGTGTTTTATTATATATCTGTGACAATTATTTGTCCTTTTTAGGTATAAGTGACAAAATTTGTCATATGTGTTTTAAATATTAATCAGTAGTTTAAATAATCATTAAGTTTTTTTTAGATAGTAATCTCGTGTTTTTTTATATATCAGTGAAACTTTCCTGTGTTTTTTTTTATATATTAGTGCAGTTATCGTGTAGTTTCAATTGATTATTTTAGTTGATTAGTAGTGTAACATCCCCAATTTAGCTAATTTCATTTATTGAAATTAGCAAGAGGTTATAAGATAATTAATTAGCAAGAGTCATAATTAATTAATTAATTAATTAATTAATTAATTAGCAAAATTGATTAATTATGAGATGATTGTCATGGGCTACATAAATAAATTGTGTGTTGTTGTTTAGCTATATTGATCATAAGGATTAATGATTGATTATGGACTGGTTTGCTAAATTAAAATAGTTAGGAGAGTTAGGGGATAATTGAGTGATTAGAAATGAATTAAATGAGAGAGTGAGGTGTTTAGCAACTAGAAGGGTAAAACTGTCTTTTCACCAACTCACTTAAACATTCACTAGTGCAAAAATGGGATTAGAATTAGACATTTAAAGTCAGGCGCTCAGATGCCTGACTACATAAGTGACGCGGTGGTAAACTTATAATTAAAAGGCAAAACTCGCGAGTTTTAAAGTCAAGCGGATACACGCCTGACTTCTAAAGTGAACAAATAGAGAAAAAAGTAGACTTTAGAAGTCAGGCGTGTATTCGCCTGACTACATAAGTGACGCGGTGGCAAACTTGTAATTAAGGGTAAAATTATTTGTTTCTGTTTTAATACTTTAGAAGTCAGGCGTGTGTATTCGCTTGACTTCTAAAGTACTAAAATAATAAAAAAGAATTTCACTGCCTCACTCTCAGAACACTCCTCTCGATTCTCACTCTCACGTACTAGCATTCTCAGTCTGAAACCCTAAATGTTTTTCTTCCTCAGAGACTCAGCCTTCGCTCTCCTCTCGTCACTGAGCCTCAGCACCCTACTCATCCTCTCCTCTTTCACGGCACCGTGGTCTTTCTCTCTCCCTCCACCGTGACTTCGTTTCCTCCTCTCTTCTCTCACTCCGTTTCCTTCTTCTCCAAAACGCAGCTCTGCTAGGGTTTCACAAAACCCAGCAGAATCCACTGATTGAAAGCTGTTTCAGCTTCAATCTTTAGCCACGAACACGAATCAGAAGGTAGAATACAAAAGTCCTCTGCTTTGATTCTTCGGTTTTGTTTTTACGAACACTAACTCACTGTTTTGTGTTTTTACAGGTATTCTGAGTTCTGGGTTTTGAATCGAAAGTATGAACAAGAACAATGAAAAGGTATTCAGCAAAACCTTCACTGTTCCCTCTGTTGTAACTCTTTCTTCCCTCTCTTCTTCTTCTTCTTCTTCTTCTCACTGCTTCTCTTCTAGGGTTCACTGATTCTTGAAAGATTGCAGTGATTGAATACTGGAAGTGCTTCAATGTTGCTGCGGAACACTTCTAGGACAGGTAATTGTGAAAACCCCTTTGTTTTCACTTCTGATTTTGCTCGTTTGGAAACCCTAGATCGTAGATACTGATTTGTATTGTGTTTCTTGACTTGTATGTACAAATCACGAGTTCATCTTGCACTCAGCCTTGAACGAGAACATAGCGAAGGTACGAAATCACTCTTCTCAATGATTTCTCTTAGATTCTTTGACTTTCAACCTCTGATCTGTATTTTGTTTACTTGTATGTACTGTACAGCTTGTTCTTGTGAACACCTCAAATTTCATCAACTGAAATTCTGTTGGAACACACAAGTAGGTATACTTCTTTTACCTTCACTCACTGTTACACTGTTTCTCTCTTTTCTCACCTTTAGAGGAAGATACTAATCTCTATTTTCTTCTACTTGTGAGGTCAATCACTTATTTACAGAGAGGGAAACACTTAGCAACAAGAAACAGGCAAAGAAGAAAAGCACAGAATAGAAAAACGCAGGGAGGAAGAAGAATTAAAGAATCAATGTAAAACTTTTATTTTTTCAACTGTTATATCTGTACAGCAATGTAGTTTTTATATACAAGATAGCCTTAGGTAGTTTTAGTTTGTTTTGATAACAAACTCTTCAAACTGATTTTGTTGTTGCGTGTGAATTTTGTTGTTGCGTGTGAGAGCTGCAGTTTTGCTGTTTATATAATATTAAATTATTAATATAGCTAAATTTTAATGTGTTTTCCAATTTAACAGTAATAGTGAAATTATTTTATTGTGTTTTAAGCATTTCTGATTAATTTTTATCTGTTGTTTTTCAGCTTAAAGATGTTTGTTCCAGTGACTATTGTGGCACTCTTGATTCTAATTCCAGTCAATGTATCAAGTGGGGCATTATTTTTCCTAAGAAGAGAATTGGTAGTTAGTGATATTGATAAACTCTCAATATCAAATGTTCCAGCTAAATCTACAAGGTACAATTATTTTTTTTCTCTATTCTTTCTTCTCATGGCCTGAACTAGTCTTGTCTCTAGCTCTTGTTGGGCTTAAATCCTTTCATGTTTGTTGCTACAATACATTTTCAATGATAGTGTGTTTGTGTTGTCTAACAGTTGTAATTGTATATTTCAGATTTTTTGTTCACATAGGATTGGAATACCTGTTCACGGCATGGATTTGTTATCTGCTTTACAAAGAGTATGATGAGATTGCATTAATGAGATTGCATTTTTTGGCCTCACAACGCAGGCGTGTCGAGCAATTATATATATGGTGAATTTCTTACTTATCATTATTTTAAAATGTAGTAATGTACTACTAGTTTAATAATTTCATTCTGATATGTTTGCATAGGTTGTTGCCACTCAACTTTGCTAAAAAACAATCACAACTGTGTGGAAGGAGCAATGCATGGTGCTTGCCCCATTTGTTTTGAGGTAACACTTCCAACTTTCATGATTTAGAGTCAGTTGCTTAACAAGCGCTTATAGGAAAACTAGAAGAATCTTGTAGTAGTTATGAATTTTTATCTATAAGGTTAGTATTTCATTTGTTTTAAAAAAAGCTTCTCATTTTACTTTTCTATAAAACCCCTATAAGCTGATAAAGTTTTCATGGACTAGGAGGTAATTGAAATCGAGTCTTAGATATCACTATACTGCTTTTTAATTTGATGGAGGCTGATTCAAGCATACAAAATTGATGATTGCAGTTTTTGGTTCTACATCTCTTTCTGAAAATTGTCCTGATTATTGTATTTGGTTCTACATTAGGCATGCATGCCCTCTCTGCTCCAAGTCAGTCTTTGATTAAAATGCAGTCCTGTGCTGTTTTTTTAGGTCATTGTCAGTGGGCAACCAGTCAAGGATTATATCGACTCTGCAGTGAGACACGTGCTCCTCAGACAGGTTTGCTTATGCCGTTGATAGAATTTCATTGGTCTCATGCATTCTCAAGTTAATTCAAGGTGAAGATCATGTTTGATTGGGATCCTAAAGGGAAGCAAGGCCCTAAGTCCCAAGTCCCCAACCTATAGAACATCCTAAAGTAAGCATTTATCATTCAATAATAGTAGAAGTACTAGCTAGTTAGCCCCAAGTCCCCAACCTATAGAACATCACATTAGTTTCATTACACACCCATTATATTCACCCATGATGAATCATGATGACACAAAAGTATACAGTAGAAATTAAAGAACTAGCTAGTCAACCAAAAAAGAATAGTAGAAGAGAAATACCCAAAATGAGGTTTCTTAGCATAGTATTTGTTTTTGTTTTGTTTGTATATTTTATGCTTATAATATACTGTAATGCCTGCATACGTGGTTGAGATATAAAGGAGGAGAAAATAACAAGTGATTGATAACAAGCTCCCCCACCCCATTCTAACTTCCTGAATTGATAGAAGTATCAATGAGTTATTTTCTAATGAATCAATCAATTCTTGATTTGATCCTCCTTTGCTTCAACATTTTTGCAGTTTATGGAGTTCAGCAATCAAGTGATTGATAACAAGCTCCCCCACCCCATTCTAACTTTCTAAAGAATGTTGCATATTATTTTACCCCAGATTAACATAAAGATCAGTGTAGTTTACGTGTGGTACCAACAATTCTACTTGATAACTGTGAAAACACATGCCTAACTGATATGATTTATGGCTTCTTTCAGGGACAACGCTTTCTGCAAAAGTTTCCCATGACTCTGACTCCAAATCTTCCATGATTTCTGAATCTGATGAAGTACTTATTCCTCAGGATCAAGATAACTCTGCATCCATGACAGATCAACTTGAAACTCTTGATATAACCTCAGAGGATGTACAGGTGCTTTCTCCTTTTTCATGTGGAATATATTTATCTAAATAATTTTGCATGCTTGTTGTCACATGCCTTTTGTCGTATAGGAGTTATGGTTTGGTTGTCGTATGCATATGGATGATCTATGAACCTTTGAGGCATTCTAGTTGCTTAAGTGGTGCAATTTTCTTGAGTTTCAGCAGTGTTCTTAGCTGATTGTATGTATGTGCAAAAACAATGTAGAGGATGGAAAAAAACATATTTGAGAAATTTTATTGCTATATTTTGCAAAAAAAAAGGAAAATATTTGTGCCTTAGTTTTTCTTGCTGGGTTTATTAAACTAAAAAATGTCTTTTCCTTGCCATTACTGCAGATTTGTATGCATACTTTTGATCTTTGGCTCACTCTTAAAAATTTTTCTAATATGTGAAATATATTAGGATTGTTGTCTCAACTTAGAGAACTGATAAAAAAAAAATCTCAACTTAGAGAGATGCAATTTCATTGACATTCCAAACTTCATCAGTCTATCCAATCATAGTATCTTATGAATTCTATTGAGATGACAGCTGAACCTAATCTAATTAACACATCTAGTTCTTGCTCTGTAGTCAAATATTATCATTTGGTACAAAATTGATGACTTTTGCATTCTTTGTAGTCCTTTGGTGCATATTGTTGGAGCAAAATGCTATATTTTAAGAATGTTCTTTTGCCCAAAATTGATTTTTAATCATCAAAAGCAGTCAAGAACCAGAGAAAAGTGATTAATTCTCATCTGAATTTCATTGATCTGAATGAATGAATTTGGTTACAACTATCTAGCCATAAATAGCTAGCTCTATGCCTACTTTCATTTGATCACTGTGTTATTAATAATTATGAGTGTTTTTTATTTATTACTTTCAGGTGTTTGGGATATTGCATTTGATTGTGTCTGTAGGGCTTATTCTTGCTTTGGATAAGTTTTTGAAGCAAGCATTTGTAGATGCTGCAACAAATTCCCTCTGCAGCTACAGCATTGATGAATTTCTTTGAGCCTGCTTTTATGTTCATTCAAAGATGTCTCCCTTTGTTCTATGTTCCTTCTTTGGTTGTCTTGCCCCTTTCTGTCAAAGATATCCCTGCTGCTTCTGGCATCAAAATTGGCCTTATTGTAGGTTGGTACATTCTCTTGCATGTCTAATTCTACAACTCATCATTTGGACTTGTTTTGTTTAGCTATTTCCTTTTTAGTTCTTGAATAGTAGAAATTACCTGTATCATAGATATTACATTTTTAGTCCTTGCCATCTTCAAGACTAATATGATCAATGCTATAACATATAGGGGTCAATTTGACTATATACTCTGGAAGCTGAGGCATATGTTGTTTTCTTGTTTAGCTTTGTTTTAGTTCAGTACAGTTGGGAATATATTGAAGAAGTTGATGAGTTAACTGTCAGGATTCAAAATGCTGGAACTGACGTTGTTGAGGCAATGGCTGGTGCAGGGTCTGCTACTTTGTCAATGGCTTATGCAACTGCAAGATTTGTTGAATCATCTCTACGTGCGCTTGATGGAGATGCGGATGTGTATGAGTGCGCGTTTGTACAATCAGATCTGACTGACCTTCCCTTATTTGAGCATGATACTACTTAGAGAACTTAGGTTGCAGATTTACTTTAGCATCATAACTGCTTCCAGAACTTAGGATTCAAATTTTCCATAGTATCAATTCTACTTCCAGTTTTGTTAGTAGAATAGGAGGGATCTTCCATTTCTGTTATCTATATTGATATTTAGTTTTTATCAGAAATCTCAATAGATTACTATCATGTAGAATTGGAAAAATGTAAACGTTGAGTGTTGAATAATATGGCCATTGGACCAGTTTGTGTTTTTTAATCTTATATATGTTGGTAGTTGTACCAATTGATGGCTATTGTAAGTTTCATTTGTTTGAATTTTTAAATCTTATATATGTTTGAATTTTTGGTTTGATTTTGGTCTAATGAATTAAAATTAGTGGTAATTATTTAGATTAGGCGCCTCCCAAAGTTGCTGTAATTTAGATTGGCCATATTCCAAGTTACAGATGATTAGAGTGATGAATTTTGTATAACCAGGGTGTAACCAAAATTAAAAAAAAAAAAAACTTTTAAGGTCAGGCGCAATAATACTTGACCTTAAATCATACATACGAAGTCAAGCAATAATAAAAGCTTGACCTTAAATCATACATACGAAGTCAGGCAATAATTAATGCTTGACTTCGTAAGTATGATTTAAAGTCAAGCTTTTATTCTTGCTTGACTTCGTATGTATGATTTAAAGTCAAGCAATAATAAATGCTTGACTTTAAATCATACTTACGAAGTCAGGCAAGAATAAATGCTTGACTTTAAATCATACTTACGAAGTCAGGCAAGAATAAATGCTTGACTTTAAATCATACTTACGAAGTCAGGCAAGAATAAATGTTTGACTTTAAAACATACTTACGAAGTCAGGCGCAATAAATGCTTGACCTTAAATCATACATACGAAGTCAGGCTATCGCTTGACTTTAAAACTCCAGACATACAAAGTCGACTTAATAAAAGTCAAGCGCCCGCCTGACTTTAAATCCCCTTTTCGCCTGACTTTAAATCCCTTTTTTGCACTAGTGCTTCCAGCTGAAACCATTTAGCTCACTCCAGGCTCATTACACCACACAAAAACATCACTCACTCCCACATTGCATGCTGCTGGAAAAACAGAAAGAGAGAGAGAGAGAGAGAGAGAGAGAGAATGAGGGAGGGAGCCGTGAGAGTGAGAAGAATAAGGAGAGGGGAGAAATCTTTGGTTCCTTGATGCATGTCACACATTTTCAGCTCATTAGATTCAGCTTCTCTTCCTCTTCCCACTGATACCACAATCACCACTTGTTTCTTTCCCTTCCTCATTTCACCATTTTTGGATGTCCAAGCTCACTTGACCAAAAATGGAGTAAACAACCTTGCATGTCACCATTGAAGCCTTAAACTCAGTTGTTGAAGTTCAAGAACCAACATTTAAGCACACTCACAAGCAGCATTCTGAATTCCACCACATTCAGTAGCCAAAGTCGAAATTGGGGTGTTTCGGGAGCTTAGGAGATCGCTACGGGGATTGTTCGAGTGTTAACTTAACGGTAGCATTGCGTGGAACTCGGTGTTTTGTGATTTTCATCACAATCGGTGAGTTCTATACTCGCTTAGGGAATTATTGTCGAAATGTTGATTGCATGTTATGTCCGTGTTTTTAGTTCACAAGTGTTCGCGTTAAAAACCGTATTTTGAAACCGTAACGTTTAATGTGTTTTGATGAATGATTATTTCATGATATTGTGATTGTTTGGACCGATTATGTTGCTGTCCTGGACTGAAATAATGTGTTTTGATGTTTGGGAATCGATCGGGACGGATATTGGAACGAACGGGATAGCAAATTTTACGAAAAATCAAGTTTTCTGGACACTGTTAACACGCACGGACCGGGCGCCCCTGGGGCACGGGTCGTGCGCATCACACGCACTCATGGTGCGCTATTTCTAAAACAGGCGCACGGGTCGTGTGTTTTCACGCACGGACCGTGCGTATGCCTCTATTACCCTAATTTAAATCATGTTTTAGGCCATTCCAATTGGTTCCAAATCGATTCTAATCCCTTCCCCAACCCTATGTATTGATGAATAAACCGTAATTCGTGGAAAACACGTAGGAATGATTAATGTGATGTGAAGGTTCTATGTTAATGAATGTTAATGGATATGAAGATGAGGTTAATGTTGTGAATAAGTAAATGGACTTTATGTCCCAATGAGGTCAAGGAAAGTTAAGATAACGACGTGTTTACCGTGGTTTTTGGTAAACACCGCTAGTTACACATAAGTGTTGCTTGCAGGATCAACTAGAAAATCTCAGAACATTTGTGTTTGAAATTTTCCAGAAATTGTTAGTGTTCTTATGGTTTAATTTGACCGCATTAAGAATAACCGTCGAATTGACGGGGAAAGCGAATAAAGAAGAGATGAATGTGAAGAGAACAAGCAATAAATGTGCAGAAATCTTAAAGAAACAGAAGTAAAATTGCATTAATTTATAAAGAGTGGAACGCAGATTCATACATTGTTTCTGTTGACTCGTTTTCTCTGTATGCGGAAGTTTGAGTGTTTTAGAATTATGTAAATGAATTGCGACCTCTTTTTCCCTTCAGACAACTAGTATTTATAATAGAAGGGAAAAGAATAACTGTTTAATGAATTCAAAAAATGGTAACTGTTGAGGATTTCGACAGTGTAACTGTCACCTGCTTCGACCACATTACTTTCGTACTCCTCAGTGGCGTCGTTGCTATGCTTCTTCGACAGCGCCTCTTTATCTTTGATCTGCTACCAAACTCACTTTCTCCTGTCGAAATATCTTCTTCAAAATCATAAGTTTAAGCTTCATTGACTGTATTTTATTTAGCCTGTCGAAAATGCAGGCCAACAAATTGCCCCCCAAAAAAGGCTTTTTGTAACACCCCGTTATTTTTTTTTTGCTATTTAATTATATTAGCATAATATTAATTATTAGTAAATTATTTAATTGATTGAAATTGTTTAAATTGAAAATGACTTGTTTGATTTATTAAGTATGAAATTGTGTGTGTAATTGGGAATTTAATTATGCTAAGTTAGGGTGATTAGGGTTGAGGGAGTCATTAGGAAAAGGAAATGTTAAGTGGAGGGTATTTGTGTCTTTTGCCATGCCCTTTATATACCCTTCCAGCTGAAATACCAACACCCCATTCATCATTTCCAGAAAAATCTGAAATAGAGAAGTTAAGAAGGGAGAGGGTGCGAATGGGAGAGGAAGGGAAGAGGTGAGAGTTTCTTCAAACCACCATGCATGCTCAATATTTTTACATATTCTGAATCAACTCCTCATCTCCTTTCTAATGATACCAAAACCACAGCCATCCTCCTCCTCCTTTTGAAATCACCATTGAAGCTCAACCAAGCTCCACCTAGATAAATTGCTAAATCTGACCTTGCATGCCTTCTTTGTGAGCCTTAGCACCAATTTCAGCAACCACATTTCGAATTAGAGCAACCTTAGAAGTCATCTCAGTGGCTGGGTTTCGTTGGAGAGTGCTTTGGAACGATTCCGGAGAAAGTTCGTGAGTCGGTGTTGTGATCGAGTCCGAGGAGAGTTCGTGGTTCTCAGGAACGGTTGAATCATTGAAGTCTCGGCAAATAGGTGAGTTCTATACTCACTAGGGAAACTATCATGTGTTCTGGTTGAGTCTCGTGTTTTAAAGGAAATTGGCGACAAGCCGCTTTACGAAAATCCATTTTAAATACCGAGCTGTGTTGTTGTTTGATTGTGATTGTGGTTGATTGTTATAATCGTTATGTGATTGATATATGGATTGTTTGGCTGGATAATGTTCTCTGTTTGAAGGTTGATGAGTTAGGTATCGATCGGAACGGAGTTTGGACACGAAACGGATTCGAAAAAGGGCTCGAAATGGCATTTCAACAAGTCTGTGAGACAGGCACGGACCGTGCGCCATCAAGCACGGGTCGTGCGGTGCCTTCTGATTCACAGGATTGCTGAGTGTTGATTTCGCGTACGGACCGTGCGCCATCAAGCACGAGTCGTGCGTATGCTTCTGTCAACATTTTCAAAATGTGTTCAAAGCCTTCCTAATTGATTCCAAACCTATCCTAATCCCTTCCCAATGTTATGAAATGATAAAATAACCGTAATTCGTTGGAATTGCTTAAGTTTAATGATAATAACCTCATGTCATGATTGAATGATTATTGACGGCCCAATGCGGGTATACGGAACGTATTATGGATTTGATTGTCATGCTATGATTGTGATTGATATATTATGCGACCGATTATGACTAAGTTAGATAATCATAATGTTGAGTATGGGCGATACATTATGATGTGGACTAGGTAATGGATAGTTATAAGCTAAAATAATAACGTTAGTAATTCCGTGAGAGATCACCTAATGACAAGATCATGTTAAGTATAAGAATTAGGTTAAGATTAAGACCATTGTTATACAAGTTCATTGTCATGTTCACAGATCATTGTTCACTGCTCATTGTTCAAGGTATATTAAAATATATACATCAGGTTAGGGTGACGACCCTATTTCAATTTAGTGTGCTAGGGGAGGGGAAGTCATGAGCCCTATGAACCTAGGCCCCTTGAGGTTTGCCCACTAGTGATTAGTGGATTGGGTTCACCGGAAGCTTACTTTGCCAAGTGACCGGTGACACGCTAATAATCATGGTTAGGCTCAGTGATTGAGCATAGTTCATTGTTAGGCTCAGTGATTGAGCATAGTTCAGCCACATAGTCAACTTTGAGGACTATGAGTTTTAGATAATGAACCAAGCATAATTGAACCGAGAGGATTAGTAAGGGGTCTCGATAGAACTCACTGAGACAAGTTGTCTCACCCAATCCATGTTGTTGTTTTTCAGAATTGCAGGCTAAGTTGAAGATGAAGAGGCATGGTCATGGAGATGCTTGAGGAGCAGCCGCTACCTTTATTTCTTTATGTCTTATGTTTCAGTTTCCTTTGCACCTTGTATTCAGATACTTAGTATGTACGATTGTACGACTTATGTTATAAAGTTGTAAATCGCTTCCGCAGACTTTCGGTTTTGAGTATTGAACACTAGTTGAGGGTGTAAGGACCGACTTTATTTATATTCAGTTTAGTTATGTTAAGCACGTTTGATGAGCGATTCATCGAAGTCTAGTATGTGTTCAATATGTTAAAAGGAAAGTCACTCTGATGTATGCCAGTAGTGCATTTCGGTAATTTATACAAGTTAGAAATTAACGGGGTGTAACACTTTTTCGACTAAGTTTTTAAACGAAGATAGAAAATGACGTTTTTTGAAGCATCGTTCGAAGGAGCTCTCGTTTCCAAGATTGCCTTTGTCTTGTTTTGATTGATTTCGATGCCTTTTTTGTGCACAACAAATCCCAAGAAATCACCTGCACGTACATAGAAGGGCAAGTCACATTTTATTGGATTCATTTTTAATCCATATTTTCTCATCCTTTCGAATGATTGTCGAAGATGGTCTATATGACCATTTTCTGTCGAAGATTTAACAACAATGTCATCTATGTAAACTTGCATAAAATTTTCTATAAAGTCATGAAACATAGAATTCATTGCTCTTTGGTATGTGCCACTAGCATTTTTTAGGCCAAAAGGCATTACTACCCATTCATAGATGCCTAAGGCCCCTGGGCAACGAAATGCGGTTTTCGACACATCTTCTTCAGCAATAAAGATTTGATTGTAGCCCGAATAACCATCAAACATACTTAAATAATCAAACATTGTTGCTGATTCGACCAGCATTTCTGCCACAGGCATGGGATATTGATCCTTAGGTGTAGCATTATTTAAATCCCTAAAGTCTATGCAGACTCTTAGAGTCCCATTTTTCTTAATAACAGGAACTATATTAGCTAACCAATCAACATACCTGGCAGTTCTGATAAAACTGCTTTTGAGCAATCTTTCAACTTCTTCTTTGATCTTCGACAGAATCTGCGGTGCAAATCTTCTTGGAGTTTGCTTCACTGGCTTCCTATCTGGTCGAATTGGCAGTTTTAACTCCACCACTTCTCGACTCAATCCAGGCATTTCATTGTAATCCCAGGCGAAGCAATCTTTGTATTCCTTCAAGAGCTCTATGGTTCGACCTCTCAAACCTTTGTCAATCTTAGCACTTATAAATGTTGGCCTCTTTATGGAGCCATCTCCTAAGTCGACTTCCTCCAGAGGATCTTGAGCTTGAATTTTTTTGGTTGAACCCATTGGGTCCTTTTCAAAACCTAAAGGCTCGTCATCATAGATACTATCGAGCCTTTGGCCTTCGACCATATTATCTTTATCTTTGATTCCACTGGTTTCCTTAACCATTTTTTGTTGTATTTCTGCTTCCAAAGCCGTATTTTGTTTGTTCTCGGCCACATAGGTCGTGATTCGATTCCAAGCACTGGGCTCAGACATCATAGCTGTTTAGGGACCATCCCACTCTGTAGGCTTGCAGAAGCCTTTTGAGTGGTTTTCTTCGCCAATGACCTCCCTCTCCCAAATGAATCCATGGTTTGGGTGAAGGTCAAGTGAAGAGAACACATTATCTTGTGGTGTGTATCCACTTGTTGATGGCGTACATGGTGCATTGTTTGCCAGGTGTTTGTCGAACGTCTTCTTTGTTATGTGATCTACCTCTGCCAAGAAATAGCTTTGATCATCTTCGACGTTTTCAACTAGTCCATCTTCTCTCCAGATGGAAAGCCTTTGGTGGAGGGTCGAAGGCACTGCGCCTACTCCATGGATCCACTCCCTACCAAGCAACAAATTGAAGTTTGCTTTAGTTGGGATTACCATGAACAAGGTTAACCTCTTAACACTGCCCACTACCAGTTCGACTTCAATGGACCCAAGTGAATGGCCAGTTTTTCCTTCGTAGTTTGTAAGCACTACGTTATGTGGCCTTAAATCAGTATCTGATTTTCCAATTTTTGTAAGCATGTGTTGTGGCATTAGATTCACTGCCGCACCACCATCGACCAGGACCTTGTTTACCTCAACATTGTTGGCTTTTGCCTGAATAAATAAGGGTTTGAGGTGGTACTTCATCCCACCATCAGGCCTCTCAAACATGGCACTTTGATCTTCAATGCAGCCATTATTTAAAACATAGTAACATCTTGGCTTGTGCATAGTCATATCTTCATTGAAGTCTTCTTCGACTTCACTTACCTCTGACACAATATCGTACTCAATTGGGAGAATTGAGACGACGCATATCACGTCGAGATCAGGTTCTGAATCTGAAAACTCAGATTCCATTTCGTCATCCTCCAGATTGAGGCCTTTTTTTGAGTCAAGGCCTTTTTTAATAATTGAGAGTGGAGGGAATATCCTCTTAGTGGTAGACCTCCTGGGCACTTCTACAAGGGAGGTTAACTTTTTACCCTTGTTTAGGTTTGAGTTTCTGCCCTTCTTTGCAGCAGCAACCTTTATCTGGCGTTGATACCTATGCCATTGTGTCCTAGTCATAGGGCTCTTCCCTTTGTAGTTATTATTGTAGGCATACCTCTTTGATTCAGGAGCCTTATTTTGATTCATGGCACTTGTGCTTCCTTTCGCCATGGTTGAGTAATATCCCGCATCCTTTTCACCAGAATATACCCAGTTTTCGACAGGTGACCTAGATGATGGCACAAATGTTTTAATTTGAGCCTTCTGGGTCGAAGGCGTGACATTGTATGGTACACCTCTTGGGTTGAAGCTGAATTTAGGCCTGTTGTCGACCCATTTGCTTTTCCTCTTTGACTGAGGTTTGATACCCTCAAGGCTCTTGGCAGCCTCCTTGTCGAACACAGAACTGCACCTTGGGCACAGCATAACCTCCGTGTTGTTGACTTTGCAACGGTTCAGGAAGTCTATTAATTCTTCCTCAGCATTAGGATAAACCACTTGTATCTTCTCATTGTACTGGTCTTTAGTGACCATTTTAGTGTTGATCTCTGAGCTCTTCGTAGCCCCTTTCGCCACAAAATCTGCAGCAATGACCTCAGTAGCTTCGACAACATTTATGTCAACTGGCTCAGCGTACATGGCATCTGCCACAGGGAGAGGATCAGTATCTATCTTCATCTGAGGCTTCGACTTCTCACCAAAACTCAGCCTGCCTTCATTTAGTGCTTTTTGGACCAAATCCCTGAAAAGAACACAACGAGATGTGTTATGGCATAAAAAATTATGATATTTGCAGTAACCTCTTTTCTTTTGTTGTTCTAATGGTGGCACTTTTAGGCCCTTAGGCACTAAAATCTGACCATCAGTAACTAAAAGATCAAATATTTGGTCACATTTTGTGACATCAAAGGTATAAGTTTTTGCAATAAATTTATCATTTTTTGGTTCGACAGTATTTTTCCCATCAGAAGGCTTCAACAATTTACAAGTATATGGAGGCCCAGGTTTTAATTTTGCAACATTGACCTCTTCTTCGACATCTTCATATGATATGTCGAATTCTTGGTCACTGTCATTAACATTGACATATGCAACCTTTCCTTTTTTGTCGAACCTACTGGTTCTGGCCTTTTCATCCTTAAGTCTTTCGACTTGTCGAACTCTATAAATCAATTGTGCCATATCTCTTAAGTGTAGAGTATCTAATTTCTTTCTAATAGATTAGTCGAGGCCACCAGCGACCATTTCGACTAACTCATGTTCAGGCACTTGAGTAAAGCACATTGCCTTGAGTAGTCTGAATCTATTGAGATAATCGTCAATTGACTCTGGAATTCTGCGTCGAACACTAGCCAACTCTTTAAGACCAATCTTCGATTGTCCCATATAGAATTGTTCATGGAATGCCTTTTCTAACTGGTTCCAATTAAACATGGAATGTGGGGGTAAAGTAGTGAACCATGTAAAAGCATTTTTGGTTAGTGAACTTGGAAAATATTTCATTTTTAAGTTCTCATTTTGTGCTATATCACCAGCCTCAGTTAAATAACGTGCAATGTGTTCGAAAGTAGATTCGCTAGTTTCTCCAGCGAATTTTGTGAATCTAGGGATCTTCCACCCCCTAGGCAATTCTGTTTGCAGAACATATTCAGACAAAGGTGATACATAATTAGGCCTGTGTAGACCTAGATTAAGACCATTCTGTGCTAGAATAGTTTCGACAAGATTGGCTAAGTTATTTTAGATTCCAAAATTATTTTGGTGAACTTGTCTAACCACTTCATCAGCAATTGGTTCCTGTGGACTAGTACAACATCAGGAATGGGCTCTTCGATGACAAGTTGTTGCCCTTGATTGATGGGAGTTGCAGTGTTAGGCCTTTCTATAGGGATTTCGACAGGCCTAGCATTCTGAATTTGAGGGATTTCCTGGTTATACATTGGCGTAGTGCCAAAGAAATCAACAATTCTTCCCATTTGTGTTGCCAACATTTGGTAACTATGATTTGTGTTTTGTATTAAAGGGTTAAACACAGTACCAATCTGTTGTGTTAACATATTAACCATGTCATGGTTACTATCGTCCATTTGTTGTCTTAATGCCAACAAGGACGATGTGGTTAAGGGTGGGGATTTCGACTATAAAAGCTCTCTGGCGAACTGTGCAAAGGCGAAACCCCTGAGACTACGTTATCTGCCTGAGCAATCGTACTTGTCTGAAGGCCTGCCATTAAGGCAGTTGGCATGCCGTGTGGGTAACTTCGACTATTCGTAGGTAGATTAAATGGAAGGCTTCCAATTGTTGGATTATCCATATTCTGTGTCAACGCTGGAGTAGTCATCATAGACACATGGGTGAGTACAGGAGCGGTTACGGCAGTTACTCCTATAGTTGTCGAAGAAGGCATAGGAACGGTTACTCCTACGACATTTGCAGCGTTAGTATCACTAACTGACGCTTGATCGTGTAAGATTTGTGCATTAGATGCAGGAGGGTTGGTTGCATTAGAGCGAGGCATCTCTGGAAGACGTCTACCACTCCTTAAACGCATGCAAAGTATGAATTACACGTTGAGTTTGATAACAAACCCAGAAAATTTCAACAAACTTCAAAAAATTACCGTGGTTTTTGGTAAACATCGCCAATTACACATAAGTGTTGCTTGCAGGATCAACTAGAAAATCCCAGAACATTTGTGTTTGAAGTTTTTTAGAAATTGTTAGTGTTCTTATGGTTTAATTTGACCAAATTAAGAACAACCGTCGAATTGACGGGGAAAGCGGATAAAGAAGAGATGAATGTGAAGAGAACGAGCAATAAATGTGCAGAAATCTTAAAGAAACAGAAGTAAAATTGCATTAATTTATAAAAAGTGGAACGCAGACTCATACATTGTTTCTGTTGACTCATTTTCTTTGTATGCGGAAGTTTGAGTGTTTTAGAATTATGTAAATGAATTGCGACCTCTTTTTCCCTTCAGACAACTAGTATTTATAATAGAAGGGAAAAGAATAACTGTTTAATGAATTCAAAAAATGGTAACTGCTGAGGATTTCGACACTGTAACTGCCACCTGCTTCGACCACATTACTTTCGTACTCCTCAGTGGCGTCGTTGCTATGCTTCTTCGAGAGTGCCTCTTAATCTTTGATCTGCTACCAAACTCACTTTCTCCTGTTGAAATATCTCTTCTTCAAAATCATAAGTTTAAGCTTCATTGACTGCATTTAATTTAGCCTGTCGAAAATGCAGGCTAACACGATGCTATGATATTGATTGTAATTGAAATGATTATGTTGATTGTGATTGAGGTAATTATGATTGGATTGAATTGTGAATGTTCTAAGTGATGTTAAACGAATGTTAGTAACCACGAGTGAGGTAATGTCACGAAAGGATAAAACGGACTAAAATGTCCCTTGAGGTTGAGGTTATGTTATGTTTATGTCATGTATAAGAGACAGCCCAATGCGGGTGTATTTATATAAATTATATAAATTGAGGTTAGGGTGACGACCCTATTGAGGTTAGCGTACTAGGGGAGGGGAAGTCATGAGCCCTATGAACCTAGGCCCCATGAGGGATCCCTGATAGAAAATGGTCAGTGGAATGGGTTCACCGGGATTTTTACAGAATAATGAACGGTGATATGCTAAGCAATGTAAAAAGAGGTTTCACGTAGTCGCTTATTAGGGCTACGAGTTAAAAAGAGGCATAATGAACCAAGAGAGTTAGTAAGGGGTCTCGATAGGACTCACTGAGATAATGTTATCTCTCCCTTCATGTTTTGTGGTTTTTACAGAGAAACAGGAAAATGCAATGAGCATGGCTACGGTGCAACCGAAAGGAGATGTCGAAGTTTTAATTCTATAGGTTTATGTTATTTTCTCTTGTCAGATTTGTATTTTTGATTGTACGACTTATAATTGTTACAAGTTGTAAATCGCTTCCGCTACTTTCGTTCTTGATATTGAACAGTAGGACATGAGAAGTTTGTAAGTCACGTAATTCAAGTATTTAAGTAAATTATGTTAAGTTATGCAAATGAAGTGATCGTCTGATGATTATTCATCGAAGATTTTAGTTCGTGTTCAATATCTGAGACAGGAAGTTATCTATGATGTATGCTATATTGTATATCTTGGTATTTTCTATGTAAGAAATATCGGGGTGTTAATTACAAGTAGATTATAGTAGATAGTAAAAGATAGGCAGTAGATTATCAATAAAAAAAAGTTTTATCCCATGTTTTATTATATATCTGTGACAATTATTTGTCCTTTTTAGGTATTAGTGACAAAATCTGTCACATGTGTTTTAAATATTAATGAGTAGTTTAAATAGTCATTAAGTTTTTTTTTTTTGATATTAATCTCGTGTTTTTTTATATATCACTGAAGTTATCCCGTGTTTTTTTATATATTAGTGCAGTTATCACGTAGTTTCAATTGATTATTTTAGTTGATTAGTGAGTGGGTTTGATTAGAATTTTGAAATTTGAAAAAAAAAGGGTATGAGAAAGTAGGAAAAAAGTAGGAGTGAGAAGAAATTTGAAAAAAGTGTGATAAATTACAATGTTGTCATTTTTAAGTGTGGTTTGTTTGTATAAATAGATAGTTAGATATTAATCTCTTGTTTTTTTATAATCAGTGTAGTTATCCTGTGTTTTTTACATATCAGTGCAGTTATCTCGTAGTTCTAATTGATTAGTTTAGTTGATTAGTAGATTATAGTAGACAGTGGAAAAAGAAAGTGGGTGGGTTTGATCTGAATTTTGAAAATTAAAAAAAAGAAGTAGAAGAAAGTAGTAAAAAAGTGGGAGTGAAAAGAAAGTGCATTGGGAGAAGAAATTTGAAAGAAAGTGTGATAGTAAATTACAATGTTTTCCTTAGTTATATGAGTTGTGAAGTAAATAAAGAGGCTTGTTTGAGTAATTTAAGTGCGATTTGTTTGTATAAATAGATATTAGATTAGATAGTAAATGAGAGTAAATTGTAAACCATTTGATATTAATTTAATTATATTGTATTATATAGGAGATTAAAAAATTGAGAAAAGAAATATTTTTAAATAAAGGGTGTGAGAGCCACAAATAGTAGATATGTAAAAATGTGAGAAATATTGAGAAATGTGAGATTGAGAGAGAGAGAGAGAGAGAAAGAAAGAGAAAATAGAATTAAAAAATAAAAAATAAAAGTAAATTGCATTATTGTCCACAAAGTGGTGATGTTTCAAAAATTTAATATGTCCAAAATTGTTTTTTTAAGTTGTTTATTTGATTAAATAGATATTAGAAAATAGATATTAAATTAGATTATAAATGAGTATTTTGAACAAGTATGAAATATGATATCTCCATGAGATCGTTGGAGGTTCACTAGTTATACATTGTCTCTAATGGCCCCTTCTCGATGATTCTTCATATACTCATCCATGTCTAGAAGAGCCTCTATTATATCAAAAAAAAAAAAATTAACTCACGTTTTTGTGAGGTATGAATCTTTTTTGGTTACATGTGAGATATGAATCCTAATATTGAAACAACTTAGTTGGTAATTTGTATTTAATTTTTTTATAAGCTAATTTGTATTTTTAAACAATATATCATGTTAGTCATTTAATAACCAAAAATAAAATCAAGAAGTGAGAAAGGACGAGAAATCAGATCAGAAATACTAGATGAAACATTATCAAAAATCAAAAATCAAAAATAATAATAATAAAAAGATTTGAGAAATGAGAAAATGGGGGACATTCCTAAACCCTATTCCGATGCCAACCACCACCACCGTACAATCTTCACTTTCACCTTAATCGACGACGTTGAGCATGATCCCTCTCCCTGATAATGCTAATACCCACTCTGCGATCCACTCGCAGACTCTGCAATTTCTCCTCCTCCTCCGCCGCCGCCAATAACACTCTTGTCACCCTAAAACCCTTAGAACCTCCTGTTCTCGACAAACTCAAATCCGAGAGGGACCCACACAAGCTCTTCCAACTCTTCAAAGCCAATGCCACTAACCACCTCCTCGTTGAAAATCGATTCGCCTTTTACGACACCGTTTCCAGGCTCGCCGGCGCTAAACGCTTCGACTACATCGAACAACTTCTCGAACACCAAAAAACCCTCCCTCAATCTCGCCGTGAAGGCTTCGTCGTTCGGATCATCGCATTGTACGGCAAAGCCGGTATGACCAAACACGCTATTGATACTTTCCATCAAATGCATTCTTTTGGTTGTTCTAGAACTGTTAAGTCTTTCAATGTTACTCTTAAGGTTTTGTCTCAGACTCGAAATTTTGATTCTATTATTAAGTTTTTAGAAGAGATTCCTTCTACCTTTAACATTCAATTAGATATTTATTCTGTTAACATTGTTATTAAGGCGTTTTGTGAACTTGAAAAGCTTCAAGAGGCTTATTTGTTTATGTTAGAGTATGAGAATAATAAGGGTGTTCAACCGGATGTTGTTACCTATACTACTCTTATCTCTGCGTTTTATGGGCATGGGAGTTGGGTAATTGGCAATGGATTGTGGAACCGTATGGTGTTGAAGGGTTGTATGCCAAATCTTGCTACTTTTAATGTTCGGATTCAGTTTTTGATCACTGTGCGGAGAGTTTGGGATGCTCATGCTTTGATGGGGTTGATGAAGAGAATTGGGGTTGCACCTGATGAGGTTACTTTTAATTTGGTTATCAAGGGTTTTTTCTTGGCTGGTTATCCTGAAATGGCGATGAGGGTTTATTCCGCGCTAGACGGGAAGGTTTGTAAGTCTAACTCTAAGATTTACCAGACCATGATTCATTATTTGTGTAGGAGAGGGGATTTTGGTCAGGCATACACTATGTGTAAACATAGTATGCAGAAGAATTGGTTCCCGAGTATAGATACCATATTTATGCTGCTGGAAGGCTTAACGAGATTTGGGAAGATTCATAAAGCGAAGGTGATTGTTGGGTTGGTTGAGAGCAGAAAACCTTCCTTCCCTAACGCTAAGATTTACCAAACCATGATTCATTATTTGTGTAGGAGAGGATTTTGATCAGGCATACATTATGTGTAAAGATAGTATGCGGAAGAATTGGTTTCCGGATGTAGATACCATCTGTATGCTGCTGGAAGGGCTAACGAGATTTGGGATGATTCGTAAAGCAAAGATAATCGTTGCGTTGGCTGAGAGCAGAAAACCTCCCTTCCCTTCCAGTCAGTTGGCTTCTTGGAAGTCCCTATTGTCCGCCCGTTAAAGTTAGTGGAATAAAGAAAGGGAAATTGGTTGACTTTTGCCGGACAGAGGCCCAAATGGATCTCATATTCTTTCTATTCCATTTATTTGTACATCTTGAAAATTTGATGCATTCTCTTCTATGCAAGCAGTCAAACACTGGTTTTTTCCACTCAGTTTATTGTACCATCCCTAAGAAGTTTCGGCCAAGCTGATATTTCCAGGATGCAAATACCATATAAACTCCTGTAAGTTCTGATATCCTCTTCCTTTCAACATTCTTTGCTCTCTGCCACATGTATGCCCCTTTGTGATTGCTTTCATAAAAGAAAAGCTTGCATAGTTATGAAGGTTCTATATGCTATTCTGTTCCTTGACTTTCATCGAAAAGTAATACCCTAAGGTGATTTGACTATAGTTCATTTTTAGTTTCAATAATAATAGTAACAATCAAATATTAACTTCGGTTGCAATGATTGAAAAGTTTAGGATGGATTTCTGGTGTTTAAGGCATCTTGGAAGATCACTGTGTCTTGTAGGGGGGGGGGGGGGGGGTAATTGTGTGTGCATGCATGAATAAATGTTATTGTATGAATGTCAGCTTTGTAATAGTTGTTTGTCTTAAGACACTTATGTAATACTTAATGATTTCATAATCATGGAAGAGAGCCCAATTTTCATTTTAAATTAGTGAAGCTCATTCTTGTTGTGGATATATCAATCATCAGATATAAACCTCGGTAACATTATGTTGTTCAAATTACATTTCTTTTATCATTATGCCCGCTGTTTTATTGTTCTTTTATCTTACCTTATTCTGGTAATGTGGCTTCGCTACTTCCTCATTGTTGATATGTCACCCTTATGACTGCTTTAAATCATCTGTGAATAATTAAACATTTAAATTAGTTGTTGGTTGATACATCGATTTAAGGATTGGTGTTTTATGGTATGGTACAATATATCGGTAAATTAAGAATTGCTTCCAAATACCTATTTGTCTTGATCTGGATATTTCTGGAAGTATTTTGATATGTAATCTGGGTTTTGTGTAGCGGAGAGCAGATGTCTTGATCTTCAATGAGCAATTGAGCATTCTTATTCAGACTCTGATGCTGTTTGGAGGGCTTGCTGCATAATGTTATGCACTGGGTTCAGTGGAAGTACTTGTGAAGCGAACATGTTTACAGAGACGGGTGCTTTAGAACATGGATCTTTTCTTCCTTGGATTTAATGCTGGACAATAGCTGAATGTTCATCTCGTTTTTGTTTCTCATCAAAGATGATGTTCAAGTGAATAATCTGTTTATCCGGGTAGCTAAGTTTGGTTGAAGCATATTGGAGAAGTTGCATCAGCCTTCTGCTGGGAGAAAAATTGTGGAGGGTGTTTGAGGGACAAATGAACGAAGATGAAAAGAGCATTATTGCATTCAGTGGAAAAAATTGAGGGAAAAATTTGTGATTTGTTGACGTTGCTGTTGATTATTTGCACAAACAATTAATATTATTCTTTCTTCTCTATTTAAGTTTTATGAGAGGAAAAAATTGTTGATTTGATTCGAGTATTTTCTCTCTTCATAGAAAACTTCATTTCAGTAGTTTTATTTTCTTTTCTATTATTTATCCTTCATGAGTGTGCCGCTGCTATCTATTGTTGTTGTTACTGAGGATCGCCTTATTTGGGGACATACAAAACAAGGCACTTGATAGAGACATTGTATGATTTGAGTATGTAAAGTCTTATTGGAGCCGGCCAGTTGCAGGTTCAAGAAGAGTGAAGCGTCATCTGGTTTGTGAGGATTCCAATTCAAACCAATTTGAAGAACTTGCTTTGGCGTCTTTGAAAAATCTTACCAGCAAGATCAAGACTGTGAGACAAGGGTGTCTCTTGCCCTATAACCAACCTGTCCACAGTGAAAGGAAGGTATGTCAAGGGATCAAAAAGTGTTGGATGGAGGGGGCTTGGAAAACGTCGTTGATGAGTACTTTACAATAGTAGAGATTTTAAAGGGCATCTTCATTGCAATATGTGCTAAGCTGTGTACCCAAGTGGAATAACAAAGTTGAATCCAAACAACAGGTGATTTCAGAAGCGATATTTGCTTAGGAGGACTGCAATGCGGCCAAAGGGAAATGTAGTGAAAAGTCAGCTGCGAAGTGAAGATACTTCAGGGGCAAGGTGGAAGAAACCTCCACAACGCATTTTTGAATGTAACATTGTCATACGATGGAACACTAACAAGTAACATACTAACATTTGATAGTCGCCTAGCCTAGTGTAACATAATGACAAACGATTAGCATTGTTTTTAGGGTAGCACACCAATAATTCACGAATTGAGTATTTATTTACCCTATTGGTATGCATGTTATGTTGCTACACCATCGAAGAGGGTCTACATTTGTACATAAAAATGGAACAACTTTTTTTATCTCGTGTAACCTTGAATTCCTTCCTCTTCCTTGCCATGGGGACAACATAGAACATGACGGCCATGCAACTAAAACTTCCACAAAATATCGTTTGGGCACGTTGAGTATGCGAATGGATTCTTTCTAATGACATTACTATCATGTAGAATTTCAACCGTTTGATTAAAAAGTAAGAGAAAGAAAACTTTTAACACTTGAAAAAAGAGAGAAATGATATTGAATTAGTTTAGATTTGACACTTGAGACTCTTAAGTGAAATTTTCAATTGAGAGAATCTCCTCCCTATTAAGTATATTGAATTTCCTAAACCCCATTAGAAAGATTCTCAAGCACAAGCTTATACACAAAACTAACCACTTTTTCCAGCACATCATTGTTATTTATTCTCTACGCCATACCTTCCTTCTCAAGGCTCGCCCTTAAATTGTTTGAAGAGAATGAATTCTTTTGAGATCACACTTATTTTCATTATATTAAAAAAATCAAATTTACTTAACTAGTGTAAAATTAAGTATTTTTTTTTTTTATAATTAAGTTTGAGCTATAGTAGGCTTAAAATTCCCCCGGGAATAACAAGAGAGAATGCAACTTCAAAACTCTCTCCCTTCACTCCTCTGCTTCTAGTTCAAACCAAACCAACAGTCTTCCTTGCAACCTTTGCTGCCTTCGGAGAAACCCAATGTCGAAGGCAGTCTTATCTCGAATCAAACCACGTCACCGCCCTAAAGGCACTTCCTGTTTACCCCCACGCATCAAGAACCTCGTCCTCGACGTCATCCAAATCCTCAAAACCCATCATTGGCAAGATTCCCTCGATTCTCGTTTCGCTGAATCTGATGTCATTGTTTCCGATGTTGCCCATTTCGTTATAGACCGAATGCACGACCCAGAACTTGGTTTGAAGTTCATTGACTGGGCTTCAACCAAACCCTTTTCTTCTCCTCTCAATGGGGTTGCTTATTCTTCTCTTCTCAAACTCTTGGCTAGGTTCAAAGTGTTTTCAGAGATCGAGTTGGTTTTGGAGAATATGAAAGTTCAAAACTTGAAACCTACGCGTGAAGCATTGAGTTCTGTGATTTGTGTCTATGGAGAATCTGGGTTTGTTGATAAGGCCCTCCAGTTATTCTCTACAGTACGTGAAATGCATGATTGTTTTCCTAGTGTTATGGCCAACAATTCATTGCTTCAAAGTTTAGTGAAAAATGGAAAAGTTGATATTGCACGTGAGTTGTATGATAAATTGCTCCAGAACAATGATGATGGCACGGGTGTTGTTGTGGATAACTATAGCACCTCTATCGTGGTGAAGGGTCTATGTGACCTTGGGAAGGTTGAGGAAGGTAAGAGGTTAATTAAGGATAGATGGGGAAAGGGTTGTGTTCCTCATGTGGTGTTTTACAATGTGATTATTGATGGGTATTGCAAGAAAGGTGATCTCAATGGTGCTACTAAAGTTCTTCAGGAATTGAAATTGAGGGGTTTTTTGCCAACATTAGAAACTTATGGGGCTTTGATTGATGGATTTTGCAAGGCAGGAGAGTTCCAAGGAGTCGATCAACTGCTGGAAGAAATGAACGCGATGGGATTGAGTGTGAATGTACAAGTGTTTAATAGTATTATTGATGCTAAATACAAACATGGTTTGGTGGCAGAAGCCACTGAGACTATGAAAAAGATGGCTGAGATGGGTTGTAAACCAGATATTACAACTTACAATACTCTAATTAACTTTTCGTGTAGCGGTGGAAGGATTAAAGAAGCTGAAGAGCTTATAGAGAGGGCGAAAGGAAAAAGATTGCTGCCTAATAAGTTTACTTATACACCCCTCATGCATGCTTATTGCAAACAGGGGGATTATGTTAAGGCATCAGATATGCTTTTTAAGATTGCTGAAATGGGAGATAAACCAGACTTGGTTTCTTATGGAGCTTTTATTCATGGAGCTGTTGCTTCTGGGGAAATTGATGTTGCTCTAATGGTCCGAGAGAAAATGATGGAGAATGGTGTATTTCCTGATGCTCAAATTTACAATGTTCTGATGAATGGTCTCTGCAAGAAAGGAAAATTTCCTGCTGCTAAAATACTGCTTTCAGAAATGCTTGATCGAAATATTCAACCTGATGCATATGTTTATGCCACCCTCGTAGATGGGTTTATTAGAAATGATGTATTTGATAAGGCAAAAAAGCTTTTTGAAGATATAATAAGTAAGGGTATAGACCCTGGCATAGTGGGGTATAATGTCATGATTAAGGGTTTCTGTAAATATGGAAAGATGGCAGATGCTGTGTCATGCTTAAATAAGATGAAAATTGCACATCATGCTCCAGATCAATACACTTATTCAACAGTTATAGATGGATTTGTAAAGCAGCATGACTTAAATAATGCACTTTATATGTTTGGACAGATGATGAAACAGAAATACAAGCCAAATGTGGTTACCTACACCTCCTTAATCAATGGATTCTGCAAGAAAGCAGATATGAGCAGAGCTGAAAAAGTTTTCAGAGGGATGCAATCTTTCAATTTGGAGCCTAATGTTTTCACATACACGATACTTATTGGTGGTTTTTTTAAGGACGGTAAACCTGAAAAAGCAGCATCCGTTTTTGAACTAATGCTGATGAACAATTGTCTTCCAAATGATGCTACATTCCATAACTTGATAAATGGTTTAACAACTATTACAAATAGTCCACTTCTTATTGAGAAAAATGAGTGTAGGGAAACTGAGAGGTCCTTGATTTTAGATTTCTTTGCAATGATGATATTGGATGGATGGAGCCGAGTGATTGCTGCATATAATTCTGTTATTATTTGTCTTTGTAAGCATGGAAAGGTTGATACTGCCCATTTGTTGCAAACTAAGATGCTGAGCAAGGGTTTTCATATGGATTCTGTATGTTTCACTGCTCTGCTACATGGTTTATGTCAAACAGGAAAATCAAAAGAATGGAAGAAGATTATATCTTATGATCTGAATAGGATTGAACTCCAAGATGCTATCAAGTATTCCCTGATATTAGATAAATACCTATATCAAGGAAGGCTCTCAGAGGCTTCGATTATTTTACAGACCTTGATTGAAGATTCCAAGTTATCTGAGCAACCAGACAAAGATCTAAGGGTTACAAACTTACAACTAGGAAGGGAGTAAAGAAATTAGTGTGCTTCGTAAGGAATTTCTGCAAGCCACGGGGTTAATCCGCTCATCAGTCTCATATAAATGTTCATAAAATGAGGTTTACTCATACTTAAGAAGGATGTCCATATTTTTTATACTCAACACACATGAGATAGATGATGCAAGTTATCCTTGCAACAAGCATTTTATGAAGAGGCAGTTCACTAGTTAAATTGGGGAAAGCCTTTCAACATGATAACATGCCTCCATTAATATATATGCAGCTGCTTGAAATGCTCATATTCCTTGTATGCCTTAACATCGCAGCGGTCTGGTAGAACCAAATAATTTTACAGTCATGACATGCTATCGCAATATGCTTTAAAGTCTAGTAAAAGGGGGTATTTGGTTCTGGTCCACTTTGGCAGCTAGTTGGGTGGTCATGCATGATTTCTCATTCTGATATGGAAAGCTAGCTGAAAAGGAACAAGTAGAGGCAGTTGACAGCAAGAACAGAGCTTAGAGTATACAAGAAGAGTTGGTTTTGCAGTCTGCTAGCTCTTGAGCTCCACTATAATAATACACCATGCCTCCGCCTGATGAAAATTGAAAATTAAGTTTAGATTGTGTCGTAAATTAAGTTTAGATTGTGTCGTACGTTTCTTCTCGTACTAAACAGCTTTATCCAAAGAATAATTCTTGTATGAGCATGGAGCTCAATCTCTATTAACCAAAACTAACCAAAGTTGAACAAGACTTTAAAATAGTTTTTGTTCTTTGAATTTTGATATCCATTATATTATTATTTTAATAAATTGAGTTTTTAATTGATTGTTGTTATCTATATTGCATTTACGCTAGAAGTGCTCTAAACAAAATTCTTGCAAATGTGTCCCTCACTGTATGGCAATTTCAGCGACATGAGGACGTAGGCTCCTGAGTTCGAACTCAAGGTGTGATCGGTGGTAGTGTGTGTGGTTTTATTTGTTCATTTCATATAAGTAGACCATTTTTTTTTTGCAAATGTAATAAATAATAAATCTTTCCGTATTAGTGGGGTAACTTGCGGCAAGCTAGAGAACTAACCAAATAGGAAAGCTTATATTAGTTTAAAATGTTTGCGCCTCGATAGGAAATGTTCCTGAAAATTATATGGAAGCTTTAGATTTATGATCTAATGTCTTAGACTTGGGAGCCGGTGTTGTATGTATCTTACTAGTGTGTATGACCCATGCAGCGCATGGGTATACATCACCTTTTTTATTTATATTAAATAATTAATTTTTATCACGATCTTAACTTAATACACATGTGTGTGTCATAAAAAAGAATTCAGATTGGCACATTGACTTAATGGAATGATATGGATGAAATGTATTTTACGGTTGAAATAATTAATTATCTGAAAGACTTAAACTTATGTATTAATATCAAAAAGTAGATTGGGGGAAAACTATAACTTCACTGTTGTAACATCTATATTTTAAATATAAATACTAACCTAATTTGTATTGTTATATAGTCCCCGTCCCTATTCCCACATTGACCGCGGGGTGATTTTTTCCCCCGCCCCACCCCCACAAGGCCCTAGATGGGGAAGTCCCCAGCCTCATGCACAGATAGAAATTGTCACCCTAATTATAATATAATACTCTTAAGAGTGTAACCGGTAAACACCAACAATGTAAAATTTTTTTGTACTGTGAATCAATAAGAAATCATGGTAGGTGTGTTTTTCAAGATAATTGGTATAAAAGTCCAATTGTTTTTTATGTGTCCACTTTTGATTGGTTGACATTGAAAAGTATCTATATCATTGTCGGTGTATACTAATTAAATTTCACCCTTGATTGGTAATTGGTTTATTTTAACTTTATTTAAAAATATTGTGTACAAATATTGTGTATCTATTTTAAAAACATTTTTGAATTTGAATTCATTTTTGATTTGTAAGGTGATACACGTTCCAGCTAAATATATGTGTATTTTTTAAATTGATTATGCGTTTTGTATGCCAATGATTTATGCTCATTATGTTTACTTTAGGGGTGTGAATTTAATTCCAAATGGTTGTGTTTGAACAATAAGAAGTGTAGTAGAAGATCTATCGGGTTTTTAAGAGTAGTGTGTCACCTAGTGTGAGTTGATATTCTGTCATAACCATTGCTATTAAACAAATTCAGGTGGTTTTGCTTTTCAAAAGGCCAATTTGATTGTATACGGAGAAGTTTTAGGTGTAAATAGAAAGACTACGACAGTAATGTAACGCCAGCATCTATGGTTTGAATTTCATTTTTTACGCATTTTTAACGTGGGCGGGAATCAAACTCGGGAGCAAACCGGATCGACCCCCACTACGTAGCTCAGGGTAGCCCGACTGTTGGTTATTTTTGAATTTCATTTGATGTAATGCAGTATTATTATATACTCCGGGATAATCCAGTTGTGGTTTGAATTTACTTCAGTGACACATTTATGCGATGACTGGAAAATAGGAAATTCTGGAAAAGGAATTAATCTAGTGAATACTTTTTTTTGGATACAAGAAAACTGTGGAGGGGGAACTTCACATCCCCGGCGAGAGAGCGCGGCAATCGGTCATCTCACCTCCCAAGAAAATACTTTTCGTGAGAATCGAACCCGAGAGCAAACCGAGTCGACCCTTACGGACCATAGCCCGCTCACCACTAGGCCAAATCCATTGGGTTAATCTAGTGAATACTTTGAGTAGGGAATAATCCTGCATTTTGAATTAATACCATTTCTGAATCGCATTGATTCCTGATTAATCTTTTATTTATTGTGTCTTAAGTATTGAAATTCAATCTAAATTTGAAATAGAACAAAAATTGCGGAAATGATAGCTGTACTGTAAGACCACAATGAAAGCCATTACTTTAGTTGCATTTAATTTCCAGAATTGCATTTCATATTGAGCTTTCATGAGAAGTTTTCTTTAGAGCCTAGTCATTGACACGTCAATTAATGAATACTGACGTGTCAACGATTACATGTCAGATGAGGTGGGTTTGTTAGCAGACTACGTGGACAAACTCTCGATTGTATATAGTATAGATATAGATAGATAGATAAGGGCCGGCCATTACTGCATATTATTACCAGCATATTGAGCAGTGGTTATACAATAAAGATAAGAATTCAGAAGTTAAATAGCTACTCTTCATGATATCAAAAAAAGCTGCTCTTCAAAGTAAATTATACAGTGAAAGTTTAATTGCAATGTCATGTAAAATTTCGGTAGTCTAAGTATTGAATGACTTTTTTATTATAATAAAAATTTATATATAATGACTACAATGATTCCTAAGAGTGTGTCGAGTGAGATTCAAAAATGTTAGAGGGCATTTATTTGGGGCGATGACGAGGACCAACAAAGAGTGCATGATGTGAATTGGGATGTGGTATCCACGCCTAAGAATATAGGGGGCTTGGGGATTAGAAGATTATCTTTTATGAACAAGACTTGTTTAATGAAGTTGGGATGGGACTTGAGATGTAAGTCGCAGGACTTGTGGTGTGATGTCCTCCGTGGTAAATATGCTAGAGACACTGATGGGTCTATTATGTTGATAGCTAAAGCCTAAAGGTACAGATTCAAGACTTGAGCCCCATTTTAAGGAGTTTGAGATGTGGGCCATTGGGGATGGGACTAAGGTCCATGCTTGGAAGGATAAGTGGAGATCTTAGAGTATCAGCGATGTGTTTAAATATTCCAACGGAGCAGCTCAACTTCACTGTGGCAGACTTGATCAATTGTAAGGGGGTGCAACTTCTTCAATTGTAATTTGAAGGCCTGGATCAACTTGAATATTAGTAGCAACATGGGAGTAAATGGTGAGATGGAATGGTCTGTTATTTGGGCTACTGCATGTTACATGTTATGGCAGCGGAGAAATAAGGGGGTGCATGATGATGATTTTATTAGACCTTGGCGCCCTTGGATAAAAGTTCTAGAGGAGGCTAGGAAAAATGGGGAGTATATGAAGAAGCATGTGGTTGCTATAGTTAAAGAAATAATTGAGATTCAGGTTTGTTGGAAACCTCCCAAGGTTGGTTGGGTCAAGATGAATATTGATGGTGCTTGTCAAACTAGCAGGAACATCGCAGGGTGTGGAGGGGTGTTACGTGGTGTTAAGGGGGTGGGGGGGTGGAATGGTGGCTTCTCCAAATCTCTTGGTAACTGTAGCTGCTATGTGGCGGAGCTATAGGGTGTTTATGAAGGGATTAAGCTTGCGAAAGCCGAAGGGTATACGAGGGTGGAAGTAGAGCTAGATTCAACTATGGTGGTGAAGCATATCAATTCGGATGGTATTGGTAGGTATGAAGGGTGGAAGTTGTTGAAGAATATCAGAGAGCTGATTCAAGATACAGGTTGGTAGGTTTGAATTTCACTGGCGGCTGTGGCGTGTGACCAACAAGCGTCAGTGTTGCTTTATGGTAGTGTCCCAAATAAGTTACTTAAGATTGTTTATGATGATTTGAGTGGAGTTTTTACTCCACGTGTTGTTACCGTGTAGTTGTTTTCGGGCTTCGGCCCTCTATATATTCAAAAAAAAAATTATATATAATGGACATATATTATAAGATGAAAGGTTGAGAGCCCCCCCACCAAAGAAAGGTTGAACCTAATGCTGCACAATCACGCGGTCGTCAGCAAAAGCAACCAAAACACGGGAGTAAATTCTCTCCATTGAGGTTACCATTCAACACACTCTCATTTGTTAAAGTCCCTCTATTCTTTTTTAATCAATGGTGGAGATAATATCACCAGAGGGATCCCTTCAGAACATAAGAATTTCATCACCCTCTTCTATCAATGATTAGACAATAAATTGACTGAGCAAAGATGAAAACATAAAAACCTACTTTTTTATATTAAAAATAAAAAATAAACAAAGGAATGTTGGTGTTCAATATTGCAAGTAGGTCTATAATGACAGTCCACTAAATTTCATGCACTCTGTTCTTCAACATTCCCATTTTCACCATCTTCAGTAGCAGCGGCAGCCATCAGCTCATCAAAATTTGCTGTCTTCCCAAGAACTATTTCAATCTAAAACATTATTCATCAAATGTAGAATTTAGAAACTAACCATAAAGAAAGCTATTGCAAGGAGACTACTTGGCCGGACTATAAATTCAACAAAAGCTGCTTCTTATTTTTTCAGAAAAAGGCACTTTTTTAACTTCTTCAAAGATCGTGCATGTACAGAACTCACACAAGCTCTTAGACAAACACTTTAGAGAAAAACTAAAATCATTTGCAGTTTTCCCCCTTACCTTGGCCTTTTGGACAGGTCTACCTCTAGAATCATCCTTTATGTCAACAGTTGATGTCAGGATTTCTGCATCAAAATTATCATTAATCAAATTAGATAACTCAACCACTGGAGAAATAGAAAATATAAAGTCTCAACAAAAGGGGAGGGGAGACATTTCCCATTAGGAAAAAAAAAGAAAGGAAAAAGATAGAATTCATACTCTTCTCCAGGGCAAGACCATTATTTTTCAAAATTTCAGCAACAGTTACCACTGTGGCAATAGCTGTAACAATAACATAGAAAAGAAATCAGAAATCATATTAAAATTGTAACCAAGGAAAAGATAAGATAGAACTAGAAAGTCACATAAATGACAGAACACAATGCATTTCCTTTCTCAACTTAATTTTGTAATGCAGTTCTACTATTCCACGAATCTTCTTCTAGTTCCAATTTTGAAATTCATTTATTGTTTATCTAGTCTTCATTTCACCATCACAGATATACTTATCATGATTGTTCTGTGGAGTTTTGAACCAGAATTTTGGTCTTAAATCAAACTGAGTAATTTACTACAATAAAATCCTAAACTGGAAGAAAGGCCCTTTGTGGGTGGAACTCCAGCGTCAATACGTTAAAGAAAAATTTCACAATACAGTACCCCCACAATACCGCAGGGTTAAAAAAACAGTTCATCCAATTTGCCTTAGTCAGCAAACAAACTTGTGCAATCTGCCAACAGCTTTTTTTGAGTTAAAAAAGGGATTGAAGACAAATTAATTGAAGAGTAAAGACTGAATTTAGTCCATGCCAATTTTTTTACAAGACAAATTCGTCCCTGACAATTTTTTGGGACAAATTAGTCCCCCAATCATCCAATGTCGGGGACTAATTTGTCCGTGTTTTGAAAGTGTTTTGAAAATGTTTTGAAAATGTCAGAGACTAGTTAATCCGGAAAAATTGTGAGGTGCCCCGTTAAAAATGTCATGGACTAAAATGGGCCTTTACTCTTAATTAAACGTTTGAAACAAAGCTCAATTTTCAAGATTGAAATCGTTGATAACTAAGAATCTCAGATAGACCAAAATAGAATGCGATTCCCATTTCCCAAAAGCAACATATTCTGTTCAATGAAAGATTCATCTTTGAAGCATGCAATTCTTCAATTTTAAACAACTCTTAACCTCACAGATCAACGTAACTTTAGAATAACAGCTGAACAAATCCAAAGGACGAGTCCACAAAACAAATCAATAATCAATAGAACCGAAACAACACAAGCACAAATCAATTAACAAGAAATTAATGAAAACAGATAAAACAGGAGAGGGATTTCGAATATACCCATTCCTAATGCTGAGAGTTCCACCTCATTATGCTGTTGCATGTATCTCTGCATTAATAATAACACGTATCAACAAAATTAAACATCAAATAAATAAAAAACGAACGAGCACACAGAAATAATTTACAAATAGAAGGAAATAAATTCAGGAGCTTGGAAAAACGATATAAAGAGAAAGGATTTGAATAATAGAAAGGAGTGGTACCTTGGCGAGATTAACATAGAAGAAAAGGGGCTTTTTGGTATTGGAGACTTGAATGCGATTCTTCTTAAACGAATCGGAAGAGATGTTGATATTGTTAACTCCCTCTGTTATCCCTTCCATTCCTCTCTTTCACTCTCAAATAGAAACGAAATCGATGATAAATATCAAATCAAAAAACCCTAACTATTTGTGTTTCTCCGAAACTAAATTACAAATGCGTATATTCGTTTTGTTTTTCCCTTTCTTTCTGGGGACATGGGCCCACAGTCCGAATCACGTGTTTTCGATGTAGGCTAGATTGGGTCAGGCCTATTAAGAAAAACAACATCGGATTATATGCGTCTTAAACATTGCACCCCCATCTAGACCCCATACCCTCCCCCCAATTTATCAAACATCCTATTTTAACCTTACCCAGAATTTATTTTCCACACAAAATAATCAAACCTGTACTCTCACATTCATTTTTCCGGACCAACATGGTATAGCACAAGTGGTAGATACTTGGGCTCCTTAACCATTTGGTCATGGATTCGATCACTGGCCGGTGTGTACGGAAAAATATCTGGTGGGAGAAGGTCAACCCCTTAAATGGATCTCAGTACCTCGAGGGATTAGTCTCTGCAGTTGCGCGCACAGGGAATACCTTGGTTTACCCAAAAACATTCATTTTTTCGAAAAAAAAATTAATTTTACGCAAATCAGATTTAGCCATCCTCGTGCATCGCACGAGTATTAAAGCTAGTATATATAATATGATGGTGACTTTGTGGTGTCATGAGGTGGTCGATGGTGACGACGGCGACCGCGGTGGGAGGTGGTGGAGCTCCGGTGGTTGGTGGTGGTTGGCGGTAGCGCTCTGGGGATTGGCGGTGGACGCAGGTGGGAGGTGGTGGAGCTCCGGTGATTTTTGCATTGTTCTCACATTTGCATAGTTTTTGTCGAAACATTTGCTATAGTTCAATTGCTGCACTCAATACGAGTTAAAAGTAATTGGTTTGACGCAAATTGGTTGAGAAAAGGGCAAATAAGAGTAAAAATACATTTTATGGATGTGGCTTACTTCTTCACAATATTTTGCATTTCAACACTTTTCTAAACAAAGTGTTTACCATATTCTGATTTCTTGTTGAATTTCGAGCATTTTAGGCTCAAGAATCGTTCAATTTGGTGTTCTATAGCAAAATCTTCATCGCTGAGATTTGAGGTGTTTTGAACTTCAAATTCAAGATTTTAGCTTCAGAAGTGATTTTGGGCATAAGCATTTTTCTGAGTTTAATTTTTGTAACAAGTTTATCTCGTGTTATACTGAACCAAATTAAATAAAATTGGTGTCCATTTTGCTCAAAATTTCATAAGGAGTATGATTATGCAAGTTTTAGGACCAAAAAAGCGCTTACAAAAAAAGTGATTCTGGAAAACCAAGGTTGAAGATAAAGATTTAAAAGCTTCAGGTCAACACTGGTAAAATGATCAAAACAACACCAAACCAAACAAAATTTGTGCCTAACTTGAACGAAACTTCACAAGGATCATGAATCCACCATCGATTTGCACAAAACAGTAACACAACTTATCTGAAAACGCGTTTTTGGCTAAAAGACAGGTTTGGATTTTGTGACAGGCTAAAATGCTCAAATCTCAACCAAATTGAATCAAACCAATTGTAAAATGCTCAAAATTACTGCAGTAAGTGAATGCAGTAATTTAAATTGATGCAAAATCAAACACGAAATTTAAATCAAAAATGCAAAAGGAAATAGTTTTATGCTTTTGATATAAAAAATTAAAAGCCAAATCATTTAATGAAATACACATCAGCCATGACACTTAAGACGCCACGTCAATAGTTAACTGTCTGCATAGTGTCTGTTAACTTATTGGACGGAAAATACAATTGAGGGACCAAAATGAAACAGAAATGAAAGATGGGGGACCAAAACGGGACAAAAAAAAGTTAAATGACCAAAATGAATCTGTAGTAAATATAGAGGACCAAAATGGCTATTTAGCCTATATTATAATTACAATAATGTTAGTGTCCTTAAAAAAAGTTAGTAATGATTCCATTATATTCCTCAAATCTAACTAACGAGAAATACAACGAGGGGAAACTATCCCCAATCTATCAGCCAACAACTATTGCTCAATACTAGAAGGGCAATGCTCTAGGAAATTCAAGGATTCGGTCTGCCTACAAGCTAAACTCGCAAGAGCGTAAGCACACACATTAGCTACTCTATAAATCTTCAAAAACTTAACTTTCTAAAGGTTAATCAACTTGTGGATTTCCCTCACCAAGCCCCAGCCCACCACAGTACCTGTACCTGTACGGGTGTACCGTTGATGATGGAAAGCGCCACCGAAGAATCAGCCCGCACCACAACACACTAAAAACCATGAGACCAACACAACTTCAAACATCAAGAATAGCCCACAATTCTGCCTCTAACACTGAGCACATGCCTATGCTCCGGAAAAAGCCCCAAATCTAATTACTAAGCATATTTGTTTAGATGTGACACCGAGACCCCTCCAGTTTCCTTGTGCCTTTTTTTGGGATATTGCGATACCTCACTTTTGTTTGTTCTTTATTTATATATATATATATATATATATATATATATATATATATATATATATATATATATATATATATATATGTGGCCTATTTATGATTGATTCCAATCTATATTATAAAGTTTCGAAAAAATATTCAATTTGATTCTTAAGTTATCACTTTCTTTCTTAATTTTCTTTAGAGTACAAAAATATAATAAATAGTCTTTAAACTATTGTTAATATATTAAGTCGGTTCTTAAATTATCATTGTCTATCCTATTCAGAAAGTAGACGAGGGACTAACTTAAAATAGGCTAAAGTGCTCCCAGGGTCCCTTATCTTTATTTAAAGTAACGAATTAGTCTTTTATGTTTTTTTTGTCCCAAATAAGTCCTTTATCTTTCATATTTTTGACACAAATCTTTTTCCGTCAACCTCCATCCAACTTTGTTAACAGTGCTTATGTGGCATGCTGACTCATTATTTGATTAGGTGGCATGTCATTTTTATTTTTGTTTAGCTTTTATTTTTATTAAATTAAATTATATGCCACCTAAGCAAAAATATTATTATAAAATTGGAAAATGATGGAGAATGAGATAGAAGTTTCTAGAAATAAAGGGTATTATGGAACCTTCAAGATACACTACTAAATAAGATATAATTAAGAACTAATCCAATCTTAAGTTTTCTAGATCTTTCTAGTAATAGGAACTAGAGTATTCATATCTCTAGATTTTTCTTTTGTAATCAATGCTTCTAGATCCCTCTATTTTGTAATGTAAGCCCTACAAGAGTAGTATAAATAGGGCTCATCACCAAGCATTTGTGATCGAAGCAATATCCAAGCAATAATTAAGTAACAACAAGTTCTCTTGAGAATTTAGAGAGTTTCTCTCTTTTTCCACCCTTCCTCTTGTCCTTGAGCCAGATTTGGCATCAGAGCAGGTTACGATATCTCGGAGTTGAGTTGAGCGAAGAAATCAACGGAAAGTGAGTTTTCAAGTGAGCAAGGAGTTGCTATCCCAAAACTTCACTTTGCGACCATTTGTTCGTGAAACTAACACCGCCAACAAAAGTTCCACGCACCGCCACGATCTTCACCAAAAAAGTTCATCAACCATCATTGTCAAAATGCCACCAGAAGACAAAACGAAAGGTCTTTGCATGAAACCGAGATGGAAGAAATGAGGCGACAAATTCAACAACTACAAGAGACTCTCAATGCCAAACAAGCCTTATTGGAAGCACAACGAAGAAGATTTGAACATGATGGCTCTAGTAGTGACTCTTCATCATCTAGAAGCAGTCGCTCACACCGACGTCAACTTCGGATGAATGATATCAAAGTAGACATTCCAGATTTTGAAGGGAAGCTACAACCCGATGAGTATGTGGATTGGCTACAAACCATTGAACGTGTATTTGAGTATAAGGAGGTTCCCGAGGAGCAAAAGGTAAAGATCATTGCTGTCAAGCTGAAGAAACACGCTTCAATTTGGTGGGAAAATCTTAAAAGGAAACGAGAGCGTGAAGGGAAAAGTAAGATCAAGACATGGGAGAAGATGCGTCGAGAACTAACCCGTAAGTTTTTACCTCCTCATTATTATCAAGACAATTTTATTCAATTACAAAATTTTCGTCAAAAATCTTAGTCAGTAGAAGAATACACTAGAGAATTTGAGAAGTTAATGATGAAATGTGACATCCAAGAAAAGGAAGAGCAAACGATTGCTCGATACCTTGGGGGGCTAAACACTGAAATTGCACACTCAGTCCAACTCCAACAATATTGGTGCTTGGATGAGGTTATCCGTCTAGCCATTCGGGTTGAGAAACTATTACCTAAAAATCTTCATATCAACCTCTTTCCTACACCAAAAATTATGTCCACCATAACAAATCATCAACCCAAGAACCTAGTTCCTCAATCAAACCCCAACCAAAGACAACCAAAGAGAACAATTCTAAGACACCCAAATGCTTCAAATGCCAAGGGTTTGGACATAATGCTTTTGATTGTCCAAATCGTAAAACCATCACCATCATTAAGGGGGAGATACACGAAGCTTCTGAAGAAGAAGATAATCGTGAAGCGTTGGAAGAAGAGGAGATGGGCGAGCCAATATATGACGAAGAGCCTGTTCCTGTCGATTATGGTGAATCACTGGTAGTTAGAAGAAGCTTACACACAAAAACAGCCAAAGAAGAACCATGGCTAAGACACAATATCTTCCACACTCGTTGCACCTCGCAAGGCAAAGTTTGTGAGGTCATCATCGATAGTGGAAGCTGTGAGAATGTTGTGTCAAACTATATGGTGGAAAAATTGAAGTTGCCGACAAAGGAGCACCCACAACCATACAAGCTACAATGGCTCAACAAAGGTAATGAGGTGAGAGTATCTAAGCGCTGCCTTGTATCTTTCACCATTGGTCAAAAGTACAAAGATAATGTATGGTGTGATGTTATTCCCATGGATGCTTGCCACCTTCTACTTGGGAGACCTTGGCAGTATGATCACCATGCCTTATATGACGATCATGCCAACACCTACACATTTGTGAAGGATGGAGTTAAAATCAAATTATTGCCCTTACCACCCAATGAGTTTGATGAAGGAAAAAAGGATTCCAAACGACTAGTATCTTTGGTCGCAAAGGAACCATTCAAGGTGACAGCAGAGGAAGCACAAACCAAGAGCTTTGTTCTATTGCTCGAATCAAATGAAGAACCCATCATCCCAAAGGAAATTGAACAACTGCATACTGAATTCTCGGATGTTGTGCCATTGGAAGTTCCATTAGAACCACCTCCAATGCGAGGGATCCAACAAGCCTTTGACTTTACTTGTTTAACTAGCACTCAACAATACAGTGCAGATGCAGAACAAATAGCAAATGAAATCAAGAAGTTGCATGAGCAAGTTCTTAACAGCACTGAGAAGAAAATTTCAAGGTATAAGACTCAGCGAGACGAACATTGCAAGTTGCAAACATTTAAAGAAGGAGACTTGGTATGGATACACTTGCGAAAGGAGCGATTTCCTAATAAACCAAATGCCAAGTTATCTCCAAGAGCTGATGGTCCTTTCAGACTTGCGCAGAAAATCAATGATAATGGCTACAAAATTGAGCTACCAGGTGACTATGGAGTCTCTGCAACTTTCAATGTTGCTGATCTTTCACCATACTTTGGCGATGAAGAAGATTTTCGACTCGAGGACGAGTCGACTCCAACCCGGGGAGAATGATGGAGAATGAGATAGAAGTTTCTAGAAATAAAGGGTATTATGGAACCTTCAATATATACTACTAAATAAGATATAATTAAGAACTAGTCCAATCTTAAGTTTTCTAGATCTTTCTAGTAATAGGAACTAGAGTATTCATATCTCTAGATTTTTCTTTTGTAATCAATGCTTCTAGATCCCTCTATTTTGTAATGTAAGCCCTACAAGAGTAGTATAAATAGGGCTCATCACCAAGCATTTGTGATCGAATCAATATCCAAGCAATAATTAAGTAACAACAAGTTCTCTTGAGAATTTAGAGAGTTTCTCTCTTTTTCCACCCTTCCTCTTGTCCCTGAGCCAGAAAAGGATTCAAAACAAAAAAAAAGAGAAGGCAACAGCAAAAACGTTCATCACCTAAAAAGATTAGTGGTTTCATATCGAAACCCTAATCAATCAAGTGTAAATAGTGCAATCAAAAATTTCTGAGAACAGAAACAACAAAGAGAAGCAGTAAGCATATGTCTTTTAATTTTTGAAATATATTTATGCATGCGTATCTTTTCTTTGATGCTAAAAAAAACGATAGTAAAATTCTCATAAACAGAAAATGAAGCATAAATTTGATCAAAAAAAAGAGAATGAAGCATAAAACAAAAATAAAAAAATTTCTAGAGAAGCACGCCTCGGGTTGCGCTGCCGTCCTCCTCCGTGCAAAGAAGAGCAAGTTCACCGACATTCCACCACGCGACCACTGCGAAATTGTTAAAATAACAGTAGGATGTAGTATAATATATTATATATTATGAAATGATTGAGATTTTTTATAATGATCGATACAATCTCAACTAATAGTATTTTTTTGTTTTAGACAGAGTGGCAAATGCCACCTGAAACTCACGCACACAACTGTGAGGTCCTGGGTTACGAATTCAACTAATAGTACACTACAAAAAACGGATCAAATAGCGGGGGTTTTATTGCGGAGGTTTTAAAAACCCCATCAGTTTAACAATAAAAAAGGAACTCCTCGGCCAACAAGTTGAAAATGTTGTTTCATTTTACGGAGGTTTAAAAAACCCCCGCTGAGTGTCACGAAAAACCCCCGCTAAATATAAAATAAAAAAACAAAAAAAAACCTTCTAATTTCAGCTTCCCTCTTCTCACTTTCACTCTCCCTCGCGTAATTTCAGCTTCCCTCTTCTTAAAAAAACACCTAATTTCAGCTTCCCTCTCCTCTGTTTGTTTCAGCTTCCCTCTTCTCACTTTCACTATCCCTCTTCTCACCTTCTACCCTCGAATCACCTTCTACCCTCGTAAACCTCCCTCGCGAAACCTCACTCCGCAGTCCGCCTCTCTCGCCTCCATCTCCTCACTTCGTTTCTCTCAACGCTTTCTCTTCTCTCTTCAGTGACCGACTCTCTCTTCTCTCTTCTTCCTCCGCGGCTGCGCGGCGACCACAAACCACATTCAAAGGTAAGTTTTTTCTTCGGTAAGAACAGTATTTACTCAATCTCTTTGGTATTTGCTCAATCTCTTTTCTAGGTTTTTCACATCGCAAACCAAGTTCTTACGTTTTGCCAAAATATAAACCGATTTCTTTTTCTAGGTTTTCCATTATCGCAAGAACGGTTTGTGATTTACCTTCTTATGTTGATTTTAAGTTGATTGTTACATGTTTCCTTCTTAGGTTCTGATTTTAAGTAGGTGGAAACTCATTATTCCCTTTGATTTTAGGTTAGGGATTCTCTGCAACTTCTCTACAACAAGCTCATCAACAGGTTAGGCATGAAATTTCTTTGATTTTGAATTGGAATTATTCTTTTCCAATTTTCTGTTTCCTGTAGTATTTAGTTTGATTGGATTTCAGTTTCCATCTACAATGTTGGTGTATTACATTTAAATTGGATGCTTTACATGGTATAGTAAAATAGTTTCTGTTCTTGTTGGATTTGATGCAGTCCTTTAGGTTACAGTAATATTATGAGGATAAGAGGAACAAAAAAAATGTGATGGAAGATTGTTTCATGCTTTCGTTGTAGTTGCATGGAGCCAGATTCAGATTGTTAGAGTAAGTGCTTATGTTATCACACATGTTTTAAATTTTGGCTTCCTGAATGTGATGGAAGATTGGCATTCACTTGTACTTTTTTCTTTGTTCTGATTCTGAGTTTAATATAAGTATTTGTTTATGATTGTCGCAGAGAAAAGGTCAAGTGAGTTAAGTCCTGTGATTTCTGTGTATGCTTCAAAATTGATCATGAAATTCTCTCTTTTAAGCCATCATGGAACTCTCACCTCCATGACAGGTAACTAAATTCTCCCTACTTTCCTTCTCCTTGATTATTCTTTCTTTAATCTATGGCAATTGATTTGGCTAATACACTCCACATGAACACACAAAAGAGTTGACAGCAAAATGCAATTTATTGGTGATTAACTAATACTACTCAGAATCTAGAAATAACCATATTATAATATTGTAGGTTCACTATGTTACTATGTCTTAAATTTTGCAGTTGAACACAAAAATTGACAGTAAAATAATTGATTAAGTAGTTCAAATACTTAGATAATTACGATCAGTAGATGATTAATGAGTTTCAACACCTGTTATATCCGTTAACCATTTTATTCTTAGCCATTTAATGCACGTATTTAAACTGCATTAACCAACTATTTTGTTGTCGATTTTTATCTTATGTACTTTTATTAGCTAACTCTTGAGTTGCTAAGCATTTACTTGGTTATTATGTTTGGTGCTGCTGTTAGTTTTTATGTCTTTTGAGAGGGGGAAAGGAAAATATTGTGATTATTATTGTGTGACTATGCAACAGGGATCATGCTGGTGGAAATGAGAAGATAAAGGAATTGGTACCTGGAATCAAGGTCTATGGTGGTTCAATAGATAATGTGAAAGGTTGCACTCATAAAGTTGAAAATGGTGATAAGTTGCATCTTGGAGCTGATATTAGTATTTTGGCACTGCACACACCTTGGTATGCTAACTCAACTTGTCAATTAAGATTCTTGTTGGCATCCTTCCCCCCTTCCCAAAAGTGGAGAGTTTTTAATTAGTGCACTGTATTATATATCGACCGAGGCTGTAATTTTTTAGGCCTTCAGTCTTTGCTTCATTTCAAATGAGATAAGAAAATAATCCAATCTCCAAAGTGAAACAAAGGAAATAAATGGTCTGACTGACTTTTATGTATCAGAAGGTCATCAACTTGCTAAGTGCTAACTGCTAACTGATGTGCATAACATTTGAATGCCAGCAATTGTAAGTAATCAGGTCAGGATAAGTATTTTGTAAGTCTATTTACAAGGGGAGCTATAACTATAATGTGTATCTCTTACCAGTAAGGCTCTGTGCTGAAGAATTATCATTTAATTACATACTGCTTGCTGAACTTGTGCCAATTGTCTCATCCTGTGTTTGAGGGTTTAGCCCTGCTTATGTGACAATAAAGTTTAAAAGCGATAAAATTACATACTTGATAAGATACACAGAATACATGTCTTGCTTCATCGGCCTTATCTGTTATTAATTCTTGTTAGGTGCATTATTAGTTGTTAATAATTATCAATCTTCTGGTAATCTTAATGCTTTTTTCTCTTTTCTCTAGTAGTTCAACCTCAGTTTCACTTTCACTTTTTCTCCAAACCCTTGTTTGTACCTCTCTTGTTTTTTTGACAAAAATGTACCTCTCTTGTTAACATAAGCCATTTCTCTGACTTTCTTAGCCACACTAAAGGTCACATCTGCTATTATGTTACTGACAAAGTGGATGAGAACCCAACTGTGTTTACTGGAGATACACTGGTAATTTTATCAATAGTTTTCATTTTAATGACTTCTTGTGAAAACATGTCTGAAAAATGTAGTTTTTTGAAATGCATGTAATGTAACTCAAAGCAAAAAAAGAAGAGAAATCCTACTTTAAATCTTTAGATTTTTGGCTCTCATTGTCTTTGAAATTGTTAGAAAGTTGTCATGCATATGCGTTTTGAAGAGGTCCTACTTTAAATCTTTAGATTTATTGTGTTATTTATTATTCTTAAATTTAGTCTTATGTCACTTGCATCATTGAATACTAAGAGGCTGGTGCCAAGAATAGTGCACCTGCTAAACATGAATGATGCAGTGGTAACAGCTGGAGAGGAGACAGAGGTACTTGTTGGTGTAAAAAAGAATGGTAATTCAATCAAATTAGATACTCGTTGGTCTATAAAGCATTATAGTTTCATACATTCAAGTTTCTTATCTCTTTTGCTTGTCAGTTGTCATCGTTGGTGATCATGCATTTCTTTTGTGTTGCATTTGTTTGTGGTTGTTAGTTACATTACACTCTTGTTGCTGTTTGAGAAAACAAGAAAAAATGTGGGGTTCATAACTCATTCATTAGTGTACTCTAGCTGATTTAGTTTATTTTGTTGGCATTCACATTGCTAACAGTGTTCTTTTGCTTGATTATCAGGCAAGTGTGTCCTTGCAGTGGAGCTTTTACAGAAGGATGCACGGCTTACTGCTATTGGGGAGTTGAAGATAAATCTGCTGCTGCAAGGAACCTGGATCTGCTGCTGCTGCAAGGCATCTGCTAGCAACATTTAATAGTTTTAGGATCTTTTAGTATAGGATTTCTTGATGCTATTATCATTTTGATAGATATTTGAGCTACAATTGTTTCTTTTTATTATGTTTTTGAGTTGGATGACATTAACTATTTTAGATATTTGACATTACATTTATGTTATCACAGTTATATTTTTAATGAAATTTTCAGTTTTTTGATCAAGCTTAGTAAGTGTTATGTAAGATGTGTGTAAAGTTATTATTGATAAAAATATGGTAATGAGATAAGGAAAAAAAATTTTCAAATTGCAAAAGAAATATTGACTCTATTATAGGAGGTTGTAATTAACCCGCACAAAAAAGTCCTATAAACTATATGGCAATCAAAAATCTCCACAAAAATAAAACTCCTACAAATCACTCGACTTAAGGAGGTTTATAACCCCCTCAAAAAAACCTCCACTAATTGTGGAGGTTAAAAACCCCCGCAGTAAAACCCCCGCTAAAAGACATGATACCAGCGTTTTCTAAAAACCCCCGCAAAACGATTGCGGCACTTGAAACTCCGGCGTTTTTTAAAACCCCCGCAGATTAGGTTGCGGGGGTTTAAAACCCCCGCTAAGCGACTTAAAAACCCCCGCAATCTGTTCCGTTTTTTGTAGTGGTATTTTATATTATATATCACACAGTCAAATTGATTGATACACCAATGAGAGATTTATTTAATCCAAACTAGGGGTGGACACCGGTCGGGTGTGGTCGGATTCGGGCCAAAAACTCCACATCCATGGAAAACCGACCAGCTAAGAAATGCACCACTTCCGACCGTTTGAGCATGCGGTTACCACGGATGACGGTTTGGCGGTTTAACGGTTGTCTCGGGCGGTTTTAGTCATTTAGAAGAAGAAAGAAAATATCACATGAAGATGGCTGCAATGAAGTAGCAGTGTTTTGCTGAGACAGCTTCTGGCCAAACACCCAGTTTCCATAATCCGCCAACACCCAACCGCATTCATCATTCATGCCTCGGTTATATCGGATGACGGACGGGTTAATACATTTTGTCCACCCCTAATCCAAACCTTTAGTACCTTATTACTTGCACTCCCATTTTTTCCGTGAACAACATTTTGGGCATTGGGCTCCCGGCCATTGCTTTTATCATACCTACCTCTTCTGAAACCCTATTTATATTTGCACACCTTTTTTTCCATTACTTATAAAGCCCTGCTTTTTAACTTAAAATACTTATGTTAGTGGTAGCGATGCTTAATTCAAGTTATATAGGTTACTATGTACATCAAAAAGTCGATATCAGATCTACTTTTGGTTTAGTCATCACATACATTTAGAAATAAAACTTAAATCTAAAAAATTAGTAATAACCGCTCCAGATTAACTTTTGGTTCAATCAAAACGCAAACCGACAAATAACAAATAAATCATAAATTAAAAATTACCAATAAGCTTTTACCACACAAGAATTACGTAACCTTTGAATTTGCAATCACACCAGGATATAAGCTGGAGCGAAATAAATAATTATTAAGTCTTTTTAGCACCATTGTTTAGAGATAACATTTTTCAACAGGATATATGTCGTTATTTCATTGATTCACAGCTCTTTTATTGACAGAGACATGGAAATTAGGTTATTGCATGACCTATTGAGGGTGACATGCGAAAAGTACCCCGATTGTCGCTCAAACTGCTAATGCAACCAACTGGGGAGGATTTGAGATTTTGTTACTAAAGGATCTTATTTTTTTCCATAAAATTGTTTGGTTGCTCTCATAATCCTAGGGCATTGCCGTGTCTATTTCACTTAGCAAATACTTTCTCCCTTATCCTTTTTCTCTAAAATGAATCCTCGCTAAAGTCCCCAAAATTATATGACCTTTCAAAGTCATTGAATTTAAATTTGTGGTTGCAATTTGATTTCTTCATATATTTTCCCTTTTTTAGTTAGAGAAATGTTTTGGCTCATTTTTATTTCCAACTTTCAGATCTCCAACAACCACATCCATACGGGCCTATGGGAAGCAGTACCACTGACCTGAGCGCATGGTTTTCGTTCTATTTCTAACTATGTTACATTTTTTCATTTGATTCTCAATGTCCTCCAGCTCGTTCAAGAGACACCATCATTCTCCGATGATTTCGGAGGATGGCAACATTTTCGTCGAGAATCCTTCACCTCCATTTGTTCAGTCGGGAACTGATGGTCAAGCAAATAATCAACCTACATATAATCAATCTTCTCCAATGTCCATTAAGAAATTTTTTCAGAAGTTCTTTTCCATACTGATTTGTTCGAAAAAGTAGTTATGTGTTGCATATTCTAACTTATATAAGTACTCTGTTTGCTTTTTCTATTCTTGCCAAATGGTTGAGGTTGGACTATGGTTGATTATATATATATATATATATATATATATATATATATATATATATATATATATATATATATATATAAGGAGTTTTTCTATGGTCCATAAATGTAGAACTGCCATTTCCCATAATTTGACGATTCTTGCTTTTAGCTAGTCATGTTATGTTTGTTTTTACATGTTATTTTCTTTAGAGCATCTCAAATAGAAGAACTCAATTTGGATTTTAAACTCCTTCTTAAAGGGTACAAATATACCACTAGGCGAACGTTACTGGTTACAAATATACATAGTATAGATATAGATATATCAACTCTCATCAATCTCTTGGTATATTAAATGTTAATTTTACATTTACACATTAATTAAAAAAATGAAAATTATAACTACTGTTATTAATTATACAAACCAACCATTTCGAAAAGGGGTACTTTTGGAAAAACATTCTAATATCAAGATTATCCTGTTTTTTTTTGGTATAGGAAGATAAAATCAAAATAAAAAATACAGCAAAACAGAAAAAAAAGGAAAACAGAAACAATCTAGCGCCCAGCAACTGAATATTAGGGTTATATCCTTTTGTATATGCAAATTTGGAATTGTTTCTTATAATACGGATCTGATTGAGTATTTTACTATATTGTAATATTATAATATTTTTTTAAATATTTAATACTCTTGTATATAATAATAAAACACGATTAGGTATTTATTAATTTATATAATAATGAAAATTGAAAAATATTTATGCGTGACGTATTTGTTTTACTAATAAGTAGCTTATAGCTATGGATGGATTGAATGCATTAAATCCTACTCAGCAAGCACGTGGGAGTGACGTGTAAGTGAAATCCTTGTGATGCTTACGAAGAGCATTGACACGTGGCATACATCAACGCAAGAAGCACCCTCTATATATAGCTCGCGCCTATTTCTCTTTTGTGGACTTAATTCCGTTTTTCTCTTTTCTTTTCTTTACTTTCATTTTCTTCCCTTCTTTCTTTCTCTCTTCAAATTCTACTTTGCATTTACAAACAACTTTTTAGAAGAAAAAAAAATGAAGGAAATTGTAGGAAACCCTCTGCGCCTAAAGTCTGTGAATCACATCTCCCTCATCTGCGTATCAGTTGAAGAATCTATGAACTTTTACCAAAATGTTCTTGGATTTATTCCTATCAGAAGGCCTGGATCACTTGATTTTGATGGAGCATGGTAATTAATTATAAAGAAACACACACACACACATATATATATATATATATATATATGAATATTATTATGAGAGAAATGAAAGAACTTCATTTGATTTTTCTTTGTGCAGGCTATTTGGCTACGGGATTGGAATTCACTTGCTGCAAGCAGAGGACCCTGAAAATATTCCAAGGAAGAAGGAAATTAATCCAAAAGATAATCATATTTCATTCCAGGCAGGATTATTTCTTCATCGTTTCTTTGTACTCCAAAAAAAAAGTAGTATATATTATTTATTATTTAGTGGTGTATATATAATAAATAAATTTATTTTTAGTAAAAGAAGAAGGAACCTTTATATATAATAAAACCAACTATATATGTGACACGCTAAATATATGAAAACAATTTAGCTTAGCTCAAACCTTCCAACTTCTTGTGGTTCTTTGCAATTAAAAATTGCCAGAGATAAACACAAATTATAGAAGATAGCTCAATTGGTAGTGGGAATGCATTGAACATGTACCTAAGCCTCAGGGTACATGGTTCGATTCTCACGGAAGGCAAAAACTCTACATGAGGTAGAGAAGATCATGAGTGCATTGCTGGGTAGCCTACTAAGTAAGAAAATGGCCCACGATGTTAAAAAAAAGGCGCCTTGAGGATTTGAATTTGAACTCAGCACTTTGAGGATATAATACTAAGCTCTTACCGATGAGCTAACGTGTATAAATAAATAAATAAATATATAATTAATGTGTTGTTTGGTTGTGAATGAACATTTATAGTGTGAAAGCATGGGAGCAGTGGAGAAGAAGCTGAAGGAGATGGGGATAGGATACGTGCGTGCAATGGTAGAGGAAGGTGGAATTCAAGTTGATCAACTGTTTTTCCATGATCCAGATGGTTTCATGATTGAGATATGTAATTGTGATAGTCTCCCTGTGGTTCCATTGGCGGGTGAGATGATGGTTAGATCATGCTCTCGACTCAACCAACTTGAAATGATGCAGCAGCAGATACATCATGTTGTTAAGCAAGTCTGAATTATTTATTTCCTTTTTTGATCTTTTTTTTATTATTATTATTATTATTATTTTCTTTTCTATTGTCAATGTGTCTGTCATCTCTGTAGCTTCCTTTGCAAAAATAATCAAATAGCTGTGCTTTTCCTACTCAAAAAAAAGAGAAACAGTTTTTTTGACAAGGCTTATAGCCGTCGACCATTGTATACCACCGACTCGTTCTCTTGGTGTAAAACATAGATCTGTTACAAGTTGACATGCAATTAAAAAGAATTATAATAATAACCACTGCATATCTCCCTATCATATCATGATTTCTTATTAGTTTGAGTGTAAAAAGTTTACACGGAAGACACGTAGCAATTAAACTCTTTAGTTTATTAAGATGTTGATGAGTTATGAACAATTATTTAACATAATCAACTACTAATTTTCAAAACTTAACCTAGAGTACTTGATTAATGATTTATACATATTTAATTAATTCATGTCAATATTTGCTTAAAACATATATATATATATATATTACGTGGATGTTGTAGTTTCAAAGTAGAGATTAATATTTGCAAGTTATTAACCATTTTAGTTTTAAAAAATAGAGATTAATATTTTTTCAAAATGTTAATAACTCACCAACCATGTAATGAGCCGATTAATCAAATATCTGCATGTCACCAACCATGTATTAATTTTTTCTCACTAAAAAGAAACCATATACTTTTTAGTATTAATTGTGAAAAAGATATTATTACTATTAAAAAACTTATTAAACACATAATAAACTAAATTAATTAAGAATTTACACATCATTTACCAATTACCATAAGACACAAATGAAAATTGCGACACAGTTTTTTTTTTGATAAAAAAATTGCGACACAGTTGACATGCTCAATATCATGTTTCGGGTTCGAACTGATCAGGATCTCGCGATTGTATACGTGTGAGTACTTTTCAGTAGCACTTCATACTCTATCTACCGACAAAAAAAAGGTGTTGTGTCAAAATAATACCAAAAGAAATGTTGTGTCAAAATAACACAACAACTCTTAAAAAGAATTAAAATCAAAAATTCATTATCCATTGTTGAGCACTTCACTGGAGACTGGAGTGACCCACGTATGTCGATGGATAGCTAATTATAGGACACTCAATAAATTAGAGATCATATTATTTGTATATTTTCCTCAACAAAAAATAAAATTTGTACCGTTTCTAGCACCTTCGGCCTTGGTCAGATTTTGTCAACATTCAAATTCAATAAATGAAAACGTGGAAAGTAGGAAATTATTAATTGATGTAGTACAGCAAAGATAATATTGCATACCTCTGATAATGACTTATGAGAGAGGATGTCAAAAAAAAAATGACTTATAAACAAATGTAAGTTCATAATGAAAAATAAACAAACTTTTAACTATTTTTTTGTTATATTATCTCCAAAATACCCTTCAAATAAAAGATAAATTTAATTCAACTTAATTAAAAAGCCAATCATGTGTAGTGGATGAACTAACCATATAATATATAGTGACCTAGGTTAGGTAAAAGTGGCGAATCAACAAACTCATTTTAATACCTGTTCTTAAACAAACACTATCATCATGAACTGAAGTGCTGTTTCATTCATTAATGCCCTTCCTATTCACCGTCAACTAAATCATATAGAAATATCATGCTTTTAGTAACCCAAATCAGATATATATCGCTATCTTTACCTCCTATTCTATCTCTTTAATTAATGAAAAACATTTACACATCATTAAAGAAATTCATTCTCCATATATAATATGAATTTTTAATTACTAGTAAAGCACTTTTTTTCCCATTTGAGACACGTAAAAATAAGGCAGGCAATTTAATAGTTTAATTCTTTTTAGCTGTCAAAGAAAATACTTCTCCTTATGTAAGTTGAATATTGTATATATCTTTCATATGTAGCAAGCTGACTCATCTGATGACAAATTGAACACTCAAAAATATTAGAGATAAGCTGAGTCAGATTTAGAAAAGAAACAGAAAAGCTGACTCACATCTACCACTTTGTCCGAAAATATTTATTGGAAAAAATTAAATATTAACATGGAAGCTGCTTCTACGTGATTTGCTTGGGGCATACGGTGAATTTATTATTTCAACCAGCTGGTGCAACTCACAAAGTACTTTGGATTCAAGTGTATGGTTATGGAAAGGTTCTGTGATTGCGAAGGTTGGTGTATCAAGAGGGACAAAAAATGGCTGTCTAGATGTCCTGCCTTAATTTTCACAAACAAACATTTGACGCGTGAATTTGGGAGAATTAAAGTTATACAATGAATTTAATCAAAAGTATTCGGTACTGATGGGACTAATTAATGAATTGATGTTTTTTTGACAATGAATTGATGTTGATCTTTTATATTTTGGGTAAAGGATCTGATGTCGATCTTAACTTTTCTATTAACAATTTGATTCATTTTAGAGATAGTATTAAGTGTATATTTTAAAAAAAAACTAAATAGTAATTTTGGTACTTTATCTTGGCTCGCTGGAGAAGATAAAGATGATGAAGAATGAGGTGTTTTTCCAGATTTGTAAATTTTGTCAATTTGGTACCTCATGTTTTTTTTAAGTTTCATTTTGGTCCCTTATATGGCACGTCATTGAAAGAATTTCAAGTCAACAGTGACACTTAAGACTCCACGTCAGCAGTTAACTGTCAGCGTGGCGTGTGTTAACAAAAACTAACTGCAATGGCCAAAATGAAACCTAAATGAAAGATGAGGGACCAAAACGGACCAAAAAAAAGATATAGGACCAAAATGAAACCTAGAGCAAAGATAAAGGACCAAAATTAAGTGTTATTTTAGCCTATAAAAAAGATACTCAGGCTTTAGTTGACAAGTCTCGTCCATTAGCGGATAACAGACTTGACTAGCGGATGATATAGACGTGTTTGGTAAGCACTAATGTTTAGCGTATTTTGGGTCCTTCGGCGTTTTTTGAACGCTACTTCAAGTAATGTTTTTTGAAATGCTACTTATAGCGTATAGCATACCACTTTTTTTGTCATTTTTACCCTCCTTATTTTTCTTAAATTCCTCCTTCTTTAAATTAAACTAAACAATTTTGAATCCCTATTTTTTATGTCATTTTATATTTATCAGTTAGTTTAACCGTTAATTTTACCAAACACATGATTTGATATCTGCTAGCTTATCCACTATCCGCTATCTTCTAGCTCATCCGCTATCCACAACTTTTTACCAAATAGAGCCTTAGACTTTTTGGGTGGTGGAGATAACAAAAGGTGCAAAAAAAAAATATCGATTGTCAAGATTGTTCTTGAAAATTTTCTTTTCGAATATCTCAACTCATAGATTCGCCGAAATTAATAAATTAAATTATTTAACTCCAAACTTATTTAATAAATCGTATCGTACTTTTTAGTATTGCCAATGTGATTCTTACAATTCGTATCGTACTTTTTAGTATTTCTCAAATAAGATAATGGGGTGCAATCATCAAAATGTGGGTCGCATAAGTAAAAGGCCGCCAACGCACAGTTCTATCTCGTAGTAAAAGTATCAATCCAACAGAGACTTTTGTAATTAGCAATCTTAATTTCGGCGGTGATAGCTAAAAAGGGGTGATTGAATTGTAGAATAAATTGTTGTTTGATTAAAATTCATAAATAAAAGCATATTAGAATTGTGGTTTCATCTCAATGATAGAAAGAATTCACAATCCCTCGTCCATCCTCTATTTTATATAGGGTTTATTTTCTAAGGACAAAGTATTCAATGGTAACTCATGTTCCCTTTCAGAATACAAGAGTGTGTCTTGAACCAATAACCAAACCTTTTTCATGGTTGATTATTGCCAAACCCCTTAAGTACAAATCTTTTTATCCCAAGAGTCTTAAAACTATTTTAATTTTTTGATCATCTTATATAATCTCATAGTTCCATATCAAATTTCACCTTTTCGATACTTCGTTTGATATTTGAAATATAACTTTGAAGGATAATGAGATTAGATTAGACTATAAACTTCAATAAAATAGAGTTTAGACTTGGGATTGTTTAGGGATCTATCATTGGATTACTCCCACAATCCCAAGACTAAAGGAGTCTACTTAGTCATGATCATAATAGACAATTGCTTGAAATTAAAGAACATGAATTGTAAATGACGGAATGTAAATGACGGGAATTGTAAAGGAAAGCGATAAAGTACAGAAATATAAAGTGTAGAATTGTAAAGTGCAAGAATATAAAAAGCGAAAATGTAAAGAACGAGAACTTAAAGAAAAACTAGATATTGCATAAAACTTAGAGATGAACTTTGAGAAGTGTTCACAAATGATAGCATATGATGAGAAGCACTCAGAATTTCGTGCTTTATATAGACATAACTAGGGAACAAATGAGTTATAGCCAATTACAAGCCATAAAAGAGTTTGATTAGAAAAAGTCTAGATCGTGTTGGATCAAAGAGGGAGATGCTAACACAAAGTATTTCCATTCTTGTATCAAATCAAGAATCTGAAACAATCAGATTTTGATGCTTGAAAATGAGGGAATTTGGTTAGAAGAAGTCGATCAAGTTAAATGAGAAGTGAAGCGGTTTTTCGAAAATAGCTTTTCGGAATCGAACTTCAAACAACCAATTCTTAGTGGTCTAGACTTCAATCATCTTAGTAGGGAGGATAACAATTTTTTGATAACACCTATTTCAGAAGAGGAGATTAAGGAGGAAGTTTGGGGTTGTGATGGGAATAAGAGTCTAAGACCGGATGACTTTAATTGGCACTTCATCAAAGAGTGTTGGGAGGTAAGGAAGTATGATATTGAGGGGTTAATTCAGAAATTTCAGAAGACTTCGGCACTACCCAAAGCAGTTACTACATCTTTCTTGACTTTGATACCAAAGAAGGAGAACCCTCAGGGATTGAAGGAATATAGACCCATTTTCCTGATTGGTTACAAAATCCTTTCCAAATTCTTAGCGACTGGGTTGAAAAGAGTTTTACCTCGACTCATTTCCCTTACCAATCAGATTTCTTATCTGGGAGGCTCATACATGATGGTGTTCTTCTTCTTAATAAAACCATCGACCTTGCAAAGAGGCTGAAAGATGTGCTTGTTATTCGAAGTGGATTTAGAAAAGGCATATGGTTCGGTGTCTTGGAGTTATTTGGAGTATATGATGAGTCGAATGGGGTTTGCTAATAAGTGGATCTCGTGGATGAGAGCTTGCATTCTTCCCTGTCAGTTATGATGAATGGTAGCCCTACTGAGTAGTTTTATATTCATAAGGGGTTGAGACAAGATGGCCCTTTATCACTTTTTCTTTTTCTTATTGTTGGTGAAGGTTTGGCCTCTTATATTTCTATTAATGCATCACAGTTGGGTCTATGAGAGGGATTTAAAGTGGCTAACTCTTTACAGCTCTCGCTTTTGCAATTTGCCAATGACACCATTTTGTTGGGTAAAGGTACCTGGGACAATTTGTGTGTATTAAGTCTATTTTTAGGAGATGGTTTCGGGGTTGAAGGTGAATTTTCACAAGAGCAAGTTAATTGGGGTTAACATCAAGGATGGGTTTCTAGAATTAACTTCAACTTTTTTATCTTGCAATGTGGCTTCTCTCCCTTTGAGGTTCTAGGGTGGTCCAGTTGGTGATAATCCTAGAAGAAGGAGCATGTGGAAGCCGGTTTTTAGACTCTTTGCGTTCTAGGTTCTCTTCTTGGATGGGTCGCCATTTTTCAATGGGAGGTAGAGTAACACTCATTAATTCCGTGCTAAATAGTTTACCCCCCTCTATTATTTTCTCATTTTATAAAGCCCCTAAAATTGTTATTCATGAGTTGATTAAGATTCAAAGGAAGTTCCTTTGAGGAGGGCCTAATTGGGGGGGGGGGGATTTGTTGGGTGGCTTGGGACTTTATTTCTAAACTGAAAAAATAAGGAAGGCTTGGTGTCAAAAATCTCCATTTATTTAATATATGGCATAATGAAAGTGGAATTTCTTATCCGATCATAATGCTATTTGGAGAGCTCTTTTGACTTATGGATATAAAGCTTACATGTCATAGTGGGAAGTTCCATTGGAAAAAATGATTCTATTTGGTGGAGAGACATTACTTTAGGGGAAAGTTTAAATCTGAATTTTGATTTTTTCAAGGATGCTATTTCTTGTGTTATTTGTGATAGATTTTCTACTCCTTTTTGGAAAGTTCAATGGTTTGAAAATGCTCCTTTCAATTCAATTTTTGGAAGTCTATATGATTTATCTTTGCAGCAAGATGCAAAAATTGCAGATTTATTGGTTTTTGATGGCAAAAGCTGGAATTGGAATTTTAGATGGAATTGTGAACTGTCAGCAGATGAGCAGATTGACGTCACCACTTTGTTAACTATTTTGAAATATTTCTCTCCGAATCTCAATTTTTGTGACTGATGGGTTTAGCAATTAAATAAACCCAAATCTTTTAGTGTGAATGTGTAACACCCTAATATTTCTAACAAGTAGAAATGCTAATATACACGAAATGGCATACACTAGAGTAGAATTTCCTGTTTCAAATATTGAACAAAACTACTCTTATCTTAACCCAAAATCAAGAGTTATACATAGCTCAAGACATCCAAATCTTTATCAAGTACTATGTTCTTCTTGCTAACAACTCCTATTGTTCAATATCCAACAACAAGAAAATAGCGGAAACGATCATTAACTAGTAGCTAGTACAAGTCATCAAATCGAAGTACAATCACTAGGGAAAAACAACAGGAACATAAGTTTAAAACTTCATGCTCTCCTTAAGGTCTCATCAACCATGCTTCATTGCCTTGTTCTTTCCCTGAGTATCTGTAAAACAACAACATATAAAGGGTGAGATAAACATTATCTCAGTGAGTTCTACCGTAACCCCTCGTAATGACTCTCGGTCCATTTGTTCTTGTTCATTTAATCGTAGTCCATTTAGGTCCTACGTGCATATACATCTTTACATGACATGACATAACATAGTACATCTCCGGTAATGACCACGCCGTTACCATCGAACCTCTCCACTAGCTTATACTAGCTTCAAACACTCATGAGGTCTAGGTTCTAGGGCTCATGACTTCCCCTCCCCTAGTATACTAATTAACTGGGTCGTCACCCGCACTTGATATAATTTATATATCTTAACCTTGCTTGAACATTTAGTTCCATGACCTTAAACAGTTGCTTGAACATTTAGTTCCATGACATTAAACATAACACATGTTCGCTCACGAGTACTACTTTACGGTTTTTGAAACAGTTATGACTTCCAAAAACAATTCACTTTAAACCTTGCAATCATGTTCAAAAACAGAGTATCATTGGTCCAATTTCATGGGGATGGTTGGGAAGAAGATTCGAAAAGGTTTGGAATCGAAAGGAGCGACGAAACGAGAATTCGGTGTGCGGTAACAGAAGCTCGTGCACGGTCCGTGTGCCCTAGGCCACGACCCGTGCGTACTGAATATCCTTTCTAAAACCATTACTGAAACTGGCGCACGACCCGTGCGCTTCTATCAGCACACCAATTCATTCCGCTTTTCTCGTTTTCGCAATTCCGTTCGAGTCCAATCCGTAACCCGATCAAAATCCAACATAAACACAGTCATTCAACACACAATATCAGACAATGCAATATCAATATCAATTCGCAAACTCGAGTGACATTTGTTCCGAGACCCAAAATACACATTTTCGAAAATACAGTTTTTGACTCTTAAAAACTTTTTGAAACAAAAGTACACCTCATGACCAGCATTTCAAAACCGATCGTGATGAAAATCACGAAGCACCGAGACTTCTCGCAGTTCAACCGATTAGAGACCTCACGAACACGATTCTAACGCGTCCACTCGCTTCCTAAACTAAACCCAAACCACTTCAGCTCCCTCCTACTGTCCAGCTCGAATCAACCACAATGTAGCTTGCTATTGAACTCTAGAACTGAACCTTGCACCTTATGTGCCACCTACAAGCTTCCATTGACAACATGCAAGATAAAACTTCAAGGTTTGACCATGGTGGAGCTTCAAGCTCGAAAATGGTAGAATGAGAAGGATGAGGAATGAGCTGCTGAAATTGGTGTCAATAGAAAGAGGATGAAAAAAGAAAGAGAATGGTGCTATTTTTACTTACATGCATGGGACATTGGTGGAGCTTTGAGCTTCCTCTTCTTCCTCACCTCTCGCCCTCTCTCTCTTCTCTCACTACTCTCAGTTTTCTGATTTTTGATGAAATGAGGGTGCTGGCTGTGTGGTTTCAGCTGAGGGTTACTTAAGGATAGGAAAATACAAAAAATGCCCTTGGCTTACTAATTCTCCCTTAAACTCATTTTATAACCACTCAGGCACAATCAATCACACATAATTCATACAATTAGCAACTAAATGTTGTTTTCACCCTCTTAACATGTCCATGACTCGATTTATTATTTTATCGAATAATAATTCGCTAGTTAATTTCATAAAACGAAATTAACCGAAATTCAGGGATGTTACAATCACCCCAACTTTTAAAATTTTGTCCTCAAAATTGAACAAAACATACCTAATGAAAATAGATACGGATATCTAGCTCACATGTCGTCCTCCAATTCCCATGTAGCTTCCTCGATCGGAAATCCGTCCCAAACCACTTTGACAATGGGAATTGTCCTCGTCCGAAGCGTCTTCTCGCCACGTTCCATGATGTAACTAGGATGAGGTTGAAAAGACAAATCCGGCCTAAGGTCAATCGTCTCGAAACTCAACGGTTGACTTCATAACATGTCCATGACTCGATTTATTATTTTATCGAATAATAATTCGCTAGTTAATTTCATAAAACGAAATTAACCGAAATTCAGGGATGTTACATAATGATTGTTATAAACTTCTACCCAGCTTGCACCAGGGTGATCCTACGAGGGAAGATTTATGTGTTGTATATCTAATTTTTGTGCATGCAGCCCCTTCCAAGGTCTGCATTTTTGGTTGGCGTCTTCTTCTAAGTAGATTTCCGACCAGAGATGTTCTTGCAGCTAGGGGTTGTTTGGAAGGAGATGATGATTTAGTCTGCCCTCTTTTCTTTAATCATTTTGAATCTATATCTCATTTGTTCTTTTCTTGCAATGTTGCTGATCTGGTGTGGAAGGAAATATGCTCTTGGTTGGAGGTTGATTTGAACCCAGATTTAGAAGGATTGGAGCATTTTAATTTTTTTTTGCAGACATTCTCAGCGGCAAAAGGTTTCAAAGGGTGAACAACTTAATTTGGCCAGCAGGAGTTTGGTGCTTATGGTTGGAGCAGAATAATGTCCTCTCTAAAGAAGTAGTGTTTGGCCCTATTCAGGATTTAGTCAATAAAATTAAATGTATTTCATGAAGTTGGTTTGTTAGTAATCCAAGAAGAAAATTTACATTTTTCTATATCACACTGGTGGTCTAACCCCATCTTTTATTTATGGTTGATTTGATGTGGTTCTGATTGTAAAGTGTTGGAATACCCCTAATATTCCTTCTTAATACAATTTTTCTTATAAAAAAAGAACAACATATGATCATGTATTTAAGGCACTTGTCAAGAGATTTTAATTATTTTGAGTCTTCAATTTTTTTTTGTTCAAATTGTATCGATTCAATTAAATTAAGGAATTAGTAATGTTGCCTTCTCTGAGGTTAGTACAAGCAAGGTGGATTGGGCTAGCTAAGCAATGGTATTAGTTCCTACACCCCTATTTTATTAAAACACCCTTCTTTCTTGTATCCATATTTTCTAGTAGGAAAGAGGATTTGGCTAAGGTTATTTATAAGGATTAATGTTTTTTTTGACAAAAAGGATTAATGTTGATTAGTGGGAAATGGCTGTTGGAAAAATGTTGGTTATAGTGATTTATTAAGATTATTTGTTGAGAATAACTCTAATAAAGATTGGCTTATTGGATTAGTTGTTAAGGAGAGAAGACAATATTAAACTAGACACGGATATGAGCAATATTCTGTCTTTAATTAGACATGAATATAAATTTGTCTCTAATTATTTTGCGATGCCAAATTTCGTTACTAATGTAGTTTCGTCTCTAATTTGTCAAGAGACTGAAAGAGTCAAATTCAGCTACCGAGATTGTCTATCTCTAAGTAGGGGTGTTCGCGGTTTTGAGACAAGAAGTGAACTGAACCGCAAAGTAAAACTACATGCGGTTTGGTTTGGTTCAGTTGGCTTCCTAAAAAAAGTCAAACCAAAGCAATGCGGTTTGGATTGGTTCGGTTTTTTCCGAGACAAAACATAATTTAAAACGGAGTTAAAATTAACTAAAATAAAAAGCGGCTAACATAAATATTTAAGAAAAAATCTGCTCAAATATATGTAGTATATGAATTACTCTCTTTTAATTCTTTTAAGATAGGTACAACCATGTTTAAAATAATTTGATTAAATGTTTTTTTTTTAATTTTTAAATATATCATAACAATATGGATTGTTTGTAAGTGAGTCAAGGAATTAATTGGATTTGGGCTAGTAAGTAAGTGAGAGTTTGGTTTTAGTTGGATTTGGGCTAATAAGTTAATAAAGAAGGTTGTGAGTCAATAAGCCTTAGTGTTACTTGCGGTTTGGTTTGGTTCGGGTTGGAAGAACAAAAACCGCGCGGTTGGTTGAAAAAAAAACCGAATAGATTTTGCGGCTTGCGGTATTTTGCGGTTTTTGGTTTGGGTTGGTTCGGTTTGCGGTTCTCTATTGAGTTGGTTCGGTTTTGAACACCCCTATCTCTAAGTACGATTTTTCTGGTATAAGAGCTCACCGTCACACATCTTCCATAGAAGAGTAAATAATTAGGAATGTCTTTAAGAAAGTCACTAGCAAGGTATTCAAGCAAGAGGATAGGAAGGAGAAATGGAGGGTTGTGATTTCAAACTCCTGCTTTCTAATGTTTCACATCGTATCATTGATTAGCTCTAGCTTCCTTTGTGTTAAGAGTCCCACATCGGATCGGATGTGATATGGCCTGAAAAAGAGTTTATAAGTGGGAAGCATCCCTCACCTTACAAGCCGGTTTTGTGGGGTTGAGTTAGGCTCAATCCACATTCTAAGATGCTATCAAAGCCTATCCAAGATCTGTTGGGCCACCCGTTGTCGGATCACGCTCCAGATAAGAGTCCCACATCGGATGTGATATGGCCTGAAAAAGAGTTTATAAGTGTGAAGCATCCCTCACCTTACAAACCGGTTTTGTGGAGTTGAGTTAGGCCCAATCCACATTCTAAGAGCCTTGTCTGTGTCGGTGCTTCAAAGATTAATACAGGTCCATTAATATTGATGAGAATCAAAACTGTATTTCATATATAAAAGGATGAAAGGGGAAAATTATCATGACTAAATCAGAATTCACCAATTTTATTAGAACAAAAAAAACATATTTGGCTAGCTCAAAAAAAATATTTATCTCTTAAGTCTATATATTTCCCAAATCACACAGAACACACAAAAAGCAAGTATATAAACTACATATATATTCCATTCTTAAAAAAAAAGAACTACATATATTCCATTTATAAATTTCAATAACAGGACAAATGAAGAATATACATTAGCCAATATTGACATTTCATCTGGACTGACACCATATTATGCAGGGACTTCATGTTATTATTATGCATCTTATTCATTTGTCTTCAAAAAAAATCTGCACTAATAATTAGTTAAGAAACAACAATTGAAGCTATAGAAATGATGCATATTATAATAATTAATTATAATATATATATATCCCCACACATATATATAGGCGTTCAAGCACATACATATATATATATATATATATATATATATATATATATATATATATATAGAACTGTTAGCTAGAGGCCCCTTGCAAGCATTTGCTCATAATTTTCAATGGATTGGAGCCTTTGAATGATGAGCTGCTTTCTGAAGTTCTTGATGAATGCATCAGCACTTGCGTTGATATCTTCACTGGGCTTCCTCTCTAGCTTCTTAATTGTCTCAGACCCACCCTCAGCCTTCTTTGCCACATGATCTGAATTATTACTTGTACTTGGAGGGTTTCTCTTCTTCTCTTTTGATAAAAAGGAAGCTCCTCGCTGGTTGTGGCGTGAAGGTTGTTCCACGTAACTTCTTCTCATTGTTGCTTCTGTAATTGAATCTCTAATATTGTGTTACAACTTCATGGGTAGGCTTGTGTTATGTGCTTCCTTATATATATATATACACTATACTATACAGAGAGAGAAAGAGATATAGATAAATTAATTGAAGTAATTTGTAACTTGGACTTTTCTCATGAATCTTCGTGTTGACTTTTTAGGTTGTCCACACTCAATGGTTAACCTTGAAACCAAAGTTAATCTAGTCGGTCCGATATTCCAAGCGTAGTAAGTGCTGCGTATGCTGTCAATATTATCTATCCAATTTGTCTATGGATTGAAGAAAACTAATTCAGTATGTGTGACGTTAATATCAAATTCATATTTATCCTTTATCTATAGTCCATTTTCGTTTGAAACTCTGTTTTATTCATTTTAGGGAAAATATCAAAGTTATAATAATATTACCTTTTTGGTACTAGAGAGAGTGGTCATTGCCACTAGAAACTCACAAACACAACTGTGAGGTCCCCCATGTTCGAATCCGGAACATGATATCCAACCTAAAATGAAATTGGGTTAATATTGACAGAGTAGGTTGGATATCCTTATGTCAAGAGTAGTCCCAAACGGAATTGGCATGTGAAGCAGAGCTTTCAATTTCATCTTGCGGCTTAAGACATGGTAATGTCATGTGGATTAATGCGCATTGCCTGCCGGGAAGAGTAACAACAATGCTAACTAATTTAATTGATTTATTATAACTAACGGGGAACATTAAGTAGCAGTATGCGCATCTATGTGCCAACCTTCCTAAACTATATATATATATAATAAGATAGGTACATTGCATTTACATGCACACGAGTTCTCCATCCCAAATGAACATTAAATATATGAAGATACGCATGTGATGCCCATCTGTGACTTTGATTGAGAGGCATGGGATGGTGCCACCCCATATAGGGTTCTTAATTCTCTCTCTCTCTCTCTCTCTCTCTCTCTCTCTCTCTCTCTCTCTCTCTCTCTCTCTCTCTCTCTCTCTCTCTCTCTCTCTCTCTCTCTCTCTCTCTCTCTTTTGATTATTCATGGTGCCCCTGTGGGTACGTTCAAGTGTGTGAATGTGTAAGCATTTATTCTTTGATTGTAACCTAGTAGCCTAAGTAATTGAGCTAGTGTGAGCTCACTTCAGCGGTAGAAGTGCTAAGCACTAATTAAATGAAAACCTGTTTAGTTGTAACCGACTAATTGTCATAGACAGATGTAAAAATAGCCCTTGAATGAATGAAAATCTAAGGCTTTTCACACAATTAATTCGTTGTTTCTGTTATTCTGTTGACCCTACATTAATTTGGCATAAAAGCTCCAATTGGAGCCTGAGTTTGAAAGATTTCCAAGAACTGCAATTCTCTGAGAACGAACGAACGAACGAATTGAGACCGTGAAAGCGCAACGATGACAGAGAAAGAGAACGGGAATTTCGTGCAGCAAGCTAGGACATTTCCAATATGAGTGCCCTAGTCTTGATGGAAATGTAGCAAACTATGTTGGATTTGATGAAGATGAGGAAGTGCTTCTCATGGCTCAAACAAATTCACATAACTCAGAGAAGGGAAATGTTTGGTTTCTTAATTCGGATTTCAGCAATCACATGTGTGGAACAAAGGGCCGATTCTTTGAATTGGATGAAACATTCAAAGAATCTGTCAAGCTTGGAGACAATAGAAGACCTGAGGTGAAAGGAAATGGCAGTGTTAGACTGAGAATTGAAGGAAGAATTGAGGTGATCAGTGAGGTATACTTTATCCCTAAGTTGAAGGATACCTTTGTTGAGCATTGGTCAGCTGCAACAAAAGGGATTGAAAGCTATATTCGAAGACAACAAGTGTAAGTTGTATCATAAAGAAAAGGGCTTATCATGACATCCGCTATGGCCAATAAATAACAGAATGTTTAGTATCCGTCTGTCTTCAAGCTAGCACTACAGATATCTGAGATATGACAGAACTTTGGCACAAGAGGTACGGGGCACCTCGGCTATGGGGGACTGAAATTATCACTACAACATTTTTGACTTTAGGTCACGTCAGTCATTGCAACAGGTAAAAAACCGTCGCCTGAACATGAAATAGGCCACAGACTTACAAGTGTTGCTAATGATATAGATATCAAGCCACTGTTTCATTAACTTGTCGTTACGCCACAGTTTTAAAATGTATAGGCAACGAGTAAAAGAGTGTCGATATCTAGATCGTACTTGTCTAACCGTTGTTTTTAAAAATTTATTAGGCAATCCCTAAAACCGTAGCCTTTGCCTATAGACCACTATTAAAAAACCGTGGACTAAAACTAAACTATAAATTAATCCTTTCACCAAAAAAACTGTGGACGAAAAGGCTTTGAGTAATTTTAAAAAAATCTCTTTCACTAAAAAAACTGGACTAATTTTAGGCTTCCTCAAGGTATAATTCCTAAAATCCCAATTCGCTTCGGCTCTTTCCTTCTCCACCCCAATTTGCTTCAGCTCTTTAGTTCTTCAGCTCTTAAAAAAATCTCTTTCACTAAAAAATCTCTTTTACACCCCTACCCGCACTATGAGGTGTTATTAAAGGTACTTTTCTAATTAACATTTCTTCGAAAATGTTTCTACTGAATATCAGTACTGATTCATTAAAACCCTCTTTGTTACATCTTATTTCGAAGAATAATCATTTTTTAAAAACATAGCGCATCGGTACGAAATACATCGCTTTTTAAAAAAAAAGACTTATACTATATTCATTAAGTTATGTTGGATATGATATGTAATATAAGAGCTTGTTTGTTATAGATTATTTAAAAAATAATCACTTTTTATAAAAATAATCACTTTTAAAAGTTTTCTATTCATTTATTACAGTTTTTAAAAAAATGAGAATTTGAAGATAATCTAAAAGCTGCTTCAAATGAGAATCTGTATTTTTCTAATGAATAATTTTTTTTCATAAAAGTGATTTTCATTATTCTACACAAACACAAAACAACTTCAACTTTTTAAAAAAAAACTCTAAAAACTAATCTCTAAATTATTTAACATCAAAATCCTTATTTTTTAATATGTAAGGGCCCTAAATTTAATGTAAATCTACCTAAAAGATAGAAAACACAATTGTAACAAAAAAACACAAATAAGTAAGGATTTAATTTATATACGCTATCGCTATATAAGATTTTTTAATATATAAATTTATCACAAAATGACACGTCATAAAATAAGTTTGACTATTTTAATTACCTTAAAAATCACATATACAATGTTTTTTTATTGGTTAATGATATAAAATTTACAATACCTTAAAGTTTTTGAATTAACCCCAAAATACCCCTTTGATTTTCACAAAAATTTACAATTTCCGGATTTATCTTTCAAATCTGGAATTTGCATTTTTAACTTTTTCCGGAAACATAAAACCAACATAAATCCAGAATTATAAAAGTATATTCCGAATTTATGTTAAAAAGGATAATTCCGGAAGCCACTTTTTTTATTTTTCCGGATTTACCTATAACCCATAAATCCAAAAATTGAATTTTTTTGCATTCCGGATTTATGTGTTATAGATAAATCTGAAAGGTGGTTTTTTTATTTTTTTTTATTTAATTATTTACCGACACTTTCAACGGCATTGATGTTGCCGACACTTTTGATCAACGGTGGTCATCCCACCGACTCTTTGCCAATCGCTATAAATACACCCATTTGATTTCATTTCTTTCACACACAACACATCCTCTGATCCCAACTTCTTTCACACACATCACAACAAAATGAACACCCTTTCAACTCAGTACTCTAATGATACCACACTGACTCCCATTCACCATCAGGGGAAAATCACCAACAGATATATGGTGTCTTTTTCCAGTGTCCAAAACCTGTTATATGTAGGCTTCACCAAGACATCACATTTGCTTCTCTGAAAGATAAATTAGAGTTTAAGGTGCAAGTGCGGGGTGATGACCGAGAGGTCACTAGCATCACTTATCGTAAAATACCTTCCAAGATCTTTGACCTGAAAGTGGTGGACTAGATGTTGTTTAAGTCCTGCAATCCCATCATGGTCATTACCTGTAATGACAATATCATCGACATAGACAACCAGATAAATACATTTGTGAGAGGAGAACTTATAAAAGACAGAGTGGTCAGCTTCACTCCGAATCATGCCATACTCTTGAACAACACTACTGAATCTCCCAAACCATGCTCGAGGGGATTGTTTAAGACCATACAAGGCTTTGTGAAGTCGACAGACATACCCACCACACTCCCCCTGAGCAACGAAACCAGGTGGTTGCTCTAGATAAACGTTTTCTTCTAGATCTCCGTGGAGAAATGCATTCTTGATGTCTAGTTGATACAATGGCCAATGTCACATTGCAACCATGGAAAGGAATAGACGAACAGAAGCCATTTTAGCCACTGGTGAGAAAGTATCACTGTAATCAAGGCCAAAAATCTGAGTATAGCCCTTAGCAACGAGGCGTGCTTCAGACGATCAATACTCCCATCTGGACCAACTTTGACAGTATATACCCAACGACACCCAACAATAGATTTACCAGGAGGAGGCGGCACAAGAGTCCATGTCTGGTTAGATTCTAAGGTTGTCATCTCATCAATCATAGCTTGTCTCCAACCTGAATGAGAAAGAGCTTCCTGCGTGGACTTAGGAATGGTGATGGAAGAAATAGCAGAGACAAATGTATAATGCGAAGGTGATAAGCGGTGATAGCTGAGGAAATTATAAATAGGATGAGGGTTACGGGTGGAACGTGTACCTTTACGCACTGCAATAGGAGGATCCTCTGACTCGGGAGGCGGATCCGGAGTAGAAGAGGGAACCAGAGCAGGAGACGAGTCACTAGGATCTTCGGTAGGAGGTGGGTCGACAGGAGGGAGATGAGCACGGCGTTGATAAGTTTGCAAGGGGGGACTAGAAGGACTAGAAATTTCCGTAGGAGAGGGGTGATCTATCTGGTCAATGATGGCTGGGAGAGGAACTACCGGGGCAAGGTTAGGAATAAGTAACACTTGAGAGACAGACTTAGACTCAATGGGAGATGCAAAGAAAGGGAGCATCCTCAAAGAAGGTGACATCAGCAGACATGTAGAAGCGATGTGTGGAGGGATAGTAGCATCGATATCCTTTTTGAACTCTTGAATAGCCAAGGAAGACACACTTAACTGCATGAGCAGACAAATTATCAAGTCCCGGAGTAAGATCATGAATAAAACAAGTGGATCCGAAGACTCGAGGAGAGATACGGAACAAGGGCTCATCGGGAAACATTATGGAATGAGGAACCCTATTCTAGATAGCAGAGGATGGCATTCTATTAATCAAGTGCCCTGCAGTGAGGACAGCATCCCCCCAAAACTTCAAAGGAACATTAGCATGAATAAGTAAGGTGCGTGCTGTTTCAATTATATGACGGTTCTTACGTTCAGCAATCCCATTTTGTTGTGGGGTATGGGGACAAGATGATTGATGTATGACGCCATTTTCAACCATAAAAGAATTAAATGATGTAGAAAAATATTCTTTCGCATTATCACTGCATAAAGTGCGAATAGAACAACCAAATTGATTTTGGATTTCCTTAAAGAAATTTTGAAAAACATCAAGAAGTTCAGATCTATCCTTAAGTAGGTAGATCCACGTACATCTAGAAAATTCATCAATAAAAGTGACAAAATACCTATGTCCTAAACTGAAGTGACTCGACTCGGTCCCCATACATCTGAGTGAAGAACATCAAAAGGAGAACGAGCTTGAGACTGAGTACTGCTAGGGAAGGAAGAGCGAACATGTTTCCCAAGCTGACAAGACTCACAATCTAATGACTGCAGATGAGACAAATGATGAACCATAACTTTGAACTTCTTGAGACTTGGATGACCTTACCGTCAATGAAGAAGGTTGGGGGACTCTGTAGTAGATGTGGAGGCAATTGTAGATGAAGGATGGATGGGCTGGAGGTAGAAAAGTTCATGTGACTCATATCCTGTACCAATCGTCCGCTTCGTACTCCGGTCCTGTATAACATCATCAAAAGTTACAGAACATTTTAGGCTTCGAGTCAGACGACTAACTGAAATTAAATTAAATGGGCAATTGGGAACAAGAAGAACATTGTCAAGGGGTAAGGATGGAAGAGGAGTGGCTTTACCAATGCCACTAGCTTTAACTTTTGATCCGTCGGCAACGGTAATATAATGTGGGGTGTTAGGTTGGGATATTTTGGATAAAAGAGATGGATTACCAGCCACGCAATCGGAAGCTCCAGTGTCCATAATCCAGGAGTCAACAGGTGATGATTGAGAGAAACAGACTGTAGAATTACCAGAATGAGCAATTGTTGTTGATGATGAAGCCTGGGAAGTCTTATACTGCAGGAATGCCTTATACTCCTCATCAGAAAGAACATTTTGTTTAGTGCTTCTTTGTTCAGAATCATTAACCTGAGTCACATTTACTGGTTTCTCTGGAAAGCCATGAAGGGAATAACACTTGTCTTCAGTATGACCAAGTTTCTTACAATAGGTGCACTGAGGGCGTCCTCCGACACGACCTCCTCGACCACCCCCGCGACCATGACCGCGTCCCCCACGACCTGCAAAATTAGAAACAAGAGCAGAAGATTCTATGTTAGTCTGAGATCCATTCCCTCTAGTTCCTTCCAATCCAGGAAGACGTATGAGACGCCTGATAAGATCCTCTGTTGAGGGAATGTCTGATGCAGAAAGAATATTGCTCCGTACTGACTCATACTTTTGATGGAGACCATGAAGAACATAGATCATACACGCATTATCTAGTTTTTCAACCATCTTCTTCGGGTCATTGTCGGTCACAAGGAGCTTGAACTCATTTGCTGCTGACTGAGCTTTATTAGCATATGTCATGATGTTATCTTTTGTCATCTGAAGGGTGGCTAAATTATGAATAACACAATAGAGACGCTGGATATCATTAGAATAAACATTCTTAGCCTTCTGCCAAATATCATAACAAGTGGTGTATGAACGATAATGGACCAGCAAGGAGGGTTCAATGGATTGCCACAAAAGAGAGACCAATTGACAATCTGCTTGTTCCCAATCTTCACGCAAATCGTTACCAATATCTGTAGAATTCTTAGTGAGGTGATCTAAAAGCCTTTGTCCCATAAACCACATTTTGACAGAGGTAGACCAATTTAAATAATTATCACCATTGAGTTTCTCCGTTGTTATAGAGGGATTGCCGGAGAAAGCATAAGACACGAGACTCTTACCTGTCGATTCAGATTTGTTTTTGTTCTTTCCTGAAGTTGAACTCAACTTTGACAATAATGGAAAAGCTAACCACAATCAGAGATGAGCAGTAGAAAGGCGTGGTACGGAATGAACAGTAACGTTGTACTGATAGTGACTAGCGCGCGAAAGAACAGTAACGCCGTACGGGTAAACAGTGACCACCGAACGGATGAACAGGAACGTCGTACGGATGAACGGTGACTTCCGTACTGAGTGAACAGTGACTTCCGTACGGATGAACAGTAACGTCGTACGGATGAATAGTGACTTCTGTACGAAATGAACAGTGACGTCGTACGGCTGAAAGGGGCTGTATGCCTTTCGTAGCACCTAGGGCCTTTGGGGATGAACAATCAACGGGACAGCTAGGGTTCAATAGCGTGACGGCGCGACGGCTAGGTTTTCAGGTCCAGTGATCATAGGCTCTGATACCATGTTAAATAGAGACGAAGAATAGAGAGACGATATTGGTCACGCAGTTCGGCCAATGTTTGCCTACGTCTGCGACTACAGAGCAGCTGTAGTTCCGATTTATTAACTGTATATGTTGTTGTTGTGTAAAGAGTACAAGCACTAATGAGTTTAAAAAGGTTATACTATATGAAAACCTAACGGGCCTGGCCGAATACACATATAAATAAATCTACTATTTACACCACATCTCAACAGTTATTATATTGTAGTCTACCAACATTTTTTAATTAATTCATTCAATAAAAGTTTAAATACTCAAAGTATTGATTCTATCAAACTTTTCTCAAAATGTTAAATATGTACAATGAATTTAGAGTATGTCTGACTAACATGCTCAAAATTTTAAATATTTTGTTTGATTTTTGAAGCACATCTATTATCTATTTGACCTTATTAAATTAAATTGTTACCGTAGCCGGTTGGAATGAAATGGACCTTAATTTTTCTTTAAGGTGTGTTTGGTACGAAGAGGGAAGAGAGAAAAAGAGAAGAGAGAGTGACTTCTTCTCTTTCTCTCTTCCCTTATTCTCTTTTCCCTCTTTCTCTTCTACCAAACACACTGTTAGTGTAAAATAGTACTTAACTAATTCCCCCTCTCTCTCTCTCTCTCTCTCTCTCTCTCTCTCTCTCTCTCTCTCTCTCTCTCTCTCTCTCTCTCTCTCTCTCTCTCTCTCTCTCTCTCTCTCTCTCTCTCTCTCTCTCTCTCTCTCTCTCTCTCTCTCTCTCTCTCTCTCTCTCTCTCTCTCTCTCTCTCTCTCTCTCTCTCTCTCTCTCTCTCTCTCTCTCTCTCTCTCTCTCTCTCTCTCTCTCTCTCTCTCTCTCTCTCTCTCTCTCTCTCTCTCTCTCTCTCTCTCTCTCTCTCTACTACCAAACACACCCTTAGGATGTCCTCGATGAACTCCATGCTAAAGAAAGAAATGAATGAATATGATCTTTTAGTTAAATTTGTGAAATAAACCACTCATATTTTTTGACTAAAAATAAACCATATTTTTAGTGGTGTAACTAAAAGTGATGTCATTAATTAGGAGTACAAAACCTCATTTAATAAAAAATGTATTTTAGTTAAACTTTTAGGATTAACTGATTTCAATATCATTCCTTAGTATGTGTGAATTAGAGTTTGTTTCTTATATTTTGCACTAGAGTATATGGTATATTTTAAGACGCATATTTTTGAAATGAAATGTAATTTTTTTTGTTACCGTGTTGTTAGTGCGCAGTAGCCACCAATTTTGCTGGTTAGTAATCTACCACGTGCAAACTGGGATCAAGTTCTACACGATCATGCTCGCGAGGTTGATCCCGCTGACCTTAAGTTAGAGAAAGTGCAAAATATCATCAATGACATGATCGAGGCCATCAAAAAGGACTACTGGGTACGTCTCGCTGCCCCACAAATTGGAGTCCCTTTAAGGGTATGCCCATTTTGCATTTGTGTCTCACTCTATATTTTAGTGATGACTGCCCATTTTGCATTTATGTGCTGGTCTCTCTCTCTCTCTCTCTCTCTCTCTCTCTAAATTTTAGGAAAATGGATTCTCTCAAGTGACATACAGTCTAGTAAAATCCTAATCATCTATTTTCTAGAGAGAAAAAAAAATGGATTTACAATACAATAAGCGGGAAGTTTTAAGGGTGAGATTGGTCTCACATTATATCCTCAAGTTTTTTCCACTTGAGAGGATTTTTTTCCCAAATTTTAGTGATGACTGAGGATTAAAGAAGAAACCAAACAGCTTAGATTAATAGACAATATGCAGTTCTTTTTTTTTTAAAATAATTTGTTTACAAGATAAAAAAGAATGGATTAGTTACTACTCAGCACTCAGAGGAGGAGATCAAAGCACGGGATAGAAGACCTTTTGATCTTTTGGTATGTCCATCTGCAAAGAAATGATAGTATTAAAATGAAATTTGTACTAGTTTTGTACTAAAGGCATGTTACTTGACTAATTCACATTCATTTAGTTCTCTTGAGACAGGTGATCCTGAACCCCAAACTAAAGAAGACGAGGAAAAGAACTGCCCTTTTTTGAAGGGTGCTTGAGGTGTGTCAATAATTTGGTGTTTTTTTTTTCATTTTCTGGTGTCATCCTTGCCTATATATGTCTGAGTTTTAACATCTGATACGAATTTGTAGTCTTTTCTTGTCTTTGTTTTGTAAAAAAATATTGCAGAGATCCAATATCCACTATCTTTTGAGGAGGTTTGATGTTTAATTTAAACAATTTTAAATTTTCTTTTGCCAATGTGTATACTGAGTGATATGGCTTATGCTTGAGTTTAGTTTACTCAACCTATATATGTCTGAGTTTTAACATCTGATATGAACTTGTAGTCTTTTCTTATCTTTGGTTTTTTAAAATATATTGTAGAGATCCAATATCCACTAAGGATGTTTAATGTTTAATTTAAGCATTTTTAAATTTCCTTTTCCCAATTGCCAATGTGAAGTATCATATCATGTAAAACAAGGATGCAGTTCATCAAACGGGCCATGTGCAAAAGAACAATGGGATCTCCTAAATTATCTAGCCCACTTACTGTAAATAAGCCATATTTGAGTGTGGTATTCAATAATGATGTTTAGAGACTAGATGAGACGTAAAAACAAATAATTAGAATCTGATCATAAAGAAAAGAGCAGTGGATACAATGTTCAAAAAATCTGTCTTCCCCTTAAATACCCTGCAAAATAATTATCAATGAGCTCATGTACTCGTTTTGTTGTGTACAGAATACCTTCTGTTCTGTTCAGATGGAATGAATAGCAGGGTTTGATTCTAACAACACATTCTGTCTCAGTAAATCATTGCTTATTGGAAAACATGGAGGGGGATACACAAAACCTTGAGCAGAACCATGAGCTTGCCAGCAGTAAGATCTTGTATTTCCTCCAAAGTATGATGGAAGATTAATGTTTTCCAGATATAATCCTTCACATGGAGAGGTATCACTGCAAGCAAATTTAATTGCTTCTTCAGTGGCTGAACTTCCTTGAATATCAATGAAGGATATGTTCCCCACTTGAACGGCAGAAGTCTGCACTCCAATGCAAGATATTACATTCTTACAGCATATTTTAGCTTCAGTTGATCTAGCTTATTACAAAACTTGAATGTTTATATCATTATATGAATATAATTTGCAATGGAAATTATGAAATCAGCTACTATATTCTACAAATCATAACATCTTTTAAAACTATATAGGCTATTTCACTGCATGCACGTGCTGATTTATAGAATGACCCTGCAAAAACATCTAAAAATTTCATACCTGATTCTTGCATGGATTTCGCGAATCACAGTAGTATTGATCTATTATAATAGGATGTGACACGTTTTCCATCAAGATGTTCTGGAATGTGATCTTAGAGGCAAGACCATTCCCACCCTAAAATTTTTTTGACTCAACTCAATCGATTTCTACATCACTGTGTAACATATAAAGAGAAAGAAAAAGCTACAGTTACCAAGAAACTTACCTGCCATGTTTTGATTCTCACCCCATTATCAGTGTTGTAAAGGTAAGCTCCATTAACATTTACATTATGAATCTTCTCCCATGCCTTTGATTTTCCCAAGCTGCCAATGCTGAACAATAGGTTCCAGTATGTGTTAAGAATTATATGCTATTTAATGTCTTAATGAACTAAAAGCGAATACTACTTTCACCTTATGCCATGGCCTGGACCACAGGAAATATTTCTTATCCAAACCCTTGAAGTATTTCTGACTATAGAGATGCAATCATCACCTGAAATGGAACATAATGCAGTGAAACATTTTGCTTCTGATGACACATTACTTGATCATTAACATTACATTTTGCTTCTGTCAAAAATATGACTAACTATTAAATAATAACATTAGAATTACTAAGATGTTAAATTATAGCTGAGACCATCATATCTTTAAGATGGGTAAGGCTAATATTGCATTAGGTTGACATGAACTCACCTGTTCTAATTAAACTATCACTGACCTCAATACCCTTTGTTGCACTAATGTGAATTCCATCAGTATTAGGGCTGAAATAAGGAGCTAATACTTTGAGATGGGATGCAACAACCCGCATACAGCTAGTGAATGCCATGTGCATTTTTTGGCTATTTAGCAGCATAAGGTTTCTGACTTTCAGATTCTTGCATTTGTGAAAAGTCAGTGCCTGCAGTGTAAATGTAGTTTCTATTCAGCTAATAGGAGGCATAAGTATTGTATCACCAGATCAGTGTTTTGCTCTACATTTCGAAGCGCGACTAACCGTTGGAGCTGGACGACATGGCTGCAAAAGGACATTTTTGGCAAGCCATCTTTTAGTTAAACTGATGAAGAAATTAACTTCAACTAAATATGAATTTAAGGTTGTCAGGTCCAAGTAGTAAAAATACATTTGTCGAGTTAATCTTGCAAGATTTTGACCACCATTCTTGTCCCATTCCATCAATCCTCCCTCCACCATCTACAGCAAGGTGATTCACCCCATGAAAGTAAAGCCATTTGCGCTGATTTAAGCCACACCATGCTTTGGGATCTCGAGGCGCAATTATTGTACCTGAGATCTACAATAAGTTTAAAATTAATCAAGTAAACAAACATTTTCCATAAACACACTTCATTCAAATATTCAATCATGAATCAAAAAATGCATATGACAGAATGTTGTTCAAAATATGGTAGGTTTGACACACTCTTTGGTAGGTGCTTACCATCAATGTGATCTTAGATCGACATGGTCCACCAATGTCAATTGGATGCAAAAGAAAAGTTTTTCCATATGGAAAAACAATATTTATAAATCCAGAGACAGAACAAGCCATATTCCAAGCTTCCAGGAAGGCCTGAAAGATAGATAAATTAATAAATAGAAGTTAATACATGGTTTGACAATATCAGGTGATCAATTATTGAGTTTGCAGTTTTTGATGGAGATTCCCAAGTCCTAGTCATTCTATCAGACAAATTATCAAATAAGTGGGGTTCGTTTCCTAAACATTTTGCAAGCTAGCCATGAATGGTGAATCTCAAAATTATGCTCTAGCTAGCTAGTTATAAAAAGAACAACCTCAATTATTTAAGGAAATTAGTCACTAAATTTTATGGATTTTCTAGTTGCAGTAAAATTACATTTTCATTGTCGATCAACAATAGTTAAATTTCCTAGATCATAAAAAAATTAAACGGGAAACACCAAATAAGCTCAAAAGTTGAGGGCTTCAGAGAACAAATTCATTCGACATGCGAACAAAAGACCTGGAAATAAGAAAAACAAAAACAAAACGAGATGAAAATGAAATTGAACCCTTATATCGCATCGCATGGCATAACCTGTGTGTCATTATTGAAGCCGTCTCCTTTTGCACCAAAATCAGTGATGAAAAGAATCCGTTTGGATCTGGTTCGGGTTCTGGTAGACCCGGATTTTGGGAGTTTGATAACAGAGTCAAACCCTTGTGCTTGTTGTGCATGGTTGGTGAGAAAAGGAGTAACAAGTATATTTACATGAATGAAAATGATAATTATAAATGTTGAAGATGAACAATATCTCATTTTTCCAGTCACCCTGCCTCAGACCATTGCTGCTGCTGCCTTTGAACCCAATCATACATTACCTCCTGTCTGAATCTTAGCTGTTTGGTTGCAGTTTGCTAACGAAAGTTAGTTAGAATAGAGTGTACTAACATAAATAACATGTAACAAGCAAAATAGAAGCGCTGGGAACACTCTTTTTTATGCACTTTCTCCAACACTCATTGGTTAAAATTTACGTGAGTCTCACTAAATTATTGATTTCATTTCCAAAATGGTAGGACCAAGATGAATTTTAAATATACAACGAGGGGTTGGAAACGATGCATAAAAGAGAGTGTTGCTATCGTAAGAAAAGAAAAGTGCGGGGAACCACATCACATTTCTCATAAGCATTTCGCATAACCACATCACATATTAATGGGAGCACCGCCTTATATTAATATATGCCTAGAATTATTAAATCTCTCACCAAATTGTAGTGACTTACTAGCGCGGGGACCCGTGCGTTGCACGGGGTCAGGGTCAAAGCTTTAATTAATACAAAATTATTATAATATTAAAATTTGTCACCTAAATTGCAATACTAAAAAAAAAGTCTTGTTTAAATATATAGACCAAATTGGAACATAATCCAAATACAACCATTGAAATACAATTTATAGGCATTGTTTTAAAGAGAAAATAGAGATAGCAGTGAAGTCATAATCAATAAACATTAAAACAGGAATGTATAATTTACACACAGATATTTGGATTCCCCTAAACATTTAAACTTTTCTGTTCAACTCAAGCAAAAGTGCAGTATCCACTCAATCACCTTTAACTACATGATTCTAAATAAATAGTACAATGATCCTTGCTAATAACAATTAACAAATCCTTAGAGCATCTTCAACAATTTACATCTTTAACAAATCCTAACTAAATGTAGTTCAAATGATTTAGAGCAGAATTGAAGATACCTGGTACAGAAAGTAAAGTGATTTGTTAGAGATAAGAATCAGGAAATTATGAACATATCATTCATTAAAAAGTTGATAAACATATAACTAACAAAATCCAAGAACAAAATAAAGAGAGACAAACCAACGATCAAGTCATCTCTTGGAGAAGCAAGTATAACAGAAAAAGATGTGAAAACAAAATGGCTAAGAGGGATGGTTTTTCAATTCTAAAACAATTTGTGGTATTCATGAAGTGAAACTTATAATTGTGGGGAGTTGTTTGAAATTTTGCATCATTCTGCCCTATTTTAACAAAGATTGGAATGGTTTGATGAGTGCATGTTAAGAGTACAATTGATTCTATCAAGTTGTAAATGAAAAATAGGAAAATTAATTATAAGAGCAAATTACTAAAGAATTATGTCGATACATGGAAGGGGGAAACACTCAAATGTTCATCAAGTAAAATCATCTCAATTTGTTAACAAACAAAAAAAAGAAAGATTAAACGGGAGAAACAGAAGAAACAAAGAATTATTGGTGGAAGAATTTTTGTTACAACATAATAGATTGATGGGCATGAATCAGAATTGACTTCAAAGGATAAACTGTATGAACCAGAATTTTCTTACACAGAAGAATGATTGCAGTTGCATAGTTTGAAAACAATTTAGTCATCATACATCATTGCTAAAGTTGAATAAATGAAAGTGGACTTCAAAGGATAAACTGTAACCTTGGGAATATGCAACAGGTAGATAGAAGTAAGAAGCATCTAGCTCGCAAATTTCTTGTAAAGCTTTTTTTTTACGTGTATTTCTTGTAAAACTTTGCAACAAAGAAACACATATACGAGCATAAGAAAAATCATGGAATAACAGAGTTGAGCAAAACTATTTTCATTGTCATCCCTGGTCTTTAACTACCTAAACTCATAGACATAAATATAAATTAACTTACAGAGAGGGATGATCTGAAAAGACTATATAGTCACCATCCATCTTTCTTAAACTTGAAAAACCCAAAATGAACTTCAAAGGATAAGCTGAAATATTGGGATTATGTGAAGACTAAGTAAGAATAAGGAAAGATTTCTATTAATATATAGGTAAATATATATATATATATATATATATATATATATATATATATATATATATCAATCAAAGAATTCCATAAATGTAACAAAGTGTGCACTTTGAGCCTAAATGTCATGGTCAAAGTCATTTGTAAGACCAATTTTTTTTATAAAAAACAAAGAGAGAAATATCTATATAGCTCTTTAGCACCATCCTAGCCTAAATTGCAGAAAAGTATATTGCTCTCCAACTATGACTCTTGCCCCTTGTTTTGAAGCACCAGAAAAAAGTTATTTCTCAGCACCACTCTCGCCCTTTACTTTGAAGCACCATGAAAAAGTGATTTCCCAGCAACAACAACTCCTACTACAATAGCTTGCCAAGTATAACTGATCCAATAACCACTATTACACCATTCAAGTCTGTAAACAATAAGCAAATATTTTACCATAGAATTATGAGCAATATATCAATTGGTATTATTACTAAGTAAGTTGACATAAAAATGAGGAAACAATGGGAGAGTATAATAAGTTGTAGCAGCCTATATGATCTTCACCAAATAGAAGCCAAGAAATTGGAGATACTAAAAAATCTTGAATAGGAGATGTTTGGAAATCTGTGAGTCAGAAGAAATAACTTGAAATGGTTTTAGATTATAATGTTCAAATGCATTCACAACAATAGTTATTCTAACAAAATGAAATCAACTATTATTCACTAAAAAAGTGATCAAAGAAGAAATATATCATTTCTCCTACAATAAAATTTAGAGTTCAAAATATCGAAGTAAAATTTAATGAAAGAGAAGCATCATGTTTTATCAGTACCCAACCCTAATCATTAGAATCACAAACCACCCAAAAATTGGTACTATTAATATTTTGACAATATCCAAAATACAAATTTATCAGTAACTGCCATATCATGCACATAACTAAGCAAGGGAAAAGAAATTCTAATCATCCTGGAAAAAGTTCATGAAGATGCTCTACGCTAAAACCACAATAAGAACTGAGAATTTTGTGAATGGGTTAATTAAAAAAATAGTTTCATAATTTTATGAAGGAAGAGCTAAACCATGTGTCATGTAAATGAATTTGTATGATTTCTTTATAAATACTAATACATGAACTGCGATGCATTTGATGAGCATTGCATAAGAGATCAAAATCATTGGCTATACTTGGCCAACTGAAATATCACCTTTTCATTGAGTATTGCAGCAAGTTTCTTGACTTCATTTACATGTCCCACTCTTTCGTTTGATAAGGTTGTACAATATTGTGTAGCTCCATGTTCAATTTAGAGATTAGCTTCTCTTTAGCATTTAAAGAACCAAAGGAATAAATTAGATGCAAATAAGGAAATAAGCAATCAGAGCACAACAAAAAGCTGCAACAACTAATATACCACAGGATCCTTATTTTCTCCCACCCCTGATGATTAAAAAAAAGGAATCAACCCTCTTTTGAAGATTCACTCCCATCATATGCCATGATCTTTAATTTGAGAAAAAAACATCATCGTAAAGTCCAGAATGCCCAAATGCAAGTAAACTTAGCAAGTGAAAAGCATATTATCAGACTTGTAAACAACAAAGATACCAAAAAATTACCATAGCTTAATCAAAGTTCAAAAATGTCAACAACTAATATACCAAATTTTTCCACATAGAAACTAATTTCAACTACCTTGGAGATGACCATGTAACTACATGCAAGTGATGAGGCAGAGAAGCTAACTAAGCTTACTGCCAAAGAAGATTTTCCCAGCAACACTCCTCACACAAAAGATGAACACATATATGGCTCCAAAATTGCATCATAGAACTCTCTGTAGGAGGATGATTTGATTAAATTCCTTTGATTGAAACATAATTTTCTGTTATTAACAAAAGAGAATAACTAACAACCATGAATTACACACCACAAATGACAATAGCATCAGATAACTTAAAAAGCAAATAGTAGATACCCTATATTCAGTAAAAAATAGATACCTTATTAATGCTTCACACGTTGCCGCAACTGCTCTGTGGGTTGTTTTAATTGCTTGGTGCGACTCTGCAACCGCTTTGTGCATCATTTTAATTCTTTGTGTGATTTCGCCACCGCTCAGTGTGCCTTGATGCTGCTTCTGCTCCCAGTCCATCGCTCTTTCCCCTTCTCCCTCGCATCCAACTTCTATGCTTCATGGCTCGCAAGGAAGACAGTAAGATAAATGCTGACCTGAAAAGGGAGAAATCATAAAAGTAATTGGCATGGAGAACGTTTGCTTGAAGAAATGAACTAAAGTAATTAAAAGATGCAAATTCTCAAACACCTTGAATGCATCATTCAAATGATTTGATTTTGGTTCATTCATAAAACTAAAACTAACTCCTATGTTCTTCACTACTACAACAATAGAATAACTTGAAATTGGAAGTTGAACAAACTACACAACATAGCTAAGAAATCACCTAAATAATCCAGAATTGCAATTTAAATTATGTAGTCTAAATCTGATGAGAGCATAGAGTAGAAAACTTTCGCACAATAATTAACAACAAATGGTAAATAAAAGAGGAATAAGATCATTGGAAAGAGGAAGAACCTGAACATCGTCAAAGGTCCAGGTTGAAGAGCTTGACATCGATCTGGGAAGGATCTGGAACAATGGCTATTGAACGATGCTTTTTCGTCTTGGAGTCGTTACCCTTGATAGCGTCTTTGGTGTCTCCGTCAGTGTCTCCGCCAGCGTCTCCGTGGATAGGGATGGCAATTTCTACCCGTAAGTGCGGATCCCCGCGGGGATATTGCCCCGTTCGGGGCCTGTGGGCGGGGAATTTTCCCCGTGGGGACGGGGACGGGGGAGAAAATATCCCTGCAGTCAAAGTGGGGATGAGGACGGGGATCATACCCCCCGCCCCGCGAGGACTCCGCCCCGAAATATATTACATAAATATTTTTATTATAGATGTATATTATACTATAAGTATTAATTTTTTAGTCTTTTTATACTTGTTTCTAATTTAAAATATTTAATTGTTCTAACTTTTATACTTTTTAAATATTAAAATATAAAAGTAAGACTAACTTTTATATTTTTTGTATTAAAATGTTAAAGTTTTGTTTTTTAGTCTTACTTTTATATATTTATTCAATTTTATTATATTTTAATTTATATTTTTTCAAACTTTTAATAAATTTTCGGATTCCCCGTGGGGATCGTGGGGATCCGTGGGGATGGGGATGGGGATGGAGGAGGAAAACTCCCCGAAGCGGGGATCGGGGATGGGGACGGGGGACAACTTGGGAGGAAGGGACGGGGAGCGGGGGAGTACTCCCCGCCCCCGCCCCGCCCCGCCCCATTGCCATCCATATCCGTGAAGGCTACAACAACCACGCTCTCTCTCACCTCAAACCCTGTTTGCCTTCGAGTTAATAGCCATTTTGGTCTCGGGAAGTGTAACTCGTCAATTTGGTCCCTCATTCGAGCGAAAATGTAAAAAGATCCCTCAATGTGTAATCCGTCCATCACGTTAGTCCCTCCCGTTAATATGCTTCGTTAACTCCATCAATGTGGCACGTTTATCCCATTTTAGTCCCCGAAAGATGTCACTTACTGTCATTTTAGTCCCTAAAAGATGTCACTTACTGTCATTTTAGTCCCTTAAAACTCCTATGTTTCAAGGATTAAAATGACAGTAAGTGACATCTTTCAGAGACTAAAATGAGATAAACGTCCCACATTGGCGGAGTTAACGAAGCACATTAACGGGAGGGTCTAACGTGACAGACAGATTACACATTGAGGGACCTTTTTGCATTTTCGCTCGAATAAGGGACCAAATTGACAGCGAGTTACACTTCCAGGGACCAAAATGGCTATTAACCTGTTTGCCTTTTTCTCTTTGTTAGTGTCGATTGAGAGAGAAGTGAGGGGGAAAAATTGAGTTTCAACTTCAAGTTCATCATCCCCATCGTTTTCATCAAAAAGCCATGAACATATCTGCAATTACACAATCTCACAAATCAGCGAGTGAATCAACAAACGAAGAACGGCGAGAGATGAGGAAGAAGTGTAACAGTAAAGTTGAGCTGAGTGAGTGAGGGAAGGAAATGAGAGATTGATGTGAAAAGGTTACCTGGTAGGGTGTGAGGAGCGGTGAGAGAGGAGAAAGAAGAAAAGGGATTTCATCTCGCAAAAATGCAACACGTTGAATGACAAGAACAACATTCTCCAAAGGAGTTAAAGAAGAAGGAGTGGGAAGAGGAAGAAGTGTGCAGAAAGATGGAAAGAGAAGGAAGAAGGAGTGGATGATGGAGGAAGAAGTGTGCAGAAAACGAAAAGAGAAGGAAGAAGAAGGAGTGGATCACGGAGGAAGAAGAATGTGAAAAGAGAAAAAGAAACAGAGATGGCGAGAGAGGAAGAAAGAAAAGTAATGAAAAGATAGCAAAAATGGTTTTCTTCTTTCTGTCTGTACCAGTCTTTTTGGCTGACAATTTCACATGGGAGTGGCAGAGAGCTGACAACTTCACATGAGAGTGGTAATTTATACAGGACAACACTGCTAAATCAAAAGAAGAAAAATAAAAGCACCGCTGGCATATGAGTTGGCAACAACAGCAAATCACCGGCAGCCAACACGGACCACACGACAGCATCCCAGTGGTCCTGGAACTTTGGCGCCAAACACAGCTGTAGGACCCACCTGGAGAGTACCCCAGGATGTAAATTTATAGATGCTTGGTCTAAATTTTGCACAGCTACAAGCCTACAATCTTTTCCATGACAATCATTGTTATTAGATATATGTAGTTCTTTAGTATTTTGTTGGTAGTTAGTTATAATTGGTTACTTTCTTATTCTCTATTTAAGTCATGTAAATGGCTTGCTTGATGTAATACCTTTTCTTCGTTCTATAAATAACAATTTTACTTTTCTTCAAACTTTCTCTACTAAGCCATGTTTACTACTAGCAATTATAACAATAAGCAATTAAGCATTATGCATTGTGATTGTGACTGATAATAATTGGTTAAGAACTCTTGTATCATGAGCAGACATGGAGAATTATAGATAGATGAATATTGATTAGCCAATGGCCCGGGGCGGATCTTAGTTAGGGATGGGCAGGCCCACGGCCCGCCTCAAAAAATCATGTGAAATTACTATAGTACCCATGCTTTTTTAAAACTCAACCAATATAAATCGTTTGTCCCATGTTCGATCCTCCACTGAGTTAAATTCGTTTACTCGTTTATTTTGTCACAAATAAAATGCACGAAAACATTATAAAAGCTACCTCTTACTAGGATCGAACTTCCGACCAATTAGTAGCGATAAGAGTTGCAACTAAACTTAGTTACCATTGGGCTATAGTTTTGCTTTTATTTAAATATAAGAAAGTTAATATATATATATATATATATATATACATATTCGTCATATAATAATTCTTATATTTTATTCATATTTTTAATATTATATAAAACTAATTTTTTCACATCTCTTATATTAGAACTAGAAATTATGAATCAATAGTTGATAATTTTTAAAAAAATATTTTCATCCTCTCTCACGCCTGTCGTTCCTCATCGTCGTTGGTTTCTACCTCGTCGTTCGTCGTCTGTCTTTCTTCTCATCATTGTTGTCTGTATGATTTGTTGATTGATCTTCTCTGCATCGTCTTTCAATTCTCCGTATCGTCTTCTCATCACAACCGAGTTTTTTTCATTCTGACGAAATTTTCGAAGGCAAGTTTTTGCATTTCTGCGTTCCATTCATGCGATTGAGTTTCCATGTCTTGTTAATTCGCGACCCACCCGGGTTTTTTAGTCAAGATCTGTCACTGCCAATGGCCATTCTGCATTTTGATTGTGACCGTATCTGATAAGCAGCAATGAGACACTTGAATTGAATGAAACTGAAAGCATCTCACACTGTGACCCGATTGGAGGTTAGCCGAAGTTAAGCCAATCGATTGATTATATGAGCTGAGCCCAAGAACTCATTAGATAATAAACTGGTGAGGATAAGGCTCATTGTTGCGCCCGAAAAAGTCCCCGAGGGAGAACCTTCCTCGTTCACAACTTTTCCTAAGACAATGAAGCCGCCACCAATATTTATTAAGGAAAATATTAGGAAAACCTTTTTTGGAAAGCGATTGGTCTTGCGAAATTAGAGAATAGGGTTCGGGGGTCGGTTACGCGCAGGGAAGGTGTTAGCACCCCACACGTCCTCTCTACTGAGAGGGAACCTTTAATTAAATGTGTGGTTTTGGTGTGTTGACTTGAAAATACTTAATTTTGCCTCTTTATTTCTTATTGAAAATGAATTAAAGAACTTAATAAAATTTTTTATTTTTGGAGAGAAAAGAAAAAAAAAAGGGTTTTTAGAAAGAAGTGCTTGACGGGACATGGCCCGCTCCTACGTATCTCCCGGTGCGATGGAGAATTCAAAGCTACGTAGTTCTTGTTTGTTTGGAAAAAGGTTTTTGTTTTGTTTAATTGTGAAAATCGAGCTTTCATGATGATCAATTGAGCAAGGGCTCCAAGTGATCACTACTAGCACTCCATTGTTAATAATCATGCAAGCAGAGGCTTCGCAAGACTACAAACAAAGTTTTTTGATTTAATGAAAACCTTTAGGAAAACTTAGGCGTTCATGATGATCAATTGAGCAAAGGCTCCAAGTGATCACCACTAGTACCTCATTGATAATAATCATGTAAGCAAAAGCTTCACAAGACTATTAACAAAGTTTTTGATTTATGAGAAACTATTTTGTCTTGAAGAGGATTAAATTAAATAAAAAACGAGAAAGGGGGTGAAATGGCAAAGTGGGGTGCAGTTTGCAGGAATGGAGTTGTATTATTAAAACTGGGTGTGAAAAGCGAGCCCAGTTCGTTTCAGAGTAGCCCACAAACTATGGGCTTTCCAGGGGGAGGCGTAATACAAAAAACGAGTGGTGTAAGCAGTGTGCTGAGTTAAAAAGGAAAGGACGAAAATAGCCCTCAGTATCCACACTATATAAGGCAAAAGTTAAAACTGAAACCCTAATTTTACTTCCCCACTTCTTGCGGCGCCGTCCCAAACTCCAACCCCCCCCCCCCCCTCAACCCTAATTTCCCAATTCCTTCCTCCATTTGCGCCGCAACCAGAGAAACGAGAAGAGAGAGAGTTCGCTGGGAGAGAGAAAGAGTTTGACACGCAGAGAGAAAAGAGAGGAGGGGATGCGAGAGGGGTTTCCGGCGAGAGTTTTGCGACTGGGAGAGAGATGGACGGAGAAAGAGAGAGCGAAAGGGGAAGAGGCAACAGTGGTTGACATCAAAGCCGTCGTGTTCGCATCAAAGGGGTTGCGAGGGTGATGATTTGTCCAAGGTGACGGCAGTGGGAGCAAACGACGCCAACCGGCCGTTCCTTGGCCAGCGATGACGGTAGTGACGGCGAACGTGCACGATGGTGACGGCAACCGAGGCCGAGGAACTGCGACGGTGATGGTGATGCGCTGCGACGACGAGCGTTAACGGTGGCTTGCGACGGTAAAGGTGCCGGGGGAGGCGATGGTTTGAGGCGGACGGCCACCGTCTACGGTGGCCGGAAAAAGGTATGGCACTGTTTTTTTTTTGCAATTTTCCTCTTCTTATCCTCCTCTGTTCTTTCTCGTTTTTTATGTTTGTTTCTGATTCCTAATTCCTTTTTTTTTACGTTTGTTTTTCGGCTTCTGGGTGGTTCTTGGCGCGGTTTGAGCTGGAGCTGGTGGCGGTGATTGTGAGAGCGAAAAGCGAAAGAAAGGCGTGAAGATGCACACGGGCGTTGGGGCTGCCGGCGAAGGTCACTGTCGGCGACAGTCAGCCCAGGTTCCTTTTTTCCTCTTTTTCTAATGATTTTCGTTCTCTTCTTTTTCTCTATTTTGTTTTTTGGTTCTGCTTGCCTATGTTTTGTTGGAAGATTTAAAAAGACTGAATTCTAATTCTGATCGTTTTTGAGACCTAGGCTTCATTCTCTTGTTGTGATCCTTTCTACCTTTTCATTTTATGGTTCTTTGTGTTTTGTATTCTGATTCCTGAATCCTAATATTTACAACTAATCTATTTACAGTATTTACCCTAATCTATTTACAACATAAACTGAAGATTCGATTTTAGGTTCAATTATACATGGATTCCAGATTCCTAAACTGTTCTAATGAATGATAAAAAAAGCGTATATTAGTAGGATATGACCAACCCCTTTTCCAGCTTCTGAAATAGATTCTTGTCTGTTCGATACTGCTGTTCCTGTCCCTACTGCTACTGCCGTGCCTCTTCTGTTTGACTGCTTATGTTTCTGGATTTTTTGATGCTTTGCAATTAGGGTTTCAGTGTGAAACCCTAATTTTTACCCCGAACATCTCTAAATTTTGTATGGATTTTTTCGTCTGTTTTGGGGTCTGAGTTTCCGTCTGTGTATGTTTGTCTCTGATTTCGTCCTTAGACCTAGGATTGACTGTTTTTTTTATACTGAAAAACTAGGGTTGGCATTTAATTGGTTTTTGACTGGTTTGACTGGGCTTTTGCAGGTCTGATAATGTGGGCTTGCTGAGCAGTCTTGGAGAGCAAGAACAGCCCCAGAGATTTGCTGATGCTGCTCCCTTTTTATTTTTGTTTTTTTTGTATTTTTTTGTATTTTTGACATTTGGACTCCTAAACACTATTAAATTGTAAATAAAAATAAATAGAATTTTTGACATTTTTAGACTATATTTACTACTCAAAATAAATGAAAATAGACAAAGTAAAAATAATAAAAGAAATTGGGCCAAATACAAAAGTGATATCGGACCCAACTAGACAAGTGCGTGAGAACGAGGCCCAAATAGAATAAATAAGCCCGTTGACCACGAAACGCTAAAATTATCTCAGAATTGCATTCTTAAACCCAAATTGAAACGACAAGCCCAATCGCGAGAAAAATGACTTTGTTAGTCCCAATTAGGTTCGACTTAAATCCAAATACGAAGATTAAATTGAAGAACGCACGAAACGATCAATCCTTCGCGTGCATGCCTAATTTAAAACAACGGTATTTCGATTTAGTCGAACAGGGTCATTGAAATTGACCAGGATTGGTAACTGATCGAGACGCCATACTGATAATTCTCGTAATCACGCGACTTCAAAACACGATTTAAATAAAATAAACGACTAAAACTAGAAAAGGAAGACGAACAAAATTGGGGTATAACACTCATATTTTCAAATTTAAGAGAATGGTTTGTTCTTGACTAGGAGAGTTCAAGTTTAAAATAATTCAATTTTTTGAAATATGGATTGAGAGGCATGAATTTTTAAGCACACACCTTGATTTGAGGAACCCAGAATAATGCATGGATAAAACCGTTAGAGTGGTGACCGTTGAGATGACACGGTGTTTGAATCATCTCCTTCCCTCCTTCCTCTCCATCGCAATATATAAGGGTGAAAGGAGAGAGGAGATGATTAAAAAATTATAAATAATGATGAGAGAGAGTGAATGTAAGAGAGAGATAGAGATGATGGAGGGAGATGTAGGATGAGTGGAAAGGAGAAGATCCAAGTCCACAAGACGTGGATAATTTCTGACGAATCATAGAACCCATAACGGGGGATGTGATTTGAAGGAAAAAACATGCTAGCCTAGTAGTGGCCAATAGGGATTAGGCTAAGGCGATTTGTCTAGAAATATTGTTTGTATATAACCAATCAAATACAACTCTTTACATTTATCTTTCCTTTATTGATTTTTATCCTTTACTAGTATTTTACCCGTGCATCCGCACGGGTGACACTGTATTTGTCATATTTGTTATGAAATTATAAATACGCTGAAAGTTGCAAAATGTAATAAAATAAAAAGGCTATATTTCTAATTTATTAAAATAGTTGTGTTGCAAAAAGTTAAAAAAAAGTCGGTATCTTCTTATAATATTAATAACGGAGTAAAAATCAGGAAAAAAAATGAGATTTCATATAAGATATGCGCTCCTGTTGGCGTTCCCATTGCCTCTCTTGTTGCCGCTCCCGTTGGCGCTCCCGTTGGCTCCCATTTCCTCTCTTGTTGTCGCTCTTGTTGCCGCTCTCGTTGCCGCTCCTGTTGCCACTTGTTTGCTCATTTTATTCTAGATGATTTAATATTAATTTAATCATCTCAATGATATTAATAAATTACTAAATTAAAAAAGTTATTTTGTAATTTTTGATAGTGGTTAAATTTTGTGACAATTGTTAGAGGTTAAATTTATTGATTTTATTTTGGATCAAAAAAATTGATTGATTTTTGTAGTTTTAATAGAGAGATTATAGTAAATAGTAAATTTTAGATTATTTAATAATTTAACAATTTAATCATTTTTCGTAAATTATTAAATTATTAAAAAAAACTATTTTGGATAGTGGTTAAATATTGTTTTAGACAATTATTAGTAGTTAGATCGATTGATTTTAGTAGTTTTAATAAATAGATTATAGTAAATAGTAGTAAAAATATTTTATTAAAATTAAACAATAAAAAAGAATGGGCTGAGGTTGGGAAAAGAATTTACCATATTTATCACTATTAGTAAATTATTTTCCCATTTCAAAAAGTAATTCTTCACAAGGTTCATTCTTCCTCTGTGGCTGGCTCAGGTTCCTAATTTTGTGGCTATGTGCTCCAATGATGCAACACACATACAACTTGTCTGTTTGTACTTGAGAATAACTTCACCGCTACATTAGGAAAACAAGAAATTTGGAGCTAAATAATATTTTCAATAAAATGAGTTTAATTTTATTCTTGTTATTAAACATGAAGATTACGGTGTGGATAACTTTACGCGGATGCTAACCAACAAGATTAAATCTTAATTTCAAAGGAGTGTCTTGTACTCCCTCTTGTTCTCAATGTGATCGAGAAGCAGAAAATGTGTTTCATATCTTCTCAAATGCATCCAAGCCAAGTCTTGTTGGTGTGCCGTGTGGGGCGCAACCTTGGTCTACCATCTAAACTATTACTAGACAAAACACTGATTTTAATTCCTTTGTTTTCAATATGCCATAGCAGCTGTCCGTTGAACATTGCAAAATTTTCATTACAATCTTATGATGTATTTGATGTAGATGCAATGACAAGCTTTGGAGAAATCTTGTTGTTTTTCCTCACATTGTTATTTGCTTAGGCCACAAATACTTATAGAACTGAGAGTATATATGCTCAACATACTAATAATGTGTTAATAAGACAGCGAACCGATACTAGTAATACAAATCTATTTACGGAGATAATAAAATAATATATTATCTTAATTGAGAGTGTTTAATCTTTTGATGTAAAAAGTAGTCTATAAACATATAAATAATTTACCTCTAATTTTTATATGTAAAAATATAATTTAGAAAAAATTAAATTTGATAAATTTCAAGGTCAGTTAGGTTTAAAAATATCTAGATGGAAATAAAATAAACTAGTTCAATTTTTTATAATCAGTACAATACTTACAAGGATAATATATATTCATATATTATCATGGTTGATATATGTATTCAGTTATTCACTCATTTACAAAAAGGCTATCAATTTATCTATTTTAATTATTACTGAAAGATTCATTAGGCCATAAGATACATCAATCTTCTTTACACGCAATTGCCCCAACATGTTGTTGATCATCTCCAAGGATTGAATTATTTTTAGTGTGGACTGCATGCCATAAGGCAATTCCGACGGCTGCAATGCTCCATTACCGTGGAATGTTGAATTCAGCTACTTGTCAGAGGTGTGGTAATTTCGATGAAACAGTTCTTCATTGTTTAAGGGACTGTTCTCACGCCAAATCCATTTGGATAGCTCTTGGTTTTGATTCAGTTGTTTTCTTTAATTATGCTGAGCCCAATGGACTGGCTCAAATTTGGTGTTCAGGCAACTAATCCTCATTTGTTTCTTGCTGGTGTTTGGTGTCTTTGGACAGCAAGGAACGCTACTGTTATTGCTTCTGAAACAACAAGTAACTATTCTCCCATGCTCGTAATTCAAAATTTGGCTTCTCTAATTTTAAAGTGTTTCCTAGGTGTGGTGTCTTAGGAAACCGCTCCTAGATTAGTTTCTTGGCATCCATCTAGGAATAACACATTTATTCTCAATGTGGATGCCAGTAGTTTTGGGAATCCTGGCAGGTCTGGCTTTGGTGGCCTATTGATCAGGAATGGAGATGGTAGTTGGCTTGGTGGCTTTGCGTGGTCTATACTCTATTGGCATATCCAATAATATCCACGCAGAGATTTTAGCATTGTACAAGGGTCTCACTTTTGCTTGGGATAGAGGACATAGCTCGCTTGTGTGATATTCAGACTCTCAAAACGTTTTACAGCTTATTACGAAGCCCCTGAATAGGTGGGGTAAATATGCCAACGAGTATAAATGATTTGTTGCAAAGGAACTGGTGTGTTCAGTTGCTTCACACGCTCAAAATAATCTAAATCTCAAAAAATTTAATTATTAATTGAATTCCATTAAACTGAACACTAATTATGGCATTTTTTTATTATTATTCCTTGCTGCATTTTGTGGAAGGCCAGGAATGAGGAAATTTTCTTTAACAATAGGTGGGATAATTGGAGAGATGTTAGCCAAATTCATTCACTTTTGGATTCTAAGAGCCAAAGCATTTCCCACCGTTAGTTCGAACGAGGAACCGTGCCTAGTCACATGGGCGCCACCTCCGAAAAATGTAATAAAGTTGAATGTTGATAGTAGCTTTTTTGGTAACTCAGGTCGTACTGGTTATGTAAGCCTTTCCTGAGATCATTATGGAAATTGGATTACAGGTTTCTCAGGTGAGTGTGGTTACACAACTAACATGAATGCTCAACTGCAAGCCATTGCTCGGGGACTCAACATTGCTCAACAAAATGGTTATCAGAATCTTGTGTGTGAAACTGATTCCTAGACAGCTCTGAATTTGATTAATGAGGGTGTTTCTACTTCCCAGCCTCATGCTCCTATCATTGACTACATTTGTTCCTCCTTGGGTCGTGGTTGGCAGCTCATTTTCAATGCTTCCTTCGTGAGGGAAACTCGAGTGCTGACTGACTGGCTAAACAAGGCTCAACTATGGAGCAAGGAGTCCACCTGTGGCATAATTTTCCATCGGTTATCACCACAAGAAAAGTTGGACTTTGCGGCGGGCAAAATCCGCCGCAAAAGCCAAATTTGCAGCGGATATTTGGACTTTGCGGCGGAATTTTGCCGCCGGTAGCCAGCTCGAAGCAAACGCGTTGCGGCGGATTATCCGCCGCAAGTTTGCGGCGGATTTAGTGGCGCCGCAAAATCCACCGCAAATTTGCGGCGGATAATCCGCCGGAAAAGGGGACAAATTTTTCCCGCAAACTATCCGCCGGAAAGTGCCCAATATCCGCCGCAAAGTATCCGCCGCAAAGTTCCCATTATCCGCCGCAAAGCACCCGTTTTATTTTAAAAAAAATGAATATAATTTTTTTAAAAAAATGTTTTATTTAAAATTCCGCCGCAAACGACACAAATCCGCCGCAAAGTACCATTTTTTTTAAAAAAATATTATTATTATTTTTAAAAAATAAATTTTACTTTTTAAAAAAATCGTTTTAATTAAAAATATATATTATTTTATTAATTTTTTTAATTATTGATAAAAAAATAAAATCCAATAACTAATTAATTTTTAATTTAAAAAAATAAAAATTGGGAAAAGCAGTAAAATATTATCACCAAAAAAATATCCATACAATTAATAAAATATCCATAAAAAAATAAAATAATCTAAAGCTACTGGGGTGTTTGCCGGTCAATGTCATCAACATTATTATAATATGTATCATCTTGAAGTAAAGCATTGAGCGATGACATTTGGACATTAAGATCAATGTCCAGCAGGGGTGACCGCTGCTGAGGGTACTGCTGGTTTGGATGGATCAGGGGTGACTGATGTTGGGGCTGCTGGTATGGCTGGCGGGGTGACTGATGTTGCTGCTGGTATGGCTGGAATGGCGCATACTGCGGGGGATACTGGGGTGCATACGGCTAGGGATACTGGGGTGCATACTGCTGCTGGTAGTAATGCTGCTGTGGCGGCGGCGGGTAGGATGCTGATGAGGATGGCCTCGAATGCTGAGACACCATCTGATCCTGCAATAACTTAAAGCGCTCCTCCATGCGCTCCACAGCTACCCTAGCCTGCTCCCGAATCGCCTGCATTTCCCGATCACTTCGATCCCGAAGCGCCTGCATTTCCCGATCACTTTGATCCTGAAGCGCCTGCATTTCCCGATCGCTTTGCTCCTGCCGCTCGACAATCTGACGTTGAGCCTCGCTCAGTTGCTGCGTCAATTGCCTAACATCATTCAACTCACCAGCATTGGGAACATAATTGCGACCAGTCGAGGATCCAGAATGTGAATCTGACAGACTCGGAATAATGCTTGTTCGAAAAGCAGCCGGTCCAATACCACCTGATCCTACCAGACGATTAGTCTTTTGGGGACCAACTGCTCTCTCCCAAACATCACGAGCTACTCTAGCCTCCTCCACTGGATCGACAGCTGCCCCACTGCTCTGTTGTGACTGATGGTACTCAGCCATCCCACCCTCGAAGCTCTCCTGAAAAAAATAACCCAACAAATAAATAACTAATTATTAATATATATATATATATATATATATATATATATATATATATATATATATATATATATAAATAATAAACATTAATTAATATATAATTGTAAAAGTAGTTTTACCTGAATACGCCTCGCCCGATCTGTAACGTGCTCACCAGTCTCCTCTACCATATGCATGTGGCAATGCAACTCAGGCAAAGTGATTGGCCTTTGTTCCCTCTCCACCTATATATGTACATAAATATATATATTATTAATTAAATACACATATTGAAAATGACTAGTTAATTATTATAAATAATTAATTAATTAATCAAGTAATAAATTAAGTGATAAATTTACCAAACGCATGTAATGCGTTGCAGTATTAACACTCCCCCCCGTGTGTGTGCAGCCATTTTTTTCAGAAGCACGGTTCTTCTTGGCTTTCTCACAATAATTCTTAAATGCTTCATATTTCTGCCAATACTCATTAAACTCAGCCCAAGTTGAGTCTCCCATATAAGATGGCTTCGTACCCGTATTGCGCGCCCTCCGCATCAATTCAGAATAGCGATGAGAACATCTCTTATGGAACACTCTCTCAACTGCGGCTTGCTCCCCTGGATACCATGTACATTTTTCCTATTTAAGAAATTTACAAGAATGTTGTTAATTATAAGGCAATAATTAATGGCTTAAAGGTACTTTTAGTCCCTGCAATTGTCAAGAAAATCCAGTTTAGTCCCTGCAATTCCAAAATTTTTAAAATAGTCCCTGCAATTACCAAACGTTATTAGTTAAGTCCCTGCTGTTATATTAGTGTTAACACTGTTATGTTTTGATGATGTGGCGGCCAATTAGGATCTTCATCTTCAACCTTCTCTCTTCTTCTTCCATCTTCTTTCTTGCTCTTCCATATTTTCCCCCTCTTCTAGAAAAATACAGATCTTCATTTTTTTTTTGGTCCAAAGATCTTCATCTTCAAAACCGAAAAAACAAAAGGATAATAGATTTGTTAGATCTACTGGAAGAAGTAGAAAAAGTGAAGAACAAAACCCAGAATCACTCACCCACCCCCTCATCATCATCATCACCATCTTCAATCAACGGAATCAACGGATCTGCTTCTTCTTCTTCTTCTTCCATCTTCTCTCTCCCTCGAAATCAGTTAGGAAAAAACAACCCAGAAAAATTGTTCTTATCCCTTCTCCTTCCCCTCCTCCTCTCCCTCGAAATCAGTTACTCCTCCTCCACCAAAATATTACAGTGAGAGAGAAGGAACAAAATGTGAGTGAAGCCATGCGATGAGAAAGGAACGCACAGAATCGAAATCTGAGCTGTTCGATGAGAGAGGAACGCACGAAATCGAAATCTCAGTTGTTCGATGAGAGAGGAATGCGCAGAAATTTCAGATGTGCGTTGAGAGAGGAACGCGATGAGAGAGCGCAAATTTCAGATTTGGATTTTAGGGATTTCGATTTCATGTGCAGAGAGAGTCCGGATCTCAGATTTTGATTTCAGTTCTTCTCCCTTCTTCTTCTTCTTCTTCTTCTTTAACAGACCTGTTCCTGCATTTTTGCAAACCTGTTCCTGCGTTTGTGTTTGTGGTCGCTCGATTTCTGGGTTGCTGGTTTGTGGTTTTTGATTTTAATTTAAGTTTTAGTAATTTATTTTTTAGTTTTAATATTTTATAAGCTATTTTTCTGGTCTGACTAAACCCTTTTATTCCATGTTGGCATCCCTGTTGGCTGCCACATCATCAAAAGAACAGTGTTAACCCTTAACTAACAGCAGGGACTAAAAGTAGTAACGTTTAGTAATTGCAGGGACTATTTTAAAAGTTTTGGAATTGCAGGGACTAAACTGGATTATTTTGACATTTGCAGGGACTAAAAGTACCTTTAAGCCATAATTAATTAATCAAGTCAATAAGATAATACACCAAATTAATTATTTCGTAGAATCGAATAACTTACCAAAAATGATCTTAACATCTTCTTATTTGCATCCTTATCTTTTCTAACTTCCGTCCAGTTCTTCCAGCTCTTGGTAAAATTCTCCTTGATTGTTTTTGTGATGGCGGTAGCTGAAGCCTTCGAAGGAATAAAACTACATTAAAAAAAGATGAATTTTGTTACACCAAATATAAGTTATATATATAAAGGGCAACAAAAATAAATTAATAAATAATAATATAGATATATATATATAGACTTACGAATCGCCAACAATCTGCAATATGATACGCCCATCAGGTGTAACCCTAATCACATCAGTCCCATCAATGAATGTGCGTACCCCATCCGCATCAACATGTGTCGGGGATAAGCCCTCAGTACCAACAGGAATCGATGGGCCCCCTGCAGTACTAGTACTAGCACCATCCTCAGACACAGGTGGTGGCAAATATCCGCCAGTAGTAACAACAACACGCGCAGGCTGAACACGGCGCCCTAGGCGAGTAGATGTCTTCCGCCTGCTAGTGCTGGCGGCATCGGGAGGTGGAGGAGGAACATATGCGCCGTCAAGATCGGATCCTGAGTCATCATGAGATGCCATATATATCTGTATCTAGACATATACATTTAAACAAACAAACATATACTAAACAAGGTTAACATAAACATACAAAATTCATTAAAATAAATAATTTGAATCCCATTCATTCTCAAACAAATAACATCCTTCATTAAAAATAACACCCTTCATTAAAAATAGAATTGTTGAAACTAACATAAATTACATCCTTAATTATATAAATGATTGAAACACAAATAACTAATTTGAATCCCATTCATTCTCAAAATCATCATCATCGGAGGAGTGAATTCTTGATACACCAATGTGGTCTGTTGCATCTTCACCATCAGCATCTTCGTCATCAACAACTTCATCGCCGGTGTTTGGCTCATCACATAAACGAACAATGGGTTCAACTTGAATCACTTCATTTACATTAGACATCTCTTCCATTTGATATGGCACATCTTCCACCGTGTCATCAATATTTGTCTGATCAATGCGACCTCTTGGTTTTGTTTTAATTGCGATACACCAACCACGCCTATCAGTCCGCATTGATGGATAAGGGACATAATAGACTTGCCTCACATTTTTTGCAATGACGAACGGATCATACGGTCGATATCTACCATTCATTTTAATGTCCACTGTATTTGACTTTGGATTCCTCGAGCAGACGGATCAAACCAATTACAATAAAAAACCACTACCTTTGGACTAAAATCTAGATGGGGGTACTGAAGCTCATATATGTGTTGAACCACACCATAAAAATCATCTTCACCTCCTCCAGTGACCCCCTTCATGCACACTCCACTATTGACTGTCTCTCTGCCCTGTGTCCATTCATTGGTGTGAAATTTGTATCCATTGACAAAGTATGTGTGCCATTCTTTAACACATCTTCGAGGACCGTCTGATATGTTCCTCAAGTGTTGGTTGGTAGGATTTGGCGGGAGGGAATACACATATTGATTAAACCACATTGGAAAATGCGCATGAATATGAGCAGAAGATTGGTCTTCACGTACTGCCTCTGATGACAAGAACTCCCTAAAAAGAAATAATTTAATTGTTACTCTTGTCTACTTTATATTAACTAATTAAGATCGATTGTTAATGTTGAGGAACATACTCAATAAATGGTTGCACCTCAGTACAGTTTATCAACACATGAACATCTGCTGAACTTAACTCTTCATCTGTTAGCCAGTGAGTTGACTCCTTCCCAGATGGACGACCGGGTAGACAAAAGACAGACAGAGCCAAAGGATGTCGCCATTCAGTATCCACTTCATTTCGACTGCTTCCAGGAGCAAACTGATTCTTGAAATAATGAGAACAAAAATGTGTTGTTTCACGGTGTAGGTAAGAAGAACATATCGATCCTTCAACTCTAGCTTTGTTTTTCACCGATCTTTTTGAATCACCCATGAACCTAGAGAATATGATATTAATATAATAGTCATATATTTTAATTTAAACTTGTTTCTTATATTATAATTAAAAATTAGCTGACCTTTCAAACGGATACATCCATCAGTATTGGACAGGTCCGCCAAGTTTAGCTTCATATGCGAGATGCGCCGGTAGATGCTCCATAGAATCAAAGAAACCAGGTGGAAATTAAATACTCTCTCCAACTTGCATAAGATAAGTGGAATGTCTTGTTCCATTTTTGAAAGATCATCAGCTTTAAGCGTTGCAGAACACAAATTCTTAAAGTATTGACTTATTTCAATGAGCGGATTCAAAACGTGTGTTGACAACGAACTAAAAGCGATAGGAAGTAAGCACTCCATGAATACGTGACAATCATGACTCTTCATCCCATGCAACCTCCCATTATCCACATCCGCACATCTAGATAAATTGGAAGAATAACCGTCTGGCATTTTCAACTCTTTTATCCACTGATAAACTGCTTTCGCTTGTTCGATAGATAAAGTATAATTGGCTTTGGGTTTCAAAATCCTAGTACCTTGCTCAACCAACAACAAATCCTTTCGTCTACAGAAATGATCTATATCCTTCCTAGCTTTCTCATTGTCTTTCGTTTTGCCTTTCACGTTCATGATAGTGTTAAATATGTTGTCAAAAAAATTCTTCTCTATATGCATGACATCGAGATTGTGTCTCAATAGATTATCTTTCCAATAGGGAAGTTCCCAAAAAATACTTTTTTTTGTCCAATTGTGCCATTGTCCATAGCCATCTGGACGAGAAACAACACCGGCTACGACTTCCACAGGAGGGATATCCCTAACACTATTCCAAACTTCCTCTGGTGTCAACTGACGAGGAGGTCCAGCTGTTTCAACATTTCCCTTGATGAACGCATATTTCTGCTTTCTAAATGGGTGATCCATAGGTAAGAACCTACGGTGCGAGTCAAACCATGAAACTTTTCCTCCGTATTTAAGACTAAAAGCCTTTGTGTCAACCATGCAAATCGGACACGCCATCTTACCATGTGTCCCCCATCCAGACAACATTCCATAGGCAGGGATGTCATTAATGGTCCACATCAAAGCCGCCCTCATCACAAAATTTTGTTTGCGTGCCACATCATAAGTTAAAACACCATTCCACAACCTTTTTAGGTCATCAATCAAAGGTTGCAAATAGATGTCAATACCAGCTGTTGGATTACTTGGCCCTGGAATAATAGAATTTAAAAACATGTATGGTTTGGACATACACATTTCTGGAGGAAGGTTGTATGGGGTAACAATAACTGGCCAACATGAATACGGTGTTGCCGAGGCTTGAATATATGGTGTGAAACCATCAGAGCACAAACCAAGCCGAACATTGCGTGGATCACTGGCAAAATCTGGATGAACACGATCAAAATGCTTCCAAGCTTCACCATCAGATGGGTGACGTAATTCACCAGAATTATTTCTATTTTGATGGTGCCATGTCATTTTACCCGCGGTCTCCATTGAAGTAAACACCCTCTGTAGCCTTGGAATAAGAGGCAGATAGAACATTGATTTTCGTGGAACCGATTTGCCTCTGCTCATCCCTGATCTACTGACACGATAGCGTGGTTGTCCACACAACTTGCATTCCGACAACTCTCCATCATTTATGCCAAACTCATTGTTATAATAGAGCATGCAACCAGACACACAACAATCAATCCTTTTAGATTGTAAGCCAAGCTTCGATACCACTCTTTTAGCTTCATAATAACTTTGCGGTAAACTCCCTCTAATGGGGGTTGCATCCAACATCATTTTGGTCATATATTCCATGCACAACTCAGCAACATTAAATTGAGACTTAAGACCCAACAACCGAACACACATTGATAATTTTGAGTATGTAGATCCTTCAAATATGGGTTTATTTGTCTCACTCAAATACATGTAAAACCTTTGAGCTTCCTCATTTGGAACTTCGTCAGCATCTGGTTCTTCAAAATCCAAATTTACTCCAACAGCGTCAGATATCATTCCCTGATAAACATCTAACAGTTGTATTCCCCATCCTTTAGATGTCGTAGTCGCTGGATAACTACTTGATGTGTGATCTACTACTTCAACCTGAACATTAACCGCGGGAACTGCAGCTACCCCTGGCGCTCCTTCCCCGTGACGACTCCATGTCCAATAATTTGGCCTAAACCCATTATTGTACAAATGAAGTCTAACTTCATGTTCATTTTTTATAGCTCCAAATGAACATTTCAAGCACGGACATCTAATACCGCCTTGTCGCCCAAATTCTTCATGATCAATGTACTTAGCAGAAAAAATAAACTCTTCTACTCCTTCTACAAAACGTCGTTTTACACCAGTTCTTCCAGGATACAATCGATCATACATCCAACTACGATCCATTTTCAAGAACTACGTATACTACACTACAATATAAATAAAATAAACTATCAATTACTTCATATTTTGATATACACTACAAGAAAATCGCTCATTTGCGACGGCAATTTCCGTCGCAAATGGGCTTTTTTCCGTGGCAAATTCGCTTTTGCGACGGCATTTGCGACGGACAAAAAGTCGTCGCAAAACAGCTAGTTGCAAATTTTTTGCGACGAAACCCCCGTCGCAAATTGTCCGTCGCAAAGCCGTCGCATATATCCGTGGCAAAGTCGTCGCAAACTCTAACAATTTTTCGTCACAAAGCCGTCGCAAATCCGTCGGAAATTTTAAAAAAAAAATTAAATTATACCTCCAAAATACTATTTAATAGTTATATCTATAATACAATCATTTCTGATTGACTGAATTATATCTATTATACAATCATTTAATAGTGAGAATAAATCAGCTAGTCCGCATAATTCTATCTTAACATGCGAACCATGATACAAATACAATTACACATCTTTGCAAGCAAGAAAAGATGGAGGTTAGTGGGAGTGGAAGGAAAAACTGTATATATGAACACAAGGAAGCAATATCAAAAAAACAAATACTTGTGCAAGTGTCATAGCTCTGAGAGAATGGCAGGAATTAATGTAATGGGATAACTCTGCTGTCAGAGACTGAAATCCATTTACAAGTTGTGTATGAAAATCCTGATCTTCCTCACCTATCAATCTGAAATGTACCCGTATGGCACGTTTGCAAACAGCCATGAACTCAAGAAGTGCAGCGATAAGTTGCTGCAATTCTTGCGACCGCAATCTTGTAGCAGGTTCCCCAGACAAGAAGGCTGTGCAAACACTCAAAACTCCACTATTCACCTGTACAAAAAACAGTGTGCTGTAAGAATTGAGACAAAAAATTAAGCATTCAAACATAGGGAAAACGAATCAATACTACAACATACCTGTACTGCAAAAAACGGTCAAATACACGAGCCCGGACACTTCCAGTAGAGAGAGAAAAAATTCTCCCTCTTCTACTTCCTAAATCTTCATCTTCCATTACTGGATCAACTGCAGTAATCTGAAGGTAGCAGACACCAGGCTGTAACTCCTCCGCCTTCACTTGTCTAGAATCTGGAATAATATGCAAAGTGTGATTACCATCCATTCTGGACTACAAGTCATGTTAAAATCAGATTGTGAATCCATCCATGCTTCACAAAGTCATAAAGTTAGAAGAAGACATTTGTGTGCCTATGTTTTCACAAATACAAAAACAACACTGCTAAGGTACCTCTAATGACAGAGCAGAGGAGGCAGTGCCACGTTTATTTGGTTCAACAGAAAGAAGGGTCTGCAACAGATGAACACTGGTTTCCAGAAAAAATTTAAATGTGTCTTGGAGACAACTATGATATGGTTGTTGTGGCTTGAACAAAGTTGCATGAGGAAGTCTGCTCTTTTTCCAGTATTCTTCAGGTGGAGAGCCACAAAGCTTGAAGATTTTGTGCAATTGTTCAACCTGTATATATGTATAACAAAGCTTAAAGCTTATCCATTCTCTTTATTCTCTTTAAATGACATATAAACAAAGCATATAAATGAAAATCAGACAGACATAGGACAAAATCAAGAAATTAATTTATAAATAACCAATATAGACAAAGCATATAAATGACATCACCTAACAGTCAATCTTCCTATTCTCTTTATTCAATCTAACAATATGATCCATTCTCTTTATTCAATCTAACAATCTGATCCTGCAAAGGAAATCACTGGATGATTGAGCTTAACAAAGGCCATCAATGAAGAAATGGGAATTGATAATGAAGATAAATTGCTTAACAAAGGCCATCACTGGATGATTGGCTTGCTTGCGCTTTTCTCTATTTATTACAGAATTATTTTATTTTTAATTTGATGAATTTGTTTGTTTGGTTTTAAAAGGGGCATTTTTTATGAATGAAAGAAGGGGTCCCTTGAATACTGAAGAAATGGATGATTTGAGAGAGAAAGTTGTGGGGGGGGGGGGGAGAATGGATGAGGAGGATTGTTGAGAGAGAGAGAGGTGAGGGATCGATTTTCTGAGTTTTCTGAGGAGAGAGGGATGAGGGATCGTTTTTCTGGATTTCTCAACATTTGTTTCCCAGGTTTCCATTTGTGATCTAGGGGAAGTGAGAAGTGTGGTTAAGTGGTATTTCAATCCATGAAACTTCACAAAAACACATTTCTGATGTGTTTTTTAATTATAGTTCTTTAAAAAAATAAAATGTTTTAATAAAAATAATATTTTAAAAAGGCCATGTGACACTCCAGTGTGGCATTCGACGTCAGTTAAGTAGGACCATGTTAGCCTCAAGTTAGACCACATTTGAGAGGGGTAAGGATTTTAGAAATTGGGAAAATGTGAGGACCAAAATCGTGGAATAAAAAATTGAGAGACTAAATTTGTGGATAAATGATTATAGGAGGGCCATAAGTGTAATTAAGCCTAAAAAACTATGAGATTATGCAACTAAAATTATATACATGTATACATAAAATTTCATTTTCAAATTAATTCATTAAAAAAATAATGAATACAAGTACATCACACGAGTCATACACATTAGTATTATAATTAAGATATGATTATAATTATTATAGATCAAAGTAAAATTTGTGTAGAAATTAATTTCTTAGACAAAAGACTCTTCCTATTTTTCCGTGAGGTCTAGCACAAATGGTAAAGTCAACAATGTTAGGTTGAATATTTTTTATGATTACTCTCGTTCGAACCTAAAATGTAATTTACAAATCGTATTTAACACTGAGATTAGTTATTAGTATAATTTTGAATAATAGACACATTATTTTCATTTTCATATATAATAATTGGCGACACAAGTTTGACTTTTAAGCACCAAAACCATGACAAGAGAGCCGTTCATTTATTAACAAACCGATAACAAAAAAGATAATCCCAATGATAACGAAGGAGCTAGCTCAAAACTTTACATGTAAGTTTGCACTCATGTCTCATGTCATGTGAAAGCATAATCATGTGAAAGATCCCATTTTAGATATGCTATGGATTTGTTACTTGTTGCTACTACTCAACTCATTTACCAACTCAACCAAAGTAAAACATACTATATTATCTCTGCCATATGATACTAATTCTATCTATTTATCTAACACAACGGTTTAATAGTAAACAGAGAATTAAATATTGTAAAGGCAAAAAAAAGAAACAGAGTTATAATACTAATTCAACGAACCCAGTCTACACCACAAACCTAACAAGTAATAAACATTACACAAAAGAGCATATCTTCACCTTCACCGGAATATCCCATCTCCGGCAAGCTTCAGTCCACCGGGAAATTCAAAATAAATAAACTCGATCTACCTGGATCGATACTTGGGAAGTTTTGTCTTGTTCTTGTCCCCAGCTTTTCCAAAAGCGCCGCAAAACCCGCAAGCAGAAAGCCTAGGAGACGGCGGCTCAATCGCCGGAGAAACTTTTCCGGTACGGTAACCACGGCCTCCTCCGTTGGAACGGCTCCTTTGAACGGTGTTGATTGACGGCGGTGTAATTGCATCAATATTAATCTCTTCCTTGTCTTGCTCTTGATTGTTCTTCTGGTTCATTTTGTTTATTTCCTCTTGTAAGAGCCTATCATCCCAAACAAACCCAGAAGAACCTTGTCTTCTGAAGGAAACTGCAGATCTTTGTAAACCTTCCATATTCACTACTCTTTCTTTCTGGATCTTTCTTTCTACCTTCTTGAATATTCACCACCCAATTTGTATGACTTTTCTCTTTGTTTTCTTCTCTGTGTGCTTTTTTTTCTTCGTTATGACATAAATAAAAGGATATATAGGACGGCTGACGAAGAAATTTGAGACAAGTGGTTAACAGAATTATAGAAGAGGTGTCATAACAAGACATCTTCAGTCCATATCTCTTTGATTTTTATACTATTTTCTTTCGGTTCCACATTTATTTTTATATTATTATTATTTTTATATTATTTATTTATGTCTTATTCTGAAGAATAATTCAAATACTGTTGAATGTATAGAGTATCTGCATCTGGTGAAAATTATTGTCACTATATAGATATATATAAAATAAAATAATGTTTATTTATAAGAAAATTAAAATAATGTTTGACCTTGTCTTCATTTTTTTTTGAAGCAATGTCTTCATTTATTATTTAAGAGATTTAATTGGAACTGATTATTAATTAGAATTCTTAAATATAAATTTAAAATAATTAAACAAATGAGAATTTAATTAAAAATCAAAGTATTTTAAATTTTTAGATTCTTCCCTTATATGTTATATAGACACAAACCGAATAGTTTTTTTTCCACAATAAGCACTTAATGCATTTCATTAGTAAGGAAATCAGAAACACGTGATGGAATATTAGAGTATTCATGAGGACTAACCGACAACAAAGCTTCCCCCACTAACGAGCAACTTTGTTAACATATCTCCTAACAAACTCAACATGAGAGTTACAATTGGAAAAAAAAAACAAGCACTTACAACTATTGATAATGGCCCCGATTAAACTCAGAGATCGGAGCACTCCTCGATTTAACTAAACAGTTTTATTAGGTAAATAAAATATATCACTTTTTTGACAATAATAAAACCTATATCACTGAAAATGATAAAAACTTAATGACTATATCTACTTCTACTCTACTATATATATCTACAATAGGTGCTAGTAAATTCTCATTTTTAGACATTCTACAAGCTTGCCACATGTCCAAATCTAAGGGTAAAAATATCAATTTGTCACTACAAGACAAAAATGTCATTTTTATCAATTTTTACTTTTCTCTTACACACTTTCCTATCATCTCACTTCTCTCTCATATTTCCTTCTTCACTCTCTCTCTCTCTCTTCTAATAATCTAATCTAATTAATATCTATTTAATAAATGGTAAATAAGTAATTTTCCTACTAAATGACAAAAATAAAGCTGACACGGCAGAAAATAAAACGAGATGCAGACAGACTAATGCAGACTTAGGCACTGACACGCTGTCATATTTTTTCCTTTTCGAAAAACATAAAAAATTAATTTTTTTACTATTTACTATACTCTATTAAAACAACTAAAATCAATCAATTTAACTACTAACAATCGTCAACAAAAACTCAACCATTATCAAAAATTCCAAAATAACTTTTTTTAATAATCTAATAATTTAATTAATATGATTAAATTAATATTAAATGATATGTAATTTACTATTTTCTATAATCTACTGAAATTACTAAAACCAATCAATTTAACTAGTAACAATTGTAAAAAAAATTGAACGACTAAAAAAGTTTTCAAAATAACTTTTTTTAATATTTTAATGATTTAACTAGACTGATTAAATTAATATTAAATGATCTAAACAGGAGCGGCAACAGGAGAGGCAACCAGAGTGGCACCGGGAGAGCGGCAACAGGATCCCCAATGGGAGCATCAACGTGAGCGCCAACGAGGGTGCATATCTTTTTTTGGTATAAATCAGGTATCTATACGCGCAATTGCAAAGACTAATCTCTCGAGCCGAGTAGGACCACATTTGGCGGCAAAACTCTCCCTCAAGATATTTAACAATGTCGCCTGCCCAAGGCTGGATTCGAGCCCAGGACCTTGGTTAAGCTGGAAGAGACCCCTACCATCTCATCTAAGTGCTCTTCGGGAGGTGGAGGTGCACCAATGGGGGTGCATATCTTATATTAAATCTCATTTTCTTTTTTCCTGATTTATACTCCATTATTAAGACTATACCGACTTTTTTTAAACTTTTTTCAACACAAGTATTTTAATAAATTTGAAATACCGACTTCTATTGAGTTTTCCCTTTTTCTTTTATTACATTTTGCAATTTTGAACATATTTATAATTTCATAGTAAATTATAACAAATACAGTATCACCCAGATGCACGGATAAAATACTAGTTCTAACACTATAAAAAAGTTTACCCAAATGCCTAGTCATCATATTTTACTTTATCAGCATGGTTAATTTTAGAAATAATATCATGATATGTGTTGTGGTGCGAATATTTGGTGCTTTGTTGATTATGCCGCTTAATCAACCGATTAATTATGTATCCTCGGCTGACTAGGCATTTGGTCATTCGATTAAGAATTACTTCGACTTACTCGCACTCCTAATAGTGATCCCTTTGTTGATCAAGCGATTACGCTGAAAAAATGACTTTGTTTCTCAGCTACATTTTCCTAGGCTACTTTAGAATGCGTCTAGTGCAGAAGGTTGAACTGTTAAATGAAAAATACATAAAAATAAAGGAGAAAAGCGACAAGGAAAAAGTAAAATAAGTAAAGACTTGATTTGATTAAATGAGTGTGTTTTACAAATGTACAAGCCAGCTATAGAATTGGAATTCTCTGCATTCAACATCCGCCAGCTACACACACACATTGCATTCAACATCCGCCGGCTACACACACACACATTGTCTCCGACTCTCCGCTGGCCTCTACTACTAGCCTACAACTAACCACCATTGGATTGCCTAAGATCAACATACAATAATGCGCATGTGCCCTAAAATCTATGAGAGTCATTCCACAACATACACTAGCACGATGAGTGGGGTAAAAATATATTCGCTCATGTTTCCCATGACTCTTCTCTACGTTTTTCTCCAACCGTTTCGTGCTCAAAGTGTCCACGTGCATTGTATTCTTGCTCCCAAAGCAAGCCCTATCGCTGTGGCCAAAACATCCTCAGCTTCCCAGTATCTTATGCCCTCGGCTAGCCGATTAGGCACCTAAGCAGCTCATTTAGCCAAGTGGATCCGGCTAACAATTTTTTGGTGTAAACAATATGAAAATTTATGAAATATAATTGTTTTTGTGTATGAAATTCATTTGCACAGTTTTTTTTTTACTAAAAGAGATATTCATTCATTCAAATTGGTATCGATAACAACACAACTTCAAAATTGCTAAAAACGAAAAAGGATGAACATGGAGACAAACTCGCAGCATTTAGGTTGATAGCGTAAAATGACAAAATGCCTACAAATGTGAGAAAATCAAAGTTGACGAGATACTCATGCCTCCGGATCTATAACGTTGACACTCGAGTCATTGATTGATTTGTGGTTGATCAAAATTAATCTATCAATTGGAATCAAACGAACACTGCAATATGATGAGAAACCAAATAGTGTCGCACCAAGACGACGAATAAAACAACGTCGCACTCAAACGACGAAATCAAGAAAAAAACACAAAAAAAAAATTAGATTTATGTGAAAACCACTTATTTAGATAAAAAGATAGGAAAAATGACTCAGATCTATCCATCTTCGATAGAAGAATAAGAAAAAAGAACTGAGTAGAGAAATTTTTTGGAAAGACGATTAGGGTTAGCATTTTTTTTTGACAAAGCTGTTATGTATAATATTTTTTCTTTGGAAATGTATAATGTTAAATTCTTGGTTTATTTTCGGTAAATAAAAAATTCCTTAGTTAATTTGAAATTTGATTGTGACAAAAATAAAGTTATGGCGGTGATGACTTTTTGAGCAATTTAGCAAGAGTCATGGGACACGGGGTCCGCTGAGTGAGAGTGTGCACACTGCACACACTCCACTAGTTTTGTGATATCATAATCACAATCAATTCATGCTGAAAGAAAGAAAGAAATGCAATCACGTCCTTATCGCCAAATCAACTGGGGTCCGCGGATGGCAATCGATAACGGATTTTAATATTGGGAGGGTGCTACTACTAGCACCACTTTTTTTTTAAATCGGATATTTTCTGCGCGTAATTGTAGAGGCTAATCCATCGAGTCGGATGAAATTACAATGGACGATAAAACTCTCTCTCAAAATATTTAACACTGTTATATGTCAAAGGCTAGATTCGAACTCAAAATTTTGATTAAGCTGAAAGAGACCCAGTCATCTGATCCAAGTACTTTTGGATATCACTCTTTAATATTAGGTGATGAATTTTGATTCAGTTTTAAAGAAGAGAACTTTTTTTTTCTTTTCGCTTTAAAGAAAAGAACTTAATTACTACTTTTATTTAATGATAAACGATGAAAAGACAATAAAATTAGAGTTAAGTAAAAATGTAATTTTTTGGTGAAGTTGTTAGGGATAATCGTATCACGTGTGTCACTGTTGGAAAATTTCAATATTTTTAGGTAAATTATTTAATTGTAAAAAGTTGGTCTTTTAAGTTTTTTTCGTACCACATTAAGTCTTTTAAGTTATTTAGTTGTAACAAGTTGGTCTTTTAAGTTTTTTCGAACCACTTAAGTCCTCTAAGTTATTTAATTCTAACAATTTGGGGCTGAAAAATATAAGTTATTCGGCTTTTAAAAGTTACAATTAAATAACTTCCAAGAGTTTCACGGTAAAATCTTTTTATCATCAGCTGTCTTGTAGTGACATATCTTCCAACATTTCGAACCATCATCACTTGTTAGGGGGACTATGGAAATCTATTGTCCCTTCGAAGGTTGTAGTCTTCGGGTGGAGGTTACTGTTAGATTCCTTACCAGTACGTGAGCAGCTGTTGCACAGGAACGTCATCCACTCTGACCTAGAAGTTGGTTGTTCGTTTTGTAATTCCTCTCGCGAGTCTGTCGAACATCTTTTCATCACTTGTGGTTTTGCGCGTTATGTTTGGCATATTGTTGGTACTTGGCTAGGTGTTGACGTGGATGTCTCTCTGGGTGTGGAGGATTTCTTTAGGAATTGTGGCCAGTGGTGTACAGGGAAGAAAGCAAAGCGGGTGAAACATCTCTTCTGGTTAACTACTTGTTGGAGCATTTGGCTAGCTAGGAACGGAGTCATATTCAAAGAGGAGGAACCAAATATAGAGGGGGTTGTTAACCGGATCAAGAACTTATCTTGGAGTTGGTGTCTTTATAAACTCAACTGTAATTCATCTTTGTCTGTATCTTTATGGTGGTCTAACCCACTTACATTCCTTAACAATCTGTAATCTAGTAGGGGGAGAAACGGTGGGCTAGGTTGATGTTTTCCCACTGTGGTGCAGGTTGTACGAGGTGCTCTTTTTCCTTCTTGAGTCTTTTTCCCATTGGGTTTTGGCTCAGGGAGGTTTTAAGGAGGCTCTCCCCCTTTCCTATATCTCCATTGTAAGAGTTGGGCACCCATTGTGCTCCCTTCAATGAATTTTTTGCTTATATAAAAAAACTTAAAGAACCAACTTGTTACAATTAAATAACTTAAAGGACCTAAATGGTATGAAAAAAATTTAAAGGATCAACTTTTTACAATTAACTAACTTAAAGGACCTGAGTGGTACGGAAAAAACTTAAAGGACCAATTTATTACAATTAAATAACTTAAAGGACCTGTGGTGCAATTTAGCCATATTTTTAAGGTTTAAATATCATTTACCCCCTGCAAATATCACGTTTATCCATTTACCCCCTGCAAAAAAAAAACTTTTAAAACAAAATGTTCTGTACCGAGCAGCTTTTTGGTCGGCTGCTGTTGGTAGGTCCCTTGCTGTCCTGGCAGGAGGTCAGTGAGCGCCCGGGGGGTACCTGCAAGCCACTCCGACGCTCAAGTCAGTATATAGAAGATAAGAGTGAAGGTACTAAGGATTAGAGAGTGAACATTTCTTAGGGCAAAGTTTGCCTGTATTTATAGGAAATCGTCCCCCCTCGTGGGTCGTTGGATGGATAGAGTCGATCTTGACCGTCCAAGCATGTTGGGCTCACATGAGGTGGATATGGGCTGAATCTGTTGGGCTGGCCCATATCACTTGCTAAGCGCACCTCCTGGTTTTGCTAATGAGACCCCCTGGTTGACTCCAGAACAGTTGCCCCCCAAGCCGAGATTATTCCGGAGGATGGTCTTGGCTTGAAGGATTTTCGTCGGTTTGTCGGCTCTATAAGGTTATGCGGGACACTGCCTTTGTAGCAGCCGTGTTCTGTCATAGGAGAAATTTTTTCTAAGTGTTGCTTCGTCTGTCTTGACGGGTCATACGAGATTATTTTGTCGCGACCGAGACTCACACTTCCTTCGGTGTAATCGTTGTGCCCGGCACCAAGCTAGGGTGACGTATCCTGATGTTGGAGTCGCCTTGTGTCAAGTGCTCTGAGGTTGGCGCCCTATTGGGCGCCCTGTGCCCTGCACCCCTGATGTTGGTGCCCTCTTGGGCGCCTTGGGCCAAGGTGATAAGACATTCCTATGCTGATGCCCTCGTGGGCGCCTTCCCGGATGCTTGCTTGTTTTTGAGAGTTGGCGCCCTGTTGGGTGCCTTGGGTGTTGTTCCCTGCTTGCGTGTGCTGGATGGCTTATCGTGGAGTAGATTTTGCGAGAAAAGGTTCGGTGCTCTCGCTGGCGTCTTTCTGCATAGTGCTGACCACCCTGTTGCGAAGGATTTGCTTTCCGACTGCCACCTGCCAGGCGCCCCTCTGCTGGATGCTGCTTACTCCTGCCAGGCGCCCTTCTGGGCGCTGGCTGCTCCTGACTGGCGCCCTGCCAAGCTCCCTCATGGGCGCTGGCTGCCTTGACTGGCGCCCAGCCAGGCGCCCTCATGGGCGCTGGCTGCCTTGACTGGCGCCCTGCCGGGCGCCCCTATGGGCGCCCTCCTGGTCCTGCCAGGTGCCCTCATGGGCGCAAGTTGCTTCTGTCAGGCGCCCTCATGAGTGCCCTCCTTGTCGGGCGCCCTCTTGGGTGCCGACTTGTGTAGACGGGTGCTTGGCACATTGCTTTATTTTTCGCTGCTCATCTTGTCTTTTTTGTGTTTTTTGAGTATGTCTTAAGGTGATAGGCGTATTGGGCTTGTACGTAGTGGATATGGGCCAAGTTGATTTGCCAGATCCTTGACGTTGCGTGAAACGCTAACTCCTATAAATATGCGGGTATTTGTCTTGTGGTCCACATTTTCTTATTTTAAAATTCCGTGAATGAGTAGGGGACCAATCCATCATTGGAGCGCATTCTTTAAGGAGGAGGAAGGAGTAGGGACCAAGTCACCAACCCTAGCGCCTACTTCAAGGAGGAAGAAGGAGTAGGGATCAAGTCACCAACCTAGTACCTCCTTAAAAAGAAGAGGAGGGAGTAGAGTCCACTTGTTTCAACGTCTTTTCTTCCTGGTAAGTATTTGTTATTCGTTACCATTTATTTACGTTGTTGACAGTGCCATTCTGCCAGGCGCCCTCATGGGGGCTGGCTGCCTTTACTGGCGCCCTGCCAGGCGCCCCCATGGTCGTTGGCTGCCTCATGGGCGCTGGCTGTCTTCTTTTGGGACGTGTGCTTGGCACTCCGTTTTATTTTTTGCTGTTCCTCTTGACTCTTAACTTGTCTTCTTACCTATGAATTTTCAGGGCTTGCTTGGTACCGAGGGGAGTTGCTCTTATCATCATCCATTGACATTCCCGCGAGTCTTTGCGGCTTCTAATTTACTGAGGTAACTTCCGTTTATCTTCCTAGCTTCTTTGTTCTTTTGAGCATGTTTTGTCTTTCAAAGTCTCCAACCTCGGGGAGGGGGGTTGTCTCTAAGTTTTCCTGTCTGTCTCGTGACTGCTTGTTCTGCCCCCTGTCCCGTAGGTTGAGAGATGGCAAAGACGAAGAAGACGGCTCGGATTCACCCTACCGCTCACCTTGCTAAGAGTCAAGCTGACGACTTTGAATAGGGAACTGGTGATACCGTGTCTTCGGAGGGGACTGGTGCTCTTGGCCTTGTTGATACTTCTTCTGATGAAGTGGTGGAGATTGGTGGTTTTAGCTATGACCGGGTTTCTCGTGTTGTTTGCTCCGCCAGGAGCATCTACCTTCCAGGGAAAGAGCCTCCCCGCTGTCTGCAAGATGCGTTGGGAGGCGACTGGCGGGTTGAGGTGGTCGACCCCCAAGATAGGGTGTGCAGAGTCCCTAACGGTAGAAAATTCATGATGTTTCACAGTGTAGTTTACAAAGTGCGGGTTTCCCCCTTCTTTACACCCTTTCAACTGGAGGTTATGAATCATCTTAAGATAGCTCACTTTCAGCTCCACCCAAATTCGTGGTGTTTTGTGAAGTGTTTCGAGTTGGTGATGAGAGTTCTTCAAAGAAGATGCAGCTTGAGGGTTTTTATGGTTATCTTCGAGGTCCAGCGTCGTCGCGATACCTCGGATGGCGTCATTCGTTATGAGTTTGTGCATTTGAAATGTCGGACAAACTATGATTTCTTTCAAATGTACTCAGATAACCAGCATGATTGGAGGTTCAAGTATTTTTACCTCGTTCCTTCTAGTGAGAAGGTCGTCGACAGCATGGGCTTCTTTGATGAACAAGGGCGTCTGGTTAGGGATAAGTTTTGCCTTGGGTGGTGTAATGTCGATGCTGACCGCACCTCTCAGTCTTATTATTGCATCCTCCCATCTGCGTTATCTGATCCTGAGCAGAGGACTTTGAGCATGCTGAGGAAGATCGTCGGTGGCTTATCCACCGTGCCACAAAAGTTTTTGTGCAGTGAGCTGTCCAAGGCTTCCACGGTTCCTGAAGCTGCCGAGCTCCTAGGTTGCTTGTTAGGTCTTGATGTATCTTTATTTTCTCTTTGATAAATTATTTACTTATGTTGCTGATTCGCTACTTTGTTGTTTTGCAGATAAGATGAACGCTCCACTCTCTTTTAATGAGTTGGCCTCTTTGGCCGGACGGAGGAGACCTTTGGATGCCGAACCTACCGAGGTCAAGAGCCCGGTTCCTGCTATATCTGCCCCTGCGCGTCCGTCTATGGGACCTCGCCTCAGCTTAGGAGCGCCAAGCCGTGCTGGAAGGGATGTCTCCGGGGTGCCGAAGGTTCCAGCCGACTCCAGCACCTAGGGGACTCAGAGTAAGTCCAAGCGCCAGAGAAGTTGTGCTCAGGGACCTCCTTCTGCTGATTGTCCCTCCCCGGTTGGGCTTCCTCCTCCTGCTGACGAAGAGGGTGAAATTGTCTTCTCTCCCGAAGAGCGTGATCATTTCAGTGAGCATCCTTTCGCACTTGCTGCGCACATGGTTAAAATTGGGGAAGGCCTGCATGCGAAGTGGAAAGCTGAAAAGAAGTGTGGATCTCGTTCAGGTAATCCTCTTGAGTCATTTCTTACGGTATTCATCAAACCTGCACGGGTCACCACCCCTGCCAGGCGCCCTCATGGGCGCTGCTTGTTTTGACCTTGGTGCCCTGTCTGGCGCCCTCATGGGCGCTGGCTGCTTTTTAGAGGTGCTTTGTTAGGTGCCCTCATGGGCGCTGGTGACGTTGATTTTAAGCTTTTATCGTGTCTGCTTCTCTCTTTGCGCAGGGGTGATCGAGGAAAGGGATCGGCTTCTCTTGGATGTAAGCCGGCTTCAGGTGGATTTACACGAAGCGCTGGAATCTGCTCGTCGGGCAAGAGATGTTGTTGGCCACTATCAGAAGCAAATGGAGGAGCTCCAATCTGAGTTGGACGGTATGAAGAAACAGAAAGATGTGGCCGAGGAAAGGGTGCGGGAGATGGCCGGGCAAGCCATGGACTTCTCCTATGTTGCCTACGATAAAGCGATAAGTCATGTCCAGTGCATGTACCCGGATGCAGTTCTTGAGCCGCGCATCTTCCGGTTTGACCATGAGGCTGTAGATGGGAGGATTGTTAGATATCGTTCCAACATGGTTGACTTTGGCATCATTGCCCCCTGATTATTTCTTCTAGAAGTTCAGTTTTTCTTGACTTGTAATTTCTTTTTGTCCTGTTGGATTTCGTTGTACGTTTGCTTTATGGAGCCTGACTGATAACTTTACGTTATATCCACGTTTCCTTTGTCTTGCTTATATTTCATGCTTCTGAACGTATCACCTCCTATCGTCTCGTGGCAATGTTATCTCTGTCAGGAATTTATCAGAATCGATCTGATTTGAATTCCCCACTAGAAGTTGCGACATTTGCGATGTCGCTTCGCCCATCTAGGGACTCTGACAGGAGTTTATCAGAATCTATCCGAACTTAACTCACCCATTCGAGGTTGCGACCTTTTCGATATGCCGCTTCGAGGTTGTGACATCTTGCGATGCCACCTCGCCCATCTAGGGACTCTGACAGGAGTTTATCAGAATCTATCCGAATTTAACTCACCCATCAGAGGTTGCGACCCTTTCGATATGCCGCTTCGAGGTTGTGACATCTTGCGATGCCACTTCGCCCATCTAGGGACTCTGACAGGAGTTTATCAGAATCGATCTGAATTTAACTCACCCATCAGAGGTTGCGACCTTTTCGATATTCCGCTTTATGAACCGAGTAGGTCGACTCGTGCCTTGGTTCTACCTGGTTGCCTGGTCCCCTGCTGTTTGGGGTCGGGACTTGGCTTTCAGACCACCTCTTGCCAGGCGCCCTCATGGGCGCTGGCTGTTCCTCATAGGCGCCCTGCCAAGCTGTGATTTGTGAAACAATATTTTGATCGGTAAATAGTAAGGTTTAATTCATTCGCCCGCGTGTTGTAAATTGTTTCGACGTGTTAAACCTGAACAACCAACATCTTAAAGTAGACGTGTTTAACTTAAAAAACCAAGAAAATGTTCAAAGTATTGGAAATATGAGCCAGATGCCGAATAGAGGAATAGGTCCCCGTTCTCCCTCGGGTGGATGGTGAGCTTCTTTTCAACCTCCTCAAGGAGGTGAGGATATTCTCCATCCAGCTTGAACTTCTTCACATCCTTTTTGTCCCCTTTGTTTTGGGTTGGACATCCGCTTCTTCTTCACTACTTGAGTCACTTCTGGCAACCCAGTCTGTCAGATTCACCTCAGTTTCTTCTCTGAACCCCTTTAGCTCGGCGGTCTCCTTCTCATCTTTAAAGCTCATGTAGAAACATCTGCGTACTGCTCTCACGTCCGCCTGGAGGGTCACCACCTCATTCTCCGGAGTGTAGAACTTCATTTTCAGATGGACCGTTGAGGTGGCCGCCTCCAGCTTCCCCAACGTGGGCCTCCCAATAATGCACTGGTAAACCGACTTGCATGGGAGGACCAGGAAGGGTATCTTCACAGTTCTGAGCAATGGCGGTTTACCGTTGGGGTTTCCGTAGGTGACCATTAGCTCAATGTGACCGAGTGGCTTAGTCTTCGATCCATTAAACCCGGTTAGGTCCCCTCCTCGGTATGGAGTCAGATCATCGAGGGAGATATTCCGCACTTGCAGCAGGTCTTCGAAGATGATATCTACTGCACTTCCCTGGTCAACCTGGATCCTTCTTACCTCGACGTTAGTGATAATGGCAGTGATGATCAGTGGGACGTGTTTGTTTGGTTTCCCATCGAGCAGATCATTGTCGTCGAAGGATAGGGGCGGTCTGTTTGACCCCTTCCTGGCGACTGAGGTTGACGCAATGCTGAGGATCTCCTTCCACTTCCTCTTCATTGATTTGTTTGACCCCCAGTCATCATGGGGGTTTCTCCCGTGGATCACCATGGCCACTGGCCTTCCTTTGGGCCTCCGGAGTGTCCTCTTTATCAGTTGATTCGTCATCGCCATTTTCGACCCCCTCGCCGACTGGGGCCTTTCCCTTCTTAGGGGACCTGTATCTGCCATCGGGGGATCGGGCTCTTTTGCGCGAGCCACTCGGTTCCCCCTCCTTCTTCACGTACTGTGACAACTTTTCTTTCTGGATCAGCTCCTCAATATCTTCCTTCAGCGCTCGGCAACCATTGGTGTCGTGGCCTCCGCTTTGATAGTAGCGGCACCATTTCTTCGAGGGTTTCTGGCCCTCCCTCAACACCAAGGGCTCTGGCCTCTTGACGTCTTTGAATTCCGCATTGGCGCATTCAGTCAGGATTTGTGCCCTTGAGGTGACGAGGGGGGTAAGACATGAGAGTCTCGGGGTGCGTCCCTCACGGTGTACGCCTCCTGTTACCTTTTGCCGGTGTGCCTCTTGGGTGGCCTCCTTGTCGCCCCCTCCCTTGGCTGCCTCGCGGTAAGCCATATCATCCTCCTCGTAGTTCATGTATTTCTGGGATCTCCGAAGGAACTCGCCCAAGTTTCTAGGCTTGTTGATGCCTACATCTACCTGGAACAAACTTCCCTTCTTCAACCCGTCTTTCATCCAGAACAACCTTTGCCTGTCCTCCAAACTTCGAACGCCCGAAGCTTCCTCATTGAAGCGCTCAATATACTCCCTCAGTGTCTCGTGGTTCTGCTGCCTAACGGCTCTCAGTACTTCTTCAGATTTGGGCTTTAGCCGGGAGGCAGTGAAACGCGTCGTGAACATTCTCGCCAACTGCCCCCATGAGGATATGGAGTTCGGCCTCAGCTCTTGGAACCACTCTAATGCGGAACCCTCGAGAGTGAGGGGGGAGATTTTGCAATGGACGGATTCCCTGGCGCCCCTGTAGCGCATCATTAGGGAGAAGTGTGCCAGATGACCGTCCGGATCTCCAGTCCCGTCGTACATCTTGAGATTTGACAGCTTTTCCAAGGTCCTTGGGATTTGGCATTCGTCTACCCTTCTTGTAAACAGCCCCTCCTCCGAAAACTCTCTTGAGTTTCGGGGGGAGGTGTCTTCATAGCCCAACTCTTGATACCCGTGTCGCTCGGGAGATCTCCTCGATGGAGAACCCCGGTAGTGCCTTCTTCGGGTGACGACCCGGCTCCTTGACCTCTCATGCGTGTTAGGGGATGCGTGTGAGGAGTTGCTGGAGTGGGTGTCACGAGGCCGATAGGTCCCTGGGGGTGAGTCTGATTCCCCACGCATGCGTCGCCTAGGGGGAGAGCGATGGACATGATGTCTCTGAGGTGGGGACCAGTGGTGCCTTGAGGTCACCATCACCGTCGTTGGAGGAACTGTCATCCTGCTGAGGGGAGGTTGTTCTGGCATGGCGGTCACGCGCCTTTCAATCTCCCTCAGTCGTTCTTCCTGTTCCAACATAGCTTGAGTGCGACTGGTCACGAGGTGCTCTTTTTCCTTCCTGAGTCTTTTTCCCATTGGGTTTTGGCTCAGGGAGGTTTTAAGGAGGCTCTCCCCCTTTCTTATATCTCCATTGTAAGGGTTGGGCACCCCTTGTGCTCCCTTCAATGAATTTTTTGCTTATATAAAAAAAACTTAAAGAACCAACTTGTTACAATTAAATAACTTAAAGGACCTAAATGGTATGAAAAAAACTTAAAGGATCAACTTTTTACAATTAACTAACTTAAAGGACCTGAGTGGTACGGAAAAAACTTAAATGACCAATTTATTACAATTAAATAACTTAAAGGACCTGTGGTGCAATTTAGCCATATTTTTAAGGTGTAAATATCATTTACCCCCTGCAAATATCACGTTTATCCATTTACCCCCCTGCAAAAAAAAACTTTTAAAACAAACTGTTCTGTACCGAGCAGTTTTTTGGTCGGCTGCTGTTGGTAGGTCCCTTGCTGTCCTGGCAGGAGGTCAGTGAGCGCCCGGGGGGGATACCTGCAAGCCACTCCGACGCTCAAGTCAGTATATAGAATATAAGAGTGAAGGTACTAAGGATTAGAGAGTGAACCTTTCTTAGGGCAAAGTTTGCATGTATTTATAGGAAATCGTCCCCCCTCGTGGGCCGTTGGATGGGTAGAGTCGATCTTGACCGTCCAAGCATGTTGGGCTCGCATGAGGTGGATATGGGCTGAATCTGTTGGGTTGACCCATATCACTTGCTAAGCGCACCTCCTGGTTTTGCTAATGAGACCCCCTGGTTGACTCCAGAACACAAACCCTGCAAAATGTAATTGTATCCAGTTATCCCCCTGCTGTTAGTTTTGGCTAACAACGTTAAGCCTAGGCTGACATTTGGGATCTAGTTAACCCCCTGCAAATATTAAGTGTTTCTAGTTATCCCCTGCAAATATTAAGTGGGGCGTAGTTACCCCCTGCAAATATTAAGTGTTTCTAGTTACCCCTGCAAATATTAACGATGTTAGCCAAAACTAACAGCAGGGGGGTAACTGGATACAGTGGTTTGTTTTAAAAGTTTTTTTGTAGGGGGTAAATGGATAAACGTGATACTTGCAGGGGTAAATGATGTTTAAGCCTATTTTTAATAATATAAATGGTTTGATTCGGTTTGTTTCGGTTGTAAATAGTAAAACTGCAAACTGATCGAGTCAATCGGAATTGTATAGAGATTGGTCGAAATAGATCCAAGAGAAAATGTTTTTATTTTTATTTTTCGGTTTGATTTCAATCGGTTTGCAGTTTTTGTTCAAATTGTTCTAGATTTGAACACTCCTAAATTTAATACGGGTATGCACAAAATCTAGGTTGTAATTAATTTCTTTATCTCATATAAAAGTATGTATGTTTCCTAGATTTTTCTTAATGTTATTTATTATTAAGACATTGGAAGTTACTTTCGGAAACAAAATAAAATATTTCAAAAAATATAAATAATTTTGGAATATTGTCATTAGATGTGATGAAGTTTGCTAATATTTTGCTTATATTTTTTAGATAAAAACTTTGATACATTTTTTATAGTATTGTATAAGAAGCTTTTCTTTTCACATCGCCCTTTTATAATACAATATCGCCTTTTCAGCATGAGAGCGGGAATTTTTCAGTGGCAATATTGTAATTACATCAAACTTTAAATGCAATTGTTAATCAATTAGAATCATCGGTCCTCCACTCAAGCTATCTCAGTATCCCCTTCTATCTCCCTCTTCCTCCTCCAATGTTGCTATTCTCTATGAACATCTGATTAGAGCCTAGAGAGGAAGCAAAAACTGATGTTGAGATAGAAACTCATACTCTTGACAAATCAACGATCATTAAAGAAGCCGTGTTGGGATTAAGCTACCAAAAACAGACCACAACAAGAGATATAGACCAAAAAATCACTAATTAAACTACAAAAATAAAAGTAAAAAATGGCCAAAACAGAACAAACCGACAAAAGCTATGGTGGAAGATCCCAACTTCAGGTGGAGGAGGTGGTGAAATATGGTGAGTGAGAAGAGAAAAAGTGAGGGGCTGTGGATGGCATGCATGGAAAGGTCTACTGTTGAGGGTACCAAATCTGCAGCTTTCAGGCAGAAATGAGTAGGGGTGTTCACGGGTTGGTTTGGATGGATTTTGACTAAATCCGTTATCCGAACCAATTATATTTAATTGGTTTGGTTTGGTTTGGATTTTGTGTTTTTTCCTATAAAATCCGAACCAAACCGACCCGATATTAGATGGGTTGGTTCGGATTGGGCTCGCGGGTCATGTGTTATATTATCAAATTTTTAAAACATAGTATTGCTCTTTGGTAGTTTAGTCTAATTCATAAAAAAAATGAAGAAGAAAGTAAAGTAAGGCAAGAATTTAATCGTGCATGAGTAATTAATTGATGTTTCTGTTGGTTCTGTAATGGAGTTGAATAAAGAAGGATAGGCACTCAACATGTAAAAGTAGAACACAAACGCATATGTTGAAGTTTTTGTTGTTGAAGTTTTCTTATGTTATCTGTATTATGATCGCCTTTAACGCTAGCATATTTGACTTGAGCTCCAATATTATGGACCAAACTTTTAGGCCTGATCAGAATCGGAAATATAACATATACTCGTATGTTGAGTGCTTGAATTTTTGCCTAGAAAACATGCGCTTTGAATTTTGAAGAAAGGAATGGTTTATGCGTGTGAGAATTTAGTGGGAAACATTGAAGATAAGTAAAATTGTAAAAGGGTAACGGACATACATATGGGTTCATGGGTTGGATTGGATTTAATTTTTAAAATCCGTTATCCGAACCAAACTAGTACGGGTCTTTACGGGTTTGTTCGGTTTTGATCCGATCACGAAAATTGTCCAAACCAAACGCTTCGGTTTGGAGTGGGCAACGGGTTGGTTCGAATTTACCCAAACCACTGAACACCCCTAGAAATGAGATTAAAGACGTTAAGGGAGAGGAACATCGCGAACGAGCAAGCGAGATCGCCGGCGAGCGAGCGGGATCGCCGACGAGTGGGAAAGATCGCTGAGAGGGAGAGCAATAGTAACTCGATTTGCACAGAGTATACACGCATGGATGGGCAAAGAGGAAGATGAGATAGAGGAGGAAGACGCAGTGAGGTTGCAGAGGAAATGGAGAAATAGGCGCAAGTAGTAGAGTAAGAAGATGCATGAGCAGGACATTGGAAATAGACAACAAACAAAGGCTTTGGAATTGTGAAATGGGAAATTAATGGGTGAAGAAAAGTTTGTTTTATTTGACTGGAAGGTGAAGAAGACTAGAAGAGTCTAGAAGCGGTGAAATGGGTCCGTTGGAAGATTTTCACAATTGAGATTTTTTTTACGAGGTTGACAATTGAGATAATGTTGGCGACAAACCCTCACTGAGACATCAAAAGACATAAAATCAAGAGCTATCAAAAACGCTGATTTACATTAACTTGTAACATCAAAAAATAAAAAATGAAATTTGGTTTTGTTTAAAATAACCAACAAGGGTTAGTTTAATAATGCCTATAATTAAACAATATTGGTTTAAACAATGGCTGGGTTTAGTTCCACTCTAAGATTTCAAGTTCGGGTCTTGGGTGTGGTAAAAAGTCTATTAAGAGGGTAGAACCACACAAACCAATAAAGGCAGGGTACATGTGGCCAATCTGTTTCCTTAATGTAGATTAGACACTGACAAAGTCAATAAAAACTGTATATGCAAATAACACGGTAACAAGAAATGTTTAGTTTAAAATAAGTGATTTTTTTGCCAAGAAAAGTAAGTGGTTTATTCTTGTATCAAGTGTCATAATATTTAACTTGTGGGATGAGTGAACAGCGTGTCATAATAGGAAGATGAGGATAGAAGATCTATAATGGGCAGTCATAAGAAAAAAAATTGGTTACCTTAATGAAACATTGGTATACTCCCAACCTTAAAGATTAACGAATAGTGCGTGATATTTTAAAAAAAATCATATAATTTCATAATAATGCTCTTATAATATAAATGGTTTAATAGTCTATTACTATCATCAATGACAAGTGAACAACGTGTTGTCTATGATAGAATAATGATGAATGTCACATAAAATAATGGGGGTTTGTTTTTCTTAAGTGTTTTTGGTGGTGCTGGGAAGACATTTATTTGGCGAGCACTTGCAGTTGGCTTAAGATCTAAAGGACAAGTTGTTTTAACTATTGCATTTAGCGGTATTGCTTCGTTATTAATACCAGGTGGTAGAACAGCCCACTCCAGGTTTGCTATCCCTTTAATAGTAAATGGAGACTCCACTTGCAATATAGCACATGGCAGTGACCTACCTGAACTAATTCAGAAAACAAAACTTATCATTTGGGATGATGCACCAATGATGCATCGTCATTGGTTTGAAGCAGTAGATCGAACAATGAGAGATATATTGCGTTTTCAACAAGCTGGAAATTCTGAAAGGCCGTTTGGTGGCCAGGTGGTAGTATTAGGTGGTGACTTTTGGCAAATCCTCTCAGTCATCCCTAAGGGAACATGACAACAAATTGTAAATTCTGCCATCAATTCGTCATATTTATGGAACCATTGTCATATAATGGCGTTGCATACAAATATGAAATTGATGACAGAATCTGGTGATGATATTGCTGAACGACGACTATTTTTGGATTGGTTACTAGAGATAGGATATGGACGCAATGGGCAACTTATTGATGATGAAATCAATTTTGAGGCCCCTTCGAATTTGTTGATAAACAAAGCAGACAGTGCTATTCAAAATATTGGTGGTTCTACTTACCCAAATTTCATTAATTCAGGTGATGATATCCTCTACTATCAACAAAGAGCTATACTTGCACCAAAAAATGAGATTGTTGATCAAATCAATGAATATATGTCGGGTCAAATTCTAGGAGAAGAGGTGACATATATTAGTCTTGATATTCCTCATTCAGATAATATTGATAGTGATCATATTGATAATGTTCATTCTATTGAGTATCTAAACACCATTTCGTCCCCAGGTTTGCCAAATCATTTTCTTCATTTGAAAGGTGGAGTTCCAGTTATGCTATTGAGGAATATTGATCAAAATTCTAGACTATGCAATGGCACAAGATTGATTTTGACCAGGCATGGAAAGTATGTTCTTGAAAGGAAAGTGATTTCTGGGAGCAACATTGGAGACAAAGTAGACATTGCTCGCCTGTCATTATCACCGTCAGATGAGGATTCCTTTCAAATTTCGAAAAAGACCATTTCCAATAAACATATCTCATTTGCAATGACAATTAACAAAAAGTCAATGACAATCTTTGCAATCGGTTGGTGTATTCCTTCCAAGCCCAACAAAAGTCAATGACGATGATGAGGAACATACCAATATCACTAAGAATGTTGTATACCATGAAATTTTCTCAAGCTTGTAATAAGTGATATTGTATTGTATACGTTTTTACCCCCTGCAAATAGGGGGTGTTTTGCTTTTACCCAATGTTTTTAAAACTGGACCGGAGATCGAACCGGCGAGGCCTCCGGTTCATGGTTCAATCGGTTCAACCGGTTCAACCATGGTTGAACCGGATGAGTAATTTATTAAATAAAAAATAAAAAATATTAAATTTTAGAGAAAAAAGTAAATTTAAAAATAAAAAAAAAATGTATTTCGGGCGGTTCAATCCGGTTCGATTTCCGGTTCAAAGCGGTTGAACCGCGGTTCAACCCGGTTCTTCCCCCGTTCTGGGCGGTTCAATAGGACTTCAGTTCAAATGGGGTTGAACCAACCGGCCGGGGGTCCGGTTCCCGGTTCAACCGGTTGAACCGGCCGGTCCGGTCCGGTTTTTAAAACATTGCTTTTACCCCCTGCAATTATTTTTTAAAAAAAACACATTGCAAAATTCATTTTTTTGCTTTCGGTCCTTCTGTTAAGAGGGATGTTACAAAAATGTCTACGTGACATTTTTTATTCTTTTTTAATTTTTTTAATGTTGACTGGGCTGGTCATTAGTTTTTATTTTAATTAATTGAGAGAGAGAAATCTACGGGGGAGAGAGGGAAGAGAGAGAGAGAGAGAGCCCAACGAAAGAGAGGAGTATTGAGAGAGAGAAATCTAAGGGAGGGGAGTATTGAGAGAGAGAAATCTCAGGGAGTGGTCGTGATGGTGGTGGTGCTCGCCACCGCCAACGACAAAAATGGAGAGGGGGGGAGGTGACGGTGGGAGGGGTTACGGTGAGAACTTCTTCTCCCTTTTTCTGGGTTCGTTTTGTTTTTATGGTGGAGGGGTTACGGTGGCAAAAGGGGGACGAGGGGAAGGAGGAGCGTGGTCGCAGAGGGGTTCTGGAATCAACAAAAACTTTTCTGCACCACTCTCTCCTCTCTTCTCTCTCACAGATCTGCCATCTTCACACCTTGATCTTGCCATCACACCACCGCCAGATCTTGCCATCGCACCAAATCGCACCAGATCTTGCCATCGCACCACCGCCATCACCGTCGCCTCCTCTCTCACATCCACCCTCATCGTCACTTCCACACTCTCACAAACCCTCGCCGTCACTGTCTTCCCCTCCCTCCGTTCACGAATCTCGCCCCATCGTCCCTCCGTCTCCGTTCGCATCGTCAACCACCCTACACCACCGTCTCTCTCAGTCGTTCCCTCTCTCAGACCGTCGTTCGTCCTCCACTTCTCTTCCTCAATCCCCATCTCTTTCTCTCTCCCTGAAACTTCCCTCTCTCTCCACGAAATTTTCAAAATCTCTCTCTCTCTCTCTCTCTCTCTCGTAGAAGAAACAAGAAACGGCGCTGAGAGATTAGGGGTAGGAGAAATTAGGGTTTCAGATGTTAAGTTGCCTTTTAGGAAAAAGAGAGAGGAGGAGAAGAAACGGTGGGTGGACAGAGAGGTGGAGGAGGAGAGGAGTCATGAAGGAGGAGAGGTGAGAGAGGGGGGTGAACGGAGGGGCAAAGAGAGAGGAGGAGAAGAAACAGTGAAGATGAGAGAGATGAAGAAGCAATTTTTTATTAAAGAATAAATAAAAAATAATGACATGGCTGTCCCAGTCAACATAAAAAAAATTAGAAAAGAAAAAAAAAAGCCAACTCCGATATCTGTTAGCCACATAAACGTTTTTGTAACGTCTGGCTAACAAAAGGACTCAAAGCAAGAAAGTGAATTTTGCAAGGTGTTTTTTTTAAAAAAAAATTTACAGGGGGTAAAAACAAAACACCCCCTATTTGCAGGGGTAAAAACGTATTTAAACCTTAAATTAATCATTTAAACATACATGTATAGATAACTAGAATTGTATATGAATAAATCCTTTTTATTTCTTATCGTGGCTATTAATATGTATATTTCATACTTTATATAACGAACATATGTCTCATTTACCCGAGAGCACTTAAATAAGATGGTAGGAGTCTCTTTTAGTTTAACTAAGGTCTTGAATTCGAATCCAGCCTTGGGTATGCAGCGATGTGAAATCTATTGAGGGAGAGCTTTGCCACCCATTGCGGTCCTACCTGGCTCGAGAGATTAATCTCTGCAATTGCGCGCAGAAGATATCTGATTTATACCAAAAACATAGGTCTCATTTAGCTCGTAGAAGTTGGCCTAATAGAACATGACATAATTTGTATCTGAGAGATCCATTTTGGATTGGCGTCATCCCTTCACTTTAAAATTTATGTAACCAAAAAAACATAGGCCTTATTTTGTCGAAGTTTGAAAAGTAAATTCATAAAAAGAAAAAGGCTTAAATATCATTTACCTCCCTGCAAATATCACATTTATCCATTTACCCCCTGCAAAAAAAAACTTTTAAAACAAACCCTGTAAAATGTAATTGTATCCAGTTACCCACTGCTGTTAGTTTTGACTAACAACGTTAAGTCTAGGCTGACTTGGCTGACATTTGGGATCTAGTTAACCCCTGAAAATATTAACTATTTCTGGTTACCCCTACAAATATTAAGTGAGAGGTAGTTACCCCTACAAATATTAAGTGTTTCTAGTTACACAAGACAAAAATAACAAAAGAACCTGATCAAGTGATGATAAGAATAAGAATCACTATTTCCTCAAAAAAAAAAAAAGAATAAGAATCACTAAAGACAAAAACAAAAGAAAAAATAAAATAACAATTAAAAGTAAAACCCTGCGCAGCTGAAACTAGTAGTCTGTTAGAAACCCTAAAACAGCGCATGCTGAAATCGCAGGGGCGGAGGAAGTAAGTTGCCGGAAAACTCAGGTTTGGTTTTCTTCCTTTTTTCCCTAATCTTCATCCCTCTCTCCCGATGCGGCTCTGTAGCGCGCAAAACGTCGCAATTAGTGGCTACACTTTTAAACAGTGTCGCTCTGACTGAAGAGTAGCGGCGAGCTACAGATCCGCACCGCTCCTACGCGATAGTGCCGAGAAACGCCGCTGTTGAGTTTTGACAACTATAGGTGGTAGTATGCTTCTTTTGTAGCATATAGTTGTTACCTCTGAATAGGAGATTCAGCTACGTTGCTGATATTTCTGCAATTGACGTGGTTTTGGGTTATGTGGTCATGAATTGATGTGTAGTGAGTTCAGTGCTTGCTCAAACTTGTAGCCTGAGAGATTTTCAAGCTCATGATATTCTGTTTTAGCTTGTTCTCCATTTACTTGAAGGTCATAAATCATGACTGTGGTTGGGTTTCCGTTATTGCTAACACCATTCTTCTGAATTGTTACATGAAGACCTAAAATGAAAATCTCCCTCTGTCACTTTTAAGGATATAATCACTTTTTTATTTAATCTATTTGTCGCAATATTCAGCTTGATGGTATGGTAGTATAGTTTATTGTTTGCTTGCAGCTTTATTACTTAGCTCTTTACTTGTTTAAGTCATGTATTGTGAACTCTGTTGCCTTGAAACCACTCAATTAGCCTCCAAGGATGATAATAAAAAATGAATTTGGGTCTTCTTGAGTTGTCCATGTGGAATTTACTTGGAGACCTGAACCAAAGATCCTTGCAATTTTGTTCTTTCCTCTCCCCTTGTGCTCCGACTTTCTTTTTTCCTCATGATGTCTTTATTTCTTGGATTTGAATGAGAACTTATCCTTCAGTTCAATCTACCATTTGATTGATGTTCTTACTCGTATCAGCTTAAACTTTGTTGTAGGAATTTCACAACTGTCTTGCAGTTCCCTCCAAAATGAGGTATGTTTTCTCTACTGTCCACTTGGTGAATTCAATTGATATTGTTATAAGATTTTCCGCTTTCTAACATTTTTTTGTTTTCTTTTTCTTGTTCTTCTCAAGCCGGCCAATGGAAGAGGATGTAAGTTCTTTTATTCTTTAATGAGGTTTTTTTTTTGATAAGTTTGGCATTATGATCTGTCTTCTATCTGCAAAACCTAGTATGCTGATTTTTTTACTTATGCAGATGGAATAGTTGTTTTTCACGAATTGACCGGATCTTATTTTGACCAATTTATGCTTTACTATCACTTAGTCAGGGAAAAATATTTTGGCTCATGATGATGACAGAATCTCTCTACCTAGATTTGAGTGCAAATAATTATTCTTAAATTTCTGTACATGAAATTTAGTAGCTATATATGATTTGCTGATTTGTTACCATTGAAAAGAACACGTTCTTTCTTGATGGAATTTGATGTGTGTATCTTTTCTGCCTCAAATTATTTTCCTACTGCGCTGTTTTTGACTTTTAATCTTGGATGGGTGTTTGATATGCTTTAGTATCTGATCAAGTTGTCATACTCAATTGTTACAGGCAGGGAAGAATGAGGAAGAGGAATTCAACACTGGACCTTTATCTGTACTCATGATGAGCGTTAAAAATAATACCCAGGTATGTTTTTTTTAGTATCACATAGTACTTTGGGTTCTGAGGCAGGCTCAGAGTATTTGATGTGTAGTTTTATTCAAACACCTATGCAGGTACTGATAAATTGTCGGAACAACAAAAAGCTTCTGGGTCGTGTCCGGGCTTTTGATAGGCACTGCAATATGGTTCTTGAAAATGTCAGGGAAATGTGGACTGAGGTATGCTCTGTTTATTTAGATTTACTCCTTTACTTGTGATATTTGCCACCAATAGCAAGAGAAAAAGTTGTAATATCTAAAGGAAACATAATTATAAGGAAGACTGTAATGAGTTATAGAAAAAATTACTGTATATTGCACACAATTCCCTACTGAATACCAAATATAGATTACAATTCGAGGCAAGTTAGAGAGTCCTTGGCCTCTTCCTCCAACGCGGATCTGAAACTGTCCTTACATTTTTTCTCTATAGTTTCCAAACACCTATTAGTTTATGTTAACACACTAACATACAGTGACATGAATTAGCATAACTATTTACAACTGTCTATAATTCACTGACATACATTAATGCAAGTACTGATAACTGCAATATTTTCTAATTTCCCTTATTATTTCTCCTAACATATACTCTATAATTGGTCTGCTATCAACTTGTTACATCAGCTAAATGTTCTGCGTGTACAAACCAGGTGCCGAAGACTGGCAAAGGAAAGAAAAAGGCTCAGCCAGTAAACAAGGATAGATTCATCAGTAAAATGTTCCTTCGTGGAGATTCAGTCATCATTGTTCTTAGGAACCCCAAATAATATAGTATCTCGATCAACCTGTGGAAGTAATTGGCTCTTCGTATTTACCTTATTGTTGTCTTGAATTCTTGATACCTAAATATGGTTAGACATTCCGGCCTTTACAATTTATTGAGATACTGAGATATTGGAAGGGGATGTAGATGTAGATGGTACTTTGATGTGGATGCTTCATCGATTAAATGAATATGCAGATCTCTTTTTCAATTATGTACCTATTAACGTGTGTACATCTAATGAATGTGTTTTTATCTTGTGAAAATCCGCCTTGTTTTTATCCTAATTATCTCAACTTTTTCATAGTTGTGCTTGATCCTTTGTTAGAATATTTTGAAGTTCTTCGGTTGTTTTTTAAAGCAACACAATCATCATGATTGTATGCAAAATTTGAGTGGTTTTTGTCTTCATCCGTGTTTGGCTCTTAAAAGTAGGGGTGGACACAATATAATTACCCGTCCGAAACCCGTTATAATCGAGCCATAAATGAGATTTTCGGTTTGACAAATCGTAGCCGTCTGTACCCGAAGAGTAAAAAATAGATTATGCTGGTTTTCAATGGACGGATTCGGCTTTCAAGTTACAATCCAATATTAACTGAATGCGTCTGTTAACATGTGTAAGTTGTACCTATTACTTATTATTATATTTAAAGCTTAAGTTTGGAACTTGTAAAAGCAGGCCAATGTCTGTGCATTGCTGTGTCTAAGGCAGGCTCAATAAATAACATTTCTTTCTCTCCCCCTTTATTTCTTTATACAATAATAGTATTTTTTTTATGTTTTATTCTTTCTCTCTCTATTTACTATTCACTTTCCCTTCCATTTGTTGTGTTTGTGTATCTGGGTGTGGTTGAAATCATCTCTACAATTTCATTGCAGCAATTTTTGTAAGCCATTTCTTTTTTCTTCAAACCGATTCAAACCACCCGAGAAACCCGTCAAACCACAAACCCGACACCCGAAGCAACTGTTGGCTCAAATGGTCGGCAGCGGATGCATTTCTGGACTCTTCGTTTTTCCATGGATGAAGACTTTTGAGCCCGTAACCGACCACAACCGACCGGTGTCCACCCCTACTTAAAAGGACCTAATTGTGAACTCAATTGATAAAAAATTTGTTGGGACAACTTAATTTAGAGTATTTTAGTGATTAAAACAGTTAATTCAAAGTTTTCACGTAAGTGATTGGTTATTTATCACGTCTTTCTAATTCAAAGTTACGCGTCCCACGCAGTTTCCTTTGCCTTCATTTTTTTATATGAAGTCAAAAATGATTCTAGTGAAATCTGTGTATATTTTAACTTTCAAATTGAAGCCAAAAAATGCTTCAATTGTGAGTTAAACTAAAACAAATGGAAGCACCGTTTGGAAAGTTAGTGTATGATTTGGTCCCCTCCAACTGCTAATCCACTAACCACTTTCACTATTCAAAAAAAGCTTGTAAGTAAAATTCATTAGTTATCTTCTGGTTTTGAATTTTCAGCGTTTAGAAACATAATTTATTAGTTTCTTTTGTCGTCACTTTATTCCGTGTAAATTGAATATTCTTTACGCACAACTACGAAGACTAATTCTTCTAGTTAGATAGTATCGCAATGAGCGGTAAAATCCCCCCTCAAAAGTTTTAATGTCGTTGTATTCTCAAGATTGAATTCAAACCTAGTATTTTTGTTAAACTAAAAGAGACCCGAATCATTTCATACAACCGCTCTTAGTAATCATAACTTTTAGGTAACGCTGAATTCTAGTTCTAGTTTAAATCTAGCTTGAATGTATCAAAGGGCATTGATATAGTGGAAGTAATTTGTTCCCATAAAGAGGAAAACTATGAGTTTAAATTCTTGTGAAGTTACCTTAATCAGGAAATTGAGAACCAAAAGATAAACTTATGTTTGATTTGTTGAAAAGGATTTGTATCGTATCTGTCCCAAATGACCCAAGCCTTGGGGTATTATCCTAGGAACAAAATGTTGGTTGTGCGAGTTCCAAACAAAAAGAATCAGATGAAAAAAAAAATCAGATGAAAAATGAGACTTTCACTCTCAGTTCTCTGTTTCATATATAATTGACGTCACACTTTTAATATGTATCGGATGAAAAAAAAATCAGGAGCTGATATAGCTTCCGCCTTCCTCTCTTCTCGGTGATTCCTCCATTACCTTCTCGCGATTTTCCTCTTCAGGTTTGCGATTCATGAACAATGGTGCTCATCGTGCTATCAGAAGAAATTTCTTGATTTTTCTTCCACATGTTCTTGGAGATTCTTTCCGTTCATCATTCTTCATTTGTTCTTTGATTTGCTTGGTTGTTGTTCAACTCATCTCTGCCATGGCAAATCCTCCACAGAATTACGATGACACATTCTACCTTCGTCCTTCGGATAATCCCGGTCTTGTGTTGGTATCTCAACATCTTCCTATGGACAAATTCAGTCACTTCTTGCGTGTGTTCAAGAAATTCATTGAAGCTTCTTCCTCGATCTTCACTCGATCCAGCTTCATCATTCAAGAAATTTTTTGAAGCTTCTTCCTCGATCTTCCCTCGAGCCAGCTTCATCATCATTACTAACTTATGTTGGTTATGACTCACAAATATCCATGCGTAATCCTATTCTAGATTTCTTATTGGGCCAAGATCTCCATTATTCCACCTATTTTTTCATACTCCAGTTGCCCAATCCTGGGTGCGAAGGGGTGTGTTGAGATCCTTGTTATTTCACCTGTATCAGTCAATGATTCAGATGTCTAGTCCTGGGCGTGAAGGGTGTGTTGAAGTCCCACATCGACTAGAGATATGGCATAAGCAATCTTATTAGCTTGTGAATTCATAAAATCAAATAAATTTTCAAGGGTATATTTGTGATGCAAAACAATTCCAAGACCCCTGTTCTCAGAACTCATTGGCAAGATGGGAATGATTGACATCTATTCTCCATCTTGAGGAGGGGGTATTAAGTTACACTTCAATTATTTATTTAATTATATTTTACTAATTATATTTAATTAGTTTGTTTTTATCTTTTAGAGTCTGTTTAGAAGATAAATGGTAGTTAGAGAAGATAAATGGTACATTAGTATTATTTAAACTCAGCTCTACTAAGTCTTTGCTGTACGTTCAATTTCACTCATCAATCAATAAAATGAGACTTTCACTCTCAGTTCTCTGTTTCATATATAATTGACGTCACACTTTTAATATGGTATCAGAGCGGGTTCTAATCTTCTGACCTCGTCTTTGTGCTTCACCACCGCTGCCGGCGTCATTTACCGCCGGCAGCACCACCTTTTCAGTTTTCAGTTTATTTCCTTTTTTTTTACCGCTGCAGTCACTTTTCCAGTTTCCATTACTCTGATTCATTTTTCTCTCCCTCTTCAGAAACGCCATAATAATTTCTGGTTTCAACCTTTTACCTCGCGATCTTAATTTTGATCTGCGATCATTCCCTAATTTTGATTCTTCTTCAAATCGTTGCTTCGATTCTCCTCTCGACCTGGATTGAGTTCCTTTTCTCAGAATCTTAATTAAGTTGATTTTTGTCTTCTCTTTGCGATTTTCTCTTTCTCTCAGAATCTTGATTCATTTTTCCTCTTGCTTCCACCGAGTGGTTATAGCATTGTCGCTTCCTTCGACTGGTTACAACATTGTCGCTTCCTCCGAATGGTTATAGCATTGTCGCTTCCTCCGAGTGGTTATAGCATTGTCGCTTCCTCTGAGTGGTTATAGCATTGACGCTTCCATCGATTGGTTATAGCATTTTTCCTTATAACTTTGATTTTGCTGATTTATTTCCAATATCTCTCATTGTAATTTTCTTTTGTTTTGATGTATCTTGTATTGTTCATGTCAAGCTAGAAGTGTTGTGAATACCTTTTAGCTTGTGAGGGACTATTAGATATTGTTAGAATAATTGAAAACAAACTCTAAAAGATAATAACAAACTAATCTATTAAATATACATTTGAGAATGTTTTCAAAATCGAATTCTCCAAATGTCTTCACATAATTGGCCCACGTAATCAATCCACTTGCCAAGTCACGCACACTATCCAGGTCAGCGCATTTACCAACAATACACCAACAAAATAGCTGTAAAATCGAATTCTCCAAATGTCTTCACATAATTTGCCCATGTAATCAATCCACTTGCCAAGTCACGCACACTATCCAGGTCAGCGCATTTACCAACAATACACCAACAAAATAGCTGTACTCCTTAAACAGAAATTTAATTCAATTCAGCAACAATTGTATAATAAATTGTAAACGAAAATTGAAATAGTTTTTAAATTGTAAACGAAAAAGGAGGGAAAAAGCTATTGTAATAAATAGCCAATTTACACCACCTGGACGAACATTACAATTGTAAACGAAAATTAAGCAACAATAAATTAATTTAAGGAAATTTCAAACGAAATTAAAGCAATAATTTCGGCATCTGAAAATAGAAAGCATATCAGGATGACTAATGATTTCATCCAAAATCAGAACGATCTTGTGCATAATATCTCTCAGCCTACACTTTGTACCTATTTTTTACTGCATAATAATATAATATAGTCTTAGAGACCTGTAATGGTGCTGTGTAATAATTGCAGTCCTTCAATAATTCCGAGTTTTGCTGAGTATATTATTCTGAAATCAGAAACAAACAAATCAGAAACGGTTTTAAATTGATTGTGTTGTACACCGTCATTATTTCTCATCCCACATCATATTATTTCGGCCACTGATACCCAATTCACAACAATATAAATTCTGTACCTATCAGATGCAGTACCACAGAAAGATATACAACACCCCATTGCTAACTAAACCCTATAGCGATAAGACAGTATCAAAAAATCATGAGTTCCTCTAATGCCACTACCTTTGATATGCTGTCTGATGTCAATAGCTCAAGAGAGAACTGGAAATTGCTGGTCCGCATAGTACGACTCTGGCCAGTCAAAGATGTTGAAACCAATAAGATCACATTTGCCATTGACATGGTCATCACCGATGCACAAGTATACACTATCCTTTTTTCCAATGTCTATACAACCTGCAAAGTATGAGTAATGCGAATCATCAAATTTGTGATAAACATAACAACACTTTTTTTTGTTTCATTCATATTAGCGAAGAGAATTTTACTAAAATTCACGTGAGGTGACAAATAATTTTAACAATATTACCTTGGCGAGAGAGTGGTAAAATTTTGTGTACTCTTCCTCTGTAACCTCCTTTGGAGGCCTCATCCATATAGCTTTCACATCATTTAGAAGTTCCCACTCATAAGTTGTTTCCTTCACTGTCTTTGTTTTGGGCTTTTTTTCTTCATCTTCATCTTCATCTTTATCCGCATCGGCATCTTCACTTTCTTCCTTGGAAGAGCTTTCCTCTGTTTAACAAGTAATAAGGTAAGAAAGCCAATATAATTTCAATAAAAGACAACATAATTTCAATAAAATACAACAATGGACAATCAAAAAAATAAAATTTTGAAACCGAAAATCCAACTTAACTCTTAAATTATACATACTTGAATCCTCTTCCTCACTAGACTCATCTTCATCAGCATGAACTTCCACATCAACCTCTTTGCTGGCCCAAATATGGATGGGGTAGTTTATAAATTGGCTAAAGTGCTCCCGGGGTCCCTTATCTTTATTTAAAGTAACGAATTAGTCCTTTATGTTTTTTTGTCCCAAATAAGTCCTTTATCTTTCAAAATTTTGACACATAAATCCTTTTTCGTTAACAGTGCTGATTTATGTGTCAAAAAAAGGATTTATGTGTTAAAAATTTAAAACATAAATGACTGATTTGGGACAGAAAAGGATTTATGTGTCAAAAATTTAAAACATAAAGGACTGATTTGGGACAAAAAAAAGATAAAGGACCAAATCGTTACTTTAAATAAAGATAAGGGACCCCGGGAGCACTTTAGCCTATGTCTTCACCAATTCCTGTGAAAAATAGTAGTAATAAAACCAGATTTAAAAGCTATTGTAAAATAATATATATCAAAACTATCTTCTTTTTTTTTTCTATTTAAACTACAAGAAAAAACGTATCAAGACATGCACTGGCTGAAGAAACCAATCTCAACCCTGAGAGAGATCATTATAGAAAAAACGTTATATGATAAGTTAGCAATCCCCAATCACTTTGTAATTGTTAAGTCAAAAAACGTTTCATGCATTTATTCTAAAATTGTTCTTCTTAAAATTTGTCTACAGCATAACATCTTTCTAACATTTTCTTACTAACAAGGATAATAACTGATTTGAGAGCTTATAATTAAAGTTAGAGCAAATTTGGATTTTATACAAATCATATTTACTACATACGTGTAACATATTAGCTAAAAGAAATGCAACATACAACAATCTGAAATTATCATTACAGAATTTAAAATTATGTACAACTCAAATTTTAAAAAAAAACCCCTTAATTTCTGTGGCCTTATACATTACAGACTAACAATCACAAAAGTCAATGGAATATCTGATTTTTAATGATCATTGGCTACATATGATTATGGCAATTAATATAACCAGATTTTGGGTGATTTTCTTAAATGCACAATGAATTACTTCCTTAATGATTAATTAATAGTAAAATGGATATATGTTATGTAGTCAATATTCACACATTGTTTGTATGAATTTTAGGATTTGAGGATAAGAGCCTCAGTGACATCAAATTACGTATATGAAATTATGGAAAGCAAAAAAAAGAAACAACATGCGCCAAAGAGGAAGGCTAAAAGATCCGACGATGTGACAGCGTCACGGAAGAGGCTTATTTCAGGTTGAGGCATGGCGTGTAGCTGTTATATGTTCATTTTGTTTTATGGTGTTCTCTATTGTTCATCTTACATGATATTATGTTCTATGTTGCTCGCAACTCTCCAGATGAAAACACCCCTCAAGATGTCAGATCAATGATCTCAGGACAGGAATCCCAGATTTCGACTTTCCCTACTGGTAAGTAAACTCCATGGATTTTATGGTTACGCAGTGTAGTCTGATTAAATTTGATAGATAAGCAATGTATATTATGTATAATGTGTAATTACTAAATCACTATTTTATACACCAGTTAGCATATCACCTATGGTGTATCAAACACCATTATATCATCAAATTGGGGTAGACAGACCTCCATTTTCAACTGTGGTCCAAGGTAATTTGGTTATCATACTAACCCCAAACCCGTTAGCATATAAACTTATGATGTTTGAAGACACAAAGCATAGGTATATAAACTTATGCTCACAATTTTTACAGGTGTTACTAATTCTGGTATTAAGAGTAGTTGCTCAAAGGGAAAAGAGAATATCATTCCAACAAACCCAGCTGAAGGTAATATGGATAAAAATTCTAACAGACCAGTATCATTTTTCCTTCACATTTGTAACATTCCTAAATCAATTGGGTCGTTCATAGGCACTACAACTCTAATAGACTATTGGTCATTGGGTCACCAGTCATACACTACCCATATAGCTATTGTTTTAATCCACAGCAACAAACAATCATGACATCAGGTTTATATCTTACCTAATTCTTTAAGAATGTTATTCACTTCCCATTGGATTTCGTACGCAATATATACCTATGAAAATGTATTAGTGACAAGAATTATTATTTAGTTCATGTCAGCCAGCAATCAACTTTAAGAAACGGTATTGGTGGTTGAAAGAAATTGTAAAATTCACCAATATCGGGCACCGCTAAAATATAGTTGTTGTTATTCACAACAGGAGCTGCAAGTGTACTCCCATAGGGATCACTTGATATCGAAAGAGAAAAAATCAACCAGTAAGTGATGCACATAGTAATGCAATATTGAATAAATATTCGTTAGTTTTTATGATAGATCGATACTATATCTTACAATTTGTTATCCGACGATTTGAAGCATATGATTTTCGAATGACAAGAGAAGTTACCTTAATGTGGATAACAACTACTTCAGTTTCTTGATGTTGTGGTTGCAGATACGTCGCCGGCATCAGAGTGTAGCTCGCGAGAGTGTTGCTTCGGATGGGAACTTTCTCCGTTCTGTTCCTACGATTCAAGTCACGTTGATACTGCCACATTCTCCACCACAGAGAAATTAGAAAAGGGGAAGAAAATATGTATCCCTTTCACCATCATCGCATATTCCCAACTTCAATTTCTTTCTTTACCCTTTATCCTCAATCCCGATCTCTCCCTCCGAATCCATCATCACATTGATACGCACCTCCTTCTTAATTTCTCAACCTGTATTTCGAACTACAAGTTATCTTCACTGAGCATATAGACACGCGGAAATCTGGGATTCACATTCTTAATCAACAAACAAGCACTAGTGGAAAAATGCATTTTATAACTGTCATTTATATCAGTTAAAAATGGTCTGATATTAAAAGTGACGCGGTGGCAATTTTTTAATTAAAATTACAATTTTTATATCGGTTGCCACAAGAACCAATATAGAAAGTGCAAAAACCATCTTTCATATCGGTTCCATTGCATAACCGTTATAGAAAGTGCAAAAATTTAGGCTTCCATAACGGGTCACAAAATCACCCATTATAGAAACCTTTCGCGCCAAGTGATAAGAGAGACCTCTAAAAATTTTGCTATTCGAAAACCCTTTCTCCCTCGCCCTAGCTCCAAAATCGCTCTCCCTCATCGTCGCTCTCAGTATCTCGTTATCTCTTTCTCAATCACATCTCTTCACTCTCTCGCACTCTCTTCACTCTCAATCGCATCTCTTCACTCTAACAAATCTCTCTCGCATCTCGTTATTTCGTTTTGAAAATGTTGAAGAGGATAGAGACAACTGTGGTTCGAATTTGGAGTGAAGGTTGAGATTGGAGGAGTTTTGCAAGCTTGAAAGATAAGGCGTTAGGGTAATGAATAGCGAGAGAATCGATAGTTTCGGTTTTAGATAATGGTTTCGTTGAATTGATGAAATCGTTGATTACCTCTTGCAGCGACGAGAGTTCGTTCGATTCAAGGATCTTGGTAACGTGTGGTTTGAGTTCGAAGCTGTGAAGGAGTGACTTATCTTGTTTTCTTCGACCCCCTTTCTCTTGTGTACTCTTTCTTCCCAGTGGTTCCTCCGTGGAAGAGGATCTTCACAAAACGGGTCTCGGAGGGAAGATTCTAACGGTGGAGGAGTTGATTCTTCAGGCACCATTTTTTTTAATTTCTAGGTTTTCTTTTTAATTTCATTTGGTGTGTGTTGATTTCTTTACTCTGTCTTTTTAGGCATCAGTATGATTAAAATAAGACTAAGCATTCAGGAGTAATTTGTTTTTCATATTGATGGTGATCCTTTGTTTTTCATATTGATTTGTTTTGCTTTTATATCTTTAAATTGATTGGTATCACTTTATGCTTCATAGGTTTTGAATCTGCTGTTTTGATTTGTTGTTTGAATTGTTAAATAATACAAGGTTCATTTGGGGTGCCATCTTGCAAAGAGTAAGTTGCAGCTGGAATCAACCTGAAGGTTATATCCTCTCTTTAACCCTCTTGAAGTTATAACTCTGTTATTTATTTGAAGTTTTTAACTAGTTGGCTATGAGAAACTTGTTTATATATTTATTAAATAGTGTGTTCTGTGCTTTGGGCTGTATAAGGTGTTGGTAATAGTCTTCTTTGGATTTTCAGGATTTCAGATTGTTTGTCTTTTATTCTAATCCTTTAGAATTTTTTTGGGGGGTTACTAGATTCCTGCGAGTTGTATAGGTCTGTATAGGACGAACCTTGTTTTGCTTGCCAATAAATTTCTGAGAAATGCAGTTTTCTTGTAATAAGCTTCAAAACTTGTTGAGTCGCTTATTGCTTTGTTGAATATGCAGGTGGAGAAGTTGAAGGATTTGTGCTTGAAACAAAGAGAAGAAATCAAGTAACTGAGCTTCAGGAACATGTAGAGAAGCAAGGCTCAGAGCTGAAGGAAGCAAAACAAGTCATTCCAGCTCTAAAACTACAGATTTCTTCTCTCACTGGTCAGGTTCAGAGCCTCGCTGAGGATCTCGCAGAGGTTTAACTTACATTCTTCTATGACAGCAATCTGAATTCGTTGTCATTTGGCAAGACTTGTAATTGAAAATTATTTCTTTTTGGAGACTCCTACTGAGATGAATATAATAGCAAGTTAGCAACACATGTTTGCTATTTCATTGAGTTACTATAAATGACCATAACTGAATCCTAGTTTTCTGTTTACATAGAAAGACATGTTATTTATTATTAGCTATTAGGATTGGGGGTAATAGGATATGAATTGGTTAAATAGTGGATCCTCCTTCCCTTGTCTTTTAAGAACAAGTTTTTTAACAAATATTTCCATTTCCTACAGGAATCTCTGCAGGATGAAAGCTTATTTGAGGGTGATGCTAAAGTATATCCTGAGCTGGATGATTTTAGCTCTTATGATGACAAGTTCTCAAAAAATTCTAACTGCTACCAACATAACACCAACAAAAGAAGCATTACAACTTAAGCAAGTAGAAGATCTGAAGAGAGCAAAATAGCTTGGAGGTAGAATGAACCATAAACTTGGCTGAAGAATAACCTCAATCGTTGTTTGAGAATAACCTCAATCACAGTTTTAAATTGAAGGTGGCAAGGCTTGTTGATAAGTACCTTCAACAAGTGGCAAGAGATGGGAATTTATCCTTGTCAAAATTCATTGCTTTAGCTGAAATTTTACCAGATTTTGCTAGACAAGATCATGATGATCTCTACAAGGGCATTGACATTTATTTGAAGGTAAATATTATTCCTAGAAAATGTCTCTTTTGTGTTTTATACTCTGACAAAAAAAAAGTACTAGAGAAGTAAGAGAAGAACAGTGGCTGAAGAACATATTTCACTTTCACATTTTAGGTTGTGAGACAGAATTAGTTGATAACCAACATTTATTGGCTGTTAGGTGTAGACTGTCCCACTAGAAATTTAACCTTAGTGAGTTCACATTTTTGACTCATATAGTTGTATTGTGTATTCATGTGTATGATTTCATTTTGACTCATATAGTTCACATTTCTACTACTATGTCCAGTGAATAGGGAGAAGGGGAAAAAGATATACATGTTCTTTATTCCCTCACATGTAATGCAATCCTAGATGACGATGATTTCTATTGTGCAGAAGTTAAACTAGATGATGATGCTTGAACTCTATGCCATGATGTCTATATTTTTGTACATGGAATGTGATTTATAATGGACTTATTTTTTTTTATCTTTTATCTCCAGTACCCAGACTACGTTGATGCATATCTGAGGTTAGCTGCGGAACAACATTCTGTTAAGCATTGAACTGGTAACTATTACCCTTATGACTTCTTTATTCTCCTTTTTAATTTTAGAAGGGAATAGAATCCCATAAGAAGGGGAAATATATCAATCCCTAGATTTTAGTTTAGGGATTTATATATTTGATTTTGAAAATAACTCAGTACTATAAAATCACGTGCTGAGAGAGTTTCTCTAAAGTAATCAAACTAATTCAGGTCTTATTTATTATTTTTATAACTGAACTATTTGATGCTCCTTGTTGTAGGTTCATGATTGTAGCGACCGAAAAATCCGGGTGAGGATTCCTCGAAGGTTCAAGAATGAAGCCGCCACCAAAGTTTAGTTTAAGGGCAAATATTGGAAAATCCCTTTTGGAATGGATAAGGGTCCTTGAGACCAGATTAGGGTTCGGGAGTCTGTTATGCGTGGGGAAGGTATTAGCACCCCACGACATCCTTCCTAAGGAAGGTTACCTGCTAATTAGTTGTAGAAGTGAAAGTTAATTTTGAAAACATTTATTTTTACCCTTTTATTGTGAATTAAAAAGAAGAAAATGATATTTTATTTGAGAAAATGATTATTTAGGAGAAGACTGAAAAAGGTTTTTTATTAGTGCAATTGACAGAGGTCGGCCGCCCTCTGCTCCTACGTATCTCTTGGTAGAGAATCAAATCACACGTAGTTCTTGGTAGAAAACTTTGTTTGTTGGTGTATTTTATTTAGGGATTTTAGGACTCCTGAGTGATCAGTTCATTTGTCCTAAAATGATGACTAATCTGACTGTACAGTTGGCTTAGTCCCCTAATTTGTTAAAATGGAGTTTTTTGAAGTTTGGAAGATAGTTTGATGTATGGTGGTTTGATTTTATTTGAATAGGGGTTTTAGGACTCTTGATCCGTACGGTCCATTCGTCCTAGAACGCTGACTAACCCGGCCGTACGGCCGACTTAGTCCCCTATTTTATAAAAATGGAGTTTTTGGAGTTTGGAAAATGGTTTGAAGTGTATTGGTTTGATTTTATTGGAATAGGGATTTTAGGTCATGATCCGTAACGGTTCATTAGTGACCTAAAAAGCAGACTAACCCGACTGTACAGTCGACTTAGTCCCCTATTTTGAAAATAAGATTTTTATTTTTGGAGGAAAATGATTATTTTGTTTTTCTGTTTTAATATGAACGAAAAGTTGACAACGAAAAAAAAAATGAAGAGCGCAACTAGTGAAAAATAATTATCATTAATATTTAAAAAATAAACTAATTAAAAGAAAAATAAAACTAAAAAAATAAAAAAGGGAGGGGGAGAGAGAGAGAGCGAGAGATTCGCTAGGAGAGGGAGAGAATGTGTTCAGTGTTCTTGTTGAATCACTGTGGTCAGAGCCTCCTTTTATAGGTGAAGGGTTAGGTGAAGAGACTTGCTGGACAAGTTAACTTGCTGGGCAAGTCGACTTGTTGGGCAAGCAGCTTGTTGGGCTGAAAGTTAATGCTACTGACACCCCCTTTTATTATTTTCGTTCTTCTCTATTTTTTTGGATTATTCTTATTTTTGGTGATATTTTTATATTTTTGGGCTTTTTGTATTATTTGGATACTTTATTGTAATATATATTTTTTATTTTCTGATTTTATTTCATTATTATTTTTATGGCTTTTTGATCAAAAGGGCTAAATTAAGTCCAAAATACCGAACATAGGCCCATTTACTAAGAATTGGCCCAATTAGACAAACCGGTCTAAATTAAAACAAGACAGCGCTCGAAATGTCGTTCTCATAATGATATGGACTTGTGACACGGGGGCTAAAACAATTGCGATAAATGATCGGACAAAATTGGGGTATAACAGCTGCCCCTCTTTATTTATATTTTACTAGAAAAGGTGAATGGCTTTCAGATTTTCGTAGTAGAAATAAAAATAAAGATAGAATAGACGCTAATTTTGTCCGCTTAGGGGGAAGATGAGTTAGGGAAAACAGGGACGATTAACACTTGGCGTGTTAACCGAGAACAATAAAGAAATGATCACTGGGGATCTGGAGGAGCACTGGGGGCTCCATGGGGTTGCCTAAACCCTGAAGGACCATTTGGGGTCCGAAGGTGCACTGGGGCTTTGAGGACTGCCGGGGTCCGGGGGTGGCCTTTTTCGAGCGGCCGTTAATAAGATCAGGTCTAGAACTGATCACGAATGACGTCCACTATGTTTTAGGCTGACACAGCTAGTCTGAATGGCCTGGGGCCGGATGATCCGTCGGTGCTCGATGCCGACGTGCGATCTGGATTGGACCTCTGGGGGTCTGAAGGTGCACTGGGGCTTTGAGGAACCGCTGGGGTACGATACTCTGAATTGTGATATGAGACCAGTGCTTGTAGCACTGACTTTGAAGAAACAAAGTATTGGGATTGACACATGGCGTACTTGCCTAGGACATACCTAATGAATGCATTTACCTGAGAAGGGGAAAGCTATCTATATTTTGCATGTCTAAAAATGCGATGGATGATGCATGCGTGCAATATGGGTATGTGAAATGGTAGGTGTTCGATGGGATGAATGAAACGTGGCGGATGATGTGAGTCGAAGTTGGTGGAACATGGAGGTTGACAAATAACGTATGTGAATGCAGATAAGATATGAATGTGATTGTACTGATTAATGATGAATGTATAGAATGAGCGATTTTCCCTCTTTTTGCTTTTTTGCTTTTCCTTTTTTTCTTAGTATATGATGAGTGTATGAAATGCAAAGTGCGAATGTGACGCAAATGTAATGCTTTGACACAAATGCCGTGCATGGTATGATGATATGATTAGTGATGTAAAGAAGGTTTTGGCAATGATGAATGAAAGGAAGCACACGAATGCATGGTACAACGATATGATTAGTGAAGTTGAAAGTTTTTGGCAATGATGAGACCGGCACTTGGCACGTCTATCGAAGCAAACTGTTATGTGTGCATGCGTGTAATTTGATGAATGTGCAATGTGAAAGTAGATAAACTACCAAAGCCCGTGAATTGTGGATGCTAGAGCTAATCGGAAACAAAAATTGATCAACCATGTATGCGAATGCAGATAACATGTGAATGCAAATGTATTGCTTAGATGCAGGTGCTATGGTAGATGCATGATTTCATGATGGAATGATTGATGCTATGATTTATTGATGATGTAGAAATTTTTTTTGTAATGATGAGAAATGAGACTTTTGATGCGAGAAGCAAAGAAGTAATTATTCCTTGGAAAAAGGTTTGAACTCAGACGTGGCAACCTCAAGGTTGTGATTCACATGCACTGATGCACAAAGGTATTTGATTGCATTTGCAAGCTCGTTCACATTGTTCTTCCATTTGATTATGATGTCCCATGACGATTGAATTTTAGGTCCACAAAGTTAACTGAGTGAGTTTCCAACTTCATATTAGTAACTTGTGTTCTCTCTCTTTGAAGCATTGTTTTAGTGAACAAGTAGAGTAGTGCAAATACAGATGAATGAGCCAGATGACTCGGGGTATGGACAGATATGACACGTGAGGGGATAAATGGTAGGTTTTTGCCAAAGTCATGAAAGGTATGTTCTCCCTAACTCTAGAAATGTGGGACTGCCCTAATTCTTAGTTGATGACGGTGAATGCATAACTTGCCCCTGTCTAGTGGTGACAACAACTAGGGGTGTAGAGGAAATTATGAATTGGTAATGCTGTGACTTTGGAATGAGAGGTGGAACGCAAAAGATTTTGTCTCAACCCATGGCGTTTGGTGTTGCCCCACCTATGACAAGGACAATGTTGCCCTGACTAGAGTTTGCGAAAAGCTGTATTTAAGATGGTGGGTTGAGAAATTGCCCCGGTATGGTTTTATGAATGTGAATATGACAAGGGGATGAGATGAGTGTAGAGCGAATTTCCCCAATTTTGAGCGGAGTGTGGGGTTAATGGTGACAGGATTGCCCCACTTTGGAATGATATTTCTAGTTCGAGTGAGGTAGGGAAAAGGTGACAGAGTTAGGGTAATGGGTTTGTAAGTTGGTCGTATGGCTATATGGATTGGATGTGGTATATAAATGAGACGGACGTTGGAAAATTTTCCCAAGTTCGAGAAGCATGAAAGGTGAAGGGACTGCCCCACTTTAGGATCTAGGTGATGGTCCTAGTATAAACTTTTGGTTCTTTTAAGATGACTCCCATGGACTATGATAGTCCTGATGATGAAAATTTTACTTGGTGATCACTAAACCTTGTCTTGGTATACGTGCGACTTGAATAATCTTGGAGCGCAAGCCTTTTTTTCTTTTTCTTTTTTTTTTAGCTTTATTTTTTGTCATATTTTTTTTGAGCAAACATACTGTAAATAAATAAACTCAATTGTCCTAAAATTAAAACTTTAAGAAAACGAAAGCAATTAGTCATCGATCAGAATGGACTTGTTTAGGGTTGTAACGTGGCCAATGGTTAGGGGTTTATGTAAGAAAGGGTTGGTAATGTGGCCAATGTTAGGGATTCATGAAAGAAAAGGTTTGTAATGGGGCCAATGGTTGGGGGTAATGTACCAATGGTTAGGGATTTATGAAAAGAAATGATAATTGGGCCCAAAGAAGTGTTTGGGGGTTTAGACAATGATCTTTCATGAAAGAAAGGATAAGTAGGCCCAAAGGAGTGTTTGAGGTCCATTTTTGAGTTTCGTGAAAGAAGTGCTAATTTGGCACAATAAGGTGTTTGAGGGCTTTAGACAATGATCTTTTTATTTGCGGTGCAATGTGGCTAGTGGTTGATAATTTATGAAAGAATGGGTGATTGGGCTCAAAGTGTTTGGGGATTGATGAGACAGATGATCTTTTTATTCAGTGGTGCACTTCATGATATGATGTATCAGCTCAAAGATTTATGCCGTCTTTTTATTCAAGACTTTTGTCTCTCTTTTTTCTTGAAATATGATTCCCATTCTTTGACGGCCTATTTCTCTTGAGCTGAATAAACTGAAGAAAGTAGTGCGCCATCTTTAAATGGGGAATAGATCATTGTCTATGGTGATTGAAAGGTTTTTGATTGTTTGGCTCAAAGTGGGTTGCAAAGGGTATTTTTTTATGCTTTTTGAGGATGTGAGAAGATGACCAAACTTCATCTCAAATCATGATTGTTTGTTTTCTCAAAGACTAACTCAAAGACAAAAAATTTATTTATTTTTATATATCTGCTCTTTTTCTTTATTTCTTTTTATATGCCCTAATTTTTTCTTAGGCTGCTCTCGCGAGTTTTCAACCTAACAGGCTTTTTTGATTATTTTTTTTTGTAAAGGACTTGCACCAAGGGAATACAATGTTGACAAGATGTCTAGTGGTCACAAATTTGCCCCAGTTTGGAGGATCCAAGTGTTAGTTTCATCATTGGGAACAAAACCAAAGAGTCACCTAAAAATTTTTGTGGAAAATATGCACTTTATGGAGTGGTCGGGGTGAGACTGGACATGAACAAGGGATGATGATAGGATGGAAAGGTGTGGACACTAACTGACTCAAAAAAGAGCAAATGCACATTGCATACAAGTTCACTATACGAATGCTTCAGAGAGTTAACATAGTTAGAGACATGATAGAGGAATTTTTGATAACACATTAGTTAACAAAATGGACTATTTTGATTGTTTATCATGGGATGGATGAGATGCATTGTTTTACTGACAAAAACTGTGGACGAGCTGCAACATTGAATTTTTTTGAAAATTGAGTGTCTTGAAACAACTTGAGTTTGCAGCTAAGTTCGACACTAAACTTTTCCAAAGAAGAATAATCGATTTCGTCTCATCTCTCATCAATTTTGTGAGAAAGTATGCTCATGTTTTTTTTTTTAAATTATGAAATAAAAAGTAATGGATGAATAACACATGATGATGGATATGAATGAAGAAAATGCATGAGATACGTTTCTAAAAAATAACTTGCAAAAATAAAATATGATTTTTTGAATTTTTTCTTTTTAGAAGACTGGAAAAATGTATCAGTGTTTGTTTGAATGCAGGGGTATAAGGCTCCTTTGTGTCCTACGAGGGTTCCTTAGAGAATAGGTCTAGGGCTTGTCTGTTAAGTGAACCTTTCAAAGGGTAGCTCTAAAGAGTCCTACATAAGGTTCCTTGAGCCAACGACCCCAGTTAAGAACACCGATCAACAACAATAGGCAAGCTATTAGGAGTGCCAGCATTCTCAAGAGGGACCAAACTCTAGGTGAGACCTTCGTGACCACCCAACAGGACGCACATCCAGTAGGCCATCACTACGCAGTCTCGTTCTAACTTAGGTTATTCTCCAGTCCGGGTACAGGACTATTCTCACGTGTGTGCAAAAGTGTGATAGTGGAGTGTGTGAAGGAGCAAAATATAAAGAATACCCCTCAAGCTGCAAAACAAACAAACATATATACAAAAAAGTGGTCTTCTATCCTAGGGTTTTCATATCACAAAAGAATAATATGCAATAAAAATAAAAGACAAAAAGGGAAGGGTAAAAATAACCATTAAATTAACAACTAATCCTACAACTAATAAGACTAGGTTTGACTCTCTAAATTGTCCCCAGTGAGGTCGCCAGCTGTAGCGACCGAAAAATCCGGGCGAGGATTCCTCGAAGGTTCAAAGATGAAGCCGCCACCAAAGTTTAATTATAAGGGCAAACATTGGAAAATCCCTTTTGAATGGATAAGGGTCCTTGAGACCAGATTAGGGTTCGGGAGTCTGTTATGCGTGGGGAAGGTATTAGCACCCCACGACATCCTTCCTAAGGAAGGTTACCTGCTAATTAGTTGTAGAAGTGAAAGTTAATTTTGAAAACATTTATTTTTACCCTTTTATTGTGAATTAAAAAGAAGAAAATGATATTTTATTTGAGAAAATGATTATTTAGGAGAAGACTGAAAAAGGTTTTTTATTAGTGCAATTGACAGAGGTCGGCCGCCCTCTGCTCCTACGTATCTCTTGGTAGAGAATCAAATCACACGTAGTTCTTGGTAGAAAACTTTGTTTGTTGGTGTATTTTATTTAGGGATTTTAGGACTCCTGAGTGATCAGTTCATTTGTCCTAAAATGATGACTAATCTGACTGTACAGTTGGCTTAGTCCCCTAATTTGTTAAAATGGAGTTTTTTGAAGTTTGGAAGATAGTTTGATGTATGGTGGTTTGATTTTATTTGAATAGGGGTTTTAGGACTCTTGATCCGTACGGTCCATTCGTCCTAGAACGCTGACTAACCCGGCCGTACGGCCGACTTAGTCCCCTATTTTATAAAAATGGAGTTTTTGGAGTTTGGAAAATGGTTTGAAGTGTATTGGTTTGATTTTATTGGAATAGGGATTTTAGGTCATGATCCGTAACGGTTCATTAGTGACCTAAAAAGCAGACTAACCCGACTGTACAGTCGACTTAGTCCCCTATTTTGAAAATAAGATTTTTATTTTTGGAGGAAAATGATTATTTTGTTTTTCTGTTTTAATATGAACGAAAAGTTGACAACGAAAAAAAAAATGAAGAGCGCAACTAGTGAAAAATAATTATCATTAATATTTAAAAAATAAACTAATTAAAAGAAAAATAAAACTAAAAAAATAAAAAAGGGAGGGGGAGAGAGAGAGAGCGAGAGATTCGCTAGGAGAGGGAGAGAATGTGTTCAGTGTTCTTGTTGAATCACTGTGGTCAGAGCCTCCTTTTATAGGTGAAGGGTTAGGTGAAGAGACTTGCTGGACAAGTTAACTTGCTGGGCAAGTCGACTTGTTGGGCAAGCAGCTTGTTGGGCTGAAAGTTAATGCTACTGACACCCCATTTTATTATTTTCGTTCTTCTCTATTTTTTTGGATTATTCTTATTTTTGGTGATATTTTTATATTTTTGGGCTTTTTGTATTATTTGGATACTTTATTGTAATATATATTTTTTATTTTCTGATTTTATTTCATTATTATTTTTATGGCTTTTTGATCAAAAGGGCTAAATTAAGTCCAAAATACCGAACATAGGCCCATTTACTAAGAATTGGCCCAATTAGACAAACCGGTCTAAATTAAAACAAGACAGCGCTCGAAATGTCGTTCTCATAATGATATGGACTTGTGACACGGGGGCTAAAACAATTGCGATAAATGATCGGACAAAATTGGGGTATAACAATGATGCTCTGAAGGTGAATGACAAGTGTCCAAATGCATTATGCATGCTTGGTGAGTTGGAGTTGAAAAATGATGATTGGGTGAAGGCAAAAGAAACTCTTCGGGCAGCTAGTGATGCCACCGATGGGAAGGACTCATATGCTACCCTTTCTCTAGTATGTCGATTCTTCAGTACACATTTCACTTATTATTTCTGTATGTTAAATCCTTTTAATCTTGTTCCTTCAGCAATTGGTAGAATATCAGTAGAAAATACCTATTGTTATTCTACTTCATCTCAGCTGTACTTCCATAGCAACTCTGTCATCATTGTTGTGTTGCTATGATAATTCTTTTGATATACTGGTTCTGAAATGAATAGGGAAACTGGAACTACTTCGCTGCAGTTCGCAATGGAACTACTTCACTGCGTGTCTGTTTCTTATCTTTATTTTAAGAAGACAGAACTTTTCATCACACATTACCCAGTAAAACTATTTGTATCTCTTACCTTGATTTACACATACGGTTCAATTGTTTTTTTTTCCGATTTTATGCTTGACCAAATGTTTCACTTATATTATTTGATGTGTCCCTGAAATTTTCAAACATTTTGTAGGTTTTGATTCAGCCTTCTGCTAATTTATATGCTGCCAATGGTGCTGCAGTGGTTTATACTGAAAAATGCCATTTTGATGTTTCAAAAGATATCTTTACACAGGTTTCAGTGATATGTCAGCTTTGTCTTTGAAATATACAAGGCTTGAACTTTTATCTTTTGTAGTTATTTCATTTTTGTTACTTTTTGGTAGGTTCAAGGAGCTGCCAGTGGCAGTGTTTTTGTCCAGATGCCTGATGTTTGGATCAATCTGGCGCATGTTTATTTTGCTCAGGGGAATTTTGCAGATGGTGTAGAGGTGCACCAAAATGTGACTGAATGGAATTTAGTATGGAATCTTTGATAGTGTCTACATGGAGTGAACCCAAGCTGATAGGTGGAGAAGTTAGCAGGAAACTGTGGAAGAATCCAAGAGATGCTTTAATCAGTGACCTTTACTTGCTCAACTTGTTGATGCTAGATCACGAAGTTATCCCACTGAGATGTGCATATACGGGAATGAAGAACTCACCGGAACTGAAATAAATGGTTACTGAAGAACTTTTATGGATCTTTTGTTTTTAGATTTTAGATTTGGCAATGTTATAAATTAGGTAGTCCGGGTTATTATCGTGTAGCACACGTACTATGAAAATCTCATTTCCATTCAATAATGTAGTTGTTGTCCTTGTTTGAGATTAAGCTGTAAACATTTCACTAGTTGGGCTAGATATTTGTGTGGTGTTCTTCTATGTATAAAACATGATAGAATGAGAAAAAATTATTTTGCTTATGGATGTTTGAGATTAAGCTGTAAGCATTTCACTAGTTGGGCTTGATATTTGTGTGGTGTTCTTCTATGTATAAAATATGATAGAATGAGAAAAAATTATTTTGCTTATGGATGCAGTGTTAGTCACTGTACAGTATCATATATGATACTTAAAATACATGATCAGAAACACGTTTTTTTTTAAAAACTCCACTTTTCATATCGGTTCCTCTGGATAACCGATGTTAAAAGTACTTTTTATATCGGTTCAACCAAAAAACCGATGTTAAAAGTACTTTTTATTTCGGTTCCAACAAAAAACCGATGTCAAAAATACCCTTATATTTGATAAAAAACTGACTTTTCATAACGGTTCTAGGTGCAACCGATATAAAAACAACTTTTCATAACGGTTCAGGAACCGATATGAAATGTCCCTATTTTTTATATCTCTTTTTTCGGCATCGGTTCAGGAACCGATATGAAATGTCAATTTTAACCGATATAAAATTCCTTTTTTCATTAGTGAAGATGAATCACGAAATCAAGATCAGCGCGCGAAGGTTGTTTCATCAACGAAACAATCTGAAGCTGAAACCAAGAAACGATTTTTCTAATTCCCAATGGGATTCACGAAAATGATGAAGCGGATGAATCGACGCAAAGGGTCTGAAGCAACGATGAATTAGTTTGGGAGATACGAAACTGGGTTTTGCTCAGTTACCTAATTTAGTTCACGTGAACATTGAACCGTATCACCGCATATACAAATTGGGTTTAACTTTTTTTTAATTAAACACATTAAATATATAGAATGGAAGACAAACTGATATACTGTTTGTAACACCCCTTTTTACCCATTCATTTATTTGCATAAAAATCAGAGTTTTTAAATTTCAAATACACCACAAGGGATGTCACACTTACTTCGTTAAAAATCACGCGCCAAATTACTCGCTTTTCGAAAACAGTCTTATAATACTTACAAAACGTCATTGTAAATTAAAATATAACCTCACAGCGGAAAATCCAACAAATTTAATCGTAATAGGCATTGCAACCAGGCAAGGCTGACAGTACTAAAAAATCCAACAACAACAACAAGTCTTAAGTAACTTAAACAACATCATTTCCCCTAGTGTTACATAATCAGAGCAGACGACCCGACTCAGCTAGTGAAGATACCTAAGCCTTCACTCGAGATCACCTGCACGTTACCGCATAAGAGTAACATTCAAACAGAAGGGGTGAGTTCATCTAGCAATATAATAAAGCTTATGATAAGCACTATGCTAGGGTTATGACACTATATCAACCGCATCACGAAATATCAAATCAATCATCAATATTAATCACCACAACAACACATCGCAACGCCAGCTATATAGACCACATCACAAATATCAATTCAATCACTACCAAAGCTCATCACAATGTTATGTAAGTATATGAAGTGCAACCCACTCGCGGGCATATGCATGATGGTACCATATTCGTCACAATTAAGAGGCCGAGCCTATTCTTCACAGGAGGCCGAAGCCTATTCGTCACAAGAGGCCGAAGCCTATTCGTCACAAGAGGCCGAAGCCTATTCTTCACATTATGCACATGGGATGCATGGGACACTACGACATGCATCACACACAAACACAGTCAACAACGTGACCCGTCACTTACCAATTTGCCAAAAGGGCACAGCACCTGTCAATTCACAATCAACACACAACGTCACTTGGCCTTTTAGACCTTAACATCACTTAGCCTTTCGGGCTTTAAACGTCACTGGGTTTCATCGTCGCTTACACATCAATATCATCAACTCAAACAATAGCCACTGAGGGCAAAAACGTCATTTACACTTCATTATAAATAATAGTAGCCACTAAGGGCATCATCGTCATTTACACATCATTATCATTAAAGTTGGCCACTAAGGCAGAAACGTTCTTTAGAACATCGTCATTGACACCAAAAAGGTTTTAGACACCGAAAACAGTTTTGCAACGCAACAACAACTACCATCGGGGCAGCCACTCGGGCGCCCAGAACCATCAGAAAATAATAAGTTTTCGCTTTTAAAACAGGACACACTGATAGACAACGAGATGGGCTTCACAACACTTTTTGAAACGTTTAAAACGGACACCCGAGTCAAAAGTTATAGTGAAAACAGTTTGTATTAAAAATCGGGAACGTCCTGAAAATGGCGCCCAGGCACTGGGCGCCTAAGACACAACTTAGACATCCGGAAGCAACACGACGCACGCACACTGACACGCCCACACAGCAAGCACAATTCAGCAACACAAACTTTGGCTCATGCGCCCAGCACAAGTGCGCCAATTCCTGAAATGGAAAATTCAACCAAAAACGCAACAACTTGGCACGGGGCGCCCAATCGCGAGGACGCCTAATTCCGTGGCCAAAATTCCAGCAACAACAATGCTTGGCACAGGGCGCCCCACTCAGGGCGCCTAATTCTGCACCTAGACAACAAAATCCAGCAACAACAATTCGAGCAACACAACTTCATCAAATCACATACAACTCATACAAACAACTTCAAATCGCATATCAACCGTAAAAATAATATCACATCACAAATCAATCATGAACACGTAAAGAGTCATCAAAAATCATCCACCGAATCATTATCAATCACAATACCATCAAGGAGTATCCAAGCACTTAGCACGCAAACCACAATTTCTCAACAACAAGTTGTCATATGCCTAGGGTTCATCAATAATCACTAGAAATACATAAAATGGCATACATAGAGCCTACCCCTACTTAGTCCCCATCATAAGACCCTATTATAGAGAAGATGAGACCCACCCTTACCTGATATGAAGCGTCTTTCGAAGGCAAATCTCGACAGAGACAATTTACGAGTTCTCAAGCGTGAATCAATTCCAGCAGAACAATATTCGACTCGAATGCGTACAATCATGCAACAACAACAGTCCAAAGTCATATACCAAAAATATGAAAGATACTCAGCCACCCTTTTAATCAATTAACTCCGAAATTCTTTTCTTATTGCCAAAATAGTTTAAGAAGAATATACTAAAATATTAATAATTTAAATTAAGTTAAAACTCTATATAGTTTGAAACTAAAATATTAAACTATTCAATATCATAGTTTAACTTAAAATTTTTGTAATAAGAAACTCACTAAATTATACTCATCGCACTAGGCTAGTATGATACACCTTAAATGTTATATTTCAAACAAGCTTATATACATATAGATATTTATTTGTAACTCATCAGTAACAAACACCTTCTAAAAAAAATATCATTTAGTTTAAAGTGACAATGAAGCATGCTGAGATAAAAGCACAAGGCTATCGAAATTTGAAGCATGACTCACAACCTTGGATTTTGGCCATTTTAATTATCTCATTTTTCTGAAATCCAGGCACACACAGTAACCGTGATTATGCATGTTTGGCATCAGCTTATTTATTTATTTATTTTTTGTTTATTGCATGTTGAACTTGAATAAATGAAAGCAGAGAAGAGTAAACTAACCAAAAAGGGTGCATTCAAAATAAAGCACTCAGTACATGTGTGGGATTCGAACGAGGGAGGAGACGCGTCGTCAAGTGCGGAAATCGTTCTTGAACATGGTGGCTATGGAGTTTTTCCCACGGAGAAGGTGATGGCGGAACCACGAGATGGAGGTTGCAATCGGTTGAAAGGATAACAGAATCGGATTCAGAAGAAAATTCCGAGTTGGAATGCGAAGTATGAGGCGCGGCCATGACTTGAAGGGGACGGACGAAGTGGAGGAAGGGGGCTGCTTTTAGGGTTTTTCTTTCCCTCCCATACAGATGCTGCGCGAAGAAGAAGAAGAGGGAAACGGGCCGGGTCAGATCTGGACGGGTTTCGCACGGATTGGGCTTGGTTTAAGTCGCAGGGGTGCGGATAGCAAGAGTAGGGGGGTGTGCGTGAACAATTGCATAGAAGTCCATTTTAAATCCCTTTTTTTTTTTAAAAAACCAATTCCATTACAACTATTATTTTAACACCTCAATAGCCCAAAATAATTTCTATAAATAATTAATATCTCGAATGTAATTATTTTATAAAATAAAATAATCAACTAAAACAATCATACTTCAATTATAATATTCTATAAACAGCATCAATAAATACTAACAATAATATAGTACCAACATAGTATAAAAATACGGTCTAATATCATTTAGACATATTTGATAACTCAAAAACACGTAATTATATAAAATCGATTAAATTACTAAATATTATTAAAATACATAATCACTAAGGCGCACAATATATCACAAGAATTACTATTATATTCGCGCATAAAGCAAAAACGTACTAATACGAAAATCGGGGTGTTACAACTCAACCCCCCTAAAAAAAGAATTTCGTCCTCGAAATTTTTATCCGCCAAGTCTAACACTCTCCCACCAACGACTAAGCCATCTAGACAACTAATGCCATCCATCGTGCTGATCACCATTTCTCGGATTACCGGCGGTAAGTGATTGGGCGGCCGTCCCTCCTACTTATTCAGCCAGGTAACTTTGAGAAATGACAACCAGACACCTCCTCTCCCGAAGGACCTCCGATACGGATTTGAGCGTAATCACGTTGGTACCACGTGATCACCCCCAAGCCCTATCAAAGTTCCTCCCAAATACGACATGCTAAGATTCCGCTGCGCTACTCTGATAAACTAGCTTGCATTCTACCTCACTCATCTACCCTTAAGGATAACAAAATTCATCAATCATCACAGCATCACAATGAAGTTCACAGAGTGCATAACAGTTGTACAACAAGCCACATAATTTTAACAACACGACAACAACATCAACAAACGACTTTGCCACTCAGGCGACATCAACACTAAATCACAACATCGGCCATAGGCCTACAACACAAAATTCATCAAGACGTTTCGGGCCCTTCAGCGGTACCCTCGGCAAAACAACGTGGGCCATATCGGCGGTACCCACTACAAAACACTGTGGGCCATTCGGCGTTACCCACAACACAACAACCAACAACATCAAAGAAAAATCATTATCATCAACAAGGAAGCCACAAAGCACAGTAATCAATTTTTAGCGACATAGCAAGTAGCAACAAACAAACGGCAACATCAATAGTAGTTTCAATAACAACAGTACACGATACCAGCAGGGGCATCTCCCCCACTAGTTCACTTACCATTAGCAGCTTCCGTTTACCTGTACCTGCAGGAACATCACTACAACACAAACCAATGGTCAAGACTAAAAGACAACAGTTGGTCGTTAACCGACACAACGACTCTACGACTTGGCCGGACGGACCAACCATTGCTCTGATACCACTAATGTAACACCCCTTTTTACCCATTCATTTATTTGCATAAAAATCAGAGTTTTCAAATTTCAAATACACCACAAGGGATGTCACACTTACTTCGTTAAAAATCACGCGCCAAATTACTCGCTTTTCGAAAACAGTCTTATAATACTTACAAAACGTCATTGTAAATTAAAATATAACCTCACAGCGGAAAATCCAACAAATTTAATCGTAATAGACATTGCAACCAGGCAAGGCTGACAGTACTAAAAAATCCAACAACAACAACAAGTCTTAAGTAACTTAAACAACATCATTTCCCCTAGTGTTACATAATCAGAGCAGACGACCCGACTCAGCTAGTGAAGATACCTAAGCCTTCACTCGAGATCACCTGCACGTTACCGCATAGGGGTAACATTCAAACAGAAGGGGTGAGTTCATCTAGCAATATAATAAAGCTTATGATAAGCACTATGCTAGGGTTATGACACTATATCAACCGCATCACGAAATATCAAATCAATCATCAATATTAATCACCACAACAACACATCGCAACGCCAGCTATATAGACCACATCACAAATATCAATTCAATCACTACCAAAGCTCATCACAATGTTATGTAAGTATATGAAGTGCAACCCACTCGCGGGCATATGCATGATGGTACCATATTCGTCACAATTAAGAGGCCGAGCCTATTCTTCACAGGAGACCGAAGCCTATTCGTCACAAGAGGCCGAAGCCTATTCGTCACAAGAGGCCGAAGCCTATTCTTCACATTATGCACATGGGATGCATGGGACACTACGACATGCATCACACACAAACACACACAAACACAGTCAACAACGTGACCCGTCACTTACCAATTTGCCAAAAGGGCACAGCACCTGTCAATTCACAATCAACACACAACGTCACTTGGCCTTTTAGACCTTAACATCACTTAGCCTTTCGGGCTTTAAACGTCACTGGGTTTCATCGTCGCTTACACATCAATATCATCAACTCAAACAATAGCCACTGAGGGCAAAAATGTCATTTACACTTCATTATAAATAATAGTAGCCACTAAGGGCATCATCGTCATTTACACATCATTATCATTAAAGTTGGCCACTAAGGCAGAAACGTTCTTTAGAACATCGTCATTGACACCAAAAAGGTTTTAGACACCGAAAACAGTTTTGCAACGCAACAACAACTACCATCGGGGCAGCCACTCGGGCGCCCAGAACCATCAGAAAATAATAAGTTTTCGCTTTTAAAACAGGACACACTGATAGACAACGAGATGGGCTTCACAACACTTTTTGAAACGTTTAAAACGGACACCCGAGTCAAAAGTTATAGTGAAAACAGTTTGTATTAAAAATCGGGAACGTCCTGAAAATGGCGCCCAGGCACTGGGCGCCTAAGACACAACTTAGACATCCGGAAGCAACACGACGCACGCACACTGACACGCCCACACAGCAAGCACAATTCAGCAACACAAACTTTGGCTCATGCGCCCAGCACAAGTGCGCCAATTCCTGAAATGGAAAATTCAACCAAAAACGCAACAACTTGGCACGGGGCGCCCAATCGCGAGGACGCCTAATTCCGTGGCCAAAATTCCAGCAACAACAATGCTTGGCACAGGGCGCCCCACTCAGGGCGCCTAATTCTGCACCTAGACAACAAAATCCAGCAACAACAATTCGAGCAACACAACTTCATCAAATCACATACAACTCATACAAACAACTTCAAATCGCATATCAACCGTAAAAATAATATCACATCACAAATCAATCATGAACACGTAAAGAGTCATCAAAAATCATCCACCGAATCATTATCAATCACAATACCATCAAGGAGTATCCAAGCACTTAGCACGCAAACCACAATTTCTCAACAACAAGTTGTCATATGCCTAGGGTTCATCAATAATCACTAGAAATACATAAAATGGCATACATAGAGCCTACCCCTACTTAGTCCCCATCATAAGACCCTATTATAGAGAAGATGAGACCCACCCTTACCTGATATGAAGCGTCTTTCGAAGGCAAATCTCGACAGAGACAATTTACGAGTTCTCAAGCGTGAATCAATTCCAGCAGGACAATATTCGACTCGAATGCGTACAATCATGCAACAACAACAGTCCAAAGTCATATACCAAAAATATGAAAGATACTCAGCCACCCTTTTAATCAATTAACTCCGAAATTCTTTTCTTATTGCCAAAATAGTTTAAGAAGAATATACTAAAATATTAATAATTTAAATTAAGTTAAAACTCTATATAGTTTGAAACTAAAATATTAAACTATTCAATATCATAGTTTAACTTAAAATTTTTGTAATAAGAAACTCACTAAATTATACTCATCGCACTAGGCTAGTATGATACACCTTAAATGTTATATTTCAAACAAGCTTATATACATATAGATATTTATTTGTAACTCATCAGTAACAAACACCTTCTAAAAAAAATATCATTTAGTTTAAAGTGACAATGAAGCATGCTGAGATAAAAGCACAAGGCTATCGAAATTTGAAGCATGACTCACAACCTTGGATTTTGGCCATTTTAATTATCTCATTTTTCTGAAATCCAGGCACACACAGTAACCGTGATTATGCATGTTTGGCATCAGCTTATTTATTTATTTATTTATTGTTTATTGCATGTTGAACTTGAATAAATGAAAGCAGAGAAGAGTAAACTAACCAAAAAGGGTGCATTCAAAATAAAGCACTCAGTACATGTGTGGGATTCGAACGAGGGAGGAGACGCGTCGTCAAGTGCGGAAATAGTTCTTGAACATGGTGGCTATGGAGTTTTTCCCACGGAGAAGGTGATGGCGGAACCACGAGATGGAGGTTGCAATCGGTTGAAAGGATAACAGAATCGGATTCAGAAGAAAATTCCGAGTTGGAATGCGAAGTATGAGGCGCGGCCATGACTTGAAGGGGACGGACGAAGTGGAGGAAGGGGGCTGCTTTTAGGGTTTTTCTTTCCCTCCCATACAGATGCTGCGCGAAGAAGAAGAAGAGGGAAACAGGCCGGGTCGGATCTGGACGGGTTTCGCACGGATTGGGCTTGGTTTAAGTCGCAGGGGTGCGGATAGCAAGAGTAGGGGGGTGTGTGCGTGAACAATTGCATAGAAGTCCATTTTAAATCCCTTTTTTTTTAAAAAACCAATTCCATTACAACTATTATTTTAACACCTCAATAGCCCAAAATAATTTCTATAAATAATTAATATCTCGAATGTAATTATTTTATAAAATAAAATAATCAACTAAAACAATCATACTTCAATTATAATATTCTATAAACAACATCAATAAATACTAACAATAATATAGTACCAACATAGTATAAAAATACGGTCTAATATCATTTAGACATATTTGATAACTCAAAAACACGTAATTATATAAAATCGATTAAATTACTAAATATTATTAAAATACATAATCACTAAGGCGCACAATATATCACAAGAATTACTATTATATTCGCGCATAAAGCAAAAACGTACTAATACGAAAATCGGGGTGTTACACTGTTCCTCCAAATAACAAGTAGGATATATTTCCGTATAATCTTTTAGTTATAAATAAAAATCCTTTTAATGCATATATATAAAACCCTTTTGAAACATACCCAAAATCATGGCATTATAAGCCTAATATCATTATAGAAGGGTTAGGAAAGGATTAGGAGAGGATTGGAATCGAAACGGAATCATTTCGAGCACTTTGTAAAATTTTGACAGAACCAGGCGCACGGATCGTGCCCCCATATGCACGGATCGTGCGCCCTGCTGAGCATTTTGAAAAAACAGAACCGAACCAGGCGCACGGATCGTGCCCCTAGGACGCACTGGTCGTGCGCATTTGACAGCATTGCAAAAATGACCTTTTTCATGAAAATTCGCTTTCCGATTAATCCGAAACTCGCTCCGATCGATTCCTAACTCGAAAACAGACAATACCAGGCAATATTCCAGTCCAAACAACATTAATTCATTCCTCTATCAATCAAACATATCAATCAAAAACTCAATCTAAACGAATTTCGTCAAAACGCGATATATTTCAAAATAACGTTTTCGACTCAAAATCTTTCGAAACCAAATCACATAATATTCATTTCAAAACGGAATAAACCTAAACGTGAGTAAAACTCACTGATTGTGATGAAAATCACAAATAGCCGAGACTTTCCGCGAAATCGCTTTTCCAACATAACCACACAAACGTTCCCTGCATAAATTTTACGTTCCGCCGACGCCCAAATCCGCTTCCAACGCTTTGAACCTCCAATCAACCACAAAACCTCCATGAAATCACTATTCATCGTCTTCAAGCTTCAAATCACTATTCACATAAACCCCAATTTTGACAATCAAACCCTAACTCTCCAATCTTTGATTCCTTCACTCCAAACTAGTAACCAAACTCCTATTTGAGTTTCCTAAACCTCCAACACACTATAAAGAACAAGACACTCATGATTTCCTCCTCTTCTTCCTTCAATTCGAAAATGGCAAGATGAGAGTGAGTGAGTTGTAGGTGATGACTTCGGTACGAAATTGAAGAGGATGATGAGGAGATCATTTTTTGTGAAGGAAGGATTGTGTTTTGATGAGTCTATGTTGGCCCTTTTTCTTCTTCTTCTTCTTCTTCCTCCAAACCCATTCTTTTCTTTTCTCCATTTCTTTTCTCCTCTCTATTTCTCTCCTTCGCATCTTTCTTTTTTTTCTTTTCTTTAATTCCTTTCTTTCACTCTCACACACATATATATATTTATTTAATATATAAGTGGCAACGTGGTCAAATTAACATATTGTCCTTAATCTCTTATTTCGTTCCGAATTGTCCTTATTCCGTATTATCCGGTTAACGATCCTATGACAACCAATGAAGATAGGGCAGTGAGAGGGAGAGACGGTGCAGTGAATACGTAACGCGCTTTTGTTTGGAGTGAGAGATGCGAATGAATTTTGAGCCTAAATTTTTGCGTTTTCTATAACGGGTGGATATGTGACCCGATATGAAAAATGCAAATTAGAATTTTCTATAACGGTTATGGAATGGAACTGATATGAATGATGCAAAGATTGTGTTTCTATATCGGTTCGTGTGGCAACCGATGTAAATATTGTAATTTTAATTACAAAACTGCCACCGCGTCACTTTTAACATCAGGTCGTTTTTAACCGATATGAATGACCGTTATAAAATGCATTTTTTCCGCTAGTGCTAAAATCACATTTCTTCCTTCGCTTCGCTTCATGTTCCAGATCCATTCCTCACATAGCCACCACATCCATCATTTTTGACGAGAATCTATAGTTCTTGGTCCTATTCGAGTCTCGAAGGAATTTAGGTCATGTAACCACGGACTTACACGAGATTATTAACTAGTTCTGTTTCCACACTTTGTTTGATTTCCTTACTCTTTATTTGTTGATGGATAATTTGGACCACGTCAAGTTTATGTTAAAAACATTGATTTTGATTTAAAACCAAGGGTGAAGCAGGACAACTCTTAGAAATAATAGTTATTTAGCTCTTTTGAATTTGAATTTGTAAGTCAAATGTGTGTTTTAAGTGTGCATTTTAGTTTAGTATACGAATGTTTGTTCTAAAAAGTGTTAGTTGTTGTTTTTGTTTGTTAGTATTATCTTTATATCTTTACGGCTCAGTTGCACTTTTGGTCAAACCTGAGGCTGATGTGATACTCCCTCAAATAATATGGCATGCCCTCTTTGAGTGCCCCATGGATTTTTAATTAAAAAATAATATTTAAGTGAGTCAAACGTGATATAGCACGTCATTTAAGTAACTGTTTAAGTGACTATATGTAGCAAAATTTTGAATTCAATATAAAATAATATATTTTTTAATTAAAAAATTCACGTGGCTGTCAAATGTGGCATGCCACATCATTTAAGTGAGTTCCATACAAACCTCAAGTTTGATCACCAAGGCGAATATTTTAGAAATTGAAATGACAAGGGGACCAAAATCCTGAAAAAACTTTGAGGACCAAAATCGGGGATGAGCTATTATATGGGGTTAAAAGTGCAATTAAGTCTATCTTTTTTGGGAATAATGTTGTTGGTTTGGTTATGAGTTTGGACTACATGGTGTCGTAGCATCTCTCATAAGATCAGGCACAAGTTTTCATAAAATCAAGCACAAGTCTGAGTGCAGGAAAATGTCATTTCACTTATTTAACTAATATTAAGTTGTAAAATTAGGACTAAACATGTTATTGACAATTTGAGGGACTAAAATAAATAATATTTGAAAATATTAGAGACTAGTCAGAAATATTGTTAATATTAGAAACTAAATTGATTTGAGAGATCATGGAGGCTATTAACTTCTTCACCGTGCCATGGTTGACAATCAATTAAATTAAATTTCATTCAATATGCAGTCAAAAAAAAATTCATTCAATATAAAAAGTATGCAATCTTATATTTTTTACAAAGTATGCAAAATTATAAAAATATTTTTTAGAAAGGATTATTAGAAAACTATTACAACTCAAAATTTGTCAATAAATAATAATAAGGCTTAAATATCATTTACCCCCTGCAAATATCACGTTTATCTATTTACCCCTGCAATTTTTTTTTAAAACAAACCCTGCAAAATGTAATTGTATCCAGTTACCCCAGCTGTTAGTTTTGGCTAATAACGTTAAGTCTAGGCTGACTTGGCTAGTTACCCCAGCTGTTAGTTTTGGCTAATAACGTTAAGTCTAGGCTGACTTGGCTGACATTTGAGATCTAATTAACCCCTGCAAATATTAAGGGTGTGTTTGGGAGTTTGGAGGGGAGGGGAAGGGAGATGTTGAGACTAATAGTGTAAATTCTTTAGTAATTGGGAGAAAAATTATCCCCCTAAACCCCCCAAACCCCCTCTCCTAGTTTATTTTTGGAGCCCCTCCAAACTCTCCCAAATATGGAGGGTTTTGGAGGGGCTCCAAAAATAAACTAGGAGAGGGGTTTGGGGGGGTTTAGGGGGATAATTTTTCTTCTCATCACTAAAGAATTTACACTATTAGTCTCAACCCCTCCCCTCCCCTCCAAACTCCAAAACAGACCCTAAGTGTTTCTAGTTACCCCTACAAATATTAAGTGTTTCTAATTACCCTCTGCAAATATTAACGCTGTTAGCCAAAACTAACAGTAGGGGGGTAACATTTTTACAGGGGGAAATGGATAAACGTGATATTTGCAGGGTAAATGATATTTAAGCCTAATAATAATTACAACTAAAAAATATTTAATTTTGCGATTTTATTCCGGTCCGAAACAACGAGTTGGGTAGCGCACCGGTTCATCTCCATTCTCCCGAACCAGAAGTGAACCTCGCTTTTCAAATTTAGGGCTTAAGAAAGAAAAGAACCTCCCCTCTCCACTCTAAAACCCTTCTCTTTGCATTGTCGAGCTCGAGAGTCATGGCGAACGAAGACTTGGCCGGTTGGACCGATCTGCTACATTCTTCTACGAAGCTTCTGGAACAAGCTGCTCCTTCTGCTCAGTTCCCCCCACTTCAGGTTCTCTTTCCTCACAAGCAAATTCCTCACTGTTTTATTTTTCTTGCATAACTATGATATATTAAATTATATCGCTTACACTTTAGCGAGATTTACTTTCACAACGAAATGATCTGATTCAATGCATTTGGAGGTTAAGTATAAATATATTTTGATTGTGAACCATGCATAGCTTCAATTTGACCTAGTAAATGAATAAACATTACTTCCTATCAGTTAGAATTGTCAGTGGTTGAACAAAAATGAAATAACTGTTGATTAACTATGATTTTGGGATCTCTGGTTTTGAATTCACTTTCAAACATTGTTCAGAGGAACTTGGATCAACTTGAAGCATTATCTAAGAAGCTGAGATCCAAGACCGTAAGGTCTGAGGCGCCTTCCCAATCCATTGCTGCAACACGGTACCGTTTTGTTGTTGTTGTTGTTGTTGTTAATGCGTAATGCCAATTGTTTATTATGCCTAAATTGTTCAATCACTTAGAATTCAGAAATTATGCAAAAATTTAAATCATCTTTTTGCTAGTTCCTAGTTGGAGTGCTTTGAGCTGTTTGAGAGATTCTTTCTATAATGATATATGATTGTTCTTTTTCGCTTCTCTCAAAGTAGAACAACAAAAACAATAGTCAAGCCTCATTTTGGCTGAATGAGATTGCTAACTGGAATCTAGCATGTCTGTTCTTGATCATGGAGCATGTATCTTCATGAAGCCCGATAGTATACGGTCAACTAGTATGATCATTTTTTGTTATTTCTTTTGCACGGACAGGCTCCTTGCTCGTGAGGGTATAAATGCAGAGCAGCTTGCAAGGGATCTGAAGTCATTTGAATTGAAGGTTACACTTTATGTAAACTTTAAAATCTTTTTTTACATCGAACATCTTTGCTTTTCTCGGCTTTAGGTATTCTATTTATTTGCCTGTTGCATTATATTTTATGCATTCCATAACAGGTTTCATTATAAGCAGCCATAGGCTAAGTTGCATAGAATAGACTGACTTGTTTCCCCTAGATAACCTTGTTTGGACGTAAAAGAAATTTTTCTAGAAAGTTCATATCAAATTACTTTTCTAGTTTCTTGTGTTGTGGTTCTTGAAATTTCTTAGCTCACTTTACTAGTATTTGTGCTGATGCTATGCCCTTTATCTGTTTTTTTGGGTATGTAGACAACTTTTGAGGATGTTTTTCCTGTTGAGGCAACAAGCGTTGAGGAGTACCTACAGCAGGTAATTTTCACTTTCAAATTGCTTTATGTTCATCTTGGATTTACTATCATTTTAAATCAATTAGACATTAAATTGATTCAATATGCATCATTTTTATCAGTGTTAGATATCATATACTCCCTCTGTTACAAAATATAAGCAAAAACTGGTCAACAGAAGTTGATGTATCTGGTTCAAAATTTGGACTAGATACATCAACTTCTGTTGACCAGTTTTTGCTTATATTCTGCAAGGGAGTAGTACTCTATTATTTTGAGTTTGGTTGGTGTTCACAATAATCAGTGAGAAATGTTTGTATCTATGGGGTCAAATATCGTGTTGGAATTCTGATGTTTGAATTCGTTACATCTTGCCAAAGTTAAAGAACCGTGCTTTGATGATGGCAATTGTTGATGGTTTTCATTTTGATATAATTGTACTGTTCACGGACGAGCATGGTATTGTAATGCTTGTTATACTGGCTTCTTTCTGCTTTCTCCTTTTTCTATAAGCAAAGCTAAAGTTTTCATTGTTTGTATTTGTATGTGAAGTTCTGTACCTAGTGTTGGAAAACTGACAAAATCTTATGATCTTTGCATCTAGTTCTTATTGAATGCCTTTCAGAAAGGGTTCTTATTGAATGGAATTGTGACAATATTGTATACTCTGTTTGTTCTCAGGTTCATGAAATGGCAATGGTCTCTGCTGTCCAGGAAGCTCAGAAGGATAATCTCAGGAGTTTCAATGATTATATGATGAAAGTTTTAGAGGTTAGTGTTATGTTGCCTGATATATATATATATATATATATATATATATATATATATATTTAAAATTATTAGACTAGAAATTGTTTAAGTATTGGCGAACCAGTTTTTTCCACAGTCAATGTGTTCTTATGTTTTTTTGCATTGCTGAAAATAGGAAATATGGCTGTGTCCTTTATAGTTACTTTTGTTTTTCTTTTATTTTCTTGATTGTAGTGAAAGACTCAAAAGCCTTGAGTTTTCAAAAGGAAATACCACTCCTTATATTTTTTGTGAATTTCGGGACAAGATTATGACAAAGCGACTGGATAAATTTATTGTACTATAAGGCGATTGTTTATTTTTGCCCTGTTTTACTTTGTATCTTTGTTGATAATGATATATCCTTTTGTTATATAGTTAACCTTTTTTGTACATTGTAATCACTGATTTCCTCTTTTTATGAAAATTTCTCATGTTATGTCTTAGAAAAACGAAAGATGGGTAAAAAAAAGAAAAGGTGACAGCATGGTTCTGGTGAACTCATACAACTTGATAGTTTTTCAGTTGTAACGTTGTCAATTACGTTTGTGTTCACCAACCAAAGCATCCCTTTTGCCTGATTGTTTTACTATAAAACGTGCTTAGGTTGTTCTGTGCAACTTCACATATGAAATGAAGTGGCATAGTGAAGTAAATCGTTATGTTTCATATTTGCAATTTATAAATGTAATGAATATTTATTGTATTGTTATATTGGTGATTTAAATGAGTTTATTTGTGCTTGACATTATATTGGTTCAGCCTTCTTACTGCTCAGTAGAGTTTAATGTTTGACAGGAGGATTGGCAAAAAGAAAAGCGTGATTTCCTTCAGAGTTTAAACAGGATTTCAACATTACCCAGGACAAACATGACTGCTAACAGCAATGTGGGTACCCGCTCAGGCCAGATTGTGTCTATGGCATCTAATCCACAAGTCTCTTCCGGTATCCCCGGCATGGACATTGTTCCTCTGACTAGCAGACCCATTGCGGAGAAAAAGGCATCTGTCTATGCTGAAGTAGTGAGAAATCTGAATAAAGCAAGGCAGTCTGGATTGCCATTTAAAGTATGGCCTCCACTTTACCAATGTCTCCTAAATTTAAAATTAGATTTATAGTAGATTAAATTAAAGACTAAGTGGATGGTGATGCCCGTTCATGACTTTAGTGATCAACATGGTGATTGACATGAAGCTAGTGTTTATACTATTTATTCAATTTATTCAATATCATTTCCACTCATCATTTTGGATATAAGTAATGCTTCATTTGTTCTGGGATGTTTTGCTGTATTATTTTCCGAAAGCTCTGACTAGTATTCGCATGCTCTGTTTACATGTATGTATGCTAATTTTCATCATATGCTTTCTATGGTTGTTAGCCTGCTGCAGCTTTCAAGGGTGCATATGAATGTTTGGGCATTGATGCTAGTGGTGGAAAATCAGTAACAATGCGAAAGATATGGCACCTTGTTCAGGTTGTACTTCTTATTTATACTGTTAACAAACAAAGTAAGAATTTTTTTTTGTTTGCAACTTCATTAGTTCTACCTCTGGCAAAGTGAACGTTTCCTTAACTTCGCCAATTGAAACAGATGCTGATGGATGAGGACTCAGCCCTGCAACGTGTTTCGAAAAGGATGTCATTAATTATTGGGGCAAGGCGCCACCTTGAGTGGGGACATGAGAAATACATCATGGATACTATACAAAGTCATCCTGCACAAGTAATCAGTTATTCACGATTTCACCACTAGTACTGATGTGTCTGCAGATAATTTTTCAAGTGTTTTATGTATCTTATTTATTTATTTTTTTGTAATTGTTCAGTTTTCCTCTTATTAATTCCTTGTGTTTGCATGCTATGCGTTCGAGGGAGTCACTTTGAGAAAACCTTAGTCAAGCTTTTCTCAGCTTGTTCTTTACTAATATAAATTATCTTACAGTCAGCATATATGGGTTTGCATTGTTTGTGCCAACTGTTACGTTGCAAAAACTTTGTTTATTATTTGCTGGAGTAAACCCAGTCACCTAGCTGACAGGGTATAACAACCGTGTTCGGACTGTTAGTCACCTAACTAACAATTAGTTAGTTAGATAAGTTGGGATTAGTTACATTAGTTTAGAGTTAGTTTTGATTGTTACAGCAAGCTATAAATAGCTGCTGAGACCTGTAACAGAATCAACCAATTCAGTTCAATCAAATTACAGAAAATGTTCTCTCTCCTCGTAAGTTTCGTTACCTTCAGTTTAGACACAGTTCTTAGAATTTTATCATTATTTATTTATTTTTTAGTATTAGTATTGATATTGACAATCTAAACTTGGGCTGGTTATGTTTGCATGTCATGCTTTGAGTGATACTTTAACTTCTCTCAAGTTTTATTTCCCTTTTGCTGTCTTTTCTTTATTCATACATGAATTTGCACGTTTGTGCCAACAACTATGTTGCAAAAGCCTTTTATTTATTTATTTACTCATATTGATAATCTACAATTTGACTCCTTATGTTTCCATGCCATGCTTTGAGGGATACTTTCACAAGCACCTCTCATATTTTTTGGCCTTCTGCTGTTTGTTCTTTATTCATATTCACATAAGATAGGAGCAGGCATTGATTTTTATTTGGTTGTATCAGCACTTAATCTCGGCTTGCTTTTTGATATAAGTGTAGGCTTCTCTTGGTGGTGGTGTTGGAAATTTGCAAAGAATCCGCGCCTTTCTCCGGGTTTGTCTCAATTTGAAGAATATGCATCTTGTTAAACAGATACCGTGGCGTATAATGTTACTGATACATTACATTTAATTTTTTTTTGAAACAATCCCTGATTGTAGTTGTTGTCTTGCAGATTCGGTTGAGGGATTATGGGGTACTGGATTTTGATGCAGGTGATGTTCGGCGGCAGCCTCCTGTTGATACCACATGGCAGCAGGTACTTTATCTGACTATAAAATTTTTAGGGGATGACATTTGAATTTGGACCCAGTGGATACCAGCAAATTTCTCACTATGAGTCTGGTTTTCCTCATCAAATGGGTTTGGCTGTAGGCATGGGTAAAAATTTTGCGGGAATGGGTACTGCAGTGTCTAACCTACGCCGTACCTGCACAATATGCTTATTAGATTTTTAGAACTAGTGTAATACCCACACTTTGTATGGGTTAACTATCAATGAAAAAAATCCATCTAATTTTTTTTAGTATACTTCAATTCTTATAAAGGAAATCGGTATGAAAGAATAAAAAAACGCCAAGTCTCCAAGAAAATAAGTTTGTGAAAGAAGCTTAAATGCATTATTTTAACAAATAAATATACCCTTATCTAACAAATAAGTTACCATTAACACAAAAGTGTCATTGTAATTTAAAGCACACTCGGGGTGGGTCTGTTTCTAGACATTTAAACACATTTGGGAATATATGGATAGGGAATGTGTATTCTCATGTTTGTTACAAGTAGTAAAAGTTTATTTCTTGGTATAAAAAAATTCCCAAGCAAAGACTAACTACTACTTTTCCATGAAAACACTCCCCGGGAGGGGTTGGGAAAATGGATTCCCTTGAAGTAGGAATAAAATTTATATATAAATTCATTTTTAATTCCTATAACTACCTTATTCCTGAGAATGCTATAAAAGTTTGCCAAAACACTTTTTTCAAAAAATACCCAAGCTAAAGATCCTCATCATTATATTCTTGAGTTGAGAATGATATTCCTGGTAATAAATTTACAATACTTGAAACAAAACCTCCCTTTAGGATGCTGTGAGATTTTGAAGGTGTAATAGGCGATCAGTTTGGGTGGGAAGTGGTACTGCTGGGGTATGTGGCAGATTTGGCAGAATTTATAGATTAGGATTTCAATGATCTTCGGATATATTTTTTAATTAAGTTGGAGTTTACATTTTCCGTCACTGCTCTTTTTGTTGACTTTTCATAGTCAATTCAGCATTAAAATATTTTTAAATTAACTAGTTTGTTAAAAACAAGATACATCAACAGACAAAACATATCTCTATATCTCTAATAACTAAAACGAAAGTAATGGTTTCACATCTGAGTATATCCTATATAGGTATCTCTATTAGTTACGGTGAAGGGCATTAAAGTGCTACCAACATGTGTTTGGCTTGGGTCATTTTCTTATATGCTGATATGAGCCTGGCAATTCGAGTATTCTACATAGACTATACTCCTTGTCATCCCTAAAAGTTAGTTAGACTTCACTGTTTCTTAGATTTCATATTTTTTCTTTAGTTTAACGGTTCAGTCGTATATCTCATTTCTTTGTTTCTAGTTGAAATTAATATTGATGAGCTAAACTTGCATTTTTTTCAGATTTTTTTTTGTCTGAGGTCTGGTTACTACGACGAAGCAAGAAATGTTGCCCTATCTTCACGTGCTTCGCATCAATTTGCTCCTTTGGTACCTGTCTTGATCACTTCTTATTTTGTATCAATTTCTTGTGTAACTTTAATAATTTACTGTTGCTGCTGACAGCTCACGGAGTGGATAAATACTGGAGGAATGGTACCAGAAGAGATTGCAGCTGCTGCATCAGAGGAATGTGAAAGAATGTTGAGAAGTGGTGATCGGGTAGGTCGCGGTGCATATGACAAGAAAAAGTTACTGCTGTATGCCATCATATCAGGTTCTCGAAGACATATTGATCGCCTGCTTAGAGATCAACCACCTCTTTTTAGTACAATAGAGGATTTCTTGTGGTTCCAATTGTCTGCTGTGCGGGACTGCCCCGGTGGATCTTCGTCCTTTGTTCTGAGCGATGGTCTGGTTCCATACACTTTGGATGATTTGCAAATTTACCTGAATAAATTTGAACCATCATACTATACAAAAAATGGAAAAGATCCTCTGGTATATCCATATATCTTGCTTTTGAGCATTCAATTGCTTCCAGCTGTATTATACTTGTCTAAGGAATCAGGAGATGAAGGATACAACATTGATGCTGCCCACCTATCTATTGTACTTGCTGATCATGGGGTCCTTTCTGAAGGTGCTGGTACTGGGCAGAAGTTGGGAGTGATGGATGCTTATGCAGAAGTGTCCACCATTATCAGGCAATATGGATCTATGTATTTACGTCTTGGTGATCTCCAAATGGCACTAGAATATTATGCACAATCTGCTGCTGCAGTGGGCGGTGGGCAGTTGTCGTGGACTGGTAGAGGTAATGTTGATCAGCAAAGGCAGAGAAACTTAATGCTGAAGCAGCTTCTAACTGAATTATTGTTAAGGGATGGAGGCATATATCTTTTACTTGGTGCAAGAGGTGCTGGAGAAGAAGGGGAATTAGGCCGTTTCTTGGCTGATCCAAAAGCAAGGCAACAATTTTTGTTTGAAGCAGCATGCCAGTGTCAGGAGGCTGGGATGTATGACAAAGTAATTTCTTTCTTCTGTTGCTGTTTTATTTTAGGGGAACAACAATAGGGAAAGAAAGAAAACCTTCAACTGATGTTAGCTAATTATAACATTACCTAACTCCACCAGTATTGTCCTTCAGACCCCAAAAAGGTTTTGGAGGTGACTTGGGAACCAGTACACTCATAATTTTAGACCTCTTCTTTTTGGTTCCTAGACTTCCTCTTTCTGATCAAGCTAAATACATTTTTAACACATTCAGGAATCATTTTGGTTTTTTTTTTCTTCCAAATTTTAATATATCTGATTACATCTAATTACTTTTCACATGTGTGTTTCTCTCTCTTCTCTTGACTTTTCCTAGCAACAAAGTTATATATACGTCTTTTTCTTATGTTTTTGTTACCTGTCCTCTTTCTACTCATCACTCTGTTTTCATCCAACGCAAATGCCGCATTTGCTGATACTGGGTTTCTTTGATCCAGTCTATAGAAATTCAGAAGAGAGTGGGATCCTTCTCAGTAGCATTGGATACCATCAATAAGTGCCTCTCTGAAGCTATTTGTGCTCTTTTCCGGGGAAGATTAGATGGCGAAAGCCGGACTGCTGGCCTCATCCAATCTGGCAATGAGATTTTGGAGACATATACTTACTACCCAGATGTCAGGTTATATTGAAGTTCTTACCTTTTCCCCCTTGTTTATGCATTGCCATGCTTGGTCTTCGCCTTTCGGGTAGTGATATTCTTCAATTTTTACTTAATCTTTCAAAATACTGCTTTTCAAGTAAGAACTTAATAAATCTAGGAGTCATGTTTGGAAACTATTATGTGGTGATTTGAGACGGAATGTGATTTGATTCTTACATTATCTTTTTCCTTACACTTACCTTTTTTCATGGAGTGATCTTGTAGATCAAACTCTGCTTCGGTGTAACTTGGAAGTCCATCTTTCTCATATATTTCATGAGGCTAATGTTGGTAATTTACTTGCAAAAACAGGCGTCACAAGGGATGATTGTCTCAAGTGATTTGAGACATACCATCGACAGGATGGAGTTGCCTTTTTACTGATTCCGTGGGTGTAGTCTTTGGGTGTTTGTTTAGTTTTATTTTCTTCCTTTAAGGCTAAAAACCTGATCAGTATATCGACTGGACTGAGTTTCCTTTTTACTGATTTCGTGGGTGTAGTCTTTGGGTGTTGGTTTAGTTTTATTTTCTTCCTTTAAGGCCAAAGGAATCATCAATTTATAATTTTTTTAAAATTCACCGCTTCGCAAGTGATTATGTTTTTCTTCTATTTGCAACTATTGTTTGTATCGGGTCAATATGTTTCCTTAAAGAGTGCCTGACAAGTTATGAGGTCTTATGTGTGACTCTTTTATGAGTAAGACATGGAAATTTCAAGACTGCCTGACTATTGGTTGCTAGAAGAAAGAATGATTTTAAAAGATCTTACATTTTAATGAACTAGAGACCTAAGTGATTTAGATTTTGGCTCTTTAAACTAATTGCTATGATCAATGCATTCAGCCATGAAAAGAAATTGTTTTTCAATCTATATAGCATATCTCCATTCAATCATCAAGTAAAATTAATTGATTAATTCTTTTTGCAGTCTTCAAGAAAGAGAGCATGTTTTTGAGCAGCAAACTGTGTTGAGACAACTTGAGTCAATATTATCCATTCACAAATTGGCAAGACTGGGGAATCATGTTGATGCATTAAGGGAGGTAGCCAGACTTCCATTTCTCCCTCTAGATCCCAGAGGACCTGATATTGCTGCTGATGTGTTTGAAAATTTATCGCCTCATGTCCAAGCTTGTATACCAGATCTATTGAAGGTTTCTCTCACTTGTGTGGACAATGTGACAGACTCTGATGGATCACTTCGTGCCTTAAGAGCTAAGGTATTATCCCGTGGATCCCTTGTTTGGTTGATCCATGTCCATGCTGTAGTTGCTTTTGTTGAAATACCGTCATTTACCATAATAGTTTTCAGCAAGTGTTTGGAGTACTCCCACAAGTAATAAGCTTGTGGTTTCCATATGGTATGGAAATTTTTTTGGTTAAGCTGAAATTATAACTTCTATCTTGAAGCTGTCCTAGGAGTTTGTGTTTGTTGAAATTGTGATTCTGCATGTCTACAATTGAGCACACTCATCTATTTATAATGTAAATAGGAATCAATTACAAATAAGACTAATTGATACTAATTGAACCTAACTGATACGACAAAACATAACTAATATTCTAACACTCCCCCTCAAGCTAAAGCTTACTAAGCTTTTAAGCTTGTTACAAAACAAAGCATTTCCCCACAAAACTTGAAACTATGTCCGGCATAGATATTTGTAAGTCATAACCAACATTAGTCACCATTGGTATGATACCATGTTGAGTTTGTGATTCTGTGATTCTACAATAGAGCATACTCATATATATTTATGGCTTAAATGTCATTTACCCCCTTCAAATATCACGTTTATCCATTTACCCCCCTGAAAAAAAAACTTTTAAAATAAACCCTGCAAAATGTAACTGTATCCAGTTACCCCCCTGCTATTAGTTTTGGCTAACAGCGTTAATATTTGCAGGGGGTAACTAGAAACACTTAATATTTGCAGGGGGTAACTACCACCCACTTAATATTTGTAGGGGGTAACTAGAAACACTTAATATTTGCAGGGGTTAACTAGATCCCAAATGTCAGCCAAATCAGCCTAGGCTTAACGTTGTTAGCCAAAACTAGCAGCAGGGGATAACTGGATACAATTACATTTTGCAGGGGTTGTTTTAAAAGTTTTTTTTGTTTGCAGGGGGGTAAATGGATAAACGTGATATTTGCAGGGGGTAAATGATATTTAAGCCTATATTTATTTATAAGGTAAATATCAATCAATTATAATTAAGACTAGTTGAACCCAATTGATATGACAAAACATAACTAATATTCTAAAAGTTTTAAAATCAAAAGTTTATACAAGAAACCCCTGTGCTAGTACAAGAAAGGAAGGCAAAGTAAAAATATGCTTGATTTTGTATATGTTGCAAATATGTAATCATTATCATATCTTCAGTTATTAGGTGTGTTTATGCCTATATGTAAAGGAAATTCTCTTCAATAAATATCTTTTTGGTTTCTTATTTTTCTTTCCATTTTTGCCCTTATTTAATTAACGAAATTATCTATTATTAAAGACAATACCCAATTTGGGTTTTTGAAAGAATAAGATAATGGTTTATTTAACTATTAGATAAGATCCTATCTATTTCACCGTTGTCAAATAGCAGCTATAGTGCTATAGCATAACCAAATCGCTATTGTTCACAGTCCGTGATATGCCCATCAATACTATCAGTATCAAATAGCGGCTATAGTGGTGCTATAGTTCTATAGTATAGCGGAATTTGAGAAAACTGCTATTTTCCGCAATCAGCGATTGACAATACTGATCTATTTAGCAAGCTTATCTAACGATTGATTCGAATATCTGAAAAAATACACAACACAATCAAAGCACTTGAAAAGAATAAACTTTAAGAGATTGTTGAGAGGCCATGAGAAAAGAAACTCATTGTTTGTGGTGGATCTATACAGTTAAGCATAAATCAAATGACACTCTCGATTAATATAAGGTAAGACTAGTGGCAATGAGATCATACACTTTTCTTCGAGCATTCTTATGAGAAAAACCAACTCTTTCTAGTTTATGTCAAGGATATCATTTTTGCAAGGATGATATGGTTGAGAGACAACTGCTCACAGAAATTTTCTTCTGAGTTTAAAATGAAGGACCTTGCCACCTTGTTAAACTCAAGGATTTCTTTGGGATTGAGGTGGTCTACACAAAAAAGGGCATTTTCATTTCTCAAAGGAAGCTTGGCAATGGAAGCTTACACCGATGCTGATTATCCAGGTTTAGTGAGCGACTGGAGGTCAGCTTCAAGCTATTGCCTATTTTTGTGTGGGAACCTTGTTGCTTGGAGACGTAAGAAACTAAGCCGAATTTAGAGCCATATCACATGGAATTTGTGAGCTATTGTGGATGGAAATTGTGCTTGATGGCTTAAAGATCAAGTATGAAAGCCCTATGAAGTTGTTTTGTGACACTAAGTCAGTTACTAATGCACATAATCCTGTTCAGTATGATAGAGTGACATTTCATGACGAGCTATTGTGGATGGAAATTGTGCTTGATGGCTTAAAGATCAAGTATGAAAGCCCTATGAAGTTGTTTTGTGACACTAAGTCAGCTACTAATGCACATAATCCTGTTCAGTATGATAGAGTGACATTTCATGACGAGAAAGCTAGATAGTGGTTTGATAACAACCTATGTTACTTTTAGACACCGGCGGGTAGATGTATTAACAAAATGACTTATTGGCAGAACGATTGAGCCAACCATACTTGCAAGTTGAAAGTGATAAATATCAATATACCAAGTACCAACTTGAGGGGGAGTATTGTTAATACATAATCATTATCCTATCTGTAGTTATTAGGTGTATATCATTCAATTAATGTATTAGGCTATATAATCAGGCGCATTAGGTATAGGTCAGGCTATATAACTTGAATAATATTCAGCATATTTTACTAAGGTATAAAAGCTTTTGCCATTTCTAGAATAAAGGAAGATAATAATTTTTCTAAAGAACAATGCCTCAGATTATGAATCAGCATGTAATGAACTTCAATCAAGATTTCAAGATCAGTGGGTAAATTTTAATTTGCATTGTCATTTAAGTGTTCATTTATGCATTTCTTGATGGAGGAAAATGATGGTTGTTCTAGACCTGCAATTACGTTGTTTCTCTGTGAGAGGCAAAGCCGTTTGATAATCATCTGTCATAGTTTTAAAATAACACTTTACTTGATTATTAATTGTTTATACGTGCTTTTGTTCTATAATGGCTAATTATCTTGATTATTTTCTTCTGCAGATTGCGAGTTTTATTGCAAATAATTCAAAGAGGAATTGGCCTCGTGATTTGTATGAAAGAGTTGCGCAGAGGTTGTGATAGTAGATACCGATGGAATTGTTGTTGCCTTTTTATTCTTTAAGGTTACATAATGTGTTTGGATGAAGATTTCCAGTAATGTAAAACTTGTAAAGTAGTCTCATTGATCTTTTGTGCTGGATCTATGCACCGGAGATATACTGGGAGGAACTTGAAAATGGAATGCACCAGTTATAAAGTTTCTCATCATTTCATCCGATTTAGCTAAATGGAAATGGGGTGGAGATTTTTTTCATTTCTTAAAAGAAATGATCGTTCATTACCCAGGCTTTAGGTGTATAAAATATACAAATGTCTAATATATATATTTTAATTTAGGATTGTGTACTTATTATACGCCCAAAACTTAGTTAAGGGAACCTTCCAGTTTTTTTTAGAAATTGAGTAATATGTTGTTCACATGTTTGTTTAAGAACATTACTTAATTACCAAAAAAAGAAATAAGAACATTACTTTAGTTCGCTCCCTTTTAGTACCTGCTAGAGGATATGAAAAATAATTAGCAAGACCTTCCAGTTTTTTTAGAAATTGAGTAATATGTTGTTCACTTGTTTGTTTAAGAACATTACTTAATTACCAAAAAAAAGAAATAAGAACATTACTTTAGTTCGCTCCCTTTTAGTACCTGCTAGAGGATGTGAAAAATAATTAGCAAATAGCACCCAGTTTCCTCACTTTTCATTTTTCACTTTTTGGTAGATGTTACATTTACTCATATCATTAATATCATAGTTAATAAAAAATATCATTAATACAATAGCAGGATTAAGGAATGGCATTTGCCTTTCAAGTAATTTAATGATCAAAATCTTATTGCAAGAGTTAGGGGCGGGTACGAGTACACTTTGATTCAATCCAACTCAACACGGGCTGGTTTGGGTAATTGTGTTGAGTTGATTTCGAAATAGGAAACCCTATTGTGTATGAGTTGGGTACTGTGCCTAAAAATTGAGATATCATGAGCTTACATATGTTGAGCAAAAGTTTAGAACTATTACACAGATATCGTGCAATTGTTTACTCGAGAAAATAATATTAAAATATTTATTGTCTTACAAAATGTCGATAATTTCACTATCAGCCAATACTTGAACTTCAATCCAACACACAATATGTGTATCACTACTCATTACCTTAATGATAAATGGGAATAAAATAAAAAAATTCCATGCTTTGGTTAGATTTATGCTCTCATTACATTGATGCTAAATCATTAATTTTGATATTAGTTAGTTTTTCTTATTTCTACTATTATGGTTTTGGTTTTTTATTTTTTTTGACATTTTGTTTTTTTCTAAAAATGATATTTTACAAATGAACCAACTACCTAACCCAACCCATTTGAGATCGGATTGAATTGGTTCGGGTTACATAATAATTTTGGTCTAATTTTATCGAATTTAATCAGTAGGTATTTGATTGGGTTGGATCGTTAAATGCATCAAAACCCACCGAACCAACGTCCACCCCAACAAGAGTGACTTAAAGAATAAATATTTTTTGTTGCCAAAAAAATAAAAATCAAATATGCATTTAGTCATATACGCAAATTATTTAAAGTTTTAGCTATTGAGAAAATGTGTTTTAACTAGACTTTAAGGAGAGTTTTTTTTTAATAACCACAAAATTAAAACAAAAATACTAAAATGCCACAAGTGTGACATTATTTCCTTAAATGCCACACTTTTTAGTTAAGTTGGACTATTGTTTTTTCATTGTGCGATAGGCTAAAGGGATGAATATTTTATTATGTTTTTTTGTATATCGCACTTTCATAGTGCAAGAGGCTATCTAGTAATTTTTTTCTTTCTTTTTTTGCTTATTTAAATATTATTTGGTGCGTTTTTTGGGTATTTTAGAGTCCGCAAAAATGGAGGTATTCAAATATGCAAAGTTTGATCCTCGATAATTGAGTTTAGGGAAAAGATAATAAATTTTGTCACAGAATATGTAAAGCGCGACGCTAACTGTGTGTTTTTGGGATACCTTTGGGTTTGAAAAAAAATTAGATGTTCAAATAGTCGAAGTTCGATCTTCAATATCAGGAAAAAAGAAATCAATTTCTGATAAAATATGTAAAGTGCGACGCCAGCAGTGTTTTTTGACCCTTTTTTTTATCAAAAAAAGGGTCAAAAAAATGTAGTGTTCAAATACACAAAGTTCTTTTCTCAGTAACCGATTTAGACAAAAAAATAATTTCGTGATAAAAAAGCTAAAGCACAACGCTAACTAGTGTTTGTTGGGGTACTCTAAGGTCCGAAAAAATTTTAGGTGTTCGTCTCTTCCACTATCACGGACACACCAAAAATGGAGAAAAAGGAAGAAGTTTGTTTGCCTAGGTGCCACCAACAACCACAACGTAAAAGACCTCCTCAATGCGTAATTAGACGACACCTTGACCACCACAAATTAAATGTAATTTGTTGAAAAAAAATTAATAAAAAATTAAATTTTTTTTTTAATTTTGGTCACTATTAGTGTCGCTCTTTATATATTTGCATATTTGAAGGTCTAAGTTTTTTCTGGACCCTAAAGTACCTCAACATACACTATCTAATGCGCGCTTTACATATTTTATCACAAAATTAATTTTTTTTCCCTTAACCGGTTATTGAGAAAACAACTGTGTATTTGAGCACCTAAACTTTTTTCCAAACCCTAAAGTACCCAAAAACACAGTGATTAGCGTCAAGCTTTACATATTTTATCACAGAATTGATTTTTTCCGCCTAAATCAGCCATTGAGGATCAAACTTCGTGTAGTTGAATAGCTAAATTTTTTCGAACCTCAAAGTATCCCCAAAACACATTATTTAACGTTGCACTTTACGTATTCTGTAATGAGATTTTTTCCTAAACCTGTTATTGAAGATCGAACTTCACGTATTTAAACCTTTGAAAAATTTTCCGGATTCTAAAGTACCCAAAAACATACTAAGTAATTTTTAAATAAGCAAAAAAAATATATACAAGATAGAATATTGCACTGTGAAAGTGCGATAGCCTATCTTACAACAAACATGATATAATACCCATCCCTTTAGCCTATCGCACAATGAAAGAATAATAGTCCAACTTGATTGAAAAATGTGGCATTTTAGTATTTTTATTTTTATTTTGTGGTTATTAAAAAAATCTCGACTTTTTTTGGGTTACAAATGCTAAAAAGAGGAAACGAAAAAACAAAAACTGAAAACTAATCTATGAGGAAAGTCACCCCCCAGCGTCGTTGCGTAGTAGACTCGTCATCTTCGGCGGGCACTCGTCGAGCTCCATAAGAAAATCATCTGCTAAGGCTCCCCGTCTGGCCAAATAATCAGCACACTTGTTGCCTTCTCTGAGATTATGCGTGATATTACACGTCCAATCTCTGTGTAAAAATTCCTGAATGGTCTTGATCTGATTACAATATCTGTGATGGTCGATCTGAGACTCCATGAAGCACAAAAGTCACAGTCTTTAAAGAATCTGACACGCAAGTCACCTCACGAAGTCCAAGCTCCCAACACATCTTCACACCAAGTAACAAAGCCATGATTTCTACATATATGATATCATCAGACTCCACCTTCCCATAAAAAGCTTTCACCATCTCCCCTTTTGAATCGCGAACTAGACCACCAAAACCTGCTCTCGGTGGGTTCCTCAACACACTGCCGTCAACATTAAGAACAAACTGATCACCACAAGGTCTGTACCAAGTGACATGCCGAGGGGCTGATGTCCCTGTGTGGCTACTCGCCTCCTCATCAATCCCATAAGCCATAGTAATTACCTAGAGATTTGTCAAGAGTCTCGCATGGATACTGTGTGCTGTCTGATTGGTTCCTTCAAAGACACACTCATTGGTGGGAATAGAAAGGTGAGCAACCTGCCAAGTAAAGAATTGGAAACTAGCAGAAACCTTTGTTCTCCACAACCAGCTCCAGGAATTTTCATCACAGAAGTCAATATTGATTGGTTTCGTGAGCCACCTATAAGCACTCTTAGCCGAATAACAACCTGAAATATCCTTTTTCCACACCCACAAATCTGAAACATTGGATACCAAGACAGGTTTGGGCAAAGTAGTAAACAAATTCGAAACTTCAGAGGGAAGTTGAGTGTAAAGTAATGAGAGCATCCATTTCATTTCACCTGAATCCCAAATGTCTTTAATTCGCAAAGCATTGTCGTGAATCTGAACCATACCCACCACCTCACTCAAACGCCGATGACAAGCCCAAGGAGAATACCAAATGTTCGTCTCACCGTCTCCAACTTTGAAAACAAACCCATCTTTGATTTCATCAAACACTGCCAGGATGGAGTTCCATGTAGAAGATACTCTCTTCGGCATACCCTCTAGTAAGTGACCCGTAGGCATGTATTTGACCGTGAGAATTTGAACCCAAAGTTTTTCCGGATTGTTCATCACATTCCAAATTAATTTTCCCAACAGCGACACATTTTGCTCTCGCGCTCGACGAACGCCAAGACCTCCAAACCGGCGCGGCCTCATCACCTTATTCCAACTCACAAGGTGCATCCCATGCTCTCCAGTACCTTTCCAAATAAACCTCCTTATAGAAGAATCAAGTTTATCACAAATAGATACCGGAAACTTTGTAAGCTGCATGTTGTAAGACGGTAGAGCAGCTAACGCAGAATTCGCCAGGACCACGCGACCTGGCTTATTAAGGAGACGACCTTTCCAAGCTGCAAGTTTAGTGGTAATTCTCTCTAAAACGGTATCAAAATCTTCTTGTTTCAGGCGTCCCTGAAACATCTGGAACCCAAGATAATTAATGATACGCTCCATAAACCTCATATTGAGAGTGCATTGCAGCTTCTCCCTAGTGTGCCTCTCAACCCCTCCAGAAAGATGAAAGTGAGATTTCTCTTTACTAATCTTAAGGCCGGACATAGTACAAAAATAAAACTCGACTTTAAGTAGGTGCAATATAGACTTTTTTATGAATATTTACTATTTAAACTATTTGATAAAACAAGATACTCCCTCCGTTACAGAATATAAACAAAACTGGTCAACGAAAGTTGATGTATGTATCTGGTACACATTTTAGACCAGATACATTAACTTTCGTTGACCAGTTTTTGCTTATACTGTCACAAATGGAGTATTATTTTTAATTTGATTTCTATCTCTTAATATTAGAAAATTAAATATCGAATAAGAAATATTAAAAAAAATAATGTTTTACTTAATTCCCATTTTATTTATATTATCCAAAATACCTATTAAATTTCTTATTTATGTTACACTTTTAAAGAAAGTTATTTTTTATTACCAAAAAAAAAGGAAATTATTTTTATGATGAAAAAAGGCAATTATTTTAATAAACAAAGAATTTGAATTGAATAGTTTTGTATATGTAAGCTTAATAGAAAAGAGAAGATGCTGGCAATAACTCAGTTTCTCTGTAAATGATGTAATATTATCACATTATATTCCACCCGTCACTCATTATATTATTAGTATTACAAGTATATAGAAAAGAGAAGATGCTGGCAATGACACCAAATTTTACATTACTTGTGAGTGAGGATTTTTGTTGACATGGATTGCAAGATTTAACTTTTAAACTACTTCACAAAAGTTAAACCCATAGCCAGAATTATCATCGGGAATTAAAGAGTTATAGTAAAATGTAATAGGCGGGTTGAGATAGTCGTATGCAGTGACTTTCTCTGGTATCCAACCATCGCTTCCTTTCCTAAATAGGTAGAGTTTGCAGATTTTGTTGCTACACGGCCCGCTTATCTCAAATGCATTCGTCGAGCACTGCTCAAACGTTCCAGCGTCAACATCATCTAGTCGAGGAACATAAACCTGAATCCAACATAAATAAGTATAAAAAATGACATGTCATTAAATGATTGAATATTGGGCATCATACCGAATAAAAGTCAAGCTAGGTTAACAAAGTTGTTACCAAATTTCATTGATATTCTCCAACTCTAACCAACATAATCGAGTACACACTCTATCCAATTTTTATGAAGGGTTACAAAAGAAAAGGAAGATACCTACCTCAGTGCCATTGGCATCTCCAAATACAGTACTGATTTGATCTTTGGTATAGGAGGGAGAGTTGCAACTGGTCTTTATGGTAACCATGTAAGAACAGGACCCCACCAGTCTAGTCTGATTCTGCAGTTAACGTGTTGAAGTATGAAAATGGTAAAATTTAAAAGGAAAAGTTTTGAGGATGATGAAGTAAAAAGACCATTTTAAAAAAAAAAGAAGTGAGTGTGAAAAATTTACTTGTTGATTTTGATTCAACGTGGAAGATTCGTTCATTTTCATTTGAGGCCGAGCCACTATTGTTGGAATTTCCAGGCCCTTGGAGAAGAAGGCAGCAATGATGCATATGAATGTGAGGTTTAGAATCATAGCTTTCATGGTTTGCTTTGTTTCGGTAATTAATTGATTTACTATTTTTTGTGCTAGAGAAGAGTACAGAGGGAGAAGTGAAGTGAACAACCTGCCTGCCTATAGATTTCCAGCTTTTGCTTTTATTTTATATATATATATATATATATATATATATATATATATATATATATATATATATATATATATATATGAGTGGGTTTAAGTTACTCTAAGAGTAATTTTTATCGAGTTACTACACATATCCCAACCGTTGATTTTCATCTACTTAGTGATGTATTGCTACCATTGGATTAGATCCAAATCAACGGTTAGGATGTGGAGTAACTCGATAAAAATTACTCTTGGAATAACTGGAACCCTAGTATATATATATATATATATATATATATATATATATATATATATATATATATATATATATATATATATATCTCACATATTCTTGTAATACATTTTTTTATAACTTTCTTGTAATACATTTTTATGTAATATACTGCAACTCAATCATTTTTTTTATACGACAACATGATTTCTTTAAATATATTTAATAAAATCTGAAAACAAAAATTATGTATTATTTATTGATTTATTGACTGACATACACAAATGTATTTATTACTAAAAAATACTACGTCTAACTCATGGTCGTCTAACACTTTAATTAGTTAAACTATCCAAAAACAAAAATAGTACGTTAAAATTGATCGTGCTATAATTTATTGTGATTATAATACTTGATTTTAGAGTTTAGCGGTTCAAACCAACACGATTGGCTGAGTAACATAAGCTACTTGGGAGATGAGAGGTCGACCCAATACTTTTAGGTTCAATTCCTCACAAACTTGGTCCCAAAAAAAGAGTTTAGCTGTTCATTTACCTATCTTTGTCCTTTAAAAATACTAGCTTAAATATGTCTTTACGTTAGCCAATGGAAGGATTTAAAGGGAAAAAATCATTCGTCTTATGAAAACATTATGGCTTCTTACAAAAACCAAAGGTCGTGAGATATGATTCATTTAAAAGATCAACTGAATACAAATTGTTGATTTGGTCCATTCATTTATACCTATTTGCATGAAAACGATCCGAAATATTCATTTAAAACAAAGAGTATTTGAGGCTCTAAACAAAGATTAGAAGACAAAATAATCACAACTTTATTCGAGTCTCTTAAGCTAGTGATGATAAGGAAATACTCCCCCATCTCATAATTACCGTCACCCTCGGTATTTCACCCATATTAAGAAAAATGTATAAAAGAAAGAAAGGGAAAAACAATTTTACAAAATTAACCTTATTGATAATTGATGTATTCACAACAATCATAAATGCAAAATAGATGATAATGACTTAGGAGTGATGCACTTAGTATTAATTAGAGAGTAAAATTAGTGAAACACTCGATTAAATGAGAATGTGACAATTAATTTGAGACAAACGTTTTTGGTAAGTTTGACATTTATTTCTATATAGATGGAGGGAGTACTATTACTTTGTCTGTGTTTAGGTTTCCAATCTTAAATAAATCACTATTTATGAAATGTTTAATTAAATTTCTAGTTCATGTATATAATATGTATCTTTTGTAGTTTTAGTTCTTAACAAAAGGTTAATTAATGCAAGTCCTTTTATTTTTCTTATACATACTCTCACAACTCCCATGGTAAAAGACTTGCACTCAATGTCTCTTGATTTTATAAGTTAACGATATTATGCGAGATCTTACTATATAGTGGATTTATTACAAAGGACAGAGCTAAAAAAGTGACAGAGCTAAACTTCAAAGTTCGGGGAAACAAATTTTTCAAATTATTCTTTCAACCTTTATTTTGAATTGCATAAATTTTATTAAAAAGTGACATTTCATTTTTGCTTGGTGAAATTTCTATTTTATCGGATACTGGTAAATTAATAATCTTAAAAAGATAAAAAGAGCGATATCTAACTCAATCTAAAAAACAGGAGAGAACAAATAGAGGAGTGAGTGGGCCACCTAATTTGCCTTTAGATTTCGAGCTTTCGCTTTTATCATATAGCATTAGGCATAGCGCTATTTAACTCAATCTTTTTTAATAGGATTATATGATTTCTTTTAAAATATATTTAATGAAAAATAGTTAGTGGTAGCTCAAACCTAAATTTTTGTATCAATAATTGAATTATTGATATATGCCTTGTAATTTTATTGCTTGTAATTATAGTAGGTGTAGTTAGAAACCTAGTCGAAATGGCCCAGTCGAATGGGCTAGTCGAAATTATGGGCCTGGGCCTGTTTCATTGTATATAAATATAGACGTCAGTAGAATGTAAATGTAACCTATCTTTATGAAATTCAGTGCAGCTTTTACCTAATATTATATTGCCCTACTTATTCCTCTTGTCCTTTAGCGCCGCCACTTCCTTTCTTGTCCCTTTCACGTTTTTAATCCCCTACAAACTGGTATCAAGAGCTTGTTAGATCCTTACAAAATCTATCAAGATTCATGGCAGCGCGAGACAACTCTGGTGGAGGTATTCCGGGGAACCTCCCAATCTTCGACGGAAAGGATTATGAACGTTGGTGTGCGCAGATGAAGGTGCTGTTTCGATATCAAGATGTTCTTGATGTCGTGAATGATGGTGTTCCACCCTTGGCAGCAAACGCCACTGAAGCGGTGAGGAACAACCACCATTCGCTGAGGAAGAAAGATGGAAAAGGGCTGTTTTTGATTCACCAATGCGTTGATTCCAACATCCTGAACCTGATCATCGACTGTGATTCAGCAAAGGCAGCTTGGGACATCCTAAAGAACTCGTATGGAGGAGCAGATAGGCTGAAGAAGATACGTCTACAGTCGCTCAGGAAGCAGTACGAGGGCTTGAAGATGACAGATGGAGAATCGATTGGAGATTTCATTACGAGGTTAGTAGCATTAACTAATCAAATAAAAGGTAATGGTGAAACTGTGACTGAAGTAAATAAAGTCGAAAAGGTGCTCACATCCTTAACCCTGGAATTCTACTATGTTGTCACTGCTATCGAAGAATCCAAGGACCTAGATACGTTGAAGTTAGATGAACTTCAGGGTTCCTTAGAGGCTCATGAATTGAGAATAAGGCAGAGAAGTTCAGAGAAAGAAACTGAACAAGCCTTGCTTTCATACTCCTCTAAGAGAAATTGGAAGGCAGGCAACAAGGAGAAGGGTAGAGAAAAGGGATCAAGCAGTAAGAAGAAAGAACAAGGATCTTTCGACAAGAAGAAGGGAGACCTGTCGAAAGTTCAGTGTTATAACTGTCAGCAATTTGGGCATTATAGGAACAAGTGTAAAAACAAGAAAGTTCCTAGGGATAAAGATGCAGAAGCCAAGTTTGCTAATGATGGTGACTCAGACTCTGACTCAGAGGAGTTAATGCTGATGGCTGTCGAAGATGAGATTCGACTCGATGAAGGAATTGCTGAAAGTAGCGAGCAAAATAGTGGGAACACTTGTATAAGTGGATTCACCTGCGATGCTCAAAATACTTGTGCAATGTGTGTGTGGCAGGGCAGTGGAAACACTGGTAATGCCTCCAACATTGCCAGCAATGATGATGAAGAATTGTCATTCATGACAGCTACTGACCCAGAATTACTGTTGTTGAAGGCTGATACAAATTCGACTGAAGAGAAGTCTGTCGAATGGTATCTCGACACAGGATGCTCAAATCACATGTGTTGTCACAAGGAGTGGTTTGTCGAACTAGAGCAGATAAGCAAAAAGATAATGTTTGCAGATAACAGTAGAGTTACTGCTGAAGGAGTAGGTACCATAAAGTTCCTGTCGAAAGATGGCAAGTGGTGCTACATCCAAGGGGTATTTTATGTACCGGCTATGAAGAGCAATCTGCTAAGTATTGGGCAGATGATCGAGAAGAAATTCACCGTCGAAATGGGTGATAACAGTCTCAGCCTGTTTGATTCGACCAAGAAGTTGATCCTGAAGGTGTTAATGCAGAGTAACAGAACCTTCAAGATCAAATTGCAAGTAGTCGAAGAACATTGCCTCAAGAGTACTGTCGAAGAGGAGCACTGGAAGTGGCACAGAAGATTTGGCCACCTCAACTTCAAGAGCTTGAGTCAACTACATGAAAAGAAGATGGTTCATGGGTTGCCTGCAGTAAAAGTACCTGTCGAAGTTTGCGAGAGTTGTTGCAAGTCGAAGCAACCAAGAAACTCGTTTAAATCAGAAGTACCTAGCAGAGCAGAGAAGAAGCTAGAGGTGATATTTTCTGATGTCTGTGGTCCTTTCGAAGTATGTTCCTTAGGAGGGAATAAGTACTTTGTCACTTTCATTGACGAATACACTAGAATGTCCTGGGTGTATTTGATCAAAAGGAAGAGTGAAGTACTAGAAATATTCAAGAAGTTTAAGGTAATGATTGAAAAGCAGAGTGAATGTGCAATCAAAACCCTTAGAAGCGATGGAGGTGGTGAGTACAATTCTCATGGATTTGTCGAATTCTGTGAGAAAGAAGGAATTGTGCATGAAGTCACTGCACCTTACACGCCTCAGCATAACGGTACTGCTGAGAGGAAAAACAGGACCATCCTCAATATGGTAAGAAGCATGTTGAAGGAGAAGAAACTACCTCATAGTTTATGGGGAGAACTTGTAGCCACAGCAGTATACATTCTGAACAAATGCCCCACAAAGAGATTGACTGGAAAGACACCTGAAGAAGCTTGGCTAGGAAGAAAGCCAAGTGTCAAGCATTTCAGAATAATTGGCTCAGTATGCTATAGACATGTCCCTGAGCAACTAAGAAGCAAGCTGGATGATAGAGACAACAAATGATTCTTGTTGGCTATCATTCGACAGGAGCATACAAACTGTATGATCCTGTGTAGAAGAAAATAGTGAAAAGCAGAGATGTCGTAGTAGATGAGTCGAAACATTGGAACTGGGAAGAAGGCTGTGAGAAAACTACAATGATGGACTTCGACGAAGTCTCTGATCAAGATGATCAGAATGAAGAGGGCGAAACTGAAGAGCCAGAAGAACCCATTGTTGTCGAACCTTTAAGAAGGTCGCAAAGGGAAAGGCAGAGATCAGTAAGACTAGAAGGATTCGACACTTACCCAGATTCTGCTATTACGGCAGAGGGAGACCTGACACACTTTGCACTAATGGCAGAAGCAGAACCAGTGAGCCTGGAACAAGCCCTTAGTCACAAGCAGTGGAAGGAAGCAATGATTGACGAGCTGAAATCAATCGAGAAGAATGATACGTGGAAGCTAGTCGAACTTCCAAAAGAAAAGAAAGCCATAGGGGTGAAGTGGGTCTTCAAGACCAAAGTCAAGCCCAATGGAGAAGTGGCCAAGTACAAGGCCAGGCTAGTAGCCAAAGGGTTCCTGCAGAAACCTGGTTTGGATTTCAATGAGGTCTTTGCCCCAGTAGCCAGGATCGAAACCATAAGATTAGTAGTAGCATTGGCAAGTCATAGAGGCTGGCCCCTACATCAACTAGATGTAAAGTCAGCATTTTTGAATGGACCTCTGGAGGAGGAAGTCTATGTTTGTCAACCACCTGGTTTTGAGTCGAAGGGTAAAGAAGACAAAGTCTATAAGCTGGAGAAGGCCCTGTATGGGCTCAAGCAAGCTCCAAGAGCGTGGAACAAGAGAATTGATGGATTTCTCTTGGCTCAGAAGTTCACTAGATGCACTAATGAACATGGAGTATATGTGAAGAAGAATGGAACTTCGACTCAGTTGTTGTTGTGTCTGTACGCAGATGATCTACTTGTAACTGGTAGCAATGAAGTCGAAGTCGAAGCCTTCAAGAAAGTGATGATGTCAGAATTTGAAATGAGTGATCTGGGACATCTATCATATTTCTTGGGGATGGAGTTTACCAAGACAAGTAAGGGTATACTCCTGCACCAGTCGAAGTATGCAGCTGATATCCTGAAAAGATTCGACATGAGCAACTGCAAGGAAGTTTCGACACCATCAGACACTAGCAGCAAGCTGTCGAAAGACGACGAAGGGATTGAAGTAGATGCCACATTGTTCAAACAGATCGTGGGCTCCCTAAGGTACCTGTGCAACACTCGACCTGACATTATGTTTAGTGTCGGAATGATCAGCAGATTCATGGAGAAGCCGAAAAGCTCTCACATGGTAGCTGCAAAAAGAGTACTAAGGTATGTAAAGGGAACACAAAGTTATGGTATTCTGTTCCCTAGCAAGAGTGTGTCGAAGAATGATAATGAAGTGTTTGGCTACACTTACTCCGACTGGAGTGGAGACAGGAGTGATCGAAAAAGCACAAGTGGGTATGTCTTTATGTATGGATCGACACCTATCTCTTGATGCTCGAAGAAGCAAAGTATAGTTGCGTTGTCTTCCTGTGAAGCAGAGTATGTAGCTGCTTCCTTTGCAGCATGTCAAGCATCATGGCTGAGCATGCTACTGGTCGAAATTGGAGTGCACAGGGTCGAAGGAATGAAGTTGTTGATCGACAACAAGTCTGCGATAGATCTCGCCAAGAATCCTGTTGCACATGGTAGGTCGAAGCACATAGAAACCAGATATCACTTCCTGCGTGATCAAGTCAACAATGAGAAGCTGAATCTGGAATATTGCTGTTCGGAGCTTCAGATAGCTGATGCAATGACCAAGCCATTGCAAAAGGGAAGATTCGAAGAACTAAGAAGAATGCTTGGGATGATGTCACTCAGCAATGTGAATTAGGAGGGAATATTGAGATATGCCTTGTAATTCTATTGCTTGTAATTATAGTAGGTGTAGTTAGAAACCTAGTCGAAATGGGCCAGTCGAATGGCTAGTCGAAATTATGGGTCTGGGCCTGTTTCATTGTATATAAATATAGACGTCAGTAGAATGTAAATGTAACCTATCTTCATGAAATTCAGTGCACCTTTTACCTAATATTATATTGCCCTACTTATTCCTCTTGTCCTTTAGCGCCGCCACTTCCTTTCTTGTCCCTTTCACGTTTTTAATCCCCTACATGAATGACGTACAAATGTATTATTACTGAAACATATGCCCAACTCACCAGAAAAATATTTGTATGGCCACATCTTTTTGTCACATTCAGTCAAAAAAAACTTTTAGGCACATATTTAGGTACATTCAGATATACTCAATTTATTTATCTAAAATAGTTAGCTCAGTTGGCGAGCTAACGGATATTAAAGGAGTGCAAGAAGGAGGTATCGGGTCTCGGGTTCAAGCCTTGAAAACTAACATTTCCCCCACCCCCACTAACATTGCTTATAAAAAAATACTCTAGTTATTTTGGTATTAGTTATACTCTATTTGTTATTTGCATGAAAATGATCCGAACGATTCATCAACTAATCAACTAACAATATAAGAAAATTTAGGGTTGGTGAATTTACTAAATTGCCCATCTACTTTTTTACTTTTTAAGGGCTTATTTGTAAATTTATAATTATTCTATCTTTTTTTGTGAGTCCCACTTTCTCCTATCATCTCATAAAATTTTTAATCTCACATTTAAAACCCACTTTTTTACTTCACTCTCACTCTTATCTTTCTCAATTTTCTCTGTATCTTTCCCACCTCTATTCTCTATCTTCACATTTCATTTTTTTTATCTATCTATTTAATCAAAATATTAATCATATTTTTCAATTATTTAGCATCTATTTATTTAACTCAACCACTATCAAAAATACCATACTATCCATCATCAACTAATCAACTAACTAAATAAGAAAATTTATGGTTAGTGAATTTACTATATTGCCCATTTACTTTTTTACTTTTTTGAGGGCTTATTTGTAAATTTATAATTATTCTCTTTTTTTTGTAGGTCCCACAATTATTCTATCTTTTACTAAATTTTTTAGTCTCACATTTAAAACCCACTTTTTTACTTCTCTTTCACTCTTATAATCTTTCTCAATTTTCTCTCTATCTTTCCCACCACTATTCTCTCTCTCTCTCTCTCTCTCTCTCTTCACATTTTTTTTGATCTATCAATTTATTCAAAATATTAATCATCAACTATCTATTTTTCAATCACTACAAAAAAACAGCGCATTAGCGACGGATTTTTCCCTCGCTAATGCCTGTTTTTCCCTCGCTAATTACTGTTAGCGACAGAATTAGCGACGGACCAATTCCGTCGCTAAAAAGCTGGTCGCTAATTGGGTAGCGAGGGAATACAATCCGTCGCTAATTTTAGCGACGGAAAATCCGTCGCTAAAATCCGTCGCTAAACACTGTGCACACTGACCGTTGCAGCTGATTTGACAGTGACACTGACCAATTTTAGCGACGGAAATCCGTCGCTAAAATCCGTCGCTAATCTCTTTTTTTTTTTAAAAAAAATGCTAATCTCAGATAGAAAGAGGGAGAGATAAGGGGTTGGGGAGGAAAATGGAGAAGGAAAATAAATGAAAGAGGATGGTGTGGTGGTGGTGGTGTTGTGTTGAAGGGAGAAGATGAAGATGATGGTGGTGGTGGTAAGAAAAAATGAAAGAGGAAGAGGAAAATGGAGAAGGAAAATAAATTAAAGAGGAAGAGGAGGAAATGAAAGAGGATGGTGTGGTGGTGGTGGTGGTGTGGTGTGGTGTGGTGTTGAAGGGAGAAGATGATGGTGGTGGTGGTAAGAAAAAATGAAACAGGAAGAGGAAGAAATGAAAGAGGAAGAGGAAAATGGAGAAGGAAAAGAAATTAAAGAGGAAGAAGAGGAAATGAAAGAGGATGGTGTGGTGTGGTGTTGAAGGGAGAAGATGATGGTGGTGGTGGTAAGAAGAAATGAAAGAGGAAGAGGAAGAAATGAAAGAGAGGAAAAAACGGAGAAGAGGAAGAAATGAAAGAGGAAGAGGAAGAAATGAAAGAGGAAGAGGAAGGATTCGGGTTTATAAAAAAAAAATTACCCGTTAGCGACGGATTTAGCGACAGATTTCCCTCGCTAATGTCTGTCACGTGTCAAATCAACTGCAACGGTCAGTGGCACAATTTTCCAAACATTAGCGACGGATTTAGCGACGGATTTTCGTCGCTAATTCAAAATTTTTTTTCAATTTTCGCGCCATGTTAAATCCGTCGCTAATTTAACCAATTTCCGTCGCTAAATACCTTGTTTTCAATCCGTCGCTAATTTTGTGTAAAATCCGTCGCTAATTTTGATTTTAGCGACGGACCACATATCCGTCGCTAAAATCCGTCGCTAAACACTTTTTTTTTGTAGTGAATTATCAAGTATCTATTTAATCAACTCAACCACTATCAAAAATACCATACTATGCATGGCTAAAATATATATCTAAGAAAATAAAAACTAATCAATTACCAAATTGCCCACTTAATTTTTGTTTGTTTGAGGACAAATTTGGAAATCCATAGTTATTCTATCTCATATTTTAGTTTTGTGTGTCCCACTTTTCTCTCATCACCTCTTAAAACCCACTTCTTTACCTCTCTCTCACTCTTATTTTTCTCAATTTTCACTCTATCTCTCCCACCTTTATTCTCTCTCTCTCTCTCTCCCTCTCTCTCTCTCCCTCTCTCTCTCCACATTTCATTTTTTTAATCTATCTATTATCTACTTAATCAAAACACTAATCCTCAACTATCTATTTATCAACTATCAGCTATCTGTTTATAAATATTATTTTATCTTTTTTTATTAGTTTTAACGGGTAAACATTACATATTGTTGATACAATTTCAATATTTTTTGATTTCTTACGAGGAAATGTAACACGTTTTCGATATAATCATTTTTATATTTGTTTTCATGAATATCTTTATTTCTTATAAATGGACATTTTTCTTGAGCCGTAAAAGTACTAGATGTTTCAAAAAAATTATTTTTTATTTTTTAGTTTCAACGGGTTAACATTCCATGTTGTTGCTATAATTTTATTACTATTAATTTTTTATGGTGGAACGTTACACATTAATTGTTAAAATAATTATTTTATATTTTGAATTTGAGGTGCAACGGGAAAATATTACATGTTGTTAATACAATTTTACTACTGATAAAATGTATTTGGTGACGATAAAAAATGTCAAAAGAAAAAAAATATTTTAAAGTTGTGATTTGAATTGAAGTTTGAATTACAAATGCAAGCAATAAATATCTGGCTACAAATATGAAATAAAGTAACGATTTGGTCATTTATCTTTTTTTGGTCCCAAACCAGTCCTTTATGTTCTAAATTTTTGACACATAAATCCTTTTCTGTCCCAAATCAGTCCTTTATGTTTCAAATTTTTAACACATAAATCCTTTTTTTTGACACGTAAATCAGCACTGTTAACGGAAAAGGATTTATGTGTATCAAAAATTTGAAAGATAAATGACTTATTTGGGACAAAAAAAACATAAAGGACTAATTCGTTACTTTAAATAAAGATAAGAGACCCCGGGAGCACTTTAGCCAATATGAAGGGTATGTGCGTAAATTATAAATTTGGTTTAACAAAAAAAAAGCATATATAGTTTTGAAACACAAACAAATGGCTAAAACAAACTATAGTTAAATAAAACATATAGACACCTCACTACCTCAGTTTAGCGAGAATGACTTAAAGAAAAAATATATCTTTTTTTGCAAAAAAAATAGAAACCAAATATGCATTTAATCACCGGTGCAAATTGCTTCAAGTTTTAGTTACTGTGAGAAAATGTTTTTTAAGTATAGAAATTTGTTTATAAATATTTATTATTTAAACTGTATGATAAAACAGACTATTAGCTGTGAAAAAGATAAAACAGACTATTATTTTTTTACTCTATTTTAACTCTTAATATTATAAGCTTATAAAAAAGTTAGAAAATTAAATATAGAATAAGAAACATTAAATAAAAATTAATGTTTTACTTAATTATCACTCTATCTATTTATCATCCAAAATATTTATTAAATTTCTTATTTATATCACTTTTTACAAGTATGCGTAATAGAAATGAGAAGATGCTTTTTTTAGATAAGTAAAATGAGAAGATATGAGTCACCGGGCATATAAACTTTTTTTTTCATAAGAGAATTGTATTAGAGGAAGTGCTAGGGTTACTACAACCCAATACAAGATAAACAACTATATAGAGTTTAAAGCAAAAAACTAACGTAATATTTACTCACTTTTTAATCACAACCATCCATGTATTTTTATAGAGTCTAAATTTAATTCTCTCATCTCTCACAATGAACTCTCCTCTCACATGATACATCCCATAAATTTTAATGCATTAAACGAAAACAAAATACATTAAAATGAAATCCTATCCGTTGGTAGAAAAATGCTTACGAAACTTATGTTTCATGTTTCATCACCTACTGTAGACAGTGGCGGAACCAAGACCTCGGGTTAGGAGTGTCAAATTTTTTAAGGTCAGTGTCAAATGAGTGCAAAACTTGGTCTACTAGTTCAATTTAAAATTTTCAGGGAGTTTAAAAATTAAAATTTGAAGAAATTTAGGCTATTTATATAAGGTGGTAAGTACATTTTTTTTCAGGGGTTGAACTGAACCCCTCACTAAAAGCAGGTCCGCTACCGACCGTAGAAGGGGCCATAAATTTTATTATCATAGTTCTAGCATTATATTACTAGCATACTTTTGGAGTTGTCCCCAAATTTTACATTAATAGAGTGAGTGATGCTTTTTGTTGACCATACGAAATCGATATGAATTACAACATTTAACACTAAAATACCTAACAAAAGTCATAGCCATCTCTAGAATCTCCAAAGGGAATATAAGCGTTGTAGAAAAAAAAAGAAATAGGCGGGTAGCTATAGTTACAGTCGTCTATGGTGTGGCTGCGGATGGTGCCCAACCATCGCGTCCCCTCCAAAATAGGTATATTTTGCAGATTCGGTTACAACACGTTGCGGAGGTTATGTCAAATGCAATCACTGAGCACCGCCCGAACATCGCACCGTGAAAGACTCGTTCATTTTCATTTGAGTCCGAACCACTGTTCGTGTTGGAGTTGACTTGCTGGGCATAGACAACACAGCCTGCTGGGCAGAGTGTCAGTTCAACAGGGGACCGACATTCCGATTTTCTTTCTTGACGACCGCATACACACAGAACATGGAGCGTGACCATCTTGATCAGGCGGTACTGTGCTATCTGCTACACTTGTTGGGCAGCACCATTTTTACCGACAAGAGTCACACATCTGTCCCTGACCTGTGTGGCCAGTGGGCTTGGGGTCCAGCTGCTCTAGCTATTCTCTACGAGTAGCTGAATGATGCTTGTTACTGGGAGACGTCGCAGATTGACGGATACGCTTATATGAGTATTTCCCCACCATCGTGGTGCGGAAAGACTTCGGTGCCAGTGAACTTCCACGTTGCAGCAGGTGGGCGAACAAGAAGTGCGATAGTATTAAGCTTCCGGAGTTTCGGTAGCTGCTGGATGACTTGCAGAGGGAGCAGGTCATATGGAGCCCCTGGGACGACCACAGACAGTACCTCTCCGGTTTCACAACATTTCATTATTCAGAGGTTGACTGCCGTGGGGGGATGTGGCTCCGTGCCTTATATGCCAGACAGGGTCCTTTGGCAGTTTGGATATGTCCAGCAGATTCCTGATCCACCTATTTCGGATCCACGTCCATCTACGGAGTTCATAGTACATCAGCTGATGTTCTATCAGTCCCCAGCGCAGGCTTTCAGGGACAGCGGTCGACGGACACCCGTCCAGGGTGCTTGTGATGACGAGTACCTACCATGGTACTTGCAGGTGTCCATTCCCCGCCTGACTCCGGCTCCGCGTTCACCTTCAGCTCCGCCTTCGCCTCCAGAGGATGCACCTGCAGCTGCTGAGGATGTTGGTCCACTTCCCTTAGAGTCCAGGATGGAGAGAGCAGCTAGGCATGTCTAGGATGTCTATGATAGTCTGTTGGCTGCTTTACAGCTTTTAGACATTTAGTTGTATTATTTTTTGTATTTTTACTGTATTGATACTGTATTATTATTGTTTATTAGTTTAGCGAGTTTCGTTACATATAATTATTTCGCGTAATTTTTTTTAATTTAAAAAAAAATATTTTTTAAAATTTCTGGAAATACACATATTTCCAAAAGGCAGAAATATGGGTTTTCCGGAAATTTAATTTTTTTTTTAACGAAAATTAGAGGTATTTTAGAGATTTATGGTAAAATAAAGATATTGGGTCTAAATAAGGGGTAATAAAAAACTGCCAAAGTTCATTTGTCTGTCTCAATATTATTGCCAATAAAAAATGTCCGTCTCAATTTGATTTTTACAATATTAACTTAAATTATATGTCTTTTTGCCGGCCATGACAGTAATTTGTTAGAAGAACAAGATTAAAATACCTCATATTAGCTTCTGAGAAGAACAAAAAGTCATGGGATGTCATTTCTTTGATTTTAAAAAAGAGGAGTGAACAAATAGAGGAGAGAGTGGGCCACCTAACTTGCTATTTTTTTATAGGGGAAGTTAGTGGGTGGGAGAAATGTTACTTTCTGAGGATTGGACCGGGGGTTTCATTCTTGCACTATTTTTGATGCACTCATTTGGTATCCCTTAGTTCGCCAACTGAGCTACGTACTTGAGATACCTAATTTACAATTGCATGTTAGAGAGTTTTTACCACATACAAGATTTGAATTCGAACTCGAGACATTGAGCTCGGCCACCTGGTGGCCATGACTTTTCTTATTATATTAGTATATTAGTATAGTCATTCCTTGGCCCCATCTAAATTTCTCACTTTCTTATCTTAATTAATGTGAATTCTCAACTTTTTGGTTTCTTAGCTACTATTTTTTTGAAAAGTAGTTTCCTAGCCGCTGGTTTTTTTTTTCGGACCATCGCCGGCTACTTATGAGTGTCTTAACACTTTCAACAAAAGTCTAATTTCTGTTCGTGCTTTGAATCAAATTTTACACTGACCAACACCGAGTTTGTTCACTGCAGGAATCGAACCCGAGAGCACCGGGTCAACCCCGTGTCCAAGGGTAGATTAAGCGACCACCGTGTTGGTTTCCTAGCTACTATCTAAGCAAGCCAATTATTTATTTCTGGTGTTTTTAGACCCTAGTATATCTTTATCAATCTGAATGGGTATCATTTTATTTTTTAGATCTCAGATTTGACCACTTAGTATATATTCCTTTTACCTGTAAGAAAATTTTATCATATATTAAATTTCTTGTATGTTTTTTTTTTGACCAGATTCTTGTATGTGTTATGCATGTGAAAATTGATTTTTTCTTATTAAATCATGGTTTGGAAATTTGGTCCCCCCGAAATAAAATTCTTGGCTTTGCCCTGGGTACCTCAAACCAAAATTTATGTATCAATATTTGATTGACGTAGAAATGTATTATTACTAAAATATATGCCCAACTCATGGTTCACCAGAAAAATATTTGTATGGTCACAAAATTTTTATGCACATATAAAAATACTCATCATTTAATTATATATTATTTAATTCTTTCATCTTTTTCCTTTTCTTATTTATGTGTGCCTATATATTTGCCTGAAAATGCTGTGACCATACAAGAATTCTCTGGTTCTCCAATACTTTAATCAGATAAACTATCCAAAAAAATAATAATAAATATAATTGATTGAGCTATATATAATTTATTGTGATAATACTTGGTTTTAGAGTTTAACTGTTGATTTATCAATCTCAGTTTGACTTTTAAAATATTAACTTAAATATGCCTTTACACTAGACAAGAAAGCAATGTTAAATATTTTGAGGGAGAGCTTTGCCGCTCATTGTGGTTCTATCTGGCTCGAGAGATTAGTCTCTTCAGTTGTGCGCAGAGGATACCCGTTTTATTAAAAAAAAGACAAGAAAGTAATTAAAGAAAAAAAAATCATGTCTTAGGAAACCATTATGGCTTCTTACAAGAACCAAAGGTCGTGGGATGTGATTCCTTTGAAAGATCAACTAAATACTAATTGTTGATTGGGTCCATCCATTTATAGCCTACTTTTATTTACATGAAAATAATCCGAAGGATTCATTTAAATAAAAACAGCATTTGGAGCTGTATACAAAGATGAGAAGACAAGATAATCACAATCTTATTCGGGTCTCTTAATAAGCTAGTGATGAGGAAATATTACCTCATTTCTAAATAACTATCACACTTGACAATTCACGCACACATCTTAAAAAAGGGTATAAAAGAAATAGCGAGAATTTTTTTTTACGAAATTACGCTTATTGGTAATTGATGTAATAAATTTGGTCAAAAAAAATAATTATGCAATGAATGCAAAGTAGATGATAATATCTTAAGAGTGTTCCACTTAGTATTAGTTAGAGGGATAAATTAGTAAAGTCTAAATTAACATAGAATGTAACGATTATTTTGAGACAAATATTTTGGTAAGTTTGATAGTTACTTTGGGATGAAGGGACCAAGGGAGTACTTGCTTTGTCTGTCTTTAGGTTTCAGAGCAGAAATGAGTCACTGTTTACGAAATTTTTCATTAATTTTTCATTTCAGTTCATGTGATATGTATTTTTTGCAGTTTAAATTCTTAAAAAAGGGTCAATATTTATACCGTTCCAGTAAAAAAAGGGTCAGTGTTAGGAACATTTGGTTGATAGCATACTCTCACAATGAGTAAAAAGACTTCCACTCATTGTCTCTTAAATTTATAAGTTCATGACATCTTGCAAGATCTTACTATACCAATAAGTTACAAGACTTGTATCGTATAAATAAGACTCACGCAACATCAGGGACAGAGCTAGACTTCCAAGTTTGGGAGGCAAGTTTTTTCCTATTATTCTTTACATCGTTATTCTGAATTGCATAATTTTATATAGGAAAAATTACAACGGAGGTCCTTTAAGTTATTTATCTGTAACGAGTTGATCCTTTATGTTTTCTTCGTACCAACTAAGTCATTTAAGTTACTTAACGTTTTCACCGTTGACCTTTCCGTCCAATTCCCATCTAACACTGTCAAAAGATGTCTATGTGGCAGTTAAGTACTGATGTGGCTATATAAATAATAATCCGTGACATTTTCAATTAATTTTTTATTAAAATTAAAAAACCCCAAATTTGAGATGAACTTGGGGTTCATCTTCTTCATCCATGAATCCAACTTTTAAACCAGAAAATATTTGAAACTCAGATCTGAAAACTAAAATGATAATGGCACTGAAAACTAAACCATCTTCTTCCCTCGCTAATATTCCTCGCTAACAGTTAGATACGGATTCAAATTTCCCTCGCTAACGGTTAGTGATGACCGTTTTAGCGAGGGATTTGGTCCGTCGCTAATGTGCTGTAGCGAGGGATTTTTTGCCTTTAGCGAGGGAAAAATCCGTTGCTGAGACTGCTTTTTTTTTGTAGTGAAGGACTTAGTTGGTACGAAAAAAACATAAAAGACCAACTTGTTTCAAATAAATAACTTAAAGGACCTCTGTTGTAATTTTGCCTTTTATATAAAAAAGAGACATTTCATTCTTGCATGGTGAATTTTCTATTTTATTGGACCTGGTGAATTAATTGTTAACTTTTTGACCCTTTGAATGTTTGCTACCGCAGGGATTGTCAACAACAAACTTGGGAGGTGCAAATACCAATTCAAACTAACATAGGCCCAAGTTTTCAACAAAAACTAGACGAGTCCAAAAAGATCCACGCGGTGCAAAAACCAATTCATACTACACGAGGTGCAAATACCAATTCATACTTCTTCTTGGGTCGCTCGACGATGGCGTTACTTCTTCTTAGGTCGCCTGACGATCGATGATACAACTCACCTTGCACGAAGCGGTATTCTTGCCTCTCAGATAGGTCACCTAGCGACCAAGGCCCGTTGCCGGGTGCCAATAGTGATTTCTATCAGGTCTCTAGGTGACCTCAAGCGACGAGTCACTTATTCCGATGCTATTTAAGCCCAAAAACATGATTTTTAGGGCATTTTGAGACAAAGATAGACATGTGAAGCGAATTTGTGCTCTGTGACTACTAGAATTTTTATTTCTTCAACCTCTTTTGATGATTCAAGCTTGGGACAGAGTGTACATTATACTTTTGGTTTAACAAAAAAAACATAGTTTTGAAACACAAACAAATTGCTAAAACAAATTATACTTAAATAACACACGTACACCCCAGTTTAGCAAGAGTGACTTAAAGAAGAAATAATTTTTTATTGCTAAAAAACAGAGACCAATTATGCATTTAATCACTGGCGCAAATTACTTCAAGTTTTTGTTACCATGAGAAAATGTTTTTTAACTAGTCTTTAAGCAAGTGCTAGATAAAAATTTGTTTATAAATATTTATTAGGCTTAAATATTTTTTCATGCATGTAAATATAAGTATTTGCAATTTTTGTTTTAAAAAGTTCTTAAAATATAATGTTTTTTTTAAAAATATCTCTTTGTTAGTCATCGAGTGATGTGGATAACATAATTTTGTGTAATTTTTTTTTTCATTTATATTTTTTTAAAAGCTGATTTAACATGCCACATATTAAACCACATGTTACAATAAATTTAAATCCTAAATTTTCAATCCATCTTCTTCTTCTCCATCGTTACAAATCCAAACCCAGAAAAAAAATGGTGATGGTATTGTTGACTCAACGTCACCATTTTACATCCCTCGGTTGATCTTCTTCTTCTTCTCATTTTTTGTGTTGCTTGTTGATCTATTCGTGCTTCGAAACCCTTTATTTATGGAGGAAAGGATTGCATCGCGTATTCTCATAGCATCAAATCCCCTAATTCCTTTCTCATGTTTCCCCTGTACCTCCCTCTTCCTTTCTAATCCCCCTCCCTCACCCCTGTACCTCTCTCCACTACACCTCCTCATCACCACCATCCCCCTCCTCTCTGTCATCGTAGTCTCTCTCTCAACACTACCATCACCATTTCTTTTTCTTGGGCTTGGATTTGGGAAGATAGAGAAGAACAAGATGGATTGGGAATTTAGAGTTTTAATTTATTGTAACATGTGATTTAATATGTGGCGTGACAAATCAGTTTTTAAAAAATAATTAGAAATGAAAAAAATTATAAATTAGAACTCAATCTATTAGCCACATCAGATGGCTAATAGAGAATTAACAAAAGGGTATTTTGTAGCTTATCGAAAAAAAGAGTATCTTGTAAGAAATATTTTTTTGCAAGGACATTTTTGAAATTTTTTTTGGAGAGACGTATCTAGAAAATCACTATATTTACAGGGACGAAAAACATATTTAAGCCTATTTATTATTTAAACTATTTGATGAAACAAACTATTAGTTGTCAAAAATGTTGGGGAAAAACACGTGAAAGGGAGAAGAAAATGAAGTGGCGGCGCAAAGCTGTCAGAGAATGATTAGGGCAATATCAATGGAATAGTAAAAGCTGCACTGATTTTCATAACAATAGGGTCCAAATTACATGCTACTAACGCCTGTATATATATATACAATGAAACAGGCCCAGACCCATAATTTCGACCAGCCCATTTCGACTAGGTTACTAACTACACCTATGATTATTACAAGCAATAGAATTACAATGTATATCTCAATATTCCCTCCTAATTCACACTGCTGAGTGACATCATCCCAAGCATTGTTCTCAGTTCTTCGAATATTCCCTTTTGCAATGGCTTGGTCATTGCATCAGCTACTTGAAGTTCCGAACAACAATATTCCAGATTCAGCTTCTCATTGTTTACTTGATCATGCAGGAAGTGATATCTGGTCTCTATGTGCTTCGACCTACCATGTGCGACAGGATTCTTGGCGAGATCTATCGCAGACTTGTTGTCGATCAACAACTTCATTGCTTCGACCCTGTGCACTCCAATTTCGACCAATAGCATGCTCAGCCATGATGCTTGACATGCTGCAAAGGAAGCAGCCACGTACTCTGCTTCACAGGAGGATAGTGCTACAATGCTTTGATTCTTCGAGCACAATGAGATGCGTGTCGTTCCATACATGAAGACATACCCACTTATACTCTCTCGATCATTCTTGTCTCCACTCCAGTCGGAGTCAGTGTAACCAAACACTCCAGCATCATTCTTCGACTCAGACTTGGTAGGGAATAGAATACCATAACTTTGTGTTCCCTTTATATACCTTAGTACTCTTTTGGCAGCTACTAGATGAGAGTTTTTCGGCTTCTCCATGAATCTGCTGATCATTCCGACACTAAACATAATGTCAGGTCGAGTGTTGCACAGGTACCTCAGGGAACCCACAATCTGTTTGAAGAGGGTGGCATCTACTTCAATCCCTTCATCATCTTTCGACAGCTTGCTGCTTGTGTCTGCTGGTGTCGAAACCTCCTTGCAATTGATCATGTCGAATCGGTTCAGGATATCAGCTGCATACTTTGACTGATGCAGAAATATTCCCTTACTTGTCTTTGTAAATTCCATTGCTAAGAAATATGATAGATGTCCTAGATCACTCATTTCGAACTCAGACATCATCACTTTCTTAAAGGCTTCGACTTCGACTTCATTGCTGCCAGTTACTAGTAGATCATCTACATACAGGCACAACAACAACTGAGTCGAAGTTCCATTCTTCTTCACATATACTCCATGTTCATTGGTGCATCTAATGAACTTCTGAGCCAAGAGAAATCCATCAATTCTCTTGTTCCACGCTCTTGGGGCTTGCTTGAGTCCATATAGGGCTTTCTCAAGCTTAAAAACCATGTCTTCTTGACCCTTCGACTCAAAACTAGGTGGTTGACAAACATAGACTTCCTCCTCCAGAGGTCCATTAAGAAATGCTGACTTTACATCTAGTTGATGTAGGGGCCAGCCTCCATGACTTGCTAATGCTACTACCAATCTTATGGTTTCGATCCTGGCTACTGGGGCAAAGACCTCATTGAAATCCAAACCAGGTTTCTGCAGGAACCCTTTGGCTACTAGCCTGGCCTTGTACTTGGTCACTTCTCCATTGGGCTTGACTTTGGTTTTGTAGACCCATTTCACGCCTATAGCTTTCTTTTGCCTTGGAAGTTCGACTAGCTTCTAAGTGCCATTCTTTTCGATTGACTTCAGCTCATCAATCATTGCTTCCTTCCACTGCTTGTGACTAAGAGCTTCTTCCAGGCTCACTGGTTCTGCTTCAGCCATTAATGCGAAGTGTGTCAGGTTTCCCTCTGCTGTAACAGCAGAATCTGGGAACGTGTCGAATCCTTCCAACCTTACTGATCTCTGCCTTTCCCTCTGTGACCTTCTGATAGGTTCGACAACAACAGGTTCTGGTTCGACAGCAACATGTTCTGGTTCGACAGCTTCATTTCGATCATCTAGATCCTGAATTTCGTCGAAGTCCATCATTGTAGGTTTCTCACAGCCTTCTTCCCATATCCAATGTTTCGACTCATCTACTACGACATCTCTGCTTTTCACCATTTTCTTCTGCACTGACAGGATCATACAGTTTGTATGCTCCTGCCGAATGATAGCCAACAAGAATCATTTGTTGTGCTCTATCATCTAGCTTGCTTCTTAGTTGCTCAGGGACATGTCTATAGCATAATGAGCCAATTATTCTGAGATGATTGACACTTGGCTTTCTTCCCAACCAAGCTTCCTCAGGTGTCTTCCCAATCAGTCTCTTTGTGGGGCATTTGTTCAGAATGTATACTGTTGTGGCCACAAGTTCTCCCCATAAACTATGAGGTAGCTTCTTCTCCTTCAACATACTTCTTACCATGTTGAGGATGGTCCTGTTTTTCCTCTCAGCTGTTCCATTATGCTGAGGCGTGTAAGGTGAAATGACTTCATGTACAATGCCTTCATTTTCACAGAATTTTACAAATTCATGTGAATTGTACTCACCACCTCCATCCGTTCTAAGGGTTTTGATTGCACATTCACTCTGCTTCTCAATCATTACCTTAAACCTTTTGAATATTACAAGTACTTCACTCTTCCTTTTGATCAAATACACCCAGTTCATTCTAGTGTATTCATCAATGAAGGTGACAAAGTACTTGTTCCCTCCTAATGAACTGTCTTCGAAAGGGCCACAAACATCAGAAAATATCACCTCTAACTTCTTCTCTGCTCTGCTAGGTACTTCTGATTTAAATGAGTTTCTTCGTTGCTTCGACTTGCAGCAACTCTCACATACTTTGACAGGTACCTTTACCGCAGGCAACCCATGAACAATCTTCTTTTCATGTAGTTGACTCAAGCTCTTGAAGTTTAGGTGGCCAAATCTTCTGTGCCACTTCCAGTGCTCCTCTTCGACAGTGGTCTTTAGGCATTTCTCTTCGACTACTTGCAACTTGATCTTGAAGGTTCTGTTACTCTGCATCAACACCTTCAAGATCATCTTCTTGTTTAAGTCGAATAAGCTGAGACTATTATCACCCATTTCGACAGTGAATTTCTTCTCAATCATCTGCCCAATACTCAGCAGATTGCTCCTCATATTTGGTACATAGAATACCTCTTGAATGTAGCACCATTTTCCATCTTTCGACAGGAACTTTATGGTACCAATTCCTTCTGCAGTGACTCTGCTATTATCAGCAAACCTTATTCTTTTGCTAATTTTCTTCAATTCGACAAACCACTCCTTGTGACAGCACATGTGGTTTGAGCATCCTGTGTCGAGATACCATTCGACAGACTTCTCTTCAGTCGAATTTGTATCTGCCTTCAACAATAGTAATTCTGGGTCAATAGCTGTCATGAATGATAATTCTTCGTCATCGTTGCTGGCAATGTTGGAGGCATTACCAGTGTTACCACTGCCCTGCCACACACACATTGCACAAGTATTTTGAGCATCACAAGTGTATCCACTTATACAAGTGTTCCCACTGTTTTGCTCGCTACTTTCAGCAACTTCTTCATTGAGATGAATCTCATCTTCGACTGCCATTAGCATTAACCCACCTGAGTCAGAATCTGTGCACTATCATCTGCAAATTTGGCTTCAGCATCTTTGTTTCTAGGAACTTTCTTGTTTTTACACGTGTTCTTATAATGCCCAAATTGCTGACAGTTATAACACTGCACTTTCGACAGATCTCCCTTCTTCTTGTCGAAATATCCTTGCTCTTTCTGCTTACTGCTTGATCCTTTTTCTTTACCCTTCTCCTTTTTGTTGTTTGCCTTCCAATTTTTCTTAGAGGAGTATGATAGTAAGGCTTGTTCAGTTTCTTTCTCTGAACTTCTCTGCCTTATTCTCAATTCAGGAGCCTCTAAGGAACCCTGAAGTTCATCTAACTTCAACGTATCTAGGTCCTTGGATTCTTCGATAGCAGTGACAACATAGTCGAATTCCTGGGTTAAGGATCTGAGCACCTTTTCGACTTTATTTGATTCAGTCACAGTTTCACCATTTCCTTTCATTTGGTTAGTTAGAGCTACTAACCTCGTAATGAATTCTCCAATTGATTCTCCATCTGTCATCTTCAAGGCCTTGTACTGTTTCCTGAGCGACTGAAGGCGTATCTTCTTCAGTCTATCTGCTCCTCCATACGAGTTCTTGAGGATGTCCCATGCTGCCTTTGCTGACTCACTGTCGATGATCAGGTTCAGGACATTGGAATCAACACATTGGTGAATCAAAAACAGCCCTTTTCCATCTTTCTTCCTCAGCGAATGGTGGTTGTTCCTTACCGCTTCAGTGGCGTTTGCTGCCAGGGGTGGAACATCATCATTCACGACATCAAGTACATATTGATATCGAAACAGCACCTTCATCTGCGCACACCATCGTTCATAGTCCTTTCCGTCAAAGATCGGGAGGTTCCCCGGAATACCTCCACCAGAGTTGTCTCACGCTGCCATGAATCTTGATAGATTTTTGTAAGGATCTAACAAGCTCTTGATACCAGTTTGTTGGGGATAAACACATGAAAGGGAGAAGAAAAGGAAGTGGTGGCGCAAAGCTGTCAGAGAATGATTAGGGCAATATCAATGGAATAGTAAAAGCTGCACTGATTTTCATAACAATAGGGTCCAAATTACATGCTACTAACGCCTGTATATATATATATATATATATATATATATATATATATATATATATATATATATATATATATATATATATATATATATACACAATGAAATAGGCCCAGACCCATAATTTTGACCAGCCCATTTCGACTAGGTTACTAACTACACCTATGATTATTACAAGCAATAGAATTACAAGGTATATCTCAATAAAAAAGATACAACAGACTATTATTTTTTTAATTTATTTTAGCTCTTCATATTACAAAATTAAATATAGAATAACAAACATTAAATAAAACTAATGTTTTATTATAATTACCATTCTATCTATTTATTATCCAAAATATTTATTAAATTTTTTATTTATGTTACACCTTTAAAGGAAATTATTATTTTTATGATGAAAATAGACAATTATATTTTGTTCCAGCACTCACTCATTATATCACTAGCATAATTTTACATTGCTTGTGACCGAGGCTTTTTATTGACATTGATTGCAAGATTTAATACTCTCTTCTTCTCAAAATATAAGGCCCCTTTTTCATTTATACTTGTCCTAGAATATAAGGCCCATTACAAGTTTTTAGATACATTTATTACTCATTTTCTAAACATATCATTATTAATAGTACTAAATTGCGTGGTATATGAAAAGTTAGGGTTGTTTGGCCCAACTAGGAAAAGGCATGATGATGCAGAAGAATGTGAGGATTAGAATCAAAGCTTTCATGATTTGCTTTGCTTTGGTAATTAATTGGTTTACAGATTAATTTTCTTTCATTAGCGTTAGCACATGATTGGACACCCTCTCAAACCCTTCATAGAAGGTGGAGGGAGTGTGTGTCATTGATACTTAGCTAATGGCTATTAATATTATTTTCTTCAATTATCGAAAAAAAAATTATATAGTATTTAATAGGATTACGTGGCTTTTTTTTTCTAAAATATACTTGAAACCAAAAATAATTTATCATTTATTATAGGTTTAAATAGTTATTACCCCCCTGCAAATATACCCATTATCCATTTACCCCCCTGCAAAAAAAAAATGTTTAAAACAAACCTTGCAAAATGTAAAGTTATTCAGTTACCCCCCTGCCGTTAAATTTTCTGTTAAAATATGTAAAATGTCACATATCCAGTTACCCCCCTGCCACGTGTCACCATATTATTGGGCCTCTGTGACACGTGGCACTGACATGCCACGTCAGCATCTATGTCACTTAGGCCACGTGGCACTGACATGTGCCACGTCAGCAACCAATGGATGGCTGCCACGTGGCATACAACATAATTGAAATGTATTTATTGAAAGATATTTTATAAAAAGGCTAAACTGGGAATCGAACCCAACACCATTAAGCTATGCTCACTCCTTAACCACTACTCCACTCAAATAGTCTTACAAGAATGATATATATCTTCTTCTAATTAAAAAAACAAAAACATCATCATCTTCAACAACACATACTGAAACAGAAAACATAAACCAGAAATTACAACATCATCTTCAACAACACGCATACTGAAATGAAATTAAAAACGAATGTGAAATGAAAACGAGTCTGAAATTAAAAACGAAACTGAAATTAAAGATGTTCTTGTTGATTAAAAACGAAATTAATCTTCCATATCTTGTTGTTCATTGTTCATCAGAATCGAAAATGGAGATAATCGATCCTGGGTTTCGTTTATGGGAAAATGGAGATGAAATCGTTCCTGGGTTTCTTTCATCTTCAAAACGAAATCGAATCCGAATCAGAACGTGAAAAACGAAAATTGTCCAGATCTTCAACAACGCTTCAAACGAAATCGTGAGTTTCCATTTTGAGAAGATGAACGAAAATGGAAATGAAAAACGAAAATGTTGATGATCAGAAAAACGAAATCGTGAGTTTCCATTTTGTGTTGTTGTTGCGTTTGCGTTGATTTTGTGTTGTTGCCTTGATTTCTGGGTTTGCGTTGCGTTTGCGTTGTTGTTGATTTTGTGTTTCATTTTGCGTTTCTGAATCTGACAAATCGAAGATCCGCGTTTTTAATTGAAAACGAATCTGAAAAAAAATGAATCCAGATGATGATGATGATAAATGAAACGGAATTGAAGAAGCTTGGCCAGATGATGATGATGATGATTTTGTCCAGAAAAGGAATTGAAGAAGCTTGTCCAGATGATGATAAATGAAACGATGATGAACCAGTTTTTTGTTTTTAATTTTCCTTTTAATGTTGTAATATATATATATATGTAGGTGAGCTATTAAACACAAATACTAATGTAGCTCAGTGGTTGGGTGTGTGTGAGTGGCTGGTCACAGGTTCAACACTCATTGGGGACAAAATTATTTATTTTTGAGTGATATAAGTAGTGCCACGTGGCAGCCATCCATTGGTTGCTGACGTGGCACTGGTGACATAGATGCTGACGTGGCATGTCAGTGCCACGTGTCACAGAGGCCCGGTAATATGGTGACACGTGGCACTGTCAGGGGGGTAACTGGATAAAATTACATTTTACATTTTTTTAACAGAAAAGTTAACAGCAGGGGGGTAACTGGATAACGTTATATTTTACAAGGTGTTTTTTAAACATTTTTTTTTGCAGGGGGGTAAATGGATAATGGGTATATTTGCAGGGGGTAAAAACTATTTAAACCTTTATTATATCCAAGTGAAAATGTATTATTACTAAAAAGTATGTCCAGCAAAAATACCAAAAAAATAAATAATACATCCAACTTAGGGATGGCAAAAATATCTGTACCCGCGGATATGCACGGATAATATCTGCGATGGGTACAAGGCGCATAGCTTAACGGATACCCGTGGATAAAATAATCAGATATTTCAACTATCCGTTAGTTAATGGATGCGGAGACGGATATAATAGTATCCATACTCGTGGATATCCGTACCTGTTATTAAATTAATAAATTTACTAAAATACTCATTACTTAAATACAAAACCCCAAGTTTCCACACTATAAGAAGCCCTAATCTACATACACCGTTGTTCTCATGCTCTCCTCTACAGTGAAAATTCCCTTTTCTACAAGACTATATTAGTTGAAGACTATTTATTTTATGATTTTTGTTTATTATTAGAGACTATAATGTTATAACAGGAGAACTATTTAGTCTTTTTGTTTTTCGTGAAAATTATTTTGTTGTTAAGAAATTCTATGCTTGATGGATGTTTATATTCAAGTTGTTAATTTAACAATTAGTATTTTGTTGGAAAAAAGGAAAAAAATATTTTACAGTTAAAATAATAATTTTTTTAATAACTGCATTTCTAATATCCATGGATATCCGCAAATATCCGTGAATAGTGACATATCCACTAAATATCCGCATTAGCGGATATGCGCATGGATATGGATAGGACACGAATATCATTTTTATCCAACGGAGCAAGTAGCGGATGAGTACTATCCGTGTTCATGGATATCCATTGACATCCCCAGTCCAACTAATGAATCTCCAATACCTTAATCAATTTTTTTTAATCAAACAGGCATCCTGCCAGAATTTATTAAAAAAAAGAGAGAAAAAAGACAATGAAGAGCACAATGGGGGACTAGGCCAAAACCCTTGGCATAATAGAGAGCCCTAAAAGAGGCCCCTAAAACACAACAACCTAGAACTAAAAAACTAACTAACAATAGTTAGATAAATAGAATATGTCCTTGAAACAGGAGATATAACCAACCAAACAATGGCCAAAAAGTTATTTTCTAAAAAACCTAGGACCCACTTACAAAAGGTAGATAAAAAAGAAACAGAGACACAATTCGTCTTAGAGCGAGTGTTATAGTCAACTGTTTTCTCAACCAGGTTCTTTTTGTGTTTCTTCTTTCGGGTTGTAGACACCTGCAGTTCAGACTTTTCAGCAACAGTTTCATAGGTCATAAGATCATCAGCGTCGTCTGACACATCACCCCAACGTTTTCCCAAAATACTCATGTCAGAAGCTACCATGTCAGACACAGAGGCAAATAGAGAATCTAGTCTGGTGGTGGGAGGTTGACTGGAATCACTACTAACCCGGCTAGCATCAGAGGTGCTAGGTGTAGAAGCAATGGGCAACTTCTGGATCAAAGCAATCTCTTGCGTCTGCACCATAGGAGACAATATTTTACCATCCTCTAAAGCAACTGAATCATGGACATTCGGTTGAGTTACCTGTTTGAGGCTTAGGGATATAAATCTGAGTTACCTGTTTTTGAGTTATTCCTTCCTTTGCAAGCACTAATGGTATGACCGACCGTCTTGCAATTCATACAAAAGGAGGGAAAATTTTCATATTCAATACCCACTGTGACATCATAACCCAGCCTCTTAACTAGGATTTGATTCCTAAGCTCTGATTTCAGATCTATATCAACCATGATGCGTGCAAAATGACCAAAAGATCTATCAAAAGAGCTCTTACTTGTTGTATCATATAGTCTAATTGGTATTCCAACACAGCTAGCAATAGCAAATAGGATTTTGGGTCTCCAATATTCTTGAGCAAGACCTGTCAGTCTAATCCAACATTGTACATTTGTATGTTTTAATTTTGAAGGATTAAAATCAGGCTGCCAGTCAAACAAACGCAGCAACCCTGGCTTGCAATTCCAAGGAGGCTACGACTTAATTCTCCATAAATCATCAATAGAGGAAAAAGATAATTCATAATAAGTTTTCCCTAAAGAAATCAGGCCCCACTTACCTGTTGGTTGCCAAAGAGTTTGAAGTTTGGATTTCAAAGCATCTATCTTAATAGGAGTGTCTCGTGTGTCTTGAATCCATCTAAACCGGCCAAATACTCATCTTTCGGAATTGAGATTGCTAAATCAGCTCCTTTAAGACACGGACGAGGAAGTTGAAAAAGAGAAAAATCACAAGAAATGTTAGTTGCTGATCCCTTCAATACTTGTTCAAAAGATTTTGTTGCAACATTTTTAGCCTTGCTCACGGATTGAGGACCGTTGATTGGGGAAGCTCCAAGAATGGGACCATCTGGTCCCACAGGCGCAGGACCACCATGAGAATGACGAGATAGCTGCAAAAAACCCTTCCCTTAGTGTTACCAATGTCAGTTTCAGGAAACAAAACGCTGACACAGGTGCTAGAAACGACAGGAAACGTCATAAGACTGTCTGACGCAGCAGACACATGCACTGGAAACAGATTGACAATACTGTCCGGCGTAGAGGAGATAAGCGCTGAGAACGAGATGACACGCGGACAAGCGCCTGCAACGGAACAATACCACTGCCGCCTCTGGAAATAACAATCCATCACGTGTCAGATCTGTAGACAGCAGAGGCATAGTTCTCCAATCACCAAGTAGAGACACGCTAGCAGAGGGAACAGGCTGGTCCACCTGCTGTTGCAGGTCTGCGAAAAACAGCCTGTCCACCATGGGCCTGCGGCGGCTAACCCTGCTGAGGCTAACCCTAGCAGAGTGTTTCTCTTTACTAATGTATTCCTCAATGAATATTATCCAATACCTTAATCAACTAAACTATCCAAAACCAAAAATAATACTAAGTTAAATTTGATCGCCCTATAATTTATTGTGATTATAATACTTGATTTTAGAGTTTATAACCAACCATAATAATGTCTTCTTAGAAGAACCAAGGGTCGTGTTTCGACGTTTTAAAGATCAACTAATTGCTGATTTGGTCAATTCATTTATAGCTGATTTGCATGAAAATGATCCGATAAATAAAACAAATATTATTTGGAGTTGTAAAGAAAGTATGGCTTATTTTTGCCTCCAATTCAGCGAAGGGGATTAGTCACTGCATTCGGTGGTGGATACCCTGGTTAATACCAAAAAAAAACATGGCTTATTTTTCTCTCAAAATTTTCCGCCTCTATGTTTTTGCTATAAAACAAATTATAGCTAAATAGGGTGTTACAAGTAGAAACTTACAGAAAGATCGGATTGCTTCAATGAGAAAACGTCGTGATGAAGATGATAGATGTGAGTGTTATCGTCTTGAGAAAATCAAATGCAAAATTCCTTAGAAAACGTTGTACGCTTCATGATTCATAGGATGCTCAAAGAAATTATCGTAGAAATTGAGTGATTGATCCATGACAGGACAAGCATGGTGAGCGCTTCCACGAGGGGAAAATTGGATCCGAGGCACAAGGTTTGAAACCGAGAATCATGATCAAATTCATCAGAAGAGGTAGGTGGAGCCATTAAAGCTTCACACGAGGTGTAGAAAAAATGCAGGAAGGAGAAGAAGATCCGAGGAAATCAGAGAGAATGAGGAAAAATGATTTTATATGATACCATGTAATGAATGGAAAACCAAAATCGATTCTCATTTCAGTTAGAGAGTTGTTTGCATACAAGGATTTACAAGAAAAAAAGGGATCAGTTAGGGGAGTTAAACAATCCCAAAACACAATGCTAAAGCTCTAACTAACTAGTTCTAAGCTAAATATGTACTCCCTCCGTTCCAAAATATAAGGCCCCATTGTAGTTTTTGCGCATATTAAGAAAAATTGTTAGTGTAATTAATATGTCTATTTTGTGCATGTCTATGACTAATTTACCCTTTGTTCATAGAAAGAATTCAATGGTAACTCTTCATATACCAAGACAATTTAATGGTATTAATAAGGGATTGTTGTCGTCAAACTCTTAGGTCCTAGCCGTGGATTCGGCCAGAGGTTTGGAGAGTCTTTGATTCCTCTGTTCTTCGAGTGATTGCATTGAGGATGGAACTCTGCTCCCCAACTGTGGGTTTCCTAACTCCTCCAAAGAGTGTCATGTTGGGTAGAGGGGACGCGAAGATTGGATTATCTATTAGCTAATCCATAAAAGTAAAGTGCGATGAAGATAAACTGCGAGAAATATAAGTTTTCTATTGATTGATTGTGTGTGTCTTGTGTAACGCCCCAAAATAATTTAATTAATTATTTAATTAAGTTATTTAAGGCTTACAATATTTATTTAATTTAATTAAATAATTCAAGTTTAATTATTTTATTTTATTTTATTAGGAGGTGTTGTCACTATTTAAGTGGTGCGAGCAAGGGCCCGTGATCCACAATTAGGCCCGTGGCCCATTGCTTAGTCAAGTAATTCGACTCTCAAGGGGTCTTAGAAGCTAGTTTTCATTTTGACTCAAGTGGGAAAAAGAAAGAAAGTAACGTAAGAGAGAGTGAGAAGAGAAAGTTGCGAAGAGGAGAAGAGGAGAAGAGGAGAAGAGGAGAAGGCGAAGCACATAGAGAAGAGGAGGAGGCTCGTTGGTGGCTTGCATTCTTCCCTTGGAGCTTGGCTAGCATTTCGACTTCCATAAGGTTAGGGGGTCCTCTTTTTGTTCTTAATAGATATGCGAATTGGATGATTAGGGTTAGGGTTCTAGGAATAATTCCCATGAATGAATTGTGATGTTGATAAGTAAATTATAATGAAGTAATGCGTGCTTGTTGAATTATTATGTTGAAAATTTTATGATTGATGCTTGAGTTGTGGCTATTGCGAATTGGATACCCTATGTTTGATCATATGTCTCATTGGTGCTTGCTTGGTGAAATTGAGAATCATGGTGACACTTTAGTAATATATATGTAATTGGGCATTTTGATGAATTTAATTTGGTGAATGAAAGTGAGAAAAATTCTGTTTAGAAGCCCCTAGGCGCCTTGGGCGCCATAAGCATG